>CM077098.1:104988192-105588192 GCA_039513925.1 Platanthera zijinensis | reverse complement strand
CCCCCGGATCCCTAATCTAAAGGTGGAGGCAGTTCGGGCAAGGCCAAACATTCAAAAACTACATTTCTTAATCACCGTGCTTACGAAAATAATCACCTCATTAAGGCTTTGTTTGGGGGGATCTATTTTCACCGGTCAAACGGTTACGACCGCATGAACCGGACCTTAGTCGTAACCGCTTGACCGATAAAAATAAGTCCTCCCAAACAAAACCTACCCTTAAATTGTCATGTGTGAACACATGATTTCTTGATATAAGAAAGTCGTATGCTGTGACAAACAAATATTTTATTGCAGCGAAATTTATTATCCATACAAGTAGGAGCAAAAATTTCAAGTTAAACCCTCCTAAATAGGAGTGCAAGTTCTGTTGGGCCGTCTGAATAACTTGATGAGCCAGCTCGAAAAAAGCTCGACTCGAGGTCGAGCCTGTGGAGCTCGAGCTCAGATATTGTTTATGAGCTCGCGAGTTTTTTATTTCTTCAATTTTTTAAAAAAATTTAAAATATAAAGAAAATATGGCTCATGAGCAGGCTAAAAAACTCGCGTGCAACTCGAGTTCGAAACTGGAGCTCGAGCTCGATAAGTAGGCATTGAGCTCGAGCTCGAGCCAGGATAAAATGAGCTCAAGCTATGATTAGCTCGAGCTTGAGCTCGAAAATTTTGCCAAGTTCGACTCGTTTGCAACCCCTACCCCAAAATTTCTCTTTGATGACGAGAAGTTGAAGCATTTCCTTACTTGTTGCATTGGAATTCCTTGGTCCCGGTGCATTTGCCTCGCCATTTCGCCGGAGGGGGTCCGAAGCCCTTGTCGGTGAAGCTCTCCGAATAAGGATCGATCCCTGTACACAATTCCATAAAAAAAATTACACCACTAATGACCCGTCTACGTGCAATCACGACGTCGCGTATATGCATATAAACAATTCCAAATATTATATGGCTCAACAAAGGCTGATTCAGGAATTTCAATATGGGCGCCACACACTTTTTTTGTTCAAGATTCGCTCTATTTGTGATCTTAAATGGAAGTCTATTTTATGGTGTGGATTCATTCTCAATTGACCATGGTATACAATTTTTTGATTAAAAAAATATAAAATAATTGGGTTAATAAACCAGGCGTCAAATCAACCAGAAATAGAATTGTAAGTAGTCTGAATTCTTTGCCTCGACGAGAAAAATTCAAACCTACCATTTATTGTGCAAAGCTCAAGGGAAGGGCAGGGCGCCCCTCTTAGATCCGCCCTAATGTCAGTTAAAATTAAATTTGCTCACCGGAATCCAAGATGCCGACGATGACGTTGCTCTCCGTTTGGCTATGCGTCGCATTCGCCGGGAAGCCGATGAAGTCCCAAGACCTGGAGGTGTGAAGCTTTCTGGTCTGTGCGGGGAAGACCGAGATCACGTCGTCCATCTCCGCGACCTTTTCGGCCTCCTCGTCGGTGAGATTCGCCGCAAAGGCGTTCATGCTCAGGATATAGCTGTGGAAGATCGACTCTTTGGCGGCATCATGACTGTAATTAATTTGTCACACACATACATTTCCATCAACCAATTAGTTAGTACAAATTATTTCTAATGACATAATGAGAATAGCGAAACCACAAGTGCAAATTAACCTTCCGAGGACGTCCGAGAGAAGGCGGTGGTGATGGCCGACGGTGTCGGAGTCAGGGTGCGGCTTGTCCCCGAGGTACACTATATGTTTCTGCGACGTATATTACAATACACAAAATAAGCAAATGTACATGAAAGCTTATTAATTTTGATATATATAAAAGAATGGCGGGCGAATGTGTCACCTTTCGCTCTGTGATGGAGGCGGCGACGGCGGCGGAAACGAGGAGAAAGAAGAGAAGAGGGCGGAGAAGGGGAGAGAGCGCCATCGGGATGGACGAGGAAGGATTTGATCCCCCAGAGTAGATTTTATAAAAGAGTTTGTTTGGGCGCCGCTTTATTGTTGGCTTTTTTTAGTTATGAATTGAGAATTAAGGGTTCTTGTGTTTGTTTTTATTGGTTATTTTGTTGAGGCTATCTTTGAGGGTTAGTATAAGGGTGGCGTGTATTGTTAAGAGTTTGTTTGGGGATTAGGATCCTCGATCTCCATTAGTTCATTTGATTTTTTTTTTTCTATTTGTGCATTTCATGATTTTGATCTCTTTTCACTTTATTGAAAGGTGTGCGTTTTTTTTTGGAGTTATAGAAAATAAAGAAGGATGAGATTACTGAATCCGTCGGATCAATTTAGATAAAATTTTAACTGAAAAACGTGTATTATTCACTTGTAGTGAAATGGAGAGGATCTTTCTCCCGGACCAATTTGGTTTGTTTTGGAAAAAAATTTGGGCAGGAACTTGGGATTATGGTGGATTGACATTGTAGGTGGTTTATAAAATTACGTGTGGCGTAAAGTTTATTCGTGTTTGGTCTTGATTGTTTTAGGGTATGTTTGTTTCGGTGTTTCTGCTCCATTTTGAAGGAGGGGGATGACACCAATAACAAAATTGTTTGGTAAACATCCAAATCCCACCGCCACCTCTCTAAGACGCAATTTCGATTTTTTTTTTAACGTGGTCACCCTCCTCCATTCCTAGGGGTCACATTTCCATCACTAAACTCTCACCGCCAAACCAAATAAGTCCTTAGGCTTTGGAGTGGTGGGAATTGATGGAACGGTGAAAATAGAAGTTCTCATGCATGTTGTAGTGGTCTGTTTGTTTTGGTGTTATACTATCACGTAAAATACTGCTCACACAATGCTAAATGCATTCCTCAACATCAGGGTGCAAATAGTAAAATTCACAATTATTGGATGCAAATAGTAAAATTTCTCATCATAAAGTGTAAATAGTAAAAATTTTCACCATGTGGTGCAAATAGTAAAAGCCTCCAACATTGGGGTGTAAATAGTAAATTCATTATCATGGGGTGCAAATAGTAAAATTCATCATCTCGTGCGCTCGCCTACTCGCGCCGCTACTCCAGTGCCCCGTGCAACATTATTCCGGTCATGGCATTGCCCAGGTGCAATGAAGCTCTCACCGCTTGCAAACCTCCGAGCGTTATATTCTGCTCATCACTCATTTTTGTTATGTGCACAGGGGGTTGTGAGCGACGGAGAGAACATGACTTTTTATTATAGCTACGAGACTATGCCTATAAGAGTGCACATTTTTTAAAATAAAAGAAAAAAAACACGAAATTTAAAAGAGGATTTTTTTGATAAAGAGGGGTAAAATTGGAAAATGAATTTTTAACCAAATGGTGTTTTTACCTTTTAATATAGTATATATTTATGTTGTTGATCACCTGGTTTTTCCTCGGTCTGGAGAATCAGACCGTCTTAGCTCGGAATTGGACCGGGCGCACAAACAACCAATGAAAAAATAGCAGCAAATGTCAAAAGTCTTTTTTGACGTAGAAAATCAAGAAATGGTGAAAAATCACGTGTCTGAATCTGTGTCGGATCAAAATCCACTATTTCGTTGAATTTACAAGAGTTGAAAATTTCTACAGAGTGTGACGGACCGCCTCTTCGTTACAAAGCGTTGAGTACAAGAACGATAGAAAATATACGAAGTCCACGATGCTCTAACAAGTTACAAGTGCGTCCAATGGAGCTAGGAATTCACTAAGTCTTTGGGACTTGGATGAGAGCGTTTTTCCGAAAAAGAACTAAACCCTTTCAGCGTTGAGCGTGGCACGTTTGACAGCCTAGAGAGGGAGCGGAGCGAATTTCGAGCGGAGGATCGTTCTAAGTCACATGTCCTCGCCGGAAAACGTAAGAGCTCTCTCTAGTCTCTTCAGTTGCTTGTCTTCAAATGAAGGCCTGAGAGCCTATTTATAATTTTTTGGAGGGATAAATTGGTAATTGCGTTAGGCCGAAATTTGTGCTGACGAATGATATTGTTCCGTTACAGTCACATGTATCATCATTTTTAATGAAATGATGGTAGAAGTATCTCCCGTACAACTCTGGACAGTCCGGACACGTTGACTTAGTGTTATTTTTGCTCCTAGCTAGCAAAACAGTCAAAATAGTGATCAAAAATAGTGCTTGCAAGATTTGCACTGCTGAATTTTTACGCATGTGAAAAAAGCGGTGCGTTACCCGTAGCTTAAAGTTTTTTGACGGCTCAAGACCAAGAGAGTATGAGCGCTTGGTTATGAGCATATTCGCATTCTCTTATTTTCTTAATTTTATAGTTTTTTTAATACTTATTAATTATTATTATTAAAATATTAATGATTTTCGAGTTTAAAAATCAGTAAATCGGTCGGATTTTCAGATACGAGTCATACGACTAGGCTTTGTTTGGCGGAACGGCAGCACACCTGCATGCAACTGTTTTGACTGCCGCTCCGCCAAATCAATATTTGATATGGGCAGTGGCAAGAAGCAATCGCCCGCGGCAGGTAGCTGCAGCACTGCAGCCCCCCTTTTTAGGGACTTCAGAGCTAGAGCTGTCACGGTTCCGGTTCGGTTCCTGTTTTATTAAAATCATGAACCAAACCACTAAGGTAACGACTCTTCAAATTAGAATCAAAACCTTATTTGATTTGGGCGGTTCTGGTTCCGGTTCCAGCTTAATTTTTGGAACCGTCGTGTCAACGGTTCCGGTACGGTTCAACAAAAACCAAAACCAAACCGGTCACTAACGGTTCGGTCCGATTCCATGCGGTTCGGTCCGGTTCCAACTGAAATCAAAATCAAAATTGGTGGAATAAAATAAAAGCGGTTTTAAATAGTAAAACTCAAAACAACATCAAAATAGAAATAATTATGTTGTGCACTTCTATGATCAGTGGGATAGTATCCATCGCTTTCCTACGCGTGTAGACTTGTCACGACGTCTAGTCGGCTTGCGCACGTCTCATCGACATGCTCTACTGTAACTATCGGCTACAATTAGTTGTCTTTCATGATTACTAATAAATAGTAGTTTTATATCTTCTATATTTTTTAAATAAAATATTTCAAAAAATATGTAAGTAAAATTGAAAATACATTCTATAATTGTATAAAAATAAAAAATACACTGCAAAAATTTACTCCAAACTGCACAAATGTCAAACCATACCACGTTTTTATACAGTGAAGTTTTGTTCGGTCCAAAATTTACCCACATTAGTGTGATTACGGTTTGAGTTTAAACTGCATCAACTTCACACGTATATAAATATTATAGATAAATTATAAAATAATAGCAATATTATAATAATATTAATAATAATAATAAACAGGTTGCCGTTCGGTTCTACTTCGGTCCGGTTTGGATTGGGTCTAAAAATCTTGAAACCGCTTGAGACTTTTATGTTACGATTCCGGTTTCGATCCGGATAACAAAATGTAAGAACCACGCCCAGACCATTGTTGTTCACGGTCCCAAAATTCAAACCGGAACCCGAACAATTTGCGAACGGTTTGGTCCGGTTCTTCACGGTTCCAGTTCGGTTCCAGTTCGATTTGCGGTTTTCGATTTTAAAAAAACTTTTTAGTTTTTTTTTAAAAAACGTTTTATATTTATAAAGAATATATATTTTTAATTTTAAATTATTATATATATAATTATATATATAAATTGGAAATTAAAATGATATTTAATAATAAAAAGTGAAATTTAAAAAAATTTATTTATTTCGGGTCACTCGAGTCGTCCGTGAATCGGGCGAAAACGAACCGTCCTATCACTTCAAATTGTTTATTTATATATTAATGTTTTAATTAATATGTTGATGGTCGTCCGGCTTGAAAATCGCATCGCCGTAATCCCGAGTCGGAGCATGTTTGGTTTGAAAATCTCTAGGGAGAGCCTCATCAATTAATAAATAAAACTTATATTAATTTATAATTAAAACATTTTAACATTTTACTTTTTTAATAATTAATTAATGTTGTAATGTTTATTAATTTTTGTTGTGAGTCACTCGAGACGCTCGTAAATCGGTCAAAAATGAATCGTCTTAACTCGTGAGCGAGTCGAGCGCGCATATGTGTGTTCTGACGTCTGTTTGAAATATCAAACGACTTCAAAATTGTGTGAGAATGTGCCCGTTGAAATTGTAGTGTCGAGCCGGACGAGATAATCTTCGGCACTTCTGACATATTTTGGGGAACCTCATCAATATTAATATATTTACTTTTATAATTAAATAAAATTAATGTCGAGCAAATTACTTTTTTTAAAAAATTTCGTAAATTCTCCGGGCTACAATGATCCTCCATAATTACATAAGAAGACATCCATCTAGGATTGATCCAGAGTTCAAAGCATGTGATCTTGATGAAACGTTTGTGCATCCTGAAGCATACGAACAAAGGGCACAACATTGACAAACCGACAGGGTCACAGCTTTGAGCGTAGAGCCAGTTACACAGGATGAGACAGGTACATTTGAGATGTCTGCTTTGAGAGAATTCATTGCAGAACAATTAGAAAATGCTCGCAGATACGATTAATGCAAATGTACTTTAGCGAATAAATTATTTATTTTATATTAAATCTGTCTAATCTGACGTAACTCTCTTTTGCAAATGTTATTGTTTGACTTGAAGAAAAACGACTATCAGCACCACTGTTTCATTACTGTTTAATTTTCATTACTGTTTAGTTCTGCACCACTGTTTCGCACAGCACTGCAAATACAGTTTTTCAAACAGTTTCATAAATTTTCCCCCCACTGCAAAACAGCTGATTCATGCACCACTATTTCCCACCACTGCTTCCTACACCGCCACAGCTTAGCCAAACATGCCCTAATGCATCATCTTAGGCTGCGTTTGGCGCAGCTTATCACGACTTATTTGTTTCGGTGAGGTTGCACAAAAATGTCATTGTCGTATCAAAATCTTATGTCTCAAACTAGTTTCTTTTTTGCAACATTTGTGATATCAAACATACATTCTATAACAATAATGTTTTTGTCCAACCTCATCGGAGCAAATAAGCTGCGATAAGCCGCTCCAAACGCAGCCTTAGTCCCCCTCATTCCTACCGCTCTTATTCCCAACCTTAACTGACAATAATCTTGAACTTTGAACGTGTTTGTTAAAAAGAATCATTTCATTCATTGGATTAAATTTTTTGTAAGGGTAGCATTCTCTCATATGGGAGCGGGTGAAATCCAAGCCGTCCATCTTTAAATTCAACAATAATCGGAATAAAAAAAAAACAAAGCATAACTTTTGAAGCGCAATGAGATGACTGGAGCGCTACCCGCGCTACATCCTTTGGAAGCAGGTAGCTGAGGCAAAAAATTGTGCATTCATTGGGGGTTAAATAGAAGTTGGAAGGGGTGGTAGGTAGGCAGGAAAGTCGAAAGGGGCAGGCTACTCAGATTTCACTATGGGCCCCACATTTTATTAAAAAGCAATTATTATTTTCTTTGATCAACCGTACGATGCTGGCAGCTGGACCATTAACGCACGAGTTAAATCATTATTCATTAAGGATTATCGGACAAATATCATCCGTTTGAATATAAAAATGAATGAAATTTTTTAGGACGAATAACAGCAGAATTCTCTAAAAATGCAGAATTTTTTGCTCCAATCAATCTCCAAATGAGCCTCTAAAAATGTCGATCCTCTCTCTCCTCCTCTAAATTTAGAGGAGGGAGAGAGGAAATGCAGGGGCTGCATTTTTTTATTATTATTATTATTTTATTATTTAATTAGGGTTAGATAATGGATTCTTCGTATAATCTATAAATTCGCGTAACCGCTATAATAATTTTTCAATTATGACATATAATATATCAATAAAATTGTTTTTTCGAGACCTACAAAACGAGACTAATATTGAATACTTTCTCACAAATGTTCAACTAGTGCATCTCGAAGTGTAAAATATGCATCTCTGTCCTTGATCTTTTTATGTCGATTTAGGAACTGACGAAATCGTTCCGCTTTACTTGTGTCATTTGTTGGTGCTGGAGTAGAAATAACGACATATTTATTTTCACATGTCCTTTTATGACGAACATCAAAGATAAGAATCCAATGCTGAGAATTCGTGACATGAGAATTCGTCAACAGGAATTACTTCGTCGAGCTGAGCTCGACGATCGTCGAGCTGTGAGCTCCGTAAGGGGGCTGCCGCCCCCAGACCCCCGTTGTCGTCGGCGTCGGATATGTCGGAGGGATTCACAATTCAATTCCTCTAAACTCACGTGAGTGAACACGGTGTGAGAAACAAGAGGACCGGAAGTGTTCCAAAACTCCAACAGAGATGACCGTGTTTTTAATTTATTTTTAAAAATTATTTATATTTTAAAATTGTTGATATTTTAAAATTATTCATATAATATTAAAAAATTCAAGTTCTTCAAATATGGAGAACATGATTGGAGTTGATTCTTCATGTTCTCCATATTTGAAGAACATAGTACAAGGAGATCTCTAAATATAGAGATCTTCCGTTGGAGATGCTCTAAATGGAGCGGAGCCTTAAGTCAATCCCACCACCCCAAACATTTTTGATCACCCCGGGCAATTACTACCATTAAATGATATTACAAACCACAATCAAAGTCATATGCTCATTACACACATCATGAATAGATATATACACACCAAGTCTAAGGCACTGTACCCTCCAATCAAATACGAAAAAGCGGAAAAGGAAAGTGAGCCGGAGCTAATCATAATTTACGTATATCTCCCTCTCCTAGACATCGTAGCGGATAGCACATGCAGATTAGTATGTCACAATATACATAAGCAATTAATAAACAAGCATTCGGGGGGAGATATCTCATGCATACAAATGTTTCTATGTTGAGCAGAAGATAAAAAGCGTCTAAGATGAACACACGAGCTAGAGTATGAATATCCTTGTTAGAGTTGTGCTCGAAGCATCCGCGTGACCGTCAAGTTTGAAACGGTCTCCTCGTTGCCCCTAGCTAGGGTATTTATAGGTGAAACCCTAAATCCCCGACTCGGGTTTGGATTCCTATCGGATCCTAACGTACCCGTTAAGGAGCTCATACACACGTATATAAATATACCTCAACAATCTCATCCTATATTGTATATAAGTGTTAGCAAAGAAAATGAGCTACTTAATCAATAGTTAATAATGACCAAAACAAAAAAGTTTTCCAGAATTATAAATATGAGTTTTAGATAACAAAATGCTAAACTCAAACCAAATATTCCAACATGAAATAAGACAAAAACTGGAAAGCTCAAACTGATAATTGATCTAGGCGAACAGCAGATCATCATCATCTGGGTCAAAATCAACTGTCTCTCCTCCAATCTCCATATTGTCTGCAAACAATTACAACAAGAATGTCATGAGACAAATCTCTATGAATTCAAACATTTGCAGAAATGAAGTGATTAGTTCTAATATCGGGTGAACTTAATACTGTAACTGGGAGGAAAGAATCTCAAAACAACATCTCTATCTAATTTACACAAAATTAGATTAATTGATTTCATAGAATCAAACCATGTTCCTTCGATTATTAAGATTATTATTAACGTTCCACAATTGTGCTATATCATCAAGTTTGGAATAATACAACAAGCTGTGACTATTATATCATCAAGTTTGGAATGATATAACTAATAATCATAATATCAGGGCACATATCAGCAACCTCAGTATTCCTTTTTGGAATGATACCCAATTCAGCCTTTGATAAAGAATAATTACGTAAGTAATCAAGTTTGGAATGACTGTCAACTATCTCACCTCTAGCTTTCATCAGATAACATCTGAAACACTTTAGTGTACTCAACGTAGATGCTTGAATGTAAGCAGACAACAGTTCTTAGATTTAAAACATAAGCTAGGTATTCAGTCCTCCTAAATGGACGTTAATCTCATCACTCCCGATGTTTTAGATGTGAGAATCTTACATAAGCCCTTAGTAAGGACATCTGATACATTATCCTTTGATCTCACGTCCAATAGGGAGATTATCCCCTGACTGGTGAGATAGGTCAACCATGCCTGTTTCATCCTTAGTTGCCTTCGCTTTCCATTGAACAACGTATTTGTAGCAATGGTCTTTGTGGCTTGATTGTCGCAATAAATCAAAATAGAGTTCATTTTTAGACTCGTCATTGGAATGTCCAATATCAGATTTCTTATCCACTCTGCTTCTTCTCCAGCTGAAGCGAGAGCATAGAGTTCTGATTTCATAGAGGACAGTGCAATGCACGTTTGCCTCTTAGACTTCCAAGCTACTGCAGCTCCTCCTAGTGTAAACACAAAGCCACTAGTGGATCGACAATCAGCTATTTCTGAGCACCAAGATGCATTGGAATACCCTTCAAGCACTGGAGGATGCCCACTGTAACATACTTCTCAGTATACTTTAAGTATCTCATTAGCTTGTCTAAGGCGTCCCAGTGGTCCTTCCCAGGGTTATTGGTGAATCTACTCAACATGCCGACCGTAAAGGCTATGTCAGGTCTAGTGCAGGTAGTAGCGTACATGAGACTTCCTATGAGTTTGGAGTAATCCAACTGTTTAATAGTTGAACCTTCATTTGGTTTCAGTCTACTGTTATAATCGTATGGAGTCTCAGCATTTTTGCTCTTATCGTAACCACACTTTTCCAGTAGATTCCTAATGTAGTGACTCTGACTCAGGGTAATACCCTCTTTTGTGAAGTTCACTTCTATTCCTAGGATGGTTTTCACCTCACCTAGGTCGTTCATGCTAAATTATGCCGTCAGGGAAACTTTCACGTCTTTCACCTCAGACTGATCAGTGCCCAGAATTAGCATGTCATCAACGTACAAGCATATGATGGCTACTTTATTTGCACTTGTTCTTACGTACAGACATTTATCTGATAGACTGGACTTGAAACCCAAGCCTTTTACACATGTGTCAAATTTCTCATGCCACATTTTAGGTGCTTGTTTCAATCTGTATAGTGACTTAATCAACTTACATACCTTAGTTTCTAGACCTTCTATGACGAACCCTTCAGGCTGGTGCATGTAGATCTCTTCAGTCAGATCTCCATTAAGAAATGCAGTCTTGACATCCATCTGATGAACAGTGTAGTGTTCAATAGATGCTAGAGCGAGAAGAATCCTAATTGTCGCATAGTGACATACAGGTGAGTATATATCAAAGTAGTCTACACCACTCACTTGAGTGAAGCCTTTGACAACTAGACGTGCTTTGTATTTAGCGATACTCCCATCATGATTAAACTTCTTCCTCAGAACCCACTTATTGCCAATGATTTTAGCCCCTTTGGGCAAATCGACCAAAGTCCATGTGTTGTTCTGCATGAGAGAGTTCATCTCTTCGTTTATGGCTTCTTTCCATAATAGAGAGTCTCTAGATCGCATCGCTTCCTTATAAGTGGATGGATCAGCTTCAACTTTGTAAGTCACGAAGTCTGTACCGAAGCTTTTAGGCATTTTCTCTCTACTAGATAGCCTTCTGGTATCTAAACCACTCGTGTCTACAGGCTCAGTGTTAAAGTTACGTTGTCCTGGCTCAACTAAAGGCTCAGTACTAGTGGCTGACAAGCCTGGCAGAGTCAGGTTCTTGTCCTTAAGGAACTTATCCTCAAAGAAGACAACGTCTCTTGATTCTATTACAGTATTTGTGGAGAGATCCAGAAATCTGTCTGCAGCACTATCATCTGTACATCCTATGTAGACGCAGGTATTTGTCCTGGGTCCAATCTTAGTTCTTCTAGAGTCTGGTATCCTAACATAAGCGATACAGCCCCAGGTCTTAAGATTGTCAAATCTAGGAGGCCTCTTAAACCAAAGCTCATATGGTGTCTTAGTCAACTTAGCATGGGGAACTTTATTAAGAATATGATTTGACGTGAGGACGACTTCACCCAAATAGGCCGCAAGCATACCAGCAGTCAGCAACATAGAATTCAACATTTCTATTAAAGTTCTATTTTTCCTCTCAGCGATGCCGTTGGATTGTGGGGAATAAGGAGCAGTGGTTTCAGGGATTATGCCATTGCTGGCAAGGAAATCTTTAAACTCCCCCGAGACGTATTCTCTGCCTCTATCACTTTTTAGCATTTTTATTTTCATGTCAAGTTGATTTTCAACCCTATTTTTGAATATACAAAATTTTTTAAAAGTTTCATCTTTGGTTTTAAGAAGATAAATGTGACTGAATCTAGAGTAGTCATCGATAAAAGTTATCAGATACTTCCGACCTCCACGTGTGACAAAACTTTTGTAGTCATAAATGTCGGAGTGTATCAACTCTAGCAATTGTGTGCTCCTAGAAACCTGACTAAAAGGTGTTCTAGTTATCTTAGTTTGAGCACAAATTTTACATTTTTCAAATTTGATTTTTGTGTTGAGGGGTATGTTGTGAGTTCTAGCTAACAGGAGTAGTTTTCTATAATTAACGTGTCCTAGTCTTGCATGTAAAGACTTAGGATCTATCAGATTTTAGCTAACCTGATTTACTACTTCATGTGCTAGACTCAGCCTATACATCCCATTAACGATATATGAGCAACCAAAATAATGTGAGTGAACCATTAAGGTTACCTGACCATCACTAATATTAAAAGACATACCCGCATCGCACAACAGACTAATCGAAACTAAATTAGCAGCTAATGTCGGTATAAATTTAACATTTTTCAAAGTTAGAGTCTTACCTGAGGAGAGAGTCAGGGTAGCGTTGCCGACCTTCAGGACGTCAGCTACAACTCCATTCGCAACAGTGACAGTCTCTTTCACCTCTTTTGCATCCTCTAGAAGCTTTGGATTGTTGCAGACGTGGCAGCTAGCACCTGAGTCGAGCCACCACTTTGAACTGGCCGTCCCGTTACCGACCGTGGAAAAAAAGTCGATAGGCGCAGTCTGAAAAATCATGTTGGCTTGATTTTCAGTCCTTGGTGTGCTGGTGTCGCCCCGTTTGGGCTGTCGGCACTCGGAAGCGCAGTGACCCCACTTATTGCAGTTGTAGCACTTGCCTTTGAATTTCTTCTTTATCTGTTTGCTGGTGGCAGCAACTGCGGGTGCACTGGTCGGTGGACGAGTCTTCCCAGGGTTAGGCTTTTGCTTAGGATGCATGATCATGTTGGCAGTAGAGGACTGCTTGCTGATTGTCTCTATAGCGTGCTTAGTCTGGTTCTCATCCTCAATGCAGATGAAACGCTTGAGGTCTTTAAGACTCACTTGTGAATTTTTCCAGTACATCTCAGTCTTAAAGGAATACCAGACCGAGGGCAACTTGAAAATAATCGCCCTTGCAACGAATCCATCCGGCAGAGGGATGTTCTCACTGTTGAGCTTGTCCACCAGATTTTCAAACTCAGCAACCTGTAGCAGGATTTCCCTTTCCTCAGTGAAGGTGAAAGCCATAAACTTGTCCACCAGGTGTGTCTTGGACATGTTCTCCTCCTCCTTGAACTGCCCTTCTAAGGCTTCCCAGATCTCCTTGGCCCTTTGCATTTTGCCGTACGTCTCTGCAAGCCTGTTGGAGAGGCAGTTCAGGATGTAGTCTCTGCAGAAGTCCTCGTCGTTGACCCATTGATTTTCATCTTCGCTTCCTTTGAAGTCTTCAAAAACAGTCTGCACTGTGTAGAAGATATTCAGTTACTTCATGCCAAACTGCGTGTTGCGCTTCCAGGCACTGAACTCGGCGTTGGAGAATTTCTCCAATTTGATCATCGACATAGGAGAGGAGTGATTGACCGCCTTTGACATTTTTTTGTTTCTTTCCACTACTTGTAATTCTACTTGCAGACAAAAAATGCGAGCAGAAAAACTAGAAAGAAATCATCTGAGCACGCGTGGCGACGACAGAAAATCTTCGGATCCAATCCAAGAAAGTTATTTGTTCCTTCCTCTCCGACTGAGAAATCGCCGAAGACTAGATCCAAGCTATTTGGCACTGATCAAATTCAGATCTTCAATAAGTGGAAGGAAACTCAAAAACAACAAGCAGTGCCAAACAAAATCCTGCTGCTGCTCCTTCCTCCCAGCCAAGAAAACCACTGTCCTTATATAAGAGAAAACAATTGATGTCAGAGATAAACTCCTCTGATTATAAACTTTTCTCGTGTCCCTTCCCTCAATTGAAGAATGGGAGTAAGCAGCCTGCAAACGACTGAGCAGAGAAACTTAGATCCAGAAACTTAGATCCAGAAACTAGATCCAGAAACTAAGATCTGCAGGCAACACTGTTCCTGAACGGCAACCACCGGCGAGAACGAAAACAGATCTAAAAGGTCCTCCTTCTCCTTTAGCGACGAGCTTCCTGTTTCATGAATGACAACCACCGACGCTGGCGAAATCGCTGTTTTAGGAAGCAGAGGCGGCGAAATCACGAACAAAAGGGAGAGCAACAGTAGTCCTCTGCGATCTGCTCCCGATTGGTGCTTTCCAATCGATGGCGGCTTTTCTCCTTTTCGATCGGCGACGGAACAGGAACGTTGATGGCGGCGTGATCGAACAGCATCGGCGGGATCGCGAAAACTAGCTTCTCCTTCTCCGAACGATGGCGGCGAAGGCGATGTAGAGACTCACGATTTTCGCACAGGAAAACAGGAACTTCCACGATCCACAACCCGATCGATGATAGCAGTGAGGGAAGAATCCCGAGCGACAGAAGCGGCGATGGAACCGTTCGATCGGCTAGGTCACGAGAGAGGGAGCATGGCTCGGGCTGAAGGGAGAAACTTCGAGAATGTAAGAGTTGTGTTCGAAGCATCCGCGTGACCGTCAAGTTTAGAACGGTCTCCTCGTTGCCCCTAGCTAGGGTATTTATAGGTGAAACCCTAAATCCCCGACTCGGGTTTAGATTCCTATCGGATTCTAACTGACCCGTTAAGTAGCCCATACACACGTATATAAATATACCTCAACAATCCTATCCTTGAAACTCTACTTACATTAGTGAACTGCCATGTTCTAAGCTATCACGTCAATAACAAACTCATCATGCCAAATATAGATCAAATCATGAGGTCTCACACTGGACCATCAAAATATCAAATATAGTTGATAATGTACAACCCGGTGTTCGCCGAGTGGGTCCAACAAGGCAGATGAGGGGCCCTCAATGAAGGCGGTCCTCAATGCAAGCCGGCCCGCATCCGCCAGGTAGGCGGGCGAGCAAGGGCAACTGACCTGCATCAATTCAGTAGGCGGGCGAGCCCGGGGGCAGACAGCTCGCTTCCGCCACGCAGGCAGGCAGACCGCGCGAGTTGGCTCGCCGGCCCGCGTTTGCCTAGGTAACCGCCTGGACAGGACCGTCGGCCTGCCTCCGCGTAAGGGGCAGACGAGTCGCAGGAGCCCGACCCGCGCTCTCCTAAAGAGAGAAGCGAGCTGCGAGAGCCAGTCCGCGTTCGCCCGGTTGAGTGGCAAGCTGGTCTCGATTCCCCCCCTCCCATGAGTGTGGTACAGATATCATGTGGTTAATATAATTTGGCCTGCCAAATGTGATTAGGTCTGCATTTAGCTCCTTAGAACAACTGAGTTTTGTTGTTAGCAGACCTCCTTTTGGATGCATATAACCGTTTAGAATAGCGGAGCTACGCTATTTGCAGGCCAGATTTGGAAAACTACAAATAGACCAAAGGGGATACCTCAGAAGGCAAGATTTTCAGTTCTCTAATTTCTAGATCTTATTGCGCTTTCTGAGGTGTCATTAGCTCAGTACAGGCTAAGGAGGGGAAGCGCTCTAAGATCTTTTGGGTGTAAGGTGGGATCTCTATGTTGGAGCCTTGGGTCAGTTTTGAGTTCTAAGTATTCGATCAATCAAGCTTGCTAGAAGAAGTAAGTGTGCGGTCACCCCTTTCCCAAGGGTTCGAACTCCACAGAAGCCGGTTCACGGTTTCAACATTTTTGGTACGATGAGCATGGAGAGTGACCAACACTGAAAACCTTAGCGAGCTCAATGACTGGAGGTGATGGATAAGGATCTGATCGGGCTGACTCGCCACCTCCCCCCCTCTCGCCACCCTTGGGATGTTCGAGGATTTCAAGCAGGAGATGCAGAACCTCATCATGTTCGCACTCAAAGCTCGCGGTGAGTGCTCAACACTCGCCGTCCTAGTGGTCGCCGCCCCAGCTCTAGGCGAGAACGACCCCGTTAGGCGACCTGGGAAAGAAGAAGCGGAGGAAGGCAGCGAGCGGGATCTGCCGAGGTGAGCTTTGCTCCCCAGCTCGACAAGTGCGGGTCGAACCGGCGAGGTGGAGACGCGGGATCGCCCAACTCGCCTAGCGGGAGAGGGAAGTCCTTTTAGCGAGCTGGTCTCGTCCGCCCCAATTCAGGAGGGGTTCTGCAAGCAAAAATGTCCTACTACACCGGAAGGGATGATCCGTTCTAGCACATCCAGTGGTTCGAGGATGTGGTTTCGATCCGGCAGATGTCGGATGCTTTCAAGTGTCGGCTCTTCGCCATCACCCTCAAGAAAAAGACGAGAGATTGGTTCCACCAGCTTTCGGCCAGCTCCATCTACTGTTTTGAGGACCAGTGTCGGGGGTTCTTGCTAAGGTTTACAACTTCCAAGAAGAGAAAGGAGTCTGAGTCCCTGTTCCTCATCAAGCAGAGAGTGATTGAGACTCTGGGGAGCTATATGGATGGGTTCTAGGAGGACGTCCTCCAGGTGTAGGAGATGTCAGGGCACACCCTCATGGTGGCCTTCACCCTAGGGCTGCAGCAGAGGTTATTTGGGATGGAGCTGAAGCAAGTGCCCCCGGTGTCTTTTTAGGAGCTGATGGAGAGAGCAGCTCGAAAAGTCAAGGGGGATGCGTTGAACCCTGTGTTTGCCAAGAAGCTAGCAAGGTAGGCTGCGGAGGAGGATAAAGAGCTAGGAGGTGGCAAGGGGCAGGAGGCTTGGAGGGCGGAGCCCAGGCTGAGGGAGCAGCAGCAGCAGCAGTCAAGGTGGGGCCGCCAAAAGTCGAATAATCGGCTAGGTTAGAGGCAGCATGACTGACATGATCAGGGACAGTGGAGAGGTTTTCATGGAGGAGACAACCGCCAAGGAGGGTAGAGTCAGTTCAACCCTCCAGGCTTGAGGAAGGGACAAAGACCTTATCTTTCTGATCAACATCAGGCTATATTGATAGCCCTAGGGGGGAGGAGAAGAGGCTTCTAGAGGAGGAGGCAGGAGGTAAGGGCAGAGTTTCCCTACTGTGATTTCCACCAAGAGGAGGGCCACACAATGGTCACCTGCCCAGAGTTCCAGAAGATGAGGGGAGCCAGGGGACAGGCTCCGCAACAGCAGCAGCACCTCTAAGGGGTGCGGATAGAGGAAGTCCTGCCAGGGGCAGAGGAGGACAAGTGTGAGGACCAGACCGATGTCGGGGGCCGAGGAGAGATTAGAGTGATCCAAGGGGGGAGTCGAGGCTGCCCGTAAAGCGAGCTTCCACACTATGTATCGTCGGAGCGTTGCCTCCACGTCCCTAACCCCACCCCCAAATGAGAAGATTACCTTCTCCCAGAAGGACATACCAGGTCACGAGGATCTATTCTGCGACGCGCTAGTCATTCAAGCCGTCGTCGAGAACTTTACTATCTCTCGGATCCTTGTGGACGATGGGAGCTCCGTCAATGTCGTCTTCAAGAAGGCATTCGACGCAATAAAGGTGGAGGCCCGGAGGGTGTTAGCCTCGGACGATCCTCTATTCAGATTCTTTAGAGAGAGGAAGGAGGTAGAAGGAGGAGTGGGGCTCCATCTTACCTTGAGGGGCCTGTCCAGGAACTGCAGGTTCGTCATCGTGAATGCTCCCAGCATCTACAATGCCATATTCTGGCGGCCCCTCATCAGCGCCATCCGCTGCATGCCCTCTTCATTCCACCAATGCCTCAAGTTCAACGCTGACGGAATCTATGTCCAGGTCCGAGGAGACCCCAAGGTAGCGAGGGAGTGCTACGTGACCGCGGTCAACTCCATCTCCTAGCAGGGAGGAGCCGTGGAGATGGAGAGGAGGATGGAGGAGCTGTCTGGCTAGGAGGCCATGGGAGAAGCTGAGGGGAAGGAGGTAGAGGAGGAAGAGGTTCTTACCCTTGTTGAGGTGTCGGAGGAAGTGTTGGAGGAGCAGGACGAGGTGATGGTCGTGGAGGAAGCTAAAGAGTAGGTTCTTGCCCCAAGTGAGGGAGTCGTGGGCGAGTGGAAAGACCAGTCCCGACTAGAGGTAGTGGAGGAGGTGGTGGAGATGGAAGTTCTCACCCAGGGTAGAAGGGTAGAGAAGGTGTGGATCAGCAGGGGGGCTGAGCCCGGAAGACCAAGGGAGGATGCTGGAGTGCATCCGGAAGAACATCGACATCTTTGCATGAAGCGCGACGGACATACTAGGGATCAATGCGTATGTGGCTTGCCATTGCCTCAACCTCGACGTCGATGCCCGTTCCATCCGGTAGAAGAAGAGGTCCACCGCTGACAAGTTGGCCGAGCTATTCTGAGAGGAGGGAGAAAAGCTCCTGAAGACAGAGTTTGTATCAGAGATCCAGTATCCAGTCTGGGTCTGTAATGTGGTGATAGTCAAGAAGGGGGATGGTCGTTGAAGGATGTGTATCGACTTCTATCTTTTAAATAAAGCATGTCCCAAAGATCGTTACCCCTTGCCTCGAATCGACGCGCTGGTTGACTCAGCCATTGCCTTTTCTCTAATGAGCTTTTTAGATGCATTTTCAGGTTATCACAAGATATGGATGCACCCGCCCAATATGAAAGATATCTCCTTCATCATAGGGGAGGGGCGCTACTGTTATAAAATAATGCCCTTTGGGATAAAAAAATGTAGGGGTAACATATCAGAGGATGATGGACCGAGTTTTCCGGAAGCAGAAGGAGAGGAACCTAGAGATGTACGTAGATGACCTCATGATCAAGAGTTAGGATGTTGACTCTCACCTCCAGGATCAGGAGGATACCTTCGACACCCTATAAAAATACAAAATGAGGCTGAACCCCTAAAAGTGTGTCTTCGGGGTGAGCATTGGCAAGTTCCTAGGTCATTTCCTTACTCCCGTGGGGGTGGAACCCAACCCTGACAAGGTGAGGGCAATCATGGAGTTGGGGTCGACTCGGAACGTCAAGGAAGTCCAGCGCCTGACAGGGAAACTCGCAGGACTGAGTAGGTTCCTCTCTCGGGCTGGCGAGAAGTGCTCGCCTTTCTTCAAAGCACTCAGAGGGGGACAGAAGTTCGAGTGGTCTGAGAAGTGTGAGAAGACATTCTAGGCCTTGAAGAAATAGCTGACCCAGGATCCACTTCTCTAGGGACCAAAGGAGAGGGAAGATTTGTCCATGTACCTTGGGGTCGGGGCGAGGCCCTGAGCTCCGTCCTGGTTCGGGAAGAGGGCAAGAAGTAGCTACCGATCTACGATGTGAGTAGGGTCTTGAGGAAGGTCGTGCTTCAGTACCCTATCTTATAGAAGCTGGCCTTTGCCCTGGTCATCTCGGCCCGGAGGCTCCGTTCATACTTTCAGGCACACTCTATCCGGGTGGTGACTGACCATCCCCTTCGTAACATCTTTGAAGGGGTGGAACAATCGGGGAGGCTTGCAAAGTGGTCAGTAGAGGTAAGCGAGTTTGACATCTCTTTTGTCCCTCGCCTATCGATCAAGGCCCAGACGATGGCAGACTTCCTGGCCGACTATCTGGTCGAGGTGGAGGAGGTCGAGCTCACTCATCAAATTCCTTGGAGGGTGAAGGTGGATGGCGAATCGGGGAGGCACTCCTTGGGGGTAGGGGTGATTTTGGAGAGTCCGCAAGGGACAAAGATTGAGCAAATTGTGGTCGTTCATTTTCCCATCACTAAAAATCAAGCAAAATATGAGGCAGTGATCGCAGGGCATCGGCTGGCTAGGGAGCTGGGGGTGCAGGATGTGGAAGTACTAGCAGACTCCATGGTGGTGTCCTCCCAGATCAACGGTGAGTTCGAGGCAAGGGATCCCACTCTCTAGCTATACCTTGCAAAGGTGAAAGGGGTCATTGACATGTTCCAAACATTCTCCATCAGACATGTGCCGAGGGAGGAGAACGAGCAAGTAGATCAGTTGGCCAAGTTCGGACCCCGTGTAGGAGGGACCATCACCTACTTATTCCGCCCTTCCATTGAAGAGGGGGAGTTGATGGAATTGGATCGGCGCCCCTCCTAGATGGACCCCTTCACAACCTTCTTGTCCACAGGGGAGTTCTCGGAAGGCCTGGATAAGAAGCGCTTCAAATATAAGTCAACATACTATCTAATGCACGATGGGAAGCTGTACCAGAATACCCTCTTGGGGCTCCTAGCATGTTGCGTGGCTGAGGAGGAGGTCCCGAGGATCTTGGAGGAAGTTCACTCCGGGGAGTGCAGGAGTCACTCAGGGAGCAGGACCTTGGAGGGAAGGATTGTGAGGCAAGGGTACTTCTGGTCGACCCTGGGTCAGGATGCCACCGAGTTCGCAAAGAACTGTGAAAAGTGTCAACTGTTCGCCCCTCTCCAACTGTTACCAGCCCAGAGGCTCAGAAGCATCACTGCTCCCTGGCCCTTCACCATTTGGGGGATGGATCTCGTGGGACCCTTTCCCCGGGCCAGTGGGCAGAAGAGGTTCTTGTTGGTATTGATTGATTATTTCTCTAAGTGGTTAGAGGTGAAGGAGCTGGCCAAGGTGACCTCCTATATAATTCGTAATTTTGTATGGGGTGAGATCATTTGCAGGTACGGGTTACCTCAGGCGATTGTCACAGACAACGAGCCACAATTTGCCAGCACAGAGTTCATTAGTTTTTGTGGTCAGCTGGGGATTGATCTTTGGTTCACGTCGGTCCACCATCCTATGAGTAACAGGCAAGTGGAGGCGGCGAACAAGATCATTTTTAACTTTTTAAAAAGATAGTTGAAAATCTGAAGGGGAGTTGGGTGGAGAAACTCCCTTCAGTCCTCTAGGCCCTAAGAACCACTCCCAACACAGCCACCATGGAGAATCCATTCAAACTCTCCTATGGTTGCAAAGCTGTGCTCCCGATAGAGTTTGAGGTCCGGACATCGTGGATAGTGGAAGAAGAGGAAGGCAGAGATGAATGGAGGGTCGAGAACGAGAGCGAACTTCGACTCTCCTTGGACCTGACAGAGGAACTCCGGGATGTGGCCGCCGTCAGGCAAGAAGAAATTAAACGATGGATGGCCAAGTATTTTGACAAACACTTTAGAATCAAACAGTTCACGGAAGGGGACTTGGTACTGAAAAAGGTAGACGTCATAGGAAGATCAGCTTCCGTGGGAAAACTCAATCCAAATTGGGAGGGTCCGTTTAATATCAAGGAAGCATTGAAGTCAAGGGGTATTGCCTCCAGAATATGAAGGGTGAGACCCTAAGTCACACCTGAAGTGGTGATGACCTAAAGCATTTCTATCCTTGAATCATGTATGTTGTACAATCCATATTCGACGAGGATGGGTCCTACCGCAGCCAACTCAGTGGGAGTCAAAGTCAATCAGTCAGGACAGAAGTCAACATCAAGTCGCGAGCCTGTGAAAGATCTGGGCGAGTATGGCGAGCTCCCCTCGCATACTTGTCAGTAGGCGACTAGGGCGAGATACTTGCCCAGCCCGTGTGAGCTCCCCAGGAAGTCGCCTAATCGTCGGGGTGGGGGTATAAGTAGTGACCCCCCATCCCTTTGGATTTCTCTATAAATAGGACCTCAAGGGTACGAGGGAGGGGGATCGGGAAATCTCGGATAGATACTCACGAGCTCTTTGGATTCCTTTTCCTCAGAGACCAAGCCGCGACCTACTACCTCGTTGTTAGCTTGTCTCGCTCGTACCTAGCTCGGCCATTCTGGTTGTGGAGGGGCTGCTTCTTCTAAGCAACCGGGTATGTGGTGGGACCTTCCTGCCGCAGCAACCTGGGATCTTTTTCCTAAAGCTCATTTCTTTTCTTACTTCCGTGGGCCGTCTAGCTTCACTGCTTGACCAGTAGCATTAGGCCGTCTAGTCCGATTCTGAGGTAGGAAATTTTTCCCGACTTTAACACTTGGTGCGGTGAGCGTGGATAGTGGCCGAGGAGGAAAGTTTGATGGTTGAGAAAGATGGCCAATTGTGGCAATCAGGGCGAGTTGGCGGACAACTCGGCAGGAGCTGAAACCTCAGAGCGAGGTGGTGGGTTCGTGACAGTAGCTGCTTTTGAGGAGTTTGCAAAGAGGATGGAGAGGGCAATACTCGTTGGATTCTCCAACCCCCCTGAGGCCACGACGACTTCCCCCCGTCGCCTGACACCACCGGGCGAGGAAGTCCCGACCCGACGAGCAGGAAAGGAGCCCTCTTGGGCGAGAGAAGAGCAACCGATGCAGTCGCGTCAGCACCCTACGAGCAACTAGGGCATCAGGTTCCGAGATTCTGAACTCTCGGCGAGGTATATGGATACTCGCCGATGGAGCCGATTCGATATAGGGCGCTGAGCTACTTCTAGATCAATATGACATTATTGATGGAGAGCCTACAGAGGACATCACTGATGATGTGTCCATACCACTAGTGAGCTCGCTCCACGGAGGTCTGATAGAGTCATACACTCATCTTTGAGATACTTCACTACTGAGTATATTCTATTGACTGATATGGGGGAGCCTGAGTGCTTTATTGAAGCAACGCAGAGCTCAGAGAAGAAAAAAATGGATCGTTGTTATGTAGGAGGAGATGCGGTCTCTGCAGGAAAACCATATATATGATTTGGTGAGATTGCCTAAGGCAAGAAGGCTCTGAATAATCATTGGATTTTCAGAATAAAGCAAACAGACCCCTCGACACCACTCAGATATAAGGCTAGATTTGTTGTGAAGGGCTTTAATCAGAAATAATGAGTTGATTTTGATGAGATCTTCTCTTCCATTGTGAAGATGTCGTCTATCCAGGTAGTTCTTGGTCTTGCTGTCAGGCTAGACTTAGAGATCAAGCAGATAGATGTCAAGATCGCCTTTCTGCATGACGATCTTAAGGAGGAGTTGTATATAGAATAGCCTGAAGGATTCAGGGTTAAAGGGAAGGAAAGTTTGGTATGTCGCCTGAAGAAGAGCTTGTATGGCCTGAAGCAGGCCCCTCAATAGTGGTACAAGAACCTCGATGCTTTTATGGGGGAGATCAATTTCAGGAGGACCGCCCTTGATCACTGCGTATTTATAAAGAAGTATGCTATATAGGATTTTATCATCTCGCTCTTCTATGTTGACAATATGTTGATAGTTGGGCGGAGCATTGCTTGTATTGCCGAGCTGAAGCGATAGTTAAGCTCCACATTTACGATGAAGGACTTGGGAGCTGTGAAGATTATCCTAGGGATGCATATTTGGAGAGATAGATGCTCCAAGTTACTTTGATTATTATAAGAGAGATACATTAGGAAGGTGCTACAAAGATTCAGTATGGATCAAGAGAAGAAGGTGAGCGCGCCACCTGCAGCTCACTTAAGACTTACTACTGACCAGTGCCCGAGCACACCTGAGGAGAAAGAGGAGATGCAGAAGGCCCCTATGCTTCTGTAGTTGGTAGTCTCATGTACGCTGTGGTGTGCACACACCCAGATATAACGCATGTCGTTGACACGGTTAGTAGGTTTCTCTCCAACCCTGAGAGAGAGCATTGGAACACTGTGAAGTGGATTTTAAGGTACCTATATGAGACGTCAGACTTAACGTTAAGGTTCAGAGATAGTGAGCCAGAGTTATTGGGATACACTGATATTGTTTTGGCTGGAGACTTGGACTCCAGAAGATTGACCTCTAGGTACCTGATCTTATTTGTCGGGGGAGCAGTGTCATGGCAATCGAGACTGTAAAAGCGTGTTGCACTATTGATTATAGAGACAGAATTTATTGCAATCACTGAGACAGGAAAAAAACTTCTTTGGATAAAGCGTTTCATCAAGGAGCTGAGTTTCACTCAGCAGCGCTACACACTCTTATGCGACAGTCAGATGCAATTCATTTGGTGAAAATCTCACCTTCTACTCGAGGTCCAAGCATATTGACACGAGGTATCATTGGATAGGGGATACTCTTGAGTAGGGAGAGCTGGATTTGTAGAAGGTGCACATGGATGACAATAGCATATATGCTTACGAAGACCGTGTCGAGGGGGAAGTTGGAACATTGCATGAGGATCGCCAACATGGCGGTTCCCTCTACATAAAGGTATAAAGAGAATAAGTTATTGGTTACGGTTTCCGTCCTTTGTGGAGAAAACTGTTAACTCGAATTTGGTATTTGTACAACCCCGTATCCAGCGAGTGGGCTAATAGGAGCCGATCCGGCCGGCCCAGACCGCCCCCCGGGCCTCAGGTGAGTCCAGCAGGGCATGTCGAGCCGAGCGTGCCGAGTACAAGTCGGCATATTACCTTTTGCGCGACGGGCAACTTTACCGCAAGACCCTTTCTGGATTACTCGCCCGTTGCGTAGCGGAGGGGGAGGTGCCGAGGATTTTGGAAGAAGTTCACTCCGGGGAGTGCGGGAGTCATTCAGGAGGTCGGACCCTGGAGGGAAGAATCATCAGGCAGGGCTACTTCTGGCCTACCCTGGGGCACGATGCCTTAAAATTTGTCAAAAAATGCCACAAGTACCAACTGTTTGCCCCCCTCCAACTGCAACCGGCTCAGCGACTCAGGAGTATCACGGCCCCTTGGCCTTTCGCAATTTGGGGAATGGACCTGGTAGGTCCCTTCCCACAGGCAAGCGGGCAGAGGAGGTTCTTGCTGGTAATGATCGACTATTTCTCCAAGTGGATGGAGGTGAAGGCTTTGGCCAAGGTAACCTCGCAGATCATTCGAAATTTTGTATGGGGGGAGATCATCTGCAGGCATGGGATGCCCCAAGCCATCGTCACCGACAACGGACCACAGTTCGCCAGCAATGAGTTCATTAAGTTCTGTGGAGAGCTCGGGATCGACCTCAGGTTCGCCTCTGTCCACCACCCTAGGAGCAACGGGCAGGTAGAGGCGGCCAACAAGATTATCGTGAACCTCCTGAAAAAGAAGGTGGAGAATTTGAAGGGGAATTGGGTGGAGCAACTCCCCTCGGTCCTTTGGGCCCTGAGGACTACCCCCACCACCGCCACGGGGGAGACGCCCTTTAAACTATCTCACGGAAGCGAGGCGGTGCTCCCCATTTAACTCGAGGTCCGTACTCCCAGGGTTGCCGAGGCAGAAGCTGGAAGGGAGGAGTGGAGAGTTGAGAATGAGGAAGAACAACGACTCTCTTTGGACTTGATAGAGGAAGTACGCGACCTCTCCGCAGTCCGGCAGGAGGAAGTCAAGCGGAGGATGGCTAAGTATTTCGACAAGCATGTCCGGGTCAAGCAGTTCGTGGAGGGCGACCTGGTTCTAAAGAAGGTAGATGCGGCGGGAAGATCGGCGGCCGTGGGCAAGCTCCATCCAAACTGGGAGGGGCCCTACATCGTGAAGGAGGCATTAAGGTTGGGAGGATACCACCTCCAAAATGTGGAAGGCGAGACTTTAAGCCACACCTGGAACGGCGACGACCTGAAACGCTTTTATCCTTGAAAACTTGTACGTACCTCAGCTTTTTCTGAATGCAATGTATTTAACTCTTTCTCCACAATAATCGTAACAATGACATGCAATGTGACGGAACTTCCATTGAAGAGCGACATAAACACTCAGGCAAATGGTCTAAGTCTTCTCGATCTGGGGTTAGGTCTCGATTCTCCCGCTGTCAGGCTCCCTCCAAGCTGGCAGGGCCGGGGTCTCGATGGACGTCGTTATGACCCTGTAGCTGAGCCGGAGGATGTTCAACACCCGCCCTCAGGCTCCCATCTAGCTGACTGGCATGGTGGTAGCACCCGGGAGAGGCAAATGGTCTAAGTCTTCTCGCTCTGGGGTTAGGTCTCGATTCTCCCGCTGTCAGGCTCCCTCCAAGCTGGCAGGGCCGGGGTCTCGATGGACGTTATTATGACCCTGGAGCTGAGCCCGGAGGATGTTCAACACCCGCCCTCAGGCTCCCATCTAGCTGACTGGCATGGTGGTAGCACCCGGGAGAGGCAAATGGTCTAAGTCTTCTCGCTCTGGGGTTAGGTCTCGATTCTCCCGCTGTCAGGCTCCCTCCAAGCTGGCAGGGTCGGGGTCTCGATGGACGTCGTTATGACCCTGGAGCTGAGCCCGGAGGATGTTCAACACCCGCCCTCAGGCTCCCATCTAGCTGACTGGCATGGTGGTAGCACCCGGGAGAGGCAAATGATCTAAGTCTTCTCGCTCTGGGGTTAGGTCTCGATTCTCCTGCTGTCAGGCTCCCTCCAAGCTGGCAGGGCCGGGGTCTCGATGGACGTCGTTATGACCCTGGAGCTGAGCCCGGAGGATGTTCAACACCCGCCCTCAGGCTCCCATCTAGCTGACTGGCATGGTGGTAGCACCCGGGAGAGGCAAATGGTCTAAGTCTTCTCGCTCTGGGGTTAGGTCTCGATTCTCCCGCTCTCAGGCTCCCTCCAAGCTGGCAGGGCCGGGGTCTCGATGGACGTCGTTATGACCCTGGAGCTGAGCCCGGAGGATGTTCAACACCCGCCCTCAGGCTCCCATCTAGCTGACTGGCATGGTGGTAGCACCCGGGAGAGGCAAATGGTCTAAGTCTTCTCGCTCTGGGGTTAGGTCTCGATTCTCCCGCTGTTAGGGTCCCTCCAAGCTGGCAGGGTTGGGGTCTCGATGGACGTCGTTATGACCCTGGAGCTGAGCCCGGAGAATGTTCAACACCCGCCCTCAGGCTCCCATCTAGCTGACTGGCATGGTGGTAGCACCCGGGAGAGGCAAATGGTCTAAGTCTTCTCGCTCTGGGGTTAGGTCTCGATTCTCCCGCTGTCAGGCTCCCTCCAAGCTGGCAGGGCCGGGGTCTCGATGGACGTCGTTATGACCCTGGAGCTGAGCCCGGAGGATGTTCAACACCCGCCCTCAGGCTCCCATCTAGCTGACTGGCATGGTGGTAGCACCCGGGAGAGGCAAATGGTCTAAGTCTTCTCGCTCTGGGGTTAGGTCTCGATTCTCCCGCTGTCAGGCTCCCTCCAAGCTGGCAGGGCCGGGGTCTCGATGGACGTCGTTATGACCCTGGAGCTAAGCCCGGAGGATGTTTAACACCCGCCCTCAGGCTCCCATCTAGCTGACTGGCACGGTGGTAGCACCCGGGAGAGGCAAATGGTCTAAGTCTTCTCGCTCTGGGGTTAGGTCTCGATTCTCCCGCTGTTAGGCTCCCTCCAAGCTGGCAGGGCCGGGGTCTCGATGGACGTCGTTATGACCCTGGAGCTATGAGCCCGGAGGATGTTTCAACACCCGCCCTCAGGCTCCCATCTAGCTGACTGGCATGGTGGTAGCACCCGGGAGAGGCAAATGGTCTAAGTCTTCTCGCTCTGGGGTTAGGTCTCGATTCTCCCGCTGTTCAGGCTCCCTCCAAGCTGGCAGGGCCGGGGTCTCGATGGACGTCGTTATGACCCTGGAGATGAGCCCGGAGGATGTTCAACACCCGCCCTCAGGCTCCCATCTAGCTGACTGGCATGGTGGTAGCACCCGGGAGAGGCAAATGGTCTAAGTCTTCTCGCTCTGGGGTTAGGTCTCGATTCTCCCGCTGTCAGGCTCCCTCCAAGCTGGCAGGGCCGGGGTCTCGATGGACGTCGTTATGACCCTGGAGCTGAGCCCGGAGGATGTTCAACACCCGCCCTCAGGCTCCCATCTAGCTGACTGGCATGGTGGTAGCACCCGGGAGAGGCAAATGGTCTAAGTCTTCTCGCTCTGGGGTTAGGTCTCGATTCTCCCGCTGTCAGGCTCCCTCCAAGCTGGCAGGGCCGGGGTCTCGATGGACGTCGTTATGACCCTGGAGCTGAGCCCGGAGGATGTTCAACACCCGCCCTCAGGCTCCCATCTAGCTGAATGGCATGGTGGTAGCACCCGGGAGAGGCAAATGGTCTAAGTCTTCTCGCTCTGGGGTTAGGTCTCGATTCTCCCGCTGTTAGGGTCCCTCCAAGCTGGCAGGGCCGGGGTCTCGATGGACGTCGTTATGACCCTGGAGTTGAGCCCGGAGAATGTTCAACACCCGCTCTCAGGCTCCCATCTAGCTGACTGGCATGGTGGTAGCACCCGGGAGAGGCAAATGGTCTAAGTCTTCTCGCTCTGGGGTTAGGTCTCGATTCTCCCGCTGTCAGGCTCCCTCCAAGCTGGCAGGGCCGGGGTCTCGATAGACGTTGTTATGACCCTGGAGCTGAGCCCGGAGGATGTTCAACACCCGTCCTCAGGCTCCCATCTAGCTGACTGGTATGGTGGTAGCACCCGGGAGAGGCAAATGGTCTAAGTCTTCTCGCTCTGGGGTTAGGTCTCGATTCTCCCGCTGTCAGGCTCCCTCCAAGCTGGCAGGGCCGGGGTCTCGATGGACGTCGTTATGACCCTGGAGCTGAGCCCGGAGGATGTTCAACACCCGCCCTCAGGCTCCCATCTAGCTGACTGGCATGGTGGTAGCACCCGGGAGAGGCAAATGGTCTAAGTCTTCTCGCTCTGGGGTTAGGTCTCGATTCTCCCGCTGTTAGGCTCCCTCCAAGCTGGCAGGGCCGGGGTCTCGATGGACGTCGTTATGACCCTGGAGCTGAGCCCGGAGGATGTTCAACGCCCGCCCTCAGGCTCCCATCTAGCTGACTGGCATGGTGGTAGCACCCGGGAGAGGCAAATGGTCTAAGTCTTCTCGCTCTGGGGTTAGGTCTCGATTCTCCCGCTGTCAGGCTCCCTCCAAGCTGGCAGGGCCGGGGTCTCGATGGACGTCGTTATGACCCTGGAGCTGAGCCCGGAGGATGTTCAACACCCGCCCTCAGGCTCCCATCTAGCTGACTGGCATGGTGGTAGCACCCGGGAGAGGCAAATGGTCTAAGTCTTCTCGCTCTGGGGTTAGGTCTCGATTCTCCCACTGTCAGGCTCCCTCCAAGCTGGCAGGGCTGGGGTCTCGATGGACGTCGTTACTGTCCGAGAGGTGGACCTGAAAGTTGACACATGACAAGCGTGTCCGAGCAAACCCACCAGTTAGATGGGCGAGCTCAAGGGGTCCTGTCCCCCTTGGTTTTCTGTTAAAAAGGGGTTTTTTGATCCCACCTCCGGTTGGTGGAAGAACATACCCCCCCCCCCCCCGGGGCGAGCCCGTTCTCGCAGGGGTTTGCTCGGCAGAGGGCATTCCTCGGTATGACAAGCGGGCGCCGGCGGCAACCGTTCTCGCAAAGATCGCCTCGCGGGTAAGCGAAGAGTTCGCAAGTCTGGTCGCCGCCAACACTCAAGGCCTCTCGCCGAACGCGAATCCTAACTCACGTGCATTCTAGCGCGGAAGAAAAAAATATATATAAAAAAAAAGAAAAGAAAAAAAAGAGGAAGAAAAGAAGTTAGAATCAAAATTCCTTTCATTATGATCACAAAAGAAGGAAGGGCTCGCCCCGGCGAGATTACAGGAAAAGAGGGGGGATGATTACAAAAAGGTAGAAAACAGAAAAGGGAGGAATTCGGTCAGCTCTCGCCCTCCTCTCCCGAATGGCGGTCCTCCTCGCCTCCAAGCGATCTTTCCTTGCCCTTCGCCCCATCAAAAAGGGAGCCGAAGCTCTCCTCCTTCTCGCTGGGCGGAGACGGCGGAAACAGGCTCGGCAGAATATCCCGGACCGCCACCTCCTCGCAGCCCTCGGCCAGAATCCCCGACCCCTTCAAGGCATTCAGGAGGCATTCGGCAGACTCGATCGAGTTGACTCGCAGCCGCTCCATAACCTCCCCCTCGCCGAAGACCCGGGGCCGCTTGTAGGGAAAAGGCGGCTCGGCACTATCTGGGGGGAAGAGGGCTTCCGTCAGCCGGCGGACCTCGCCTTGGAGACAGCGGTTCTGCTCCTTTAGCGACTCCACCTCGGCCGCCGACCGAGCAGCAAAAGCCTCCTGCTCGCGCGAGCCGGCTTCCTGATCCACGAGGCGGAGCCGCAGCAGGGCAGTCTCGCCCTCCAGCTCACTGGCACGAGCTTGCAGCACCTTGGCGGACTCGACATCCTGAAAAGTAAGAGGGTCAAACTCTCTGAAAAATATTTTCCAAGTTAAAACAAGGGTTGGTCGACTCTTACCAGCCCGCCTGAAGCCTCGTCGAGTAAGCGCTCGGCGATGCCGAACCGCCGCTCCGCGTCAGCAGCTTTCTCCGTCGCCAGGTCGCGCTCCTCCTCGGCTTTGATCAGGAGTTGGCTGAGCTGGAAGCCACGGCAGACCATCATATGGTGGAGTTCAAAGGCCCTCAGATGCGCCTGCAGGCCCTCGTGACCTATCTGCCGGGGGGTCAGGTTCTTGTAGGCGTCGGCGCCCTCCCGGCCATAGAGGCCGAAGCCAAGGGCAAATGCGTGGCCCGTGGGAGGCCGGCGAGCTCCCCAGGACGGAGCGCGAGTAAAGACGGAGACACGATGGGCTCCCTCGTCCCAGAGCAGCATCGGCTCGCCGGACGCATCCTTGCTCCTTCCCCCCTTCCCAAAGTGGGGGTGGTCCTTTGGAGCTCCCGAGCCACTGGGGGCAACCTCCTCTACGGAAGGAGGAGAGGGGGACCCGCGCCTCTTCTCGCGGGGGGATGATGTCTCCTTCAGTGGGCTCGCCGGGGCTTCGTCGGAAAAAACCTCCGGCGAGCTCATGAACCTGACGGGCGACACGGGCTGCTGTGGAAGGCCTCACGAGACCACCTTCGCCCTTTTAGGGGCCGAGGGGCGGTGGACCGAGCTCGGCCCCCCAAGCTCCAACCGCCTCTTGCTGGAGGGCTTCCCCCTGACCTTCTCTTCCCGGCACGCCTCAGCCGCGGCCCGGGCCCGCTCGAGCGGATCCGAAAACACCCCAGGGTCGGCAAAGGGAGGGTTCACCGGGATCAGTCGCTCCCCTGCAAAAAGACTTAGACAAAGAATGAGGTTCCGATCGGTCATGCCAAATGGCGAGCGGAAGGTGGGCGAGGCAAACCTTCACCGGGAAGGATAGGCGGTAGGGATTCGAGGCCGCGACGGAGGAAGGCGACCTCGAAGTCCTTATACAGGAAAAACTTGTGGAGCTCGGCGTCATTACCAGACACTGACGGTGGCCGGTAAACCTCCTCGCTCTTCTGCGAGGTCGAGAAGGGGATATTGCCGAGGTCGCCCCGGATGAAGGCGATCTTCGACATCCAGTTGTGGTTTTTGTTGGCGACCTCGCGGATCTTTATGGACGTGCCGCCGAAGAAGGCGACCCCGTCGGCATTGGCTTTGTAGGAGAAGAGCTTGCGGAAGACGGTTAGGTTGAACTCGATCCGCTCTCGGCGGAGGTAGCAGGAAAACCCCACTATCATGGTGATAGCGTTGGGGTTGAGCTGCGCGGGCACAGCGCCGTAGTACTTGAGTACCTGGCGGACCTCCGGCCAGAGCGGCAGGCGCAACCCCACCTCAAAGTGCGAGATGGGGAAGGCGAGCTCGTCCTCGAAGAACGAGTTAATGGCCTCATGCTCCGCCGGGAGGCGGGCCACAAAGTCGGCAGGAACGTAATCTGCCACAAACTCGGCGAGCTCGCTCGCCGTGGTGTTCCCCTCGAAGAAACAGTGGTCCGCGAAGTTCTGGGCGCACTTGAAGCGGCCCTCAGAGTCGGGGTTTCCTTTACCCATGCTCGCGGAGGGGACGAAGGCGCGCGAGCAGAAGGTAGGGAGGGCAAGGAAAGGAAGGGATGAGAAGGCAATAAAGGCGTAGCCGGGGGTAGGTGGGGATCCCTATTTATAGAAAAGGAAGGGGAAGCGAAACCGACTGACCAGCCCGGCTCGCATACCCCGCTTCGCGTATCCCGTCCCGTCGCTCTGTACTCGCCGACCTAGGCGAGCCTAGCTAAGGAATCCGAAAAGGCACGCACCACCCGAATAAGAAAAGGCTTGCTCGCGCGATAAAATTTATACACTTTATTTAGCATTAAACAGAAAATTGTCCAGAGCAAAGAAAATCAGAAAGGCGCGCGCGTAGAGCAGGCGGCAATGGGGGCGAGTACCGGTCGGCTCGCGAGAAAGCCGTCCTCAATTACCCCGGTCTCGCCGGCCCGATGCCGCCAGCCGCTGCGCAAAGAGTTGCCGAAGCTGCCCCAGGTTCCTGTTTGCCGCACGCAGGTTCTCGTCAATCTCGTCGAAAAGTATGGAGGAAGATGTGGCCGCGTATGCCTAGCTGATCCTCGCCTCACCGGAAAGCTGCGCGCATTCATTCTGCAGCCTGGAGTTGTCCTTCTTCAGCTCATGAAGCTCGCGCACTAGCTTCTTTAGGACCAATTGGCTTCGCCTCGAACGTTCGGGGTTGTCCACCTCCGAGTCCAGAAAGACGTCCAAGGCGCGCGGCGATGGAAGAGGCGAATAAATGGCCCGTTCGGCGGAGTCATCAGTCGCGGCTGGGTCCGGGAGGCCTGCACAGGAAAGTTAAGATGGCGGGTGGGAGTAGCGGGCGCCGGTAAGAATCAGATGCAAAATGAGGAGGTCAGGAGCATACCTTCAGTGTCCTGGGGGGAAGCAGGAGCGGATGTATGCTCGGCGTCCATCCCAGTAATCGCAGGAGCAGAGGAGGGATGTTGAGAGTGAAGGCGAGCCGGCGATACCGACCCCCGCGAGTCTGGCTCCACGATTTTGGTGACAAGGGGCGAGTCTCGCAGGCGCGGGTCAGGGGGGATTTGGGCTCCTTGGCGGGTAGACCCTCGACCCTTGGTGTGGAGACCTCGCCGCCTTGGTCCCGTTCGGCGGTAAGATCCACAAAATCTTTGTCATGAGGGGCCAGGGCAGAATGGTTGGAAGAGCCGGAGCCATGGGCTAAAGTATTCTTTAGGTCGACAAAGATGTGCTCGGCCTCGGGAGGAAAGGGCCTCGCCCTCTTGGCCGAGCCGAATTCAGCAAAACGGCGGGCCGGGGCGCTCAGATCCATCAGGGCTGCGGGACGAAGGGCGGTCTCCCCGCGCGATTTCGCGAGTCGTTCCATGACTTCTTTCGGGAGTGGCATCTCGGCAGGGCTTAAGTAAAGAGAGGGGGGGCGGGGGTCAGTAGAGCAGGCAGGGCATGTATATATAGTCATCGGTGGGTCCTACCGAGAGATTCCTTTCGGCTCTTGTCGCACTCGCAGGATTCTAGGGGGTTGGATGTTTCTTTTCGAGTTTGTGCCAACCTCGCAAAGAGCGGGGATTGTGTACAACCCCGTATCCAGCGAGTGGGCTAACAGGAGCCGATCCGGCCGGCCCAGACCGCCCCCCGGGCCTCAGGTGAGTCCAGCAGGGCATGCCGAGCCGAGCGTGCCGAGTATGTGCTCGGCGATCGTCGGGCCGAGCTCGAAGATCGTGGAGCTGAGCCCGACGAGAGGATGTCGTTCGTTGTGAGCCCGGCCGAGTGCATGCTCGTCCAGTATCTGTTCGGCGAGTACCGACGCAACCGTCACCAGCGAGCAAGGGCTTCAGGCCCGACCTTCCCAGGCTCGAGGCGAGGCGAGTCCGGTCCACGACGCGAGTCAGGTCCACGGCGCTGCGAGGGGCGAGTTCAACCGCCACTCCTCGCCTCGGCGCAGTAGGAGCCTTCTCGCGCCCGTACTCGCCGCCCCCACTCAGTGAGCTCTTCTCAGGGCCGGCTCGTCTTTCAGTTGTGGGGGTGTTTTTACCATGTTACCCCCCTTGGATTGCCTACAGTCCTCGAAAACAGTGACGCCCAGTTATTTGCAGCCCGACTATTCCTATAAATAGGACCCAAGGGGTACCTCAGAAGACACGCTTTGGGGTGCCCGGTCTTCTAGCGCTTTCTGAGGTACCTTAGCTTCAGCACTTGGCTAAGGAGGAGAAGCGCTCTAAGATCTTCCGGGTGTGTGGTGGGACCTCCGTGCTGAAGCCTTGGGACTGTCCCCGGTCCCTCTCCCTTACCCTTTGGGCTTGTGAGGAGAGAAGTAAGTGTGCGACCACCCCTTCCGCAAGGGTCGGACTCCACAGGAACCGATTTTTCGGTTTCAACAGTATTATTGATCGAAGTTGGAGACATGTTTGGAGATTTGAATGAAGATTATCAGAAGGACAAACTTCTTTACTTAGTCAAAAAGAAGAAAATTTGTTAAGATAATTTTCTCCTAAGTGTGTAAGAGACTAATCAATTTTGATCATGTTTTTCAAGCTTGTGTTTCATGACAAGTATGAAAAGGACTATCCGTCTTTGACCTGAAAATCAACATGTACTCTTAAAGAAAGCTTCTAGAAAATTGTCTAAAGAAAATTTCATGTCAAATTTCATGCGTTTTTGACCGAGGGAAGTTTCATCCGCATATTATCTACTACCTCTACTCCCTTGATTTTGATCCTATAAATAGAGATGCAGGAAGAGGGTAAGGTATCCACTTCTCTCCAAACCCAAATATTGGAAGATTTCTAGAGAGATTTTTGTGACAATCGTCTTAGTTTAGAAGAGCTTTCGGATAACGTTCTACGATGTTGACGATGAATAATTTGCCTACACAGTGGATCTGAAATAGATTCGAGCAAAGATTCGAAGAAAAATCCTGAAAGGGACAACGTCAGTACGTCACCCTCTATAAAAGTGACTATATTACCGCAGCCGGCAGGCGCCAGCCGATTAAAATGTAAAGCATGTCAGCCTGCCAACCTGCTCATGATTCTTTGTTTATGTTATAAAATTCCAAACACTCTATTCTCTAGGAACCGGAGATTCCCCCACACGTTTTCCATGCATCATTATTATTAAATAGTGATATGAAGAAATTTATTAATTAATTATAGGTGGAAGAGCTCAATAATTTGTTTGGTTCACCGTTCACGTGATTTATCTTTTTATTTAAATTTATTTTGAACGTGCCGCTTTATTTATTTATTTATTTATTGCATAAAATGTGTATTTTTTCTATTTGTTTAACTGACTGGGCTTCATTTGGTTCGGCGCTGAGCCGGTGGCGGATCGATCCGGTGGATGGAAACGGAGTGTTCGAATCGAAGGGGGAGGTGACTGCTCCAAACTGAATTTTTTGGGGCGTTTCTCAAGGCGGGCGGGCGGGTGGAAACGGAGCAAATGCTGCCGAAAGTTCATTTGTTTACCCTCCTTCCAACGGCGTTTGCCCAAAGCGGAGCAGCGAAACGCCCAAACAAATAGAGCCGTAAGTATCGGTTGAAGGGAACTTTGTTTTATACTAGCGCATGTCTGTCTCTCTACTATGCAGGTTAACCACCATAAATTCAGGCTTCATTTGGTTCAGTCGTGGCGGGTCGACCGGCGGATGGAAACAGAGTGTTCGAACCGAAGGGGGGAGGTGGCTGCTCCAAACGGAGCTTTTTGGGGCATGCATTTCTCAAGGCAGACGGGTGGAAACGGAACAAACGTTTCCAGAGATTCATTTATTTACCCTCCTTCCGGTGGCGTTTGCCCAAAACGGAGCAGCGAAACGCCCAAACAAATAGAGTCTCAACCTGTGCAAACATAACCCGGCTCACCGGAAATTTGTTGTGGACAAAGTTGTAGAAGTAGGGTAGTTCTTAGATGCTTCGAATGTAACGGAGGAAGCTGAAAAAGCAAACCATAAAGGCTCCGTTTGGCAAGGTGGCGGCGGTCATGAATATGGAGGTTAAATTGTCATTCGTTAACGCCCACCTAAGGAACTTCATTCACTTTTATGTTCAAACAGATGATGTTTGTTAGGTGATCTTTAACGAATGACAATTTAACCTATGCACCGCCACCACCGTGCCAAACGGAGCGAAAGCGTTGTACAATTTGCACTCGACTATCAAGCTCACTTATCGCAATAGAGTTGTCAACAAACAATAATATTTTGGTTGACAACTATAGTTGGTTGTAAGTCTAAAATGAAGCGGTCCGGATCGACTAAATCACCCGATCGAGAGCAGCATGAATAGAATGGAAAGAAGAAGAAAAAGGAGGCACAATAATAAGGTCCGGAAAAAAAGGAAGGTATTTTAGGGTGTGCCCAATCGAGCCAGGACAATAGAAGTCAGTGAACTGACCGAGCAACCATCAGCCATAGGGCAAGTAGACTTGTTAGTCGCTACTATGGGCGAGCACCCAGAGTAACTCGTCACTATAGACGGGTAGTTTCTCAAGTTGCCTAATAGGCGAGGTAGCATCTCAAGTCATCGAGAAGGGGAGATGCCCCCACAAGCCGCACGACATGCATTTTGTAGGGGAAGGATATTCTCATAACAACAACCCCCCTCCCCCTCCCTCCCGAGGATTTGTCTATAAATAAGCCCATAGGAGTACCATGAATGGTGCCATGAAATCTTGACACCCCTCCTATCATAAGTCTACAATTCTCTAAGTGGTGTCTTTCTAGTACCTCACACAACCTTGTTTTGGCAGCGGAGGGGAAGTTTCTCTTAACTTTCGGGTACGTGGTGGGACCTCCCTGTTATAGCACCTGAGGTGTGTTTATAGACAGTTTTCTCTTTCTCCAGTGCTTTTGTCATCTTGTCCCGGAGAGTCGATCGAACAGTAGGATCGATAACACTAGGCTGTCTATCAGTCTGAACATTTGGAATCGGTTTTTTCGATTACAACACTTTGGTGTGGTGAGCGTGAACCACACACAGTCAGAGGAGGAGAGTTCTGTGAGAAAGCGACATGGAGCAAGAAGGCAAGCAGGAGGTGATACTCGACATCTCCCTGGTAGAGGGCGAGTATGTGACCAGGGACAACTTCAACGAATTCGCTCGAAGGATTTAGAGCACTTTGCGAGCAGCGCTTGTTCTTCGCATAGAGGTTACAATAACCTCGCCTCGCCGTGTCACTCCATCAAAGGATGGCGAGTCGTCCAGGCAAGAGAGAAAGGAGTCGGTAACTGAAGTGCTAGAGAGATTCAGCTTCGAGAAGCGAAAAACCTCGCGAGCTACTATGAAACTTGCATGAGCAAGTTAGCCCCAACTCAGCATTCGTCAACTAGCAATTCTAAAGGGAGGATCTTGTTCAATGATGAGGTTCTATCAGCCCCAGTTCCTAAAGGGTTCAGGGAACCTGCCCCGAGTTACTATGCAGGAAAATACGACCCAATCTAAAACCTGCAATGGTTTGAGGATGTGGTGTCCACTTGGAATATGACAGATGTGTTCAAGTGATGGTTTTTGTCATTACCTTTAAGGACAAGACGAGAGATTTGTTTCATCAGCTGTTATAAGGGTCAATCTACTGTTTTGAGGAATTGTTTCGAGAGTTGACGTTGCATTTCACCACCTCGAAGAAGAGGTAGGAGACGACCACCCTTTTTCTCCTTAAGCATGGAGTCAACGGGACTCTGAGTAGCTATATCGATTGCTTCTAGATGGAGGTTCTCAGCATCCAGGAGGTGGATAACTTCAATTTGCAGTTAGCCCTCACCTCTGACTTGTGTGAGGATCTTTACAAGTTAGAGGACATCAAAGATCCTTTGGTCTCTTTCGTGGACTTGATCTACTGAACAAGCAGGTTCATCCAAGGGGAGGCGACAAATAGCAGCTTCTTGGCCATGCTGACGAGGGAGGAGGATGAGGCGACCTCAGAGGAGAAGAGGAAGGTGGAGCAAAGGAGACGAGAAGGGAGGAAGTAGGAAGTAAGATGGCAGGAAGAGGCAAGGAGGAAAGAAGAGCCGAGAAGGCAGAAGGTGAGGAAACCCTATATGGCTCTGGACAATTGAGGACGGGAAAAGAGGTTCTAGACTCCTTTAAATAGACCGCCATGGAGGCCCTAACAAATGGGTCCTGGAAGAATGATTTCTCCCGAGAGGAGAAAAATTTACGATCAGATAGAGGAACACCCGAAGGGGGCATAATCATGCAATGACGGTTGTCAAGCAGAGCAACAAGCATCGGAGGAGATAATAGTTGAGGAGGAACCAACAAGAGTTGATTCCCATATATTATGAATTGCACTTGGTGGAAGGGCACGACACTATGACCTGCCCGGAGTTTCTAGAAGCTTGGTGGAAAGTCGAAGAAGGAGAAGGCCCGAGGTAAGTGGCTCCTATCGAGGCGGAGCTAATTCAAGCCCCGACCCAGAGGACGAATGTAGGCATGGTCGACATGGGAGGTCGCGGGGGAGTGGGAGTCATCCACGAGGGAGTAATGCTAATTTAATGTGCATGTTTGGCTCGGGCCTATAGTCCTCTTAGTATGAATGCTTCGTGCTTGTTCGGTTTACATGCACCCAAGAGTTTTGAGATTTAGCCGGGTGGAGTACCTAGAGGTGAAAATGAGTCGTTTGACAAATTTGCTAGCTCGAGCTGATCATTTCGAGTTCAACGAGCTCATTTTTCTTGGCTCGAGCTCGAGCTCGAGCTCAAGGGTTACTTATTGATTTCGACAGTGGCGGATGCAAGAATTTTTTCCAGTGTAGACAGACTCATAAATTGCAAACAAAATTTAATCGAAAAATATGACTTAAAAGATGCAATCTACAAGACTACAACAGACATAGATAAGAATTTTTGAGGAAAACATAATAATGATTCATCTTGTACTCCTCCAATTAAATTTAAAGAGCAATTCTCAGATATTTGTACTTACTATGAATTTTGAGTGTTTTCTATTTTTTCTACAAATGCAACCAAACTAGATATGAAAACTCTTGGTGGCGGTGATAGCAGACATGTCAAAAACATATTTCTGTCAAATACATTTTTGTCCAAACTCATCGGAGCAAAAATGTTATGCCGAACGAACTCATATTCACCCAAATACTTGGAATTCGAGTGGAGTATAAGAGGCCAATTCCAAGGTAGAATGTTGAAGATAGGAAGACTATCTTTAATATAGGATAGAATACAAATTAAATTAAACTATATTTAGTATAGGATGCAATACAGAATATTATGTTGGGTTGGCTCCGCTCAAGGTATTCTATGTATACCTATTAAGTTTGGAATAGGTATATATAGTACCTCCAGCATAGAGCGTAGCCCTAGAACAACACGAACCCAATAACCCGTTCCGAGTCGGACCCGACACGAGCGGACATATAACTCACTATTTCTAACACATTATACAATGAATCACTGGAATATGCACTTAAGAGAATGAAATTCCTTACCTTTACCACATAAGTGAAATCTGAAACTCTTCTTCATTGGGACAAATTGGGACATTCTTTCTCCCTGTGAATTTCCAATTGCATACTAAACCCTAAAACTGGTTAATTAATGATTGGGTGAGAGAATGATTAACGAAAACAAAGAGAAGTGATGTAATCTTGACACACCCAAATAGATGAACACAAAAGTATAGAAGGAAGTGGTGAAGTCAGTTAAAATGCACTTCAGGAGGAGGATTAACTGTTGTTGGCGGAGGAGCTGGTAAAGGGTGATCCAGGGCAGTCAGGTGCAGTGAAAATGGAGCGTGAAAGAGATTTGGGGAAGTTCTTTAGGGGTGCGGCGATATCTTTGTCGATGGCTGAAGATTGGCTTGCGATGCCCTAGAGTGCGACGATGTCTTAGTTTGGGAAGCAAGCAGAGAAAGAATCCTCGTTGTTGGTTGAAGCTTGGCTTGTGATGCCCTAGACGATGGGGATTGAGGTTTCTTGCTGCTGGAGAGAAAGGGGCGAAGACACGAAAGTAGGGGAGAGTAAGGTTCTGTTTGGGGGGACTTATTTTCACCGATCAAGCGATTACGACCGCATGAACCAGACCTTAAGGAATGCACTTCAGGAGGAGGATTAACTGTTGTTGGCGGAGGAGCTGGTAAAGGGTGATCCAGGGCAGTCAGGTGCAGTGAAAATGGAGCGTGAAAGATATTTGGGGAAGTTCTTTAGGGGTGCGGCGATATCTTTGTCGATGGCTAAAGATTGGCTTGCGATGCCCTAGAGTGCGACGATGTCTCAGTTTGGGAAGCGAGCAGAGAAAGAATCCTCGTTGTTGGTTGAAGCTTGGCTTGCGATGCCCTAGACGATGGGGATTGAGGTTTCTTGCTGCAGGAGAGAAAGGGGCGAAGACACGAAAGTAGGGGAGAGTAAGGTTCTGTTTGGGGGGACTTATTTTCACCGATCAAGCGATTACGACCGCATGAACCGGACCTTAAGGTCGTAAACTGGTTCATGCGGTCGTAACCGCTTGATCGGTGAAAACAAGTCCCCCCCCCCCAAACGGAACCTAAGTATCCCGCGAAATTGCTTTTCGTTGGCGTTCGTGGCGTGGAGAGGAGGAAGAAAGACAGGCTAGCGGCGATTCACGATTTATCCAGTGTAGGCGGCCGCCCACACTCGCCCTAACCTAGTTCCGCCCCTGGATTTTGAGTTTCGAGCACGCGAGCTCGAGTTGCTCACGAGCTTTCAACGCAGGACTCTTACTTTTTGTATATATTTTTTAAAAAATTATAATGCACGTATAAATAAAAAGCTCACGAACCAGATCGTGAGCTGATGAACAACATTATGTGAGCTCGAGCTCGACCTCCACATACTCAAGCTCGACCTCCACATACTCGAGCTCGAGTTTTTTCGAGTTGGCTCATCGAACTTATGAGTCAGCTCAACTCAACTTGCACCCCTAGTTCTACCTTGAAAAATGAGCAATGTACAACTCATATTCGTCGAGAAGGGCCCTGACCCAGTGGTGAACCTCCGTACCTCCAAATAATGGTCGATGACTTAAAGAGGCAAGGACACATGGACCAAGCAAAGAGAACTGAGAGCTCGCCTATAGGATGACGAGCTCGCCAAAGGTTGGAGCTCGCACCCACCACAAACGAGCTCATTGCGTATGAGCTTACCTCGCTACGAGCTCTTCTCTCTCAACCGATTGCAGCTCGCAAGAGAACTCTATAAGAGCAAGGCCGCCGAGCCCGCCGCGCTGGAGCTTACCTCATCAACGAGCTTTACTTTCATCCTGCCCAAGCATGTCGAGCTGCCTCACCAGCAAGGCCCTGCAGGTAAGTCGACGTCATCAGCTAGCTTGCCGATTACGCAGTATCTTAGGAGAGGGTGTCCACTCGCCACCCTAATAATTGCCTATAAATAGGACCCCCATGACACATTTTGAGGGATGTTGTCCCCCCCCCCCTCCCCAAGGCTTCAAAAAACTTTTCCATGTCTCACCTGTGCTGAGATTAGTTCTCGATTTAGAGGGGAAATTCATATATAATTTCAGAAACGTGGCCTGACCTTCTCGCTGAAGCTCACAAGCTTCTGTTTATAGGCAATCCAAAAAGCTCCTGCCCCTCTCATCTCTCCTTAGCTTAAGCTTGTCGATCCCAACCACTAGACAAGTAATCGTTGGTCACTCTGAGTCCAAACCTCTTGTGAATCATGATTTTTTGGGTAATTGTTATGAGCAAACCTATTTTGGATAAGTGCAAACCATTTTTAAAAATAAAAAATTTAAACAATTATTTTAAATATTACGGTAAAATTGATAGGGGCAAACCATTTTCCCATCACGTCGACAGGAGCGAGCCATACGCGACGACACCGCCACCACCGCCGAAGCCTCTCTTCGCCGCCGCCACCGCTGCCGCCGACACCGCCGCCAACGCCTACTGCAAGCCATACGTGATGACACCTACCACATATCCTCGCTTCTGACCACTGCGGGAGCTCCAGATTTATTTGTGTCGGACATTATCGCTCATCTTTAGCTCCTTTGATCTGAAGCAAGTTGTAGATTTAAACCTTTCTTTTCGTATTTCTCATATTCATCATTTGTTTTTTGCATTTCTCCAGCGAAGAGAATGTCAAAAAGTTGTACTCATCATTAAAAAAAATTCTATGATTAATTTGAAACTTTTGTAATACGTTAAATTTTATAATATTGTTGTTAAACTATTTGTTCATATTTTGCTAAAATTTTTTTTAAACATTTATATTGATTTGCACATATAAAATTTTTATTTGTCCGTAAAATTAATTTGCACCTATACAAAATTAATTAATTTGCTCATAACAATCGCCTTTTTTTTATTCTAACCTGCATCACTATTTCCAAAGGATGATGCAATTTTTTGAGGGTCTTACTCATTCTCTATTCACACTAATCTTTTATTAGTGCATTATTATTTTAACTTTTTACCATATTTGTTTTTTTTTCAGCAATATATAATAATTTTAAATTTAAACATATTTTTTTCATTGTGCTATATAAATATTGTAAAACATATATATGAAGACAATAATAAAGAATAATCATGGCCTCTACTGTTTCTAGTTTAATTGTATGTCAGTCTGAATAATAAAATGAGAAAAATAAATTGATTATTATAATAATTATACATCAAGCATGGTAGACAGGACTTTACATAATTAAATAATAATTATTATATAATAAATATTTAAAACAAGTAGATCTGGTAGAGCAACACGGCAGGAGGGTTGGTGGAATTGGGGTAGGTTGGCAGAAGTCTTTGAAATGGCACTACTGTTTTATGGCATTACTCTGCCAAATTAATTATTATTTTGGTATTTATTATTTTGGATTGTAGGGTTTTATTTTTGTGAAAAAAATTTAGGTGTGTTTCCCAAACTTAATTTTAAAAGGAGGATTAAATACGGCCGTATGATCCGTTTTCCTACGGTTGAGTTATTTTCGCGGAATACTGCAGTATTGAAAAAATACTGTCAGTATTGTCAGTATTTCGATCAATACCGTTGTTTTTACAAGTATTATTTTACAAGTATTAACGGTTAGATGCGCGCTCCCACCCTGATCTTAGGTGGGAGAAACACATCTAATTTTTTTTCATTTTTGTAGAGGGGTTGGTAACAAGTAATTTTTGGTATAGGTAAACCACCACGATTTATTGTGCGGGATTAATTTTAACTGTAGGATTTGCAATCTAACGTTGGACATATGACGCAAAAATACGGGCCGGTGTGCCTGTATAAAAATCGACCGTATTTTTGATCAAGCACGACAACGTAGGGTCAAATTTACTTTCACACGGTAGATCAAGCTGTGTTTCCCGTATCAAAACATTTTTCATTAAGAGCAACTCCAATGAAAGCCTCTATATTTAGAGGCTTCCATTGTACCATGTTCTTCAAATATGGAGAACATGGTGGGAGCAACTCCAACCATGTTCTCCATATTTAGAGAACATGGTATTATTTTATGTATATATTATTATTTAATATATGTTTATATATTTTTTATGTATATGTATATTTATATATAAGTATATATATATATATATATATATATATATATATATATATAATATTTATAGTATATGTATATAACTAAATATATTCAATAAAATAATAGTTTAATAATACAATAATAAATATTAATTAGAAAATATCCAATGTTAGCCTCATTTTTTAGGTCTCGAAAAAACTTTTTTTTTATTATTTTTTGTCTTTTTAAACAAAAAAATTTGACGAAATATGATCAAATAAGCATTATATAATTAAAACGTTACAGTTACATTATAAAAATAAAATAAACATTACATATTTCAAAATTAAAATATTACATTTGAAATTTAAACTAAAAATCTGGGAGGTCATCACTGGGTTCGCTACGATTTCCGCGCGCGTTATCCCCCTGTTGTTCTCCTCCATACGTTGGTATGTTGTAGTCGCTTCCTCCATACTGGCTTCCTCCCTGCTGGTCTCCTTCGAACTGATGTCCTTCAAATTGGCTTCCGTAGTACTGGTTTTCTCGATATTGGCTTTCTCGGTACTGATTTCCTCCAAATGGAGGTCCTCCAAATTGAGGCCCTCCAAATTGAGGTCCTCCATATCGGTCTCTTTCATACTGGCTTCCTCCGTACTGACTTCCTTCATGTTGACCTCCTCCAAATGGAGGTCCTCCAAATTGAGGCCCTCCATATCGAGGTCCTCCATGTCGATCTCCTTCATACTGGCTTCCTCCACACTGGCTTCCTCCAAGTTGACCTCCTACAAATTGAGGTGCTCCATATTGGCTTCCTCTATATTGGCTTCCACCGTAACCACTACCTCCGTATACGTCACATCCATATTCAGTTCCTTCGAGTGTTGAAGATCCTCCAAATAATGGTTTTATAATATTTCTATTCATAATTTCTTGTTTTTTTGTCGAAAATACTGTCGTTCTGGAGTTCCTTTGATGCTATCCAAATCTATCATCATGATATCGTGATCTTGTTTAGCGCTCTGAAGATCTAGTTTTCTTTTTTGATTTTTTGATTTTTTGCTTTTATTCTCATGAGCTCTTGGATAGCAGACATATCGTTTGCTCGTTGTTCTTGCCCTCTCTTTAAAACCTCTAAGATTTCTTCGTTTTTTTTAGTATGGACCTCAATATCATAACTCTTACCACTCAATTGTCTCCTCCTCTCCTTTTCTTGCTTTCTTTCAGTTGGTCGATTATTGGAAGTTGAGATTGGAGATTCTTCATCCTCAGTACTACCAAGATTCAAGTTATTGTTATCTGAATTTAAGTCTATTCCTCTCCCTTGACTGGGAGTGTTAGAACTTAATGTTTGTGACATGTCAATATTTGGAGAGTTCTTATTTTTTGTAGACCCTAACGTTTTCATTCACTTCTCTGTGTTTTTTAAGATATGTCAAACATGCTCAAACATGAAGCCTTTCTTCTCTTTTAAATCAGAGGCATATAACATTTTGGCTTCATTGAGCTACAAAAAAATTACTTTAATCACACATTATTTAAGATATTTATGCATTTAAATTCTAAAAAATACTTACAATATCAAGTTCAGAAGCACCGCTGGGGTTTCGTTGCTCTATCTGCCGAATACATCCTCGGAATTTGCTTGTTTTACTTGCCAAAAGGGACCAACGACAAGAAAGAGATTTTGGGATTCTCTGTCCTACGCAAGTTTGAGGTCTTGTATTGTGAAAGATGGTTGAAATTCTTTCCCACATTCTTTGTTCTTTCTGATTACTCCCCATAACGGGGTCTTCCGAAACCTCAAGTCAAGCATAACATAGTGCTTAATCTTCTTTTGGGGAGAATGTTTGGCCACGAATAGATGACATGATGACGAGGAAAGAAATTAGAGAGTTCTTGATTTTGGGGATAGAGTGATGAGAACTTGACTTCTGCAATGGGTACTTATAGAGAGTGCTAGAATGGGTACTTATGAAAAAGAGAGGCTTGAGTGGAGAAGGCATCCAATGCTTGGGAGAAGGCATCCAATGCTGGGAAAAAACAAGGCTCCGGGTTACGAGATGACAGGATTGACAAGACAAGACAGAGACTTGAGTGGAGAAGGCATCCAATGCTTGAGAGAAAACGCCTTAAATAAGCTTCAGCATAACAGATCGTCGAGCTCGGCCGAACGTCGAACGGCGGTCGACGATCGTCGATCTCGGCCGATCGTCGAGCTCGGCCGAACGTCGAACGGCGATCGACGATCGTCGAGCTCGGCCGAACGTCGAGCTCGGCCGAACGTCGAACGGCGGTCGACGATCGTCGAGCTCTGCCGAACGTCGAGCTCGGCCGAACCGAGCTGGGTTCGGCGCGTCGAACGTCGAGTTGGGTTCGACGTTCGACGTCGGGCTGTCGTCGGTCCCGGAGATGTCGAAGGGGGATCACACTTCGATTCCTCTAAGCTCACGTGGGCAAACCCGGTGTGAGAAACAAGAGGACCGGAAGTGTTCCACAACCCCAACAAAGACAAGACAGAGGCTTGAGTGGAGAAGACATCCAATGCTTGGGAGAAGACATCCAATGCTGGGGAAAAACAAGACTTCGGGTTACGAGATGACAAGATTGACAAGACAAGACAGAGGCTTGAGTGGAGAATGCATCCAATGCTTGGGAGAAGGCATCCAATGCTGGCGAGCTATATAAACGCCCTTTTAAGATAGTCAATGATACATTCAAAACATTCTTTTTTTCTAAGAAAAATGAACTATGGAGAAGGTTCATCCCATTTGTGATCTTCATCATCTTCAGATGATGATGAACAAATACTTCTCAAGTGGGAAGAAGACCTTAAAAATTGGGAGAATGAAAATGAAGTTTTAGCTCGCATGCATGCCTCCAACAATGCCATAATCGCAGCTCAACTTCAAGAAGATGCACGTCCGCGACGCAGAGGTTCAATACCTGGCCACGTGGTAATCAATCGGGGCAGGATTGAAGGCAACACTAGACTTTGGAATGATTACTTCTCCGAACACCCCACATATGGGGAAACTTTTTTTCGACGAAGATTTCGAATGCGAAAAAATCTTTTCCTTCGCATTGTTACTGAAGTGCAGGAGCACGACAATTTTTTTGTTCAAAAGAAGGATGATGTTGGTAAGCCTGGACTATCAACAATACAAAAAATTACAGCAGCATTTCGTATGTTAGCATACGGAACATCAGCTGATAATTGCGATGAGTACATTCGAATTGGCGAGTCTACTGTGATTCAATGCTTGAAAAGATTCTGTAGGGCAATTGTACAATTATACAATGATGAATATTTGAGATCTCCCAATGCAAATGATGTAACAAGATTACTATAGAAAGGTGAAGAACGAGGTTTTCCAAGGATGTTGGGAAGCGTAGATTGTATGCATTGGCAATGGAAGAATTGCCCAACGGCATGGGCAGGCCAATATTCAGGACGTCATGGTGGACCTACAATCATTCTCGAGGCAGTAGCATCATACGACCTGTGGATATGACATGCATATTTTGGCTTACCTGGATCTAACAATGATATTAATGTCTTGCAGGCATCAAATTTATTTGCAAACTTAACCCAAGGTATAACGCCTCCTACCAATTATACAATACTGGGTAAAAATTATGATGTTGGTTATTATTTAGCCGACGGTATCTATCCGAAATGGTCAACACTAGTTCAAACCATTTCTCATACACAAGATAAAAAAAACAACACTTCGCAATGATGCAAGAGGCATGCCGAAAAGATGTAGAACGTGCATTTGGAGTTCTCCAATCACGCTTTGCAATTATTAAGGGGTCTTGCCGTTTTTGGGATAAAAATGTGTTGCATGATATCATGACTGCTTGCATTATAATGCACAATATGATTATCGAGGACGAGCGAGATGAAAATGAAGATATCGTTATTTCTCCACCGCCGCTAACTCAGAATGTTGAAGAGATGGACACAAGTGAAGTCGAAAGATTTCAGCAGTTCCTAAATCGGCATAAAAAAATCAGAGACAAGACGGTACATTTCGCACTTCGAGATGCACTGATCGAACATCTGTAGGCACGACATGGTAATGAAACAATGTAATTTGGAAAATTGTATGCATTTTAATTTAAATGTATTTCGGTGTATGTGCAATTTTATTTAGTAAATCGTGTTCTCTAGCTATTTGTATGATCAATAATATTTAGAAAGTATGCAATATTAGTCTCGTTTTGTAGGTCTCGAAAAAACAAATTTATTGGTATATTATATGTGAAGTTTGAAATAATATTTTAGCGGCTACGAACGTTATTGTGTAATACACGTTTTCCTTAAATATAATAAATATATAATTAAAATAAAAAAATAATAATAAAATAATAAATGGAGGGCCGACATTTCCTCTCCTCCTCCTCTAAATATGGAGGAGGAGGGGGCAGAAATGCCGCCTCCTCCATTTATGCAGCCTCCAATGCCGAAGCATTGGAGGGAAACCGTCCGGCATTTCTGAGAAATGCCGGACGGTTGGAGTTGTTCTAAAGCTTGCCCATCATTGATAAATTATCCTTTGGTGTTAAATTTTTTTGAATTTTTCGTAAAGGAATTTAATTTGTAGGCCTTTTTATTTAGTTTTAAAAATGTATCGTCATCCCTTGTATTACTCCGTTTGGCACGGTGGTGGCGGTTATGAACTGAACACGGTCGCTATGAGTCGTTGTTCGTGAACGTCCGACCTCGCCTAAGAAACTTCATCCATGTTTATGTTCAAAGCTAGTTTTGTTTTCTTTGTAGTGATCGTAACAATTGTCATGCCAAACATTCTTTGATGCCTCATGGTGACATTTATTTAAATTTAAAATATAAAGATAAAAAATAATAATAAATTTCAAACCCTATATCCCCACGAAAATTTTTACATACACGCGGGTATGTGGAGGATGGTGCCCGCGATGCATTGTGAGCCATCCGATCAACAAAAAGTCCTGCTTATTTTTAAATATTTTTTGCTCCCTTTAATGCTGGCGGTTAGATCTCAAATCCGATGGCAAAAAATGTATTGCACCTACCTCTACGTACCCGTGTGTACCTAAAAATTACTCATATCCCCAACCCTAAATCGACAGTAAAGTCTAAAACCTTAAAACTTTAGATTTCAAAACCTAAGAAAATGTAACAGCTATATGCAAACCAAATTAAAGCATTAATGCTATCCATGTTGTTAACAAGAAATCCCGCTAGCTTTGGACATTTAGGAGTAGTATGAGCGGTTATCCTCTTGGTAGTCGCACCACCCTCAATCTCGGGGGAGCGGGCGGTTACCCAGTGAGTGACCACGCACTCCTTCAGCTAGCCCTCAGCAGCAGTCAATCCAGAGGGGTTTGGGCGAATGCCCCAGGAGTCTTTCAGAGCTCCTCTGTTGGAACCCTCCTCTCTTTCATCCTCTCTCCCTTCAGGCAATAAAGGCTTGTGCGGTCCCAGTCTGTTATAACTGCACGACATTCTTTTCTCTTTTCCTTAACAACTTTTCACGTGCCCCGGGTAGTTGACATTAATTGCTCCTAACAGTCTAGGCAATCCACACGCTTGTATAAACATGGCGTCATGGGTGCTTAGTGGAGACACGGAACTTGAGCTGGAACCTGCCCTATAGTAAGTGCGGTTACAAGTTTGGAGTCATCAGGTGCCTTCAGTTTTCTGTGTCTTTTCGTGTCTTGTAATAGCACCTTTTGTGGAATAACATTGTCCGCAGCAAGTGGCATTTGCCCATGCGGTCACATCTGGTGTTTGCCGCTACCAGCGACAAGCTCTTTTCTGCACTCTGTTCGCCCGACCCTCTAGGATTAGTAACTGATTGTTGAGGTTTCCTCATTCCCTTGTTACCCTTTTGCCCCATTGCTGAGTGTGAAAGTTGTTGACAATTTTAACATCAACACATGATGTGAGCTTGTATAAAAGAGGCTTGCGAAATAATAGATATGTGAACAAGAGGTAGCTATGCTTGATTTTAGAAGAAAAGAAAGGGCAATCGCTTATTAACACTATCCAAAGGTATAAAAAAAAAATTACATATGAGAATATCATTGTCGTATGATGAGAAGACATTTAAGAAAATCAAAATATTATTGTTGTACGACCAACATTGCACCCAAAATACAATTGCTAGTTATTTCAAGTTCTTGCAGGGGTCCGGGGGTGGTGCAGTCCAGCGAATTTACTGCACGGTAAAGTGCGATCAGACGGTTGCGCTGAGATGCGAGTGCGCTGAGTTGCGTGCACATCTCAGTGCACTCATCTCAAAGCATGCATAAATCGCGGCGCAAAGCTGAACTCGCGAGAGATCTCAACGCAACCGTCTGATGCACTGCACTTTACGGTGCAGTGCATTCGCTGCACTGCACCACCCTCGGACCCATTCTTGCAGCTGTGAATTGAATTGCTATAAATTCCAATTATTTCTTGGAAAATTTACTAGTATTTAAATCATATAATTATCTCAATAATTTTTTTTTACGATTATATAAGGGAATTGTTAAAAGCACTGTACTTTTGGCTAGTTGCATCACATTGTTAAAAGCACCGTATTTTTTCAAATATTGTTAAAGGCACCGCACATTGTTAATCGCACCGCAATTGAGATAACAATGTACCTAATTTCATTCTCTTCGAGCGTAAACCATTTTCAACTTTGCAAATTTAGTACGCCAATTTTCAGAACAGTTTGTGGTAAACCGTAGAATCATTCGGGATCCCTTACACCTTTCAGGTATTCGGCAGAATGAGGGAGAATCCCTCAAAAATTTCTTTCACCGTTTCACCTCAAAAACACAGCAAATTTCGGGGGTCGACCCCGGGCTTCTCAGAGGCGTCTTCCTCAGAGGACTCCTCCCAAACACCTTCTATTCGGCACTCATGAGGGAAACTGTGCCCAGTTATCCAGACCTTGTTCATCGAGTCGAAGCCCGTATAGCAGCTGATGAGGCTATCGAAGCGCACCACCAGCAGTTTGAAGGCGGACAGAAAAGGAAGAGGGGGCAGGAGCAAGCCCCCGTAAGACAAGAAGAGCGACGCCAGGAAGAGCGTCGAAACGACGACCGTCGTCGTGACCTACCAAGGAATGGGGGTCAACGACCGCCCCGAGAATACACTCCATTAAATACCACTCAGACTAATGTGTTGTACGTAATTCAAGATGATCCGGGATTCCAACGACCTAGTGTGCCGCCGCCGAATCCAAGAAGTGACCTGTCGAAATACTGCGAGCTTCACCGTACGACTGACCACACTTCCGAAGAATGTTCCGGACTAAAGAATGAAATCGAATATCTTGTCCGCAAAAGACTCTTTGGGAGGTTTCTGCAAGGATAAGCGCAGAGACAACAAGCATTGTGCCAGGGAAGAAAATAGCAGAACACGCCATATGGGGCTCTCGATGCTAGTCAAATGGTCGGTAACATCGAAACCATCGTCGGGCCCCCATTCCTCTCTACCCAGGTATTCTCAGTCGAAACGGCAGAAGAACCTCACAAGAATAGGAAGCTCAACCAGGATTTTACCACCTACTTTGGTAATGAAGACTTCAAAGGGTTGCAGACCCCTCATCGGGATTCACTCGTCATCTGAGCAGGAGTCGGAGATCCCTACTTCAACGTCAATAGAATTCTCATATATAACGAGAGCTCTATCGATGTCTTGTTCTTATCCACTCTCTACAACATGAAACTCATCAAACAGCATCTCAGTCCCGCCGTGGAACCTATTTATGGCTTCGATAACCATCCAGTCCCCATCTAGGGAATAATCACCCTACTAGTGACGCTGAGTGAATTCCCGAGGCAGGCTACTCATGATATCCAGTTCGTCATCATCGACTCAAGTTTACCTTACAACGCTATCTTTAGAAGGCCGATCCTGCTGTTTTTGAAGCAATTCCGTCAATTCCACACTTATCTATGAAGTTACCAACCCTGGGAGGCATATGGGTTGTTCGCGGGAACCAGGAAGCAGCTCGCACTTGCTACTTAAAATAGGCTTAGCCGATAGTAGCAATCACCTTTGATGTCGATTGCATTGATCCGTGCAGTAAGACCGCTATTGAACAAGGAAGCTCTCATCAGGAGAGGAAGATCCTTCGCCGTTCAAGAACCCAGCACCACCCTTATCCTTGTTTCTCTTTATTTATTGTTTACCTTGAATTTCTATTTTCTGTCTCTTACTTTTTATGATGTAAAAGTCGTGAGTCACGAATCATGCAAATTATCTTTAATTTGATCATATTCCATTGTGTTTTCCTTATTCTCGCCTCGAGACCTCTTCAAAACAATTGTCTCTATCACCTCAAGATTTGAATCAATTGGAATAGTCTCGTCACAAGGGACGTTCTCAATCAGGTCATCTCTTCGACTTGATGAAGTTTGCAACTCCGCAGCAACATCACAATTACTCCACAAAACAAGCTTCTTTTTGCGAACCAATGATGCAATTGCAACGCGTTCAACATCAATTGAAAGACCACATTGGGACAGACGCTTCTCTTCAACAAGCAAAGAGATACTAAAGAAGCGATTTGCCACTCCCCGGGCTCCGTAAATCCCAACACCGGTGAAAAGTCTCGTTCTCGCCCCCTCTGGCGACGAAAATGATCGGGTAAGGAATTCCACAGCTCCGGCAAGACCCAGGAGTTCCTGACATATCCAAACAAGATGTTTCCATGAAGATGATCTGTCCGGGTCTCAAATTCAAGCCAACTTTTGTTACTGCGAATCTCGACACGGTCACTACCGTTAACACGGGCATTGCACCAATCTTTGAATAACTACAATGAGAACCTAGATCCATGCTCCCTTAAGAATGCCACCAACCACATAACATGGGTCATCCCTGCTGGAGTGAATTGAGATATCGGGATGTTGCAGAACTTCAAGATATCAACTACCTCTTCACACGGTGGAAAGCGGAAGCCGAATTTCAAAGTCGTCTCGCAAATAGTTAGCCAACCCTTCGGTGGGTTCCGAACTCTCTCTTCAGCATGAAGTATCTTCACATTAAGATCAGCAGTTAACTCGTATCTTTTCCTCCAATCTGCGACTTGCTCAATAGTGAGTATAAAGTGCAACCACATAAGTCTCGTATGATGCTTCAAAATTTGAAAATAAAAAACAAAGAACTGACTAAGAATATTCAATTGAACGTTGTTGTGCGCAATCAACGCGGAAACAAAAAATGTATAGGGTCTCGCCTGTAACGGTCCGACCCATATAGACCAAGCCCCGCTACAGGGCTGCAGCCCAAGCACCCAACTCATCATTGGCCTATTTAACAATACAGTAAGTTGCTGAGGCGGGGCTTCTCTCTCACGACCTCATTGATAAACAGGCTAATGATGGGTTGGGGTGCCTGGGCTGCAGCCTTGTAGCGGGGCTTGGTCTACGGACCATTACATCGCCTACCCAAAAGAGTGCGCAAGCACCCACGTAGGCAAAGGAGTGTTAAAATTTGATATAGCAGAAGACGTGAAACCAGTCGCAGGAACACTCAATCAATCTGAGTCCAAATAAACCAGATGCAAATTAGAAGAGCAAGAATATTGTACTAAACAATCTTTACAAGGCGAGACATACATGACGAGACATGATTCGCCAAAGTACCCAAAGGGAAAGCAGAAAAAATTACAAGACAAACCTAATTGCGCAGACTCAAAGAGTTAGTCGCCGGCTCTACTGCTGCATTATGGAGTCCGCACAAAATGCCAGGTCGCCAGACCGCAAACTAAGCCACGCGGACTACCCGTTATTCCAAAGCAAGAAGGAACTCTACTCGCCGATCAACAAGCCGTCTAACCGCAAGGTCTCCTAGTCGCCTGACCGCACGATCTGCTGCTGCCGAACTGAACAGGCCTTTAGAAGCGGACATCTTATTGAACCGAAAAACTAGTTGCATAGGAGAGACCGCCTAGCTGCAACCCGCAACCTGCTGTTAACCGTTGGTTGCTGTTCGCAGAGTCCGCATTGTCCTTGACCGCAGTTAGAACCAAGTCCTGGCCTTCCAACGCTATCCGCACAACCTGCACAACACAACCTGAACAGCACAACCCGGTCAATCTTCAAACCGCGCGGATACAAAATCCAGTCCGCAATAGCTGTCCGCGAGTTCACTTACTGTTCATTCTATTCTTGTAATTGATGTGACAGGGGGTCCTATTTATAGGCACAGTGAGGAGTATGGTCACCGCCCTAGCCGATAGGATAACTGCCCCATCTTGCGGCAAGAACCAAGTGTATTCGCAAGCCGCGGATACACCGCTAGTCCGTCGCGACCTGTGCAGGATAGCCAGACCGGCAATAGCTTCACCAAGGCCGGATAGTAACCTCTATCCGCCTTATCGCGAAAGGCTAAGCCAAAACACCGCCACCAACAAAACTCTGCAGCAACACCTTGTCCGCCTATCAGCGGACACTGCCCAGTCCGCGTGCCTTGCGGACACAGCATCAGTCCGCACACCCAAGTTAGCAACCAAAGCACAACAGCCAAGCTGCCCCACTAGTCTGCACGCCTTTCGGACTCAACTCCAGTTCGCATTCCCCAAGCTCGCAACCAAGGCACTCGACAACTGCTGTCGAGCTTTGCGGACACTGCATAATTCAGCACGCCTTGTGAACTCAACTCCAGTCCGCATTACCCAAGCTCGCAACCAAGGCTTACAACAACTGCTGTCGAGCTTGGCGGACTGAGAAGCAGTCCGCGCTTAACCGAGCGATCTCCCCGGACTGAGCCAGACCTGGACTTGGTTCAGAACCAACCAAATCCACACCACCGGCAACAAGGGCCAGTCCGCGCTTACTGGCGTACACTGGACCCAGTCCGCCAATCCCGGCAAACTCCAGCACCTGTCCGCTCTAACCGACGAACCCTGCGGCTTCCACCAGCCGCACCACCAGAGCTAGACCAAGGCATCTGCCATGCCAGTCTGCCGAGCTCCAGCCAAGTCCGCATCTTTCCGGACTCTGCAGATAGAGAAGTTATCTGCCCAGTTACCTTCTGGGATCCAACTGCCTGTCGAGCATAAGCTGGCCTGGCTGGCTGCCGCCTCTGTCCGCTCAGATCGCGCGAACAGACAGCCCAGTCCGCCAAAGAATAAGACGTCTACAATAGCTCTGCCGACCTGGCTAACCGCCAGTCCCGTCCGCATAGATCGCGTGGACAGGTCGCCCAATCACCCACTTTCACTTCATCATTTTCAACACTCTCCCTTGAAGTGAGAAGTGGTGAGCAACCCCAACAGTTCCCGTAACCTTGTACCTGGTCCTTCTGATAGCGTCGTCGAGAAGATGTCCGAGATATAGTCCCTGCCCCGCATATCCTGGATTATGAGGGATCCCTCCAGCATCTCCCGAATGGAGCCAAGCTTCCCTCTGCCTTCTTCTTCAGCCTCGACCTCCACTTGCATGCCATAGGAGTAACACAAACGACCTTGGGCACAGAATCTCAAGCCTTGTCTCCTCTGAGGGTAGTCAACTCCTCAACCTCGGCGTTATCCACCTCCTTGACTCCAGTGATTTCATCATAGCTAGAAGACACTTGCTCGATCTGAGGGCTTGTTCCGAAATACCGAGCTGGTGGATTGGTGATCCTCTTCGATCTTCGAAGAACCTGATCACGGTTAACCACCTCCGCTGCTCCTTTTGAACCAGCTCCGTTCCCGGGCAAACCCGGAAAAATGCTCCTCTTGCTTTCTAAACAAGAAGCCACCGCATTGGAACCAGAAGCACCTGGAGCAACACTCCCCTTGCTACCTAGACTAGAAGCCCCCGCTCTTGAACAAGAACTGCCTGGAACATCAATCCCCTTGCTACCTGAACAAGAAGCATCTTGAGCTACGCTCCCCCTGCTTCCTGAACCAGAAGCAACCGTCTTCGAGCCAGAAGCACCCGGAGTATTGCTCCCCCTGCTTCCAGAACTAGATGCCTCTGCCCTGGAGCTAGAACAACCTGGAGCTCCTAGTGATACATGCAGTTCTATCTGTACCTTTGCAACAGCCTCCTTCAGCCCACCATCTGACCTGCTCACCTCTAGATCCACATCTGAGCTACCCCAATACGACGTTAGCTCATCAAAGACAATGTCTCTCGACACGCTGAACTTCTTCGTCGCAGGATCCATATACCTCCATCTTCTCTTCTGCTCATCATACCTAACGAAGACTAGCTTCGTCTTGAGAGCATCCAGAGTGTGTACAAAGCAGGTAGATCCAAACACTCGAAGGTGCTTGACGCTAGGCTTTATCCTGAATATCAGCTCATACATAGTCTTTGTGTTGATCAGACTCAAAGGCAACCAATTGATGATATGAGTCGCGCAGGCCATCCCTTCCGCCCAAAAGGCCTTAGGAATGCCTTTGCATTAAAGCAAACACTTGCAGGTCTCCGTAAAAAGACGGATCTTCTGATCTGCTACTCCACTTTGTTTTGGAGTATATGCATAAGAGAGCTCCCTTCAGATTCCATGCTTCCTGCACGGTTAAGCAGAACTCACCTCTGTTGCCTGTTCTCAACTTCTTGATCCGCAGACCAAGCTGGACCTCCACATGCTTCTTGAACTCCACAAACAAACGGAATGCGTTCTACTTCTCCTTCATGAATTACACCCAAGTATACATCGAGTAGTCATCAACCAATATCAGCATGTACATGCTGCCTCCAAGACTAGCGGTGACGGTCAGTCCCACCAGATCACCATGAACAACCTTTAATGGTGCCTTACACCTGGACTACGCCTTATCAAACGTAAAGCGATAAGCTTCACCGTGTTGACATCCCGCGCAAGCTTGACCATCGCCGAAGGATGACATCCTAGGCAAGCCTCTCACAGGGCTTCTCACCGTCATTGCTTTCAGCTTGTCCATCCCCACGTGCCATAGTCTTTCATGCCAGATAGCTGCACTATCATTGGCCTTTAACCGATCAACATCAAAACTTGTTGATGACCCAACCAAGTTCTTCTCCTTACTCCCAAAATGAGCAACGTTCACTGAGTGCAAGACAACCTTACACTCCTTCTTGAGGTGACCATGATGCTTGCATCTATAGCACATTTTCCCTTCCTTCCTCTTCCTATCACGCCTAGGAGAAACACTCCTCTCTTGCTGATCAGAAGTAGAGGGACCAATCGCAGTAGCTAACTTCACCTCCTTTTTGAATAACCCATCGAGGGAAGTCCAAACCTCCACAGCTGACCGACATCCGCCGATGTGGTCCAAGAGTTCTGATGAGATAACATGCTTGAGAATAGACTCTGTTTTCTCGTTGTCTCCTTCCAAGCTCTCATCACTTCAGCATTGCCAGCAGTAACCACGTGCCTTCTGTCCTCGCCAAGAAGATAACTTTTTATACATGACTTCCACTTTCCAAAGTTAGTCTATGTAAAAAGCTCCATTCCAAGATCCCTTGCAAAACCACCTTTCATTGCACTTAACCCTGGTTCACTTAGACTCACAGAAGCACTGAAGCAAACTGCCGGCTGATCCACTGCTCAAGCCTCTGTTCCCTCTAATACTATGTTAAAATTTGATATAGCGGAAGACGGGAAACCAGGCACAGGAACACTCAAACAATCCGAGCCAAAATAAACCAGATGCAAATCAGAAGAGCAAGAATCTTGTACTAAACAATCTTTACAAGGCGAGATATACATGGCGAGACATGATTCGTCAAAGTACCTAAAAGGAAAGCAGAAAAAATTACAAGGCAAACCTAACCGCGCGGACTCAAAGAGTTAGCCGCCGACTCTACTGCTGTACTACGGAGTCCGCACAAACCGCCAGGTAGCCAGATCGCAAACCAAGCCGCGCGGACTGCCCGTTATTCCAAAATAAGAAGGAACTCTACTCGCCGATCAACAAGCCACCTAACCGCAAGGTCACCTAGCCGCCTGACCGCACGATCTGCTGTTATCGAATTGAACAGTCCGCCAGAAGAGGACAACTTATTGAACCGGGAAACTAGTTGTAGAAGAGAGACTACCTAGCCGCAACCCCAGATCTGCTGTTAACCGTTGGTTGCTATCCGCAGAATCCGTACTGTCCCTGACCGCAGTCAGAACCAAGTTTTGGCCTTCCAGCTCTATCCGCACAACCTACACAGCACAACCCGATAAATCTTCAAACCGCGCGGATACAAAATCCAGTCCGCGAGTTCATTTACTGTTCATTCTATTCTTGTAATTGATGTGACAGGGGGTCCTATTTATAGGCACGGTGATGAGTGTGGTCATCGCCCTAGCCGATAGGATAACCGCCCCATCTCACGGCAAAAACCAAGTGTATCCGCAAGCTGCGGATACACCGTCAATCTACTACGACCTGTGTAGGATAGCCAGACCGCCAATAGCTTCACCAAGGCCGGATAGCAACCTCTATCCGCCTTATCGCCAAAGGCCAAGCCAGTACGCCGCCACCAGCAAAATTCTGCAGCAACACCTTGTCCGCCTATCAGCGGACACTGCCCAGTCTGCGCGCCCTGCAGACATAGCACCAGTCCGCACACCCAAGTTAGCAAGCAAGACAGAACAGCTAAGTTGCAACCAAGGAACACAATATCAGTCCGCGCTTACTGGCGGAAACTGGACCCAGTCCGCTAATCCCGATGAACTCTGGCACCTGTCCGCTCTAACCGGCGAGCCTTGCGGCTTCCACCAGCCGCACCATCAGAGCTAGACCAATGCATCTGCCATGCCTATATGCCGAGCTCCAGCCAAGTCCGCATCTTGCCGGACTCCGCGGATAGAGAAGTTATCAGTACGGTTACCTTCTGGGATCCAACTGCCTGCTGAGCATAAGCCAGCCTGGCTGGCCGCCGCCTCTGTCCGCTCAGATCGCGCGAATAGACAGCTCAGGCCGCCAAAGAACATGCCGTTTGCAATAGCTCTGCCTACCTGGCTAATCGCCAGTCCTGTCCGCATAGACCGGTCGTCCAGGTCGCCCAATCACCCACTTTCACTTCACCATTTTCAACACTTCTATCCCACAACATCCTTGATAAACAAACCAATGATGGGTTGGGGTGCCTGGGCTACAGCCCTGTAGCGGGGCTTGGTCTAAATGAGTCGGACCATTACATCGCCTACCCAAAAGAGTGCGCAAGCACCCACATAGGCAAAGGAGTGCGTCACACACAACTAGTAGCGCGCACGGTGCGCTGGGCGCGCACGCGCGCACCAAATACACGCGCACCCACGCAATAAGGAGTGTGCGCCCGCTCACTAAGGCGCGCACACCCGCGTACCAAAGCGCGTGCGCCCGAAAAAAAAGCCGGAGCACGCCCACGCGCACCCCAGTTGCGCGCCTGCGCACCTAAGGTGCACGCCCGCGTTCCCAGGGGCGCTTCCGCCCCTGAAGAGCAGGCACGTTGGTGGGCGCCTCAACCGGCTAGTTCGTCCCCGTTTCGGCGGGCTTCGCTCACCGATTTGACGCTTCTGGCCTCCCTCGCCCGTGCTCCTTCTTCTTTTTCCTCCTTCCTTGCGACATACCTTCGCTCGCAAAGCTCCATCGTCCTCCTTCTCTGGCACCTTTCCGTTTGCCATCACCATTGTCACTAGCTACCGAATGAATCCTTTGTAAGAGGAACAAAAATTCTCACTCTTTTCACAAAAAATGGTTTCTAACACTGAGAATTTCGGGGGGGGGGGGCAACTAATGGGGACAAGCCTACTTATAAATCGTTGGGGTGCGGTTAGCCCACTCCTCATGATCCCATCATGGAGATCATGGGGGAACAACTGCACGGGCGATCGGCACGCGCAATCGCGTGCGATCCGCGCACACGATATCCCATTCCCTGAATCGCCTGGGGCCGACCACCGGGGTCGCCCCCCTCTCTCCCACTGCCGGCGGGCTGGCTCAAGCCAGTCTGACATCCGGTCGGCTGAGGGGCAACACTTCGTGGTCGCGTGCCCTCGACCGCGAGGCACGACGATCCCGCTGGCCAGTCCGGTCGGCAGAAGCCTCCCCCCTGTGACCTCCGCGTAAGATGCGGGTGCGGGCGACCGCGCCCTGCCCCCCGTCTGGGTGTGCTTGGTTGGCCTCCCCCCACTTGGGTCTGCAGCCGGCGTCGTGCCTGACATCCGACACCAGGGTCACTCCCAGTGGCCGTTGCCGGGGCGGGGCCTGGTGTGTCGCCCGAGTACAGCCGGCTGGACCTCTCTGGCCGGCCAGCCGCACCTCCGGCCTGCGCCGCGTCGGCGGCCCGTCACCTTCTTCGGGGTCTGGCCGACCGCCTCTCTTGCCCTCTTTGGGCGCCTTCCCCGCCGTCCGATCGTTCAGTCACGATCATCGTCATTTACTGAGCGGATAACTACTTGCGTAACCACCACCAGTAGTGGGGGGACATGTTTTTAGTGGGGGCCTGCATTTAGTAAAAATAGTATGCGAATAATACACACTCAAAACTCTGTTTAAAATAATTATATTGGTGGTTACAGTGTGCGGATAGCCGCATAATCACCGTAACCACCTCCCGGATACTATAAAAAGACCCTCAGACCTCCTCATTTCTCATTTTTTTTCTTATCTACTTTTTCCTCTTCAGGCCAGAGCTCTGTCAGATTCCTCCTTCGAGCCACTTTTGAGCCATCGCCGCTCCCTCAAAAATCCGCCTAACTCCACAAGTGAGCGGCGAGAAGGAAATTCCTACTACAACAAGTGTCTGTTTGCCCGCAACGCCCCAACAAATAACCTCACGCGGAGCAGCCTGTTGCTCGTCATGAGCTTAAGTAATTCTCTCACATCTCCAAAGTATAACGAGAAGCGACCTGTAACGACCCCATCCGTTAAATGACGTATAGTAGAAGGTCCGGCCGGGGCCCCACACTATATGCCACAAACAGACGGTGAGGTCACAGGATAATACCAAACCAAATACGAATCCTAACTCAGAGCATTCTAGCGGAAGCTTTAAGTTACAACTTTGAACTCTTAACCGGAATGTCCAATATATAAACCCACCTTTATAGATAAACCACGGAATGTACACAACCACAAGAGTATGGCCTTAAGGCCTTACAGTTCCTCTGAACATACATCATGTTTTACAAACCTCGGCGCGCAGGCCGGCCATACATGAGTAAAAAGAGAAAACAAAACAACGCCATTCGCTGAGCCTTCCAGGGCTAACCGCAGCAGCAGCAACAGCAGTAGGGCTTCAGCCCATCACTTACCACTTGGCTCTCCAGCACCTGCACGGGAACAAACCACCCAACCGGTGGCAAACAATGCAACGGTCAGCATTCAGCTGACCCAATTATAACAATCCTACCCCTTTCTCGGGGCATGAGCATTCTTTCCCTGCAAGCATGGCATCATCAAATAGCAACTATGTGCGCGCAGACACATTCAAGCCATCACAACCATCGGCCACCCGGCCCGACAGTCCGTGCACTCAGGGCACATTTTCGGTGTACCGGAATACCAGGGTCAACACCACCGTCTACACGGTATTTGAGCATTTCTAGTCTTTCCGGCGCGCGGGCCTAAGACTCTCATTAGGCGCTCCAACAAAACCTAAACCAGGCTTCCAAGTCGGACGGACCTAACGCAGGTACGGATCAGCCACCCCCCGTTGCTCAAGTCGCCGAGCCACCTCGAATACGGAAGTATCCATGGCATTTTATAGGCGCGGGTCGGTTTCACCTTTCCTGTTCGGCAATCTGCCTTTTCAACGAGTTGCAGCCCAACGACTCAACTACTCACAAAGTGGCAACGCACGGCCACAAGAGTTGCCGCCAACCCTCTTCATTTCCTGGACATCGTCCAGTACTTCCTGCCGCACCAAGCAACAGGTAGGAACAAGGCATCACAAGCCATATGCATCACAAGCCATTATCACGGAGCCTTCTCCGATATGCAAACAAGCATCACCAATCCAGATTACATCCAGATGGGCTTCACACAGCATGCCTAGAGCCGTACTCCAATTCCGGCCTCTAACAAGGGGGACTTCACATATCTACCCCAAGGGACACCACAACCCACCGCACACTCGCGGGGAAGGGTTTTCCCTATGCAATGCAGAAAGAAGGACTTCACATGTCCAAGGAGGGAGATCGTTACCCTTGTCGATCTCTTCGGTGCCATCGAAAACTAGCCGGTGAGAAAGAACCGCAGCAGCCTTGCCTTCACAACGCCGGCTTCGGATCACGAATCGGACCACGGGAGCTCCGCCGGTGGCTTGCTCTCCTCCTCCTTCTTCTCTTCCTCTCTCTTTCTCTCTTCCTTAAGCACAAATGAAGAATGAATCTTCATCCTTCTCTCACGACTTAATCCAGCCCAAGAAACCACCTGAGCCTTTGGATCAAAAGAGAGGAAACTGAACGGCCAAGATTTTCCCAAAAGTTCACTTTTTGGCCGACACGGCCTGTGACACGCCCGTGTCACAGGCCGTGTACCCCTTAAGCGGTACACACAGTTTGAACCGACTGCACAACACGGGTCCTCGACACGCCCGTGTCGGACCTGACACGCCCGTGTCAAACCTGAGACACGCCCGTGTCTCCTGCTCCATCGAGCTGCAACCAGTACACGGGTCGGAACACGGCAGCTGACACGCCCGTGTCCAGCCTGACACGCCCGTGTTCCCGGCCGTGTTCAAGGCCGTGTCCGGCTCTGACTTGAATAGGCCAAATTCGCAAAATAAATCGAACACGCCCTGGGACACGCCCGTGTCCCAGGCCGTGTACACCCGACACGCCCTGGGACACGCCCGTGTCCCAGGCCGTGTAACCTGACCTGCTACTCAAACTTCATGTTGAGTCTTTTGGGGTCTTTTTGGGGTGTTACACGACCTGTCACCCTCGATTCTTCAAACAACTTGTAACCGAAGTCAGATAGTGGAGTTCGACCGGCACAGGTCTGATCGCGTGATTTTTTTACCCGATTGAGGGGTTTTTTCACGTCAAAACATCGTGTGCATCCTCTCTCTCTCTCTCTCATTGACTGTGCGCACGCTCAACCGCTCCATGGACTAAGATAGTCTAAATTAACCCGGTTTGACTGTGACGGCAATGTTGGCCGCAACAATAACCTAAACTTAAATCTCTCCCATTATATGATTATTGATCAATACAATCGGAGATTTTACTAGTCTCCACATTATCATGTTAACGCCATAATATATATTTGGCGTTTAATTTGTTAAAGATCTAAATCTACAAAACTAAACATCATTAGTTTTGCCTATAAAGAAAGATCAAATATTGCTGTCTAAATTTAGACACATATTTTTGTGGTAACTATTATGGTTGAAGAATTTCATTTAAAGAGAACTTGTATGGTTGAGGAATCTTTGTTTACTAAAGTTTGTATTAGGAAGAACATGTAGAAGCTCTTGAAGATACCTGTCATTAGGAAGGTGAGCTCGAAACAAATAACAGTATAAATTATTTCCGCATTTGAGCTATCGTTTATTCAAGTTCTGCTTTCTTTGCTTGTTCTTGAATTAATCAATTAATTAAAAATATTAATCATACATTTTAAACTCCAATAGGGCTTGATATATTTTGAATATGACGATCTTGCATTCATCGTCGCAACATTTGGTATTATGTAATTATCTTTAATTTTTGATAATACAATTTCGTAGCGACTCATCTCAATTTTTTCTATCATAACACGCAACAGTCCCAGCCGCTGCCACCACCAATCCCGCAAAGTCTTCCTTCACCACAATACCCCATCCGATTCAAAGCCCCACATTTTTCGTCGCCAATGCTCTCACACCATTCGTAGTCAAAGCAAGGGGGTCATCCTTTTTAAAAAAACACCCTCATGAATTCATATCATGATTCTCTCCATTTCACTTGAAATGGAGGAGATTCATTTAAGGATCCAGATAAAGTGGGGGAGGATCTGACGGATTCAGTTTTTCCAGTCTTTTATATTTTCTCTTAAGCAAAAAAGTGTAAGTCATTAAATGCATTACACTTTAAACATATCCACTGGATTTTGAAATAGATCCCCTCCATTTCAAGTGAAATGGAGAGAATCTGGATCCCATGAATTCAGCTTTGCTGACCACGCCACGGCTGCCAAAAATTTCAGGCTAGAACTCAAAAACGATGATGATAGCTTGGACACGGTCTAGAATGGCAAACTCTCCTGCAGGCAAGAAATTACAAGAAAAAGAAAGTGCCTTTCAGACCGAGCTTGCCTTCCTCTTCCGGCTCAACCACAATCACATTGTCGGTTTCGCCCGCTGCTGCGAGGAACGAGAAGAATGCCCCCGTGTGTGCGAGTACATGAAAAATGGTGTCCTCTATGACCACCTCCATGCCCGAGCCGCCGATGCAGGGAAACTCAATTCACAGGGAGTTCAAATCATAGTCCGCCTCGACGCTTCACCGCGCGCCCGTGCTCCCACGCTCACGGAGCTCCCCGCGCTCCTGCATTCCCGTTCACCTTCTTTGCTTCTTGTGTCCACAAAGGTTGCAAGATTTGCCGCGTTCATCGCCGTCGCAACCAGTCCTGCCAGGGGAGCAAAACCGTCATATCCGCAAAAATGAAGATCCGCGTGATCCAAATTGAGAACCCCGATTCACCTATCTAGTAGTTAGGGTGGTTTCAACGATGCAATTATCAAGTCGCCCCTCTTAAAGCTATAAAATGAGTCAAGAGCTCTCATTTAAAGACATACGACCTTCAACGCTAGAGAGAGCTTCTTCGAAAATCATTCAGAGTTCTTTTTCGGTGTTCGAAGATTTCTTTCGGAACTCGAAAATCTCATTCGGCCTTTGAAGATCTCATTCACATTCAAAGATCTCAATTTCGTATTCCTCCGAACCCTCATTGTAACAAGTCGTGGTCGGTCACCCTTTAAAAATCTGCTACTTGTAACATTCAGAAAAATAATTTATATTGGTTGGTATCTGATCCAACCCCATAATTTTTCACAATTTCCAAATTTTCGACGTAAAAAAGCTTCTTATCAGCTATTAATCTTTTCGTTGATTATTTGCAAGTCCGTCTCTCTGATTCATCTTGATCAGTCCACAAAAGCCTCAAGCTCCTCCTACAATTTCACAGATTTTTTGTCAGAAAAAATTAACGAAGACAAAAATTTCGGCAAATACGGAATCTGTGAATATAAAAAATCACCGAAATATTTGAACCGAGCCGGTTCAATTCGGATCCACCGGTCCACCCATTGATTCCCCTTTCGCCGTTTTGCGGCCATGCTACCTACCTCCCCAAAAAATGTATTATTATTTATTAATTCGAAAAAAAATAAAATTTAAACACCCCTGACTTTTCTCTATAAAACACTCAGCATCCTCACTCCCAAATCTGCACCCCCAAATCTGAACCAACCCTCTCCTCCATGGCTTCTATTCAGGCGACCCTCGCCGCCGGCCGGCCGATCTACTCACCCAGTTCCATCGCCGACCCTTTCTACGTCCGCATCCTCGACACCACTCTCCGCGACGGCGAGCAGGCCCCCGGCGCCGCCATGACCTCGGATCAGAAGCTCGCCGTCGCCCGCAAACTCCTCCTGCTCGGCGTCGACGTCATCGATGCGGGTTTTCCGGCTTCTTCGCCCGAGGTTTTTAACACCGCCAAGGCGATCGCCGCCGAGATCGGGAATGCGCAGGGTGCAGGGGGAGGGCACGTGCCGGTAATCTCGGCGATGGGGCGCTGCGCGAGGAGGGACATCGACACGGCTTGGGCGGCGGTGGGCGGCGCAAAGCGGCCGAGGATCTGCACGTTCATCGCGACGAGCGAGATCCATATGAAGCATAAGCTGAGAAAGAGCAGGGAGGAGGTGGTGGCTATCGCCGGCGAGATGGTGGCGTATGCCCGGAGTGTCGGCTTTCAGGACATCAGCTTCGGCGCCGAGGACTCCCTCCGGTACCTAGTTCACATTAATAATTAATTTTAAGAAAAAAAAAATCTAAATGTGCTATATGCACACCAACTTTAAATAAAGAGCTAATATTTATTTGGTGCGTTTTTTTTACTGGTATGCACACCAATATTTATTAGGCACTAACAATTCAACTAATTCATATTCTATAAATTATATATATATTTTTTAAGAAAACTGAATTAGAGAAAATCATTGGCTAACCTCACAGTTAAATAAACGAATGATAGCGGGGCGAACAATATCCCAATTGCGATAATGCATGAGTTCAGTGCCATACGACATTATTTCAGTCACGGTATCGCTCGGCACGACGACGCTCTCGCCGCTCGTAAAACCACGAACATTATACTCTATGCATCACTCATTTCTGTCGTGTGCATTAGATTTGCGAGCGTAGAAAAAACACATTTTTTTTATTATGGATAAGGGATTTGTCTATATGAGAGCACATTTTTTTAAATAATAGAGGAAACATCGAAAATTTTAAAACTGAAAATTGTTAATAAAGAAGAATAAAATTGGAAAATAAACTTTTAATCAAAAGTTATTTTCCCTTATTAATATAGTATATATATTAAATATTTTTAATAATATCTAGAGACTTATTTATTATGTTACTTGGTAAAATATGATGGTCAAACTATTCTTAAATATTTGTAATTATTTTAACTTTTATTTATTATCCCAAACCAAAAATTTGTTAGAATTTGTGTATTATTAGGATTTTCTTGATCTCAAATGAAGTTCCATTTCATGTTATCCTTTGATTTAAGGGTGTATAATTTTTTGATTGAAAAAAAATATATAAATAGATTAGATTAGTGAACTTATCAGATCAGTCAGAAATAAATTTGGATCGTAAAATGATCACTAACAATTTCACTTCCGGATTCTGACCGAGCTCCGGGACAAAAGCACCATTTTCAGTAATGTAATTGTGGCTGTGTGAATAATGCGAAACCCGGGCGTGATGAATGTGGCTACCTCACTCACTTTTCGTGCGAGCTTTTCGTGAGTTGATACAATTATTATTCATCTCACTCTGCATGTGAGAACACTGAGTGATGATGATAAGGAATACCATGACCACCACATATTTAGGGGTGTCGGCGGTTCGGATTGATTCAGCTTGGGCTCAAATCATAACTGAGGCTCTATTTGTTTGGGCGTTTCACTGCTCCGTTTTGGGCAAATGTTGTTAGAAGGAGGGTAAATAAATGAATCTCTGGCGGAGTTTACTCCGTTTCCACCCGCCCGTCTTGAGAAATGCCCCCAAAAAACTCCGTTTGGAGCAGCCACCTCCCCCCTCCGATTCGAACACTCCGTTTCCACCCGCCGGATCGACCCGCCACCGCTAAACCAAATGAAGCCTGAATCAAACCAATTTCATTTTTCAAATTTTAGCTTTTCTAATTAAAATCTAAAAAAATTTAATTTTTTTGTAAATTAAAAATTTAATATTATTTTATTTTTTATGTAGATGATATATAACATTTAATAGCTTATATATATATATGATTGAAAGTTTTATTATGAAGATATGAAATAAAATTTAAAAATATTAAAAAAAATTAACTCGTTACAATGTTTATTTTTTGTGTGGTTAAAGTATATATATATTTAAAAACTTTTATATATTCAAATAATGTTGAATGTATTATTTTGTTAATTGTAATAGTTGAAAGAGTATTCTTTTATTATTAGTCGCTGGCTGAAGTTCGATTTTTTATGCACCCTCTCTGGCACAAATTATAATAGCTATTTTAATTAAAAAGAGTAATTGACACAATCACTTTCATTAATGATAAAAAAATATTTATATATTATATAATTATTTTTATTAAATATAAAAAAATGTTATATTTTTATTCTGTGTATTAAAAAAAGGCATTGTTAAAGGCTCCGTTTGAGAATACTTATTTTCACCAGTCAAGCGGTTACGACCGCATGAATCGGACCTTAATTAAGATCCGGTTCATGCGGTAGTAACCGCTTGACCGGTAAAAATAAGTCCCATCAAACGGAGCTAAAGTCACACCTAAAAATGCTACATGCACATCAACTAAAAAAATGTTTATTTATATAAATATTATGAAATAAAGTATTTTAGATAATTGCTATCTAGATCTACCTGTTCTAGATCTTAGATTTAGGCCTCGTTTGTCTCGGCGGTGGCCGAGGGAACGGGCGTCGGAGCTTTGGGTCCGGCGGAGGGAGGCGGGAGTTCGAGACGCTCTGTTTGTCGGAATTTTCTGCCTTGCAAACGAAGTAAACGCCGCCAAACAGCATTTATTTTTCTGATGTCGGGCGATATTTACTCCAAATGCGGACGTGAAAACGAGGCTCCAAATGATGCCTAAGTGAGGTTCATACAATAATATGTAACCCCACGTGCCCTCTTGATTTGGAGTGGACGTGGCTCACAGTGAGCAAAAAAATCAGGGCAGTGCACTCGCACATCAAATCAGATGCACGATATTTGATGTGCGAGTGCACTGCCCTAATCTCGCGCTCATATCCACCCAAAAATTATTCCTTGAGTTGGGCAAGTATCAATTTTATTAATTATTATAAATTATTATCGTTTTCAGTTTTCACCTTAAATTAACGAATTTAAAATTGTAGCAATTATCTCTGGTTCGTGGTCACAGGTCGGAGAAGGATTTCCTTTGCCGAGTTTTCGGGGAGGTGATAAAGTCCGGGGCGACGACGCTGATCATCGCCGACACCGTCGGCTGCTCTCTCCCGTCTGAGATCGGCGGCCTCGTCGCCTACATCCGCGCCCATACTCCCGGAATCGAAAACGCCATCGTCTCCGTCCATTGCCACAATGACCTCGGCCTCGCCAATGCCAACACCCTCGCTGTATGATCTTTCTCTCTCTCTACCCCTTCCTCTATCTCTCTATCTTTCTATCTCTCATGGGCATACTTGATGTGAAACGGATTGCAGGGAATCGAGGCCGGGGCAAGGGAGGTGGAGGTTACCATCAATGGTATTGGGGAAAGGGCCGGAAATGCCGCCCTAGAGGAGGTAAAGCAGATGTTTTGTTTACAATTTGTGACACTTTCTGTTTCGAGATTTTGTTTTTGAAAAAGTTGTAGTATTGGGCTGTGTTCGTTTGTGCTGTTTTGATCCTCTGTTTATTCTCTGAAGCGTTTAAGGCTCCCTTAGACACATGCGTTTTTTGGGGGCAATCGGACATAAGTATTTGTTTTGGCCCAAAATAGATTTGAAAATCATTCTGCAAAGAAACATAAGTTTTCGTTTTGATCCAAAACAAAAACATACCTTTTGATGAAAACACTCCAAACGAATGCAGCCTTAATGATTTTAGTTCTCTTCAAAACCAATTAGGTTGGAGGTCCAGGAAAATAATTGTTCTGTTTCCACCAATTTGCACAAATTTAACCCAAATTTGATGGATTAGCTGAATTTTCGGTGAAATGGCTGAAGTTCCATAATATAATAAAATTACTGGAAGAACTGAATTGTCATGTGATATGTAAATACTTGGATTTGTTTGGCGGGGTGGCGGCGGTCGGGAATGTTGTTATGAACCGTCATTTGTGAATGCCCTTCCTTACCTAAGGAACTTCATCCACTTTTATGTTCAAAAACTAGTTTTTTTTCTTGTCGGTCATAGCCCCTGTCATGTCAAACATACATTCTATGATGGTGGCGTTTTTGTCCATACTCACATGAGCAAAAACGCTGTGCTAGGCGAAGCTGTAGTATCTGTTTGGCCCAGTGTGACTGTGGGCAATTGTCGCAAATTGTCGTTTGTGGATGCCCGACCGTGGAACTGTGCCCCCATTTAGGGTTAGAATGGAGTTTTTCTGCGCCGGAAGTCGCTATCATTTTCACGCCAATTTGGTGTTTTATGATGATAGAACTTTTGAACATGACACTCAAAATTTGTCACTTTTGAACTCTTTTGGATAATCTTATTTGTTGAACTCTGCAGGTTGTAATGGCCATTAAGTGCCGCAGGGAAGTAAATGGAGGTTTTTATACAGGGGTTAACACCAAATATATTAGCGCAGCAAGCAAGCTGGTAATCATTTATCATAATCATCATCTATAATGCACTGAGAATAGATTAGACCATGTTAATAATGCTTGATATAATGTAGGTTGTGGAGTACACTGGATTGAATCTTCAACCACACAAGGCCATTGTTGGAGCTAATGCTTTCTCTCATGAAAGTGGTATTCATCAGGTAAACACATCATACACCATTGTTCTTTTTCCATTGGAGAATAATTCTATTTGCACTTGGTACATTGTGATCAGATATAGCATCTAAAATAGTACTTGTGCATGATGCCAGTACTTTTTGCATTCAAGAGAAAGAATAAGTGGCTCGAGCGAACGGTGGATAGTTTACAATTAAAGTTTCTGATGCGTAAAATTTCTTATGCTTGCCAAAGAATATTAGAATTGTCATCAATTCAAGTAGAAAGAGAAATGCAATATCTTAGTCCCGAGATAAGTTTTTTATATATCATTAGAACATTTATCTTTAGTAAATAAAGTTTAAAATAAACATGGATAATCGCACACAAACTAGTATATTCCAGGTAGTCCAAGTGCATCTCAAGGTTTATTTTCTTGATGGAAGTAAATAATGTAATATGAACTAGAAGCGCAGTTTTAGTACTATAATTATAGTAATATTTTAGTAGTATTCAATCTTTATAGTAGTCAAGACTCAAAAGTCTTGTGATATATAGTAATATTTGTGCACTAATAAATTTTTTTTTTTCAAATTTCAGGGCATTTTTTGTTTATGTATTATAAATTCTTTGTTGTTTATTTCTAGTACTTAGTTTTAGAAATTTCCTCTGTGTTCATTTGTTTTCAAAACTAAATCATTTTGGAAAAGTGTGAACTGTCATGAAATCATTGTTAGTGTAGAAAAAGACGCAAGAGAGAGAAAATAATCCATAATTTTATTATATCTTTAAATACAGGAATACATACACTTATATAGAGAGAAAGAGCCTTCTACATCTATAATGTGAGACTAAATAGAATATATATGGGCTCCTCCTAATGGACTAAATAGAATATATCACTGGAACATTTATCTTTAGTAAATAAAGTTTAAAATAAATATGGATAATCGCACACAAACTAGTATATTCTAGGTAGTCCAAGTGCATCTCAAGGTTTATTTGCTTGATGGAAGTAAATAATGTAATATGAACTAGAAGCGTAGTTTTAGTACTATAATTATAGTAATATTTTAGTAGTATTCAATCTTTATAGTAGTCAAGACTCAAGAGTCGTGTGATATGTAGTAATATAGTAATATTTTTGTACTAATAATTTTTTTTTTTCAAATTTTAAGGCATTTTTTGTTTATGTATTATAAACTCTTTGTTGTTTATTTCTAGTATTTAGTTTAGAAATTTCCTCTGCGTTCATTTGTTTTCAAAACTAAACCATTTTGGAAAAGTGTGAACTGTCATGAAGTCATTGTTAGTGTAGAAAAAGACGCAAGAGAGAGAAAATAACCCATAATTTTATTATATCTTTAAATACAGGAATACATACACTTATATAGAGAGAAAGAGAGGGAGAACCTTCTACATCTATAACGTGAGACTAAATAGAATATATATGGGCTTCTCCTAATGGACTAAATAGAATATATAATTAGAACATTTATCTTTAGTAAATAAAGTTTAAAATAAACATGGATAATCGCACACAAACTAGTATATTCCAGGTAGTCCAAGTGCATCTCTAGGTTTATTTGCTTGATGGAAGTAAATAATGTAATATGAACTAGAAGCGCAGTTTTAGTACTATAATTATAATAATATTTTAGTAGTATTCAATCTTTATAGTAGTCAAGACTCAAGAGTCGTGTGATATGTAGTAATATAGTAATATTTTTGTACTAATAATTTTTTTTTTCAAATTTCAGGGCATTTTTTGTTTATGTATTATAAATTCTTTGTTGTTTATTTCTAGTATTTAGTTTAGAAATTTCCTCTGCATTCATTTGTTTTCAAAACTAAACCATTTTGAAAAAGTGTGAACTGTCATGAAATCATTGTTAGTGTAGAAAAAGACGCAAAATAGAGAAAATAACCCATAATTTTATTATATCTTTAAATACAGGAATACATACACTTATATAGAGAGAAAGAGAGGGAGAACCTTCTACATCTATAACGTGAGACTAAATAGAATATATATGGGCTTCTCCTAATGGACTAAATAGAATATATAATTAGAACATTTATCTTTAGTAAATAAAGTTTAAAATAAACATGGATAATCGCACACAAACTAGTATATTCCAGGTAGTCCAAGTGCATCTCAAGGTTTATTTGCTTGATGGAAGTAAATAATGTAATATGAACTAGAAGCGCACTTTTAGTACTATAATTATAGTAATATTTTAGTAGTATTCAATCTTTATAGTAGTCAAGACTCAAGAGTCGTGTGATATGTAGTAATATAATAATATTTTTGTACTAATAATTTTTTTTTTCAAATTTCAAGGCATTTTTTGTTTATGTATTATAAATTCTTTGTTGTTTATTTCTAGTACTTAGTTTTAGAAATTTCCTCTGCATTCATTTGTTTTCAAAACTAAACCATTTTGGAAAAGTGTGAACTGTCATGAAGTCATTGTTAGTGTAGAAAAAGATGCAAGAGAGAGACAATAACCCATAATTTTATTATATCTTTAAATACATGAATACATACACTTATATAGAGAGAAAGAGAGCGAGAGCTTTCTACATCTATAACGTAGGACTAAATAGAATATATATGGGCTTCTCCTAATGGACTAAATAGAATATATAATTAGAACATTTATCTTTAGTAAATAAAGTTTAAAATAAACATGGATAATCACACACAAACTAGTATATTCCAGGTAGTCCAAGTGCATCTCAAGGTTTATTTTCTTGATGGAAGTAAATAATGTAATATGAACTAGAAGCGCAGTTTTAGTACTATAATTATAGTAATATTTTAGTAGTATTCAATCTTTATATTAGTCAAGACTCAAGAGTCGTGACATGTTGTAATATAGTAATATTTTTTTTTCAAATTTCAGGGCATTTTTTGTTTATGTATTATAAATTCTTTGTTGTTTATTTCTAGTACTTTGTTTTAGAAATTTCCTCTCTATTCATTTGTTTTCAAAACTAAACCATTTTGGAAAAGTGTGAACTGTCATGAAGTCATTGTTAGTGTAGAAAAAGACGCAAGAGAGAGAAAATAACCCATAATTTTATTATATCTTTAAATACAGGAATACATACACTTATATAGAGAGAAAGAGAGGGAGAGCCTTCTACATCTATAACGTAGGACTAAATAGAATATATATGGGCTCCTCCTAATGGACTAAATAGAATATATCATTAGAACATTTATCTTTAGTAAATAAAGTTTAAAATAAACATGGATAATCGCACACAAACTTGTATTTTCCAGGTAGTCCAAGTGCATCTCTAGGTTTATTTGCTTGATGGAAGTAAATAATGTAATATGAACTAGAAGCGCAGTTTTAGTACTATAATTATAGTAATATTTTAGTAGTATTCAATCTTTATAGTACTCAAGACTCAAGAGTCGTGTGATATGTAGTAATATAGTAATATTTTTGTACTAATAAATTTTTTTTTCAAATTTCAGGGCATTTTTTTTATGTATTATAAATTCTTTGTTGTTTATTTTTAGTACTTAGTTTTAGAAATTTCCTCTGCATTCATTTGTTTTAAAAACTAAACCATTTTGGAGAAGTGTGAACTGTCATGAAGTCATTGTTAGTGTAGAAAAAGACGCAAGAGAGAGAAAATAACCCATAATTTTATTATATCTTTAAATACAAGAATACATACACTTATATAGAGAGAAAGAGAGGGAGAGCCTTCTACATCTATAATGTGGGACTAAATAGAATATATATGGGCTCCTCCTAATGGACTAAATAGAATGTATCATTAGAACATTTATCTTTAGTAAATAAAGTTTAAAATAAACATGGATAATCGCACACAAACTAGTATATTTCAGGTAGTCCAAGTGCATCTCAAGGTTTATTTTCTTGATGGAAGTAAATAATGTAATATGAACTAGAGGCACAGTTTTAGTACTATAATTATAGTAATATTTTAGTAGTATTCAATCTTTATAGTAGTCAAGACTCAAGAGTCGTGTGATATGTAGTAATATAGTAATATTTTTGTACTAATAAAATTTTTTTTCTTCAAATTTTGGAGCAATTTTTGTTTATGTATTATAAATTCTTTGTTGTTTATTTCTAGTACTTAGTTTTAGAAATTTCCTCTGCATTCATTTGTTTTCAAAACTAAATCGTTTTTGAAAAGTGTGAGCTGTCATGAAGTCATTGTTAGTGTAGAAAAAGATGCAAGAGAGAGAAAATAACCCATAATTTTATTATATCTTTAAATACAGAAATACATACACTTATATAGAGAGAGAGGGAGAGCCTTCTACGTCTATAATGTGAGACTAAATAGAATATATATGGGCTCCTCCTAATGGGTTTTTTCATTACATCTTAGCACTCCCTCGCAAGCTGGAGCGTACAAGTCGTAGGCACCAAGCTTGGATAAGAACTGATGATATAATGTCTGAGAGAGAGAGCTTTCGTGAATATATCTACAGCTTGTCCTAACCCAGAGACATGCTTTAACTCCAATTTCTTCGATTGAACTTTTTCCCGAAGGAAGTGACAATCAACTTCAATATGCTTTGTTCGCTCATAGAATATGAGATTCTTGGCAATATGTATGGCTGCTTGACTGTCACAGAACATGGTGGTTGGAGACGAGAGTTTGAGGCTCAAATCACTGAGAAGACTCTCAAGGCAGGTGAGCTCAGAGACAACCGCTTCCATAACACGGTACTCAGCCTCAGCAAATGAGCGAGCAACAACCGGCTGTTTATTGCTACGCCAGGTAATAAGGTGTCCACCAAGGTAGGTGCAAAAATCAGTCGTGGAATGCATATCATCAAGGTAACCTGCGTAGTCAACATCAGAGTACCCAACAAGGCAACAAGGGACAAAGAGGAGGACGGTTTGTAAACAAGTCTTTGCCCTGGAGCAGTCTTCAAATATCTGAGAATCCGCTCGACGGCTTGGAGATGATGTCCGAGGAGCATGCATAAATCAGTTCACAATCCCAACAACAACTGAGATATGAGGTCATGTAACCGTAAGATGGATTAGTTTTCCTATCAAACTTCAATAGTGGATTAGTAAGAACAGGATCAGTTCCAGATCCATGTGCAGATAGCTTGTGATTCACATCCATAGGAGTGTCTGCAGGTTTGCATCCTGAGTAGCTCGCATCTTGCAGAAGATTAGTGCAGTACTTCCGTTGGGATAAGACAAGTCCATCAGGTCTCCTTGCAATCTCATGCCCAAGGAAATATCGAAGATTGCCCAGGTCTTTTGTCAAAAGCTAAGTTTAAATGTTGCTTGATGTTTCGGATCCCGGTGATGTCGTCGACCGTTATTAGAATGTCATCAACATACACAAGGAGGATTACAATGTCTGTTGGTTGATGACGAGTAAAGAGAGAAATCGGCAGAGCTCTGTGGGAAACCAACCTCGCGAACCACGTTACTGAATTTGTCAAACCAAACGCGAGGAGACTGTTTGAGATCATATATAGATTTCCAGAGATGACAGACACGCGACTCCCCCGTGGTCAAACCCGGGCGGTTGGTGCATATAAACAGTCTCTTAGAGATCGTCATTGAGAAATGCATTTTTGATGTCCAGCTGATGTAGGGGCCACTGTTGATGCACAGCAAGGGAGATCAGAACTCGAACAGTATTCAACTTGGCGACCAGGGAGAAGGTTTCGTCGTAATCAAGGCTATATTGTTGAGTGAAACCTCTGGCGATAAGACGGGCTTTGATACGTTCAACAGTGCCATCTGGAGCATGCTTGACAACAAAGACGCATTTGCAACTAACACAAGTCTGGCCGGGAGGGAGAGGAACTAGGTCCCAAGTCCGGTTAGCCCAGAGGGCTGTCATTTCTTCGTCCATGGTTGCACGTCACCCCGAGTGTTGAAGAGCTTCCTGCAAAGAGTGAGGAACAGAAATGGTGGAGAGAGAGAGAGAGGGCAAATTTGAGAAGAGGCGGAGATAGGCGATGTAGTGAGACATAATTCTCCATTGGATGAGCCGTAGAGGGTAATGGCGGATCGTCAGGCCGCAGGATAACATCGGTAGAAGGGAGCTGCTGTAGGGCATTTGTCTGGGATGAACGACGAGTATAGACACGGAGAAGTGGAGGAGGAGGAGGTGGAGGTAATGTTGGCACTGGGGTGGTGGAGGAGGAGCTGTTGGGAAAAGTCGTGACAGGGACAGCCAAACGAGCAATAGTGGAAGGTGGAGGCTGTGTGGCAGAGGTGGAGTATAAGGGATGATCCTTAAGAAAAGGTGATATCAGCGGAGACGAGCACCTTTTCGTCCGAAGGAGAGTAGCAGACATATCATTTCTAATTGCGGGAGTAGCCAACAAACATATATTTTGTGGCTCGAGGGACAAGTTTGTCATTCAGTGGTCCAAGAGAGTGGACATAGCAAGTACAACCAAAGACACGAGGCGTGAGGGAGAATGGAGACTTGGAAGAAAACAGAAGACTGAACGGAGAAGCGAAGTCAAGCACGGAGGAGGGCTTGCAATTGATTAGATGACAAGCAGTAAAAACAGCAAAGTTCAAATATTTAGTGGGCACCTGCATTTGTAACATAAGTGACCGAGTGACATCAAGAAGATGTCGATTCTTCAGCTCGGCCACACCGTTTTGTTGGGGGTATAAGCACACGAGCTCTTATGGACAATCTCAAACTCGGTGCATAAATTTGAGAAGGTCCGGCTAGTATATTCACGAGCATTATCAGTGCGAATTATCTTTAAGGTAGCAGATAATTGCTTACGCGTCTCAATAATAAAGGATCGAAAGACTGAGGTTAGTTTAGTACGATCACGAAGGTGGTAAAGCCATGTGAGGCGTGAATAATCATCAATAAAGGTAACAAAATATCGATAACCAAAAACACTGGGGTCTTTATAGGATACCCAAATATCAGAATGTACTAAAGAGAACAGAGTATCACTCTGATTACATGTAGGTGAAAAAGGGACACGATGCTGCTTGTTAAAGATACATGATTCACAAGAAAAATCATGTAATGTGACACAGGAGGAGCCTTCTTTAGAATCGGAAGAGGAGCATGGTCAAGACGACGATGTCAATCAACAGAGGGAACTGCAGAGAGGGTGGTAGGGGGAACATCCAAGAGATAAAGCCAATTTGACAGTCGTCCTTTACCAATGATATTCCAGGTTCGATGATCTTGCACAACAAAAGACAAAGGAGGGAAAATTAGACAACAATTAAGGTCCTGAGCAAGCCTACTGACAGAGAGTAGATTGAAGGGTGATCTCGGAACATGAAGGACCGAGGACAAGGAGAGAATAGGAGTGAGCCACAGGTCAGCAGCTCTGGACACCATAGTTGTGTCGCCATTTGCTGCAATGTACTTGGGATAATCATAGTGCATGTACTGAGGTGGTTTCTAGGATGTAATGTGGTGAGTAGCACCAGAGTCCACGATCCAGTGAGAGCTATGAGAGAGACGGGATATACCTTCGGTGGATAAAGAAACAACCGAGCCAGATGAGCGATTAACAACGCCTTGGAGCTGTTGAAGCTGTAGGCGAAGGTCATTGATATCTTGCTGGGTAAATGAGCGTGACTCAGTTGGAGTAGAGCCTGGGTGATGAGGAGCAGCAGCAGTTGTAGCAGTAAGATGAGGAGGTAGTCCATGCTTGCGGTAGCAGGTGGCTTCAAGATGACCATCCCGACCACAGTGGGTACATTTGAGAGTAGATCGCCCCGCACGTCCTCGAGCTCGAGACATGAAGCAACCTCCCCAATTAGAAGAGTCACGAGCTGGAGGAGCAGGAGTAGGTTAAAGGGACTGCTGGAGTAGAGCCGGAGAGAAGCTGGGAGGCACCTCGGATGGTGGTGTAACCTTAAGCAGCATAGAGCAAACATCAGACAAAGAGGGCATAGTGGAAGAGGAAAGAATCTGAGCCCGGTCGCTGTGAAGATTACTGGGAACACGGGCCATCATCATAGCGATGCCAATAGCTTCCTTCTGTGCTCGTTGAGTTGCAGAATCGGTGGAGAGGGGATGATGTTGTATCCAGACTTCCACCAGAGTTTTAGCCTTCGCAACAAAGAAAGTCAAGTCGCCCGTGGCTCCAGGGTCCAGTGATTGAAGGGCAGAGATAATGTCAAACATGTGTTGTAAGTTGTCCTTGCCAAAGTAGAGAGAATGCAGCTCATCCCACATTTTGTTGGTCGTTTCATAATACATGGTCATTCGGTTTGGCTCAACATCCATGAAATTAAGCATCCAGGATTGGACCCGTCCGTCATCACGGAGCTAATCATCGGTAGGATCAGTTGGTTGGGCCCGAGTGAGATGATAGAGAAGACCCTTGGTCTGTAGAACGCGACAGACCGAATGTACCCATTCGACAAAGTTGGCCTTCCCGCTGAGAGAGATGGTGGTTATGCGAAGCTCATCGCGAACTTCAAAAGGCGGGGCATCAACACGTGCGGGAAGGGAGGGAGATGCTGCAGAGGACATGGAGGCTAGAAGAGAATGGTCGGGCGGCTAGGAGACGGCGACCTGGCGGATTGAAGCAGGCAAACTGCAAACAAGAGTGACCAGAGAGGAAAACGGCTAAGGAAGGCCGCAACGGACTAGCTGGTAGCAGACAAGCTGCGACTAGCATGGTGGCAGGAGAGCAAAGGTCACCAGAAGCAGAGGCCGCGACAAGCAACACGCAGAAGCGACAAACCGCGGGAAGCAGGCCGCAAGTCAAGCCACAACGAGTAGCGAGCAGCGGGGAGTAAGTCGCAAATAGAGGCCGCTGCGGACAAGGCAAGTGGCTAGCCAACGAGGCCGCTTCGAGTAGAGAGCAGAGAGCAATCGCGCGGTTAAAAAAGAGAACCCGCAGTTTAGAAGGCAGGGAGCGGCTAGTCAACAAGGCCGCGACGAGTGAAGAGCAGAGAGCAAACGCGCGGTTAGAAAGAGAACCCTCGGTTGATAAAACAGAGAGCGGACTGGCGGTTAGAAAGACGCAAGCCACAGAGAAGAGGAAGCCGCGAAAGCGAGGGGCCCACTGGTCAGGAGTTTATAAAAACCAGGGGAAAGGAGAAGAAATGTGGAAGCCACAAAAAGGAGAAGGAAGCGGCTAGGAAGGGAGAAGTCCGCAAAAGGTACCTAACCGGAGATCGCAAAGGAGTCCGCAAGGGGCGGTTAGACTGGCGGTCTTAGGAGAGATGGCGGCCTGGAGTAGAAACCGCTGGAGGGAAGGATTGAGGTGGAACCACGAAAAAGGGGGGGTGCAGATAGAAGAGAGAGTCCGCCCAGAGGCAGGAAGGCGTGCGGTTAGAAGAAGCCTAACCGCCCAGAGCACAACTAGTTAGGAAACCGCAGAGAGGGTTGCGGTTAGAAAATCAGAAGCCGCCCAGAGGGATCGATGGCTCTGATACCATGTAGAGAAAGACGCAAAAGAGAGAAAATAACCCAGAATTTTATTATATCTTTAAATACAGGAATACATACACTTATATAGAGAAAAAGAGAGGGAGAACCTTCTACATCTACAATGTGGGACTAAATATAATATACATGAGCTTATACACGAGCTTCTCCTAATGATCTTTTTCATTACATCTTAATAGTTAGATAGGCTTAGCAAAATCCTTGTTTTGACTACATTACCTGGGGTTAAGTTAAAACTTAGGCTTCATTTGGTTCGGCGTATTCACGCCGGTGGCGGGGTCACCCGCAGGGGGGAAAAACAAACGGCCGGCCCGACGTTTGCAGCCTTTGCTCCCGCAGCAAGGAGAAAAAGTCCCGCCTCCCCTCCGTTTCCAGCCTCACCTCCCTCCCTCCAGTCCGAGACCTCCCTTTCCACCCGTCAGGAGCAAACGCCACCGCCGCGCCAAATGAAGCCTTAGTGTTGAGTCTCTCTACACTTGAACTTGGCAATCTGCTACATAGATTTGAAGGCTAAAATTAAGAATTTTAACTTTTTAATGTGTATAATCTTTAACCTATAATGTTTTTATTAAAATTAAGTAATAAATTTCATGTAACATCTCTTGTTGAATTTTTTTGTAGGATGGCGTCCTTAAATTTAGAGGCACATACGAATTCATTTCTCGTGAAGATATCGGTTTGGATGTGACAAGTGAACCTGGTATTGTTCTAGGAAAGCTCAGGTACCCTCCTACCTCTTTGCATGCTCTTCTATTTTGTTTAGGTGGTTGCAGTTAATCTCTACTTTTATGTGCTGGAAAATATTGTATACCTTGCAATAATCCATACTTCTATGATTTGAAAGGGATCACCATCAAAAAGGTTTTTTTCAAATATGTAGCAAAACAGTTCAAACAAGCTCTACCATGACAATGTTCACGCCCTTTTTACTTTTTTGAACATCTTGTTGAAATAAAGTGTTTTGAATACATTTTTCTAAAAATATATTAGACTATTCGTTTGGACAGAATTAGAATCAGATATTTGAATTGAGATTAATTTCAATTTTGGCATATTTTGACATCGTTAGGAAGATATTGATATTACCATAAAATGAATTTCATGTAATTCGGTATTATTTTTGTTAGAAGAAAGATCTGTAAAGGCCCATAGAAAGGCCAATCTTGGGCTCTATTCATCCTTATGTCTTAGTCCCACATCTTAGATTGGGACTTCTTTGCCCCTTTCACGTCCTATATTAATGTACAAATTCTTGTATTCAAATATCTTTGGGAAATTTAATAAAATTACAATTTATTTCACAATATTCTGGTGTTTCTCTACATGGTATCAAAGCGCCGATCCTAATTTTTTTAGGTTTCGCTCTCTGTGCAGTTAGAACTATTCTAACCGCAGGTCTGTTGTTACCTGCGGTCTCGGCTGTCTAGTCGGAGCCCCTCCTCTCTCTCGTGGCTTCCTCCCTGTTGCTGTATAAGCCTGGGCGGACAGGCGGCTTGACTGGCGGTTTGGTAGCCGGGCGGTCAGCCGGCTAATCTATGGCGGGTTGGTAGCCGGGCGGTCTGCCGGCTAATCTCTGGGATCTCAGTGGATTGGCGGCGTGCTCTGATGGTGGTGACCGGGCGGTTAGTGCCTACTAACCGCGCGGTTAGGCGGTCTCCTGGGCGGTTTGGCGGTTAGATTTGTAGATGATGTATGTGTGTATTTAGTCCCACATTGGGTATTTGTAATCTCTCTCATCTCCTCCATTCTATATAAGGGAGGCTATACCTTTGTAATACTCAGTTTTTTGGATAATAAATATTCCATTACTCCAGTTTTTCCGGTCTCTTGTTTCTATTCGCACATGGTATCAGAGGACTCGGTCTACTCATCCTGATTGGGTCTTCTCCTGTCCGCGCGGCCTCTGTGTCCTCTTCTCGCGGCCTGTTTCCGCGGCTTGTCTCCTTCGCCGGCTTGCATTCTGCTCGCGCGGCTTCTTTCCTTGTCGTTGCTCTCTGCCTGCACGACCTGTTGCCTTTTGCCTCCTAGTTTCTCCTCTTCTGTTCGCGCGGTCTGTCTGCTAGCCGCCCGACTTCTCTCCCTCTGTTTGGTTCTGCGGCTTGGTCGTGGCTTTTCTGGCCGCTGGTGTCTGTCATCGTGACCGCTGCAGATCGTTTCTTCCTATCCGCGCGATTTCTCTCTGTTCGCGTGCGTTCCCGCCCGGTTTCCTTTGTTAACCGTGCGGCCTCTCTTCTTGTGCTAGCCGCTGGTCTCTGTGTGACCGCTGCGATCTCTCCTTCTCTTGCTCGCCCGGTCTCTCCTCTTAACCGCGCGACCTCTCTTCCAGGATGACCAATTCTGATGGCTCCACCTCGTCTACTGTCGTTGTCCCACCGCCTCCTCCTTCTCCTGCTTCTGGGAATCTTGGCACCGTCTCTAAGCTTCTGGGGCCCAATTATCCCGACTGGAGTGTCTCATTTACCTTTCTTCTCCGCTCTCAGCGCAAGCGTCATCATCTTACCGATGACCCTCCGCCTACTGACTCTGCCGAGTTTAATGATTGGGATGCGAATGATGCACTGGTTCGCACTTGGCTGGCGAACAGCCTGTCTGATGAATGTCTTCCTGTCATCCGTCACGATGAGACGGTCAAACAAGCTTGGAATCACTTGGCCGCTCTCTACTCCAAGGGGGGCCAAACCTCTCGCATCTATACTCTCTACGCGGATCTCTTTTCTCGCCAGTCCATGTCCCCTCCTACAGCTTACCAACAGGTCCAAGCCCTTGGCGCTGAGATTCTACAAAATCGTCCTCTCTCTGCAGATGTGGCCACTCAGCTGAAGCACTTCCAGGAACTCCTAGTGGTTTGTTACCTTCTGCGGCTTCCGGACTCATACGATATGATCCGGCAGCAAATTCTTGGAGAGGCTGAGTCTCCTACCCTGGATGCTACTGCTGCCCGCATTGCCGCTGTTACCTCTCTGCTCCAACGCCCCGTGCTTGCCGCTCCTCCGGCTCCGGATGCCTATGCCCACCAGGCTCATCGTGGTGGATTTAGTGGCCGTGGTACCCACTCTGGCGGGCGTGGCCCTTCTCGCTACCTCTGTACTCATTGTGGTCGCACAGGACACCTGATTGACCGCTGCTGGACAAAGCATCCACATCTTCGCCCCGCTGGTGATGCTCCTACTACTTCCAAGCCATCTGCCTCCGTGGCCACGACCTCAGGTAGTGCCCACGTGGTTACCCAAGGTAAATGGCTAATCGACTCTGGCGCCACTAATCATATGACGGGCAATCCTCAGTGTTTTTCTCTCCTAGAAACACATGATCGGTTGCCCCCTGTTCTAGTTGCGGATGGTTCTCCCTCTCCGGTGCATGGAACGGGCATGGTTCAAGTTACTCCGTCACTTCGCCTGGCGGATACCCTCTATGTGCCCAAGTTTCCGTGCAATTTATTGTCGGTTACTTCTCTTTGCAAGCAACTTCAGTGTTCGGTAACATTTACTCCTTCTTCTTGTTCGTTTCAGGACCCGGACTCCAAGCGGACGATTGCTACTGGGACTGAGCGGGGCGGTCTCTACTTCCTTGATGATGTATCCGCCCTTACCGTCTTCTCTCCAGCTTCTACAGATCTTCTTCAGTGGCACCTTCGACTGGGGCATCCTCCCTCACGTCTCATCCACCAACTGTTCCCTCATCTACCTCAGCACAACTCTCCTCTCAACTGTGATGCCTGTCAACTGGGCAAACATCACCGTTCCCCCTTTCCTCCTAGGCAAGGTCGTGGCTCTTCCAAGCCGTTCGACCTTATTCACTCTGATGTTTGGGGACCTTCCCCTACCCTCACCATAGGGCGTGGGAGTTCATATTTTGTAACATTTATTGATGATTATTCTAGATGTACGTGGGTGTATCTATTAAAGGATCGCTCCGAACTTTTCTCTGTATGGACATCATTTTACTATATGATTAAAAATCAATTTGCTGCCTCTGTGAAAATTTTTCGCTCTGATAATGCAAAAGAATATCTGAGTAGTGATTTCGCTTCTTTTTGTACGCAACATGGCATCATTCACCAAACTAGCTGTGTCTATACCTCCCAGCAAAATGGGGTGGCGGAACGTAAAAACCGTCACCTCCTTGATGTCGCTCGCACTCTCATGACGCAGATGCAGGTTCCTCGTAGCTATTGGGGCTACGCGGTCCTCATCTCCTGCTACCTCATCAATCGCATTCCCTCTACTGTCCTCAAAGGCAAAACCCCGTTTTCCATCCTCTATCCCTCCAAAGAACCCTTTCCCTTACCTCTCCGCATTTTTGGGTGCACTGCCTTTGTTCATAGCCCTGCCGCAACTCGCGACAAATTGTCCCCTCGTGCCACGAAGTGTATCTTTTTGGGCTACTCCACCACTCAAAAAGGTTACTGCTGCTTTGACCCTGTTACTCGCAAGCAGTTCGTCTCGGCGGATGTGACATTCTTTGAAAATGCCGCCTACTTCTCTTCTGACCTCCCACAGGTCGATGGATCGAACCTCCCTCTTCCTCCTACCGACTCGACCTCTCCACCCATTCTCTCCACCACATCCACGCCTCTTGAGATTCCTCCATCACCACCTCTACCGGCCCCTCCTTCTATTGCTCATGCTCCTTCTCCCTCGTCTCCTCGGCCGTCTCTCTCTTCTCCCGGGCCAGCTCTCTCCGCCACGGATGCACCGGCGACTGAGGAACTCGAGGACTTGGAGCTGCCCATTGCCCTTCGCAAAGGGGTTCGGACGTGCACCCAGCACTCGCTGGCAGCTGTTGTTTCTTATGATCAGCTAACACCTTCTCGCAGGGACTTCGCCCTAGCTATCTCAGCGACTACCACACCTCGCACTTACCAGGAAGCTCTTGGTATTCCTCACTGGAAGGCTGCCATGGATGAGGAGATTACTACTCTCTCTGACCGGGGCACTTGGACCCTTGTGCCTCCTCCTTGTGGCACGGATGTGGTTGGTTGTCGATGGGTGTTTGTCGTTAAGTTCCGTCCCGATGGCAGTGTGGACCGGTACAAAGCCCGACTTGTTGCAAAAGGGTTTACTCAGACCTATGGAGTTGATTACTTTGACACGTTCTCGCCCGTTGCTCGCCTCAGCACAATTCGAGTCCTTTTGTCGGTGGCGGTCAACAAGGATTGGCCTATTTCGCAGTTAGACGTCAAGAATGCCTTCCTCTATGGTGACCTTCACGAGGACGTCTACATGGAGCAACCTCCTGGGTATGTTGCTCAGGGGGAGACTCAAGTATGCAAGTTGAAGAAGGCCATCTATGGCCTAAAGCAGAGTCCCAGGGCGTGGTTCGATAAGTTCAGTAGCATCGTTGGGGCTATCGGTTTCACCAGGAGTTCGGCTGATCACTCCTTGTTCATTCGCAAGACCGCTTCCGGTCTGGTTGTGCTAGCTGTTTACGTGGACGATATTCTTCTTACTGGCAACGATCAAGCTGGTGTTGCCTTGACAAAGGTCCATCTCCGCCAACACCTAGTCACGAAGGATATGGGTTCTCCAAAATACTTCTTGGGAATTGAAATCTCTCGGAAACCGGGTTCCTTGGTTCTCTCCCAACGGAAGTATGCTCTTGATTTGTTGAAAGAAGCAGGGTTGACGGGTGCTAAACCTGCCAGGTGTCCTATGGCTCCTGGAGAAGACAAGACATGGACAGACGAATCTCCACCTTTATTGGACACTACGAGGTATCGGCGTCTTGTTGGCAAACTCATCTACCTTACGGTGACCAGACCTGACATCTCCTATGCAGTGGGAAAGGTCAGCCAGTTTATGCAGTCGCCTAGGGAATGTCATCTTCAGTCTGCTCTCAGGATATTGGAGTATGTGAAGTCCGCACCTGGGAAAGGTCTTCTCTTTCAGAAAAACGGTCACCTAAGAGTCGAAGCGTACTCCGATGCTAGCTATGCGGACGACAAAGGGGACCGCAAGTCGACTTCCGGTTTTTGCACGTTTGTTGGAGGAAACTTGGTTAGCTGGAAGAGCAAGAAGCAGTCAGTCGTCTCCAGGTCTAGTGCGGAAGCTGAATACCGTAGCATGGCGTCAACCACATGTGAGTTAAAATGGTTGCGGGCTCTCATGCTAGATCTTGGAGAGGTCTATAACCATCCTCTTCCCATGTTCTGCGACAACAAAGCCGCGATCTACATTTCTAAAAATCCGGTCTTCCATGAGCGAACAAAGCACATAGAGGTTGATTGTCACTTCGTTCGAGAAGAAGTGTTGAAGAACCAGATTTGCACTCCGTTTGTTACCTCGGAGAAAGAGCTGGCAGATATATTCACAAAACCTGTGTCCGCCTCTTTCTTCCACATTTGCAGCAAGCTAGGCATGATTGACATCTATGCTCCAGCTTGAGGGGGAGTGTTGCTGTATAAGCCTGGGCGGACAGGCGGCTTGACTGGCGGTTTGGTAGCCGGGCGGTCAGCCGGCTAATCTATGGCGGGTTGGTAGCCGGGCGGTCTGCCGGCTAATCTCTGGGATCTCAGTGGATTGGCGGCGTGCTCTGATGGTGGTGACCGGGCGGTTAGTGCCTACTAACCGCGCGGTTAGGCGGTCTCCTGGGCGGTTTGGCGGTTAGATTTGTAGATGATGTATGTGTGTATTTAGTCCCACATTGGGTATTTGTAATCTCTCTCATCTCCTCCATTCTATATAAGGGAGGCTATACCTTTGTAATACTCAGTTTTTTGGATAATAAATATTCCATTACTCCAGTTTTTCCGGTCTCTTGTTTCTATTCGCACACTCCCTTCTCTTCAATTCCCATGCTTTTATAGCCTCTTTCTCCTGACAAGTGGACCCAACTCCCTTCTCTTCTTGTCGCGGTCTTACCTTCTTAGTCGCAATTCGTCTGCGTGTCGCGCGTCCTGATTGCAGCACGCTGCTTTGGTTGTTGGTTCGGCTCGTGCCTTATTCTCCTGTTTGCTCCTTGTCGCGGCTTGCCTAGCCGCAAGGCTTGCGACTTGCTTCTTGCCGCATCGTGTGCTCCTAACCGCAGCACTTGCCTAGCCACACGACTTGTGTTTTGTCGTTGTTTGTTGTGCTCCTGTGCCGACTGTTGTGTCTTCTTGCCACATCACCGCATTCACCGCTAATCACTGCGGCCAGACTTGCCACATCACCGCATCCGCCGTCTTGCTTGCCTGACCGCTATTTGCTTCTTGCCGCCGTAGCATTTTCTTTGCCGCGCGGCTTGCTTATTGCTTCTTGCCGCTAATCGTTGCTTGTTGCTTGCCGCTAATCGCTGCTTGTTGCTTGCCGCCGCTGGTGTATGCTTGTTGTCGCTCACTGTCATTGGTCTCCTACCGCTGCTTCTCTTGTCTAGCTGCAAGTCTAGCCGCTCCTTGCAGCTGCTCTGCTACAGCTTCTCTTGCCTAGCCGCAAGACGAGCCACTCCTTGATATTGACCTCCTGCCACAGCTCGTGTCTAGCCGCATGTCTAGCTGCTTCTAACCGCTAGTGTTCTCTCTAGCCGCCTGCTTCTTCTTCTAACCGTCAGTGTCCTCTCTAGCTGCCTGTGAGCTTCATGGCATCCGCTGATGCGCCCTCCCTTCCTGCTCGTATGACTATACCAGTTCCTGAGGTCCGTGATGAAATGCAGATCACCATTATTTCTCTTAGTGGGAAGAAGAATTTTGTTGAGTGGGTGCATTCTATTCGTCGGGTTTTTCAGACGAAAGGTCTCTTGCATCATTTAACTAAGGTCTATTGCTTCGTGATGATAGTCGTGTCCAGACGTGGCTCCTCAACTCCCTGGATGGTGAACCCTATCGTATGGCTATGTATTATGAGGCGGTCAAGGCTATGTGGGATGAACTTCATTCCCTCTATTCCGGCAAGGACAATCTTCAACATTTGTTTGACATCATAATGGATCTTCAATCTCTCGATTCAGGAGGTGTTGCCAACTTAACCTCCTTTGTTGCGCGGTCCAAGACTTTGGTTGAGGCCTGGATTCAACATCAACCTCCTCCTACTGATTTTGCTGCGCAGCGTTCTCAAAAAGAAGCTATTGGTATTGCCTTGATGATGACTCGTGTTCCTCCTCATCTTCACAGTATTCGAGCCCAGATTTTTTTTTCCTCCACTATTCCCCCTCTCTCAGATGTTTGCTCAATGCTGTTGAAGGTGACACCACCTCCAGATGCTCTCAGTCCTCGCTCTCCGGCTCTTCTCCAGCACTCAGTTATCCCTCAACTGAGTGTTGGAGAAGAGAAGGACTAGGCCGGTGGTTAGAAGAATTCTAACCTGGAGGACCTTTTGGCTCTGATACATGGGCCCCAAAAGTTGGCTTTTATATTGGGCTTTTATCATTTTTCCTTAACAAATTCGATTCAAAATGACAGAGCCTTAATGTACAAATTTGATTATTGGTAATTCACCCTAGTAACATTTCATTCTTATATGATCGGGATTTCTTGCTAGTAGCATCCATTTTGGCACATTTTACTACTGCACTTCTGATGAGTGCCATATTCTTTGTCAATTTCTAGATCATCTGTATATTAAGGTTCTCATACTTCATCCTTGTGTATGTGCCCTCTCGTAATTTCAACTTATGATTGTAACTTGTAACTTAGTCATAAATGTTCATAAAAATTTTAATTTTTTTTCTTTGCATAAGGAAAGCAAGAAAGGAAAGTGACTTATGTTTTGAGAAGGGATTAAGGATTGGTGTCAACTATTTCCTTCTTATTTTAATTTCTTTGAGGTTGGAGATAATAGATTTTTTGTTAGTCATACTTGAAAGTAATAGGATAAAGACTTTTAAACTTGTTGGGTGAGAGTCGGTTTAAATATTCTTCAAAAATAGAGACTGCTGCCTCATAACATCAAATTTGTATCATCACCATTAGCCTTTTCCAAGCTTCTTTTGTTAGTTATAAATTCAGTTTTTTTTTGCTTAATGAACTTGATCCAAAATATGCATTAAAACTAGCTTATAATTGTTAGATGCCTTCCTCTATTAGAAATTTTTCGATATTCAGGATGTTAGTTGTGATACCTCTAAAGCACTTAACAGCTTTAGTATTGAATGAAGCTTCTTTACGTTGGAGGACATTTCTGTGAATTTCAAATCTTCAAAATTTTTTAATGATCCATCTTTATTATTTCTAAAAAATTTAACTGAGAAACAGCTAAAGAGTTTTTCCTGCTTAGAACTCCTCCAATGTTTTTTTGTGCTCTTTGTTTGGTATTTACTGAAAACTATGCAATCCGCTTTTCCATAAATTGCTGACAGAGATTTAAGATATTTTTAGTTTGTGATAACTTTTTTTCCATGGCATTGTATAAAATGCTTAACTTTCATTTACAGCGGGCGACATGCTTTAAAATCCAGGCTTTCGAAGGTACTATTTTAAGGAACTACCCTCTTTGAATGTGAGTCTTTTTTTTCCTATTTGTGTGTCATCCTCATGTTTTGCTCTATCATATACTTCAGTTGGGTTATGATTTAGAAGGAGAAGAGCTTGATGATGTATTCAAGAAGTTTAAATTGTTGACAGCAAAGAAGAAGGTATTACTGTTTTATTTTTTTTATTTTCTTTTATGGCATTGAATTTTACAGTCATTTCTGCCTTTTTGCCCCTACAGCCTTCTTTTTTTCATGTTTAGTGTTGTCATTTTTCAATTAAGGTGCTTGTGGAGTTTTCTATGAATTGATTTTGTAGATTAAATTTGCTACCTTTTCAAGTAAATGATGGATAAATTAAATGTGGTATCTGAACAAAAATTATTTAGTCCCTCGTGCATCAGTTGGCATGAATGAATGAATATTAATAGATCCGAGTTTAGTTGATCGAGGCAAAGCTAATGATTGGAATGAAGCAGCATTTTTGCAAAAGTAGATTGGTGATATTCTCATGATAATATATATATGTAAATTTCCAGTCCAATATATCTTCATAAACTTGCATATAATCACCTTTAAAACCATGACATAACTATATCAGGAAGAAAGCATATCTTGATGTTCATTTGTTTTGTTAATGTTGATTTTTAGCGTGCTTAATGCATTCAATACTAAGTTCTTGTGGAAACAATGCTGTGATATGTGGAATAATTTATTATTCGGATGTGCAACATATATGTGATTATTTTTAGCCCAACATGCTGCCTGTGTTGAGATAATATTTATTAAAGGCAAAAGTAATTTGGGTGTACATTTTGAACTCTCTCTGTACTTGGGCATTTGTCTGTGATTATGATTTTTCCCCTTGTTTAGTTTCTTGTAAATAGAAAGCATGTTTTAAAACGAATGGTTTTGTTTTTAGTTATTTATAGGGGTTTAGAAGGCGTTTTTTATCTTAAAATTAACATTGAGTTCAAACTGCATCGCCAATCAAATGTATAAAAAACAACACTCAAGCCTTTATCCCACTATAGTGGGGTCGGCTATATAGATCCTTTGTCGCCATTGTGCCCTATCTTTTGTCATAATCTCATTAATGTCTAAGTACATAATATCTTTCTGTATAGTTTCATTCCAACTCTTTATTGGTCTACCCCTCCCTCGTTTAACATGCCTAGTGACTAGACTCTCACAACGCCTAACAGGTGCCTCTAATGGTCTCCTTTGTACGTGGCCAATCAAATGTATAATCTATTATAATCATAGGTTTTCGAAACTTGTTTTCTAAGTTCAAGGAACCAAGTCTATTATGGTCTCAATCCCGTTATTGTATCTTTACTGTCTTTTATTATTTTTAGTTGAGCTTAGTTGTTAGATGTTATGGGCCACAGGCCAAGGGCCTAGTTATCTAATTTGTGTCTTTAATTTTAATATTTGTTTTAGTTTGAGTTTTCATTTAAAGACAAGTTGGGTCTGGTAGTTTTAATTTTATGAGAAAGATTTCCCCTTAACTATACATCATTACAAAAATCTGTGTGCAGTATACCTCCATGTTTTATAGCAACACAGAGTTATATTAAGAAAAAAATGAAGGATACAATTCCCGAGTTATACTCACGTCAACGTTTTTGAAAGTTGGATCATTCGAAGAACTCTCCTAGAGAGTGACAAGTCTACTGAAGCATAACTCTGAGACAGTTCCTATTAATTTACCAAAATGCCACTAGACACCACATTACTAGTAATGCAAATACTAATGCACTATAATAAGAGATACTCTTGAGTCTTGGGGCATATACATATCAGCCCATATACATTTCAATGTTGCTATGGGCAGACTAAAATTTGGAAGTTAGGTTTAATGAATGTTATGAAGAGAGGGAACCTTATTTAACCTTTTGTCCAATCTTATATTAGGATTTGTTTTTCATAGCAAAGTATTTCATCAGAAGTGCAAACATGCTTAAAAATATACCCATGTTAATAGATTTAACCTAAGAAAATCTACTTATTCTACAGCATATTACAGATGATGATATCGAAGAACTGGTACCCAGTAAATACCCACAGTCTAAACCGATCTGGTCGCTTGGAGATTTTCAGGTAAGCTGACTACTTGACTACTTCCATGCATAGTTCCTTCTGTTTCCCATTCCCATCATTAGTTGTTATTTTTTTATTGAACTTGTCTCATTTTACAGGTTATTCATGGAACTATGGGATTCTCAACAGCTGCTGTTAAACTAATAAACTCCGATGGGAAAGAGAGAATTTCTTGCTCTGTAGGGAAAGGACCAATTGATGCTGCCTACAAGGCCATTGATAGCATTGTCAAGGTACACTACTGATACGGTGTTCATTTTCTTTTGGTAGTAATTTTATTTTTCTATAAATCTGCAGCTTTTAATGAACCGGAATGGCACCTAATACTTTTCTTTTTCAATAAATATTAACTCACCATTTATGTTTGTCAGGAATTGCTTTGAACTCTCTTACACGGTCATGTAACTAGTCTATCCTCTGAAACTAAAAATTACTTTCTGAGATGGTGGAAGTATTTATTTCGCCAGCAAAACAGTTATATCGCGTATGGCCCATTTCACATAAGGAAAATTGCAGTTTATGTAAGAATCCAGATATTCATCCTAAAACCAATTGCTGATAGGCGGCCAAAGGCCTTATAGAGCCATGAAATTTATTTTGGGTAACCGATGAATTCAACCAACAGGAGAAGCTCAGTGGATTTTAACGGGACAAGTCCAGTTGTATAGAGCTACATGTTGGGTCATACTAGAAGGAATGTCAATTTGTCCCCTCGCGTGGATAGTAGAGGCGTGAACCCCATCTCGCTATGTTACCACGCAAAAAACCCATCATTCCTAAAATTAATTTGTGATAGGAGAGGCCCAACAAACTCATATTGGATAACCGATATGGGATTAGTATTATCAATCAACCACTGAGAGAAGCTTAATCAGATGTGGGTTACACAACAGCAGGCTGTACCATGACAAAGTTTACTGGTACAGGGCTCTACACGTCACCAGGAGGAACACTAACAGTTTACAGTTGTGAATATGGAAACGATACACCTAGTGAACTATTTTGAATTGAAAAAATGGCTTTAAATGTGAGTCTGGTTATGGTTCTGCAGACTCTTCTGAAGGAATTTGACCATATTCTTACCGCTAATTTTCTTTAACTAGCATCTGAAACATATTTTTTTTATCTTCTGCTGGCTATTATCATGTGCACATAATTTATTGTCTTGTTTATAAAAAATGCAGGCTCCTATAAAGCTTGTTGATTACACAAACTCTGCTCTGGATGGCATTCATGCAATTTCTTTGACTCAAGTAGTCGTGAGCGAAGATAAGAGTTACACACCTGCGCATTTTTCATCTGTAAAATCCAATGGTCATACTCCATTAGAGATGGTCAATGGCCACTCCAACGGTCATGCTTCACCAGAGGTAGCCAATGGCCACGCCGTATCAGAGAAAACCAATGTTCATGCAATGAGGTTTGTTGCTTCTGATTCCAGAATATCAATTTCCATACCTTCAATGAGTTCCTATTTCTGTGTAGCATTCAGTGAACACAATCATCATTAGAATGAATGTCATTTATTGGGACCTCTCCTCCAACTTCACATAATTATAGGGACCTCTCCAATTTTGCATAATAATTACAGAGACCACCCTTCTAACTTTTAAACTTATCAAAACCTCCCCTCTAAGGTTACATTGTTAACATACCTGTACAAAGCATGATAGTGTTGAAAAATAGAGAGGATGTTCATGTAATTATGTGAAGTCACGGGATAGCTTTTTGTAATTATTCCTTAGGATGAATAATGTCTATAACGACTTCGTTTTCTCAAAAAAAATTGAGATTTCATTTTATTTTTTCCTCTTTCAGTATTCTCATTGAACAGCACCTTCTTCTACGTTTGCATTACTTTTGATGTGAATTGAATATGTTTAGCTTTGTTTCCTCTTCTTGCCAAGACTATTTTTTAACTTCTGTATGCTCCTTCCAGCTAATTTGAACTAATTAAACCCTTTTGTTTCAGCTTTAGTGCGAGCGGAGAAGACTTGGACGTTGTTGTTTCAAGTGTGCAAGCCTACTTGAAGGCGGTGAACAGGATTTTGGTCAAGAGAATCCTGCTCGATGTTTGAAATCCACTGGTACGTACTAGTTTCCTTCCTTACTCTGTATTATTTTCTTTAGGCATGGTTTGATCTGAATGAATTGAAAGCAGAAAAAAAAAGTGGAAATGAAAATGATATTGATTGGGCATTATTTTTTTTCTTATTCTTACCTACTTGCTTGATTGAGGAGAACTTCAGTGAAAAGATTTTTTTTCCTTATTATTAAGTTGATTAAAAAAAAATCCTTTTTTTGTTTTAGGATGAATGTAATGGTGCTCAAAGGGCCCGGGCTTGAAAAAAGGCACGGTTTTCCCCGAAAATAAAAGCCCGGCAAGGCCTTGCCCCGATAATGCCAAAGCCAGGCCTAGGGGCTCACTCTTCCCCCCTTTTCTTCGATTGCATGGCCTGGTGCCCTGGCCGTGCTCAGACCAGGCTCAGGAGCTTGACTTAGCCTGGTTCCCGACCAGGCCTAATATAGGCTTGGCAGCTGGATGCTGGGGTGGCGCCCAACTCTGGTTGGGCGGGCCCTGTCAATTGCCTGGACTTGGCATGGCAATAAAGCGCTTGCCAGGCCCCCCTTTCACTTGGCAAAAGCCGGGCCCAGGTCTGGGCTTGACTTGAAAATGCCTAGGCTCGGCTTTAAAAGTTTAAAATGCCTTGGATCAACATGCCCTGGTCTGGACCAGGCCTATCTGGATTTTTTGTACACAACTAGATGGATGGAGTTACAATAATAACATTGTTACCACTTTCTTTCCATTTTTCACTAGGGTTGGATGGACATTTCTCAATATAAAAATACATCTATTTGCATTTCCTTGGTAAATCCTAATGCCTATTATTTCCATCTAAACCAAACACCGTTATGAAATATTGAAAAGCTTAATGTAAACCTTGCCAATTTAAGTTACTGTTTATTAAACATTTTTGTATTTAAAGAAGCATTGAAAAGCTTTGTCAACAACATGTGAATCTTAAGAATGGTATTAGTATGAACTGGAATGCAGCTTCAAAAATTACATGATTAATTTATTAGGCATTTATTTTATGATTTGTAACAGAAACAAACAAGATTTGCTGCTGAAATCACTTTTTTGTGTGCTAAATTGTATTGAAATTATATTTTGTTTTTTTATACATCAATCACTTGCTTACATACTGAATTGGATTCATAATTGTTTTGATTCAGGCTTGGTGCTGCCATCTTCATGGGCCATATTTCAGATATGATAACTATCTGCAGCATGAAGCTATTATATGTGCCTTGATCAGTCTACTCTTGTCTTTATATATATATATAGTGTAAATGCTGTGTGGCATTATGTTTTTTTCTTTGTACTCCATAAACATCAAGGTGGTTTCCTCTTATCTTAATAGATTCATATATAGTCAATCGCCGTATCGGAATCATTGAGGCCTATTAATGAATTCTCATTTTCCATTTGTTCTTATGGAATGTCTTCTTGTTGAATGTAATTTTGGTGGAAGGAAACTAAAAGTGTGGGGGAAAGAGTTATTATTGTTCCATTGTTTGATTTTTTGGGGGGGATTGCATACAACATGATTCAAAGAAGACTTCATACAGTCTTTCAAATGAATTCTTGTCTAATCTACAAATTTCAAGTGACTTTTTTTGTACTCCATCCAACATCACAAAGTTCGAACAACTTTTTAATCTTCGAAGGGCATTCATAATTCTTGAAATGTGCATGATTAGAATTGCCTATAAGCTCCTACTTAGCTTTATTTTTATCATATACCCCCTGAGCCAAATTTGCCAACCGAGTTTTGAACTTAAAGAGGAAGTCTATCTTGGGATGTTTGTTGAAGATTTCAGCAACTTGGTGGCCTAGCTTAATATGCATGAGCTCAACACCTTCGTCTTGAGTTAATCTCTTATGAAGTAAAATCGTGGGTTCTTTTGGTGCGGTGGCTGTGGTTATGAATGCGATGGTTATGAACTGTCGTTTGTGAACGCCTGACCTCACCTAGGGAACTTCGTCCACTTTATGTTCAAAATTAGTTTTTTTTTTGGGTGAAAGTCACAAATTTTGTCATGTCAAATACATTTTATGATAGCATTTTTGTCTAAACTCATCGGACCAAAAATGTCGTGCTAGACGATGTTTTTTACTTTTTCCATGGTAGATGCGGTCCTTTGTAAAATACATGTTAATTGTTATATTGTGAGTGAATTTTGACTCTTCCATCTAGCAACTAATGAATCCAAAGTTTTCGTGAAATTTTGTCTCGATCAACAATAGTTAAAAGTGATATTTTTAAATACTTTGACCCGTTTTAAAATAATTTTCTCATATTTTTACATATAAGCCGGCTTAAAGCGCGATGTAATGAAACTTGTATTTAGCATTAAAAGTTATCTTATTTACTATATATATGCACGTACACATTACTTTTCAGTAATGAGTGACTATTTTTTCCCAATTTATAAAATTTTCACATTAAAAATGTTTGTCTCATTTGAGATCTATTTCTGTAACTGCTTGCGTACCCGACCGCTCCAAGGGCTAATACAGTCTAGTTACTCCGGTCTATCAGGAGCGCAGTCGTGGACTGCAATAGTTTGACGCCGTCTGTGAGAATCAATTCCCAGGAATCCGAGGAAGATTCAGAAGGCACCACACCTTGCACTACAGTGCCAGCGAAAGAAGGTTATGGTCGGGAGGAGCACCCGGACGACACGAGGGTCGGCTCGTCGGGAGCGCGACGACTCTGCCCAATCCAACTCACTCGATAACGCACTGCATCAAGAAGCGGTCGCCACCATACCAGACGCCTCTCTCACAGAAAGAGTCGCCCGCACGGAGGAACACCGCGCATGAGTGTTCGCTCTTCTTAGAGGCCTCGCCGCCGCTCAAGCACCTACGGGAGTTCCAGCGCCAGAAAATGTACCCCCCCCCCGCCAGCTCACTATCAGAGAGCGGATGGAGAGGAGGATTCTGAGTCCTCGCAAGAAGCCAGTACGGTGCACCCCATCCACCAACCAAGGGCGGCCGAAAAAGGACCACTTTGTCGCCCCCCAGTGGGTCGGGGCCCCGAGAACGTAGCAAGGGGAATGACCATAGAAGAAGTCAGAGAGTTGTTTGAAGAAGAGTTTGGCCAAGTGGGTCGTAGGGCAGCGCAGGTTCACCGCCCGATGACGAACGGGTCGCCACTAGCACCATAAGTGTTGGCACACCAGGTCCCACCGGGTTTTAAACTCCCAAACTTCGAGTCATACGATGGAACAGAGGATCCCTTAGAGCATATAAACCATTTAACCATGATCCTTCGCATCTTTAACGCGCCTGATTCGTTGCTTTGCCAGGTATTCCCCGCCACTCTGAAGGGGCAGGCAAGAACCTGGTACCACCCCCTCAGAGAGGGGACCGTCCAGAACTTTGCAACTCACCCTGTAGTTCCTAGACCAGTTTATAGCAAATCGCCGCATCACAAAGGATCGTCCTTCTCCTACAGTAGGCTGTGACGCCACCAGGATGTGCCACCCTCACAATGGCCCAGGAACAAGACCGCCTTGCCTAGCAACATTACCGGGTCTGGAAGCCCGACACCAAGCCTATCCGGCTCGAAGCACCTGCTATCCGCCCTTGAAGAAAGTCACAGGGCCACCCTCTGATTGCAAGCTTCAAAAGCACAACTCATAATTATTAGAACGACGCCATAACACAAAACAACAAAATATGCGTTGAGCAGCAACAACCAGTAAAAATAACTAGACAAAGCAGAAAATACAAAGGTACAACAAAGTAAGTACACAAGTACGACACAAGGGATATCAAGTACAAATCATACAAGAAACTCAAGTACGAGGGACTAATCCTCGTCATCAACATCCATAAGCTATTCCTCAGACAGATCCTCAAAATCCAAATCAATGACGTCACACCCCTGCTTACGGGACACCATCCTGAGGGCATTTGACATACCATGAAGGAAGGCCACCTTCTGCGCCTCTGCCATGTTTGGCTTGACCTCCTACGTCCACACCTCCTCATGAATCTCCTCAGAAAGCAAGCAATGATCTTATATAAAGTCAATGGAGTCCATATACTCTGCGACCTTCGTTGTTCTCATCTCAGCCAAGCGCTCCTCTGAAGAAAGGCGCTCAACTTCAAACTTCAAAGAAGACTGCTCTGACCGAAGAAGAGTGTTCTCCTCTTGTGCACCCTCCAAAAGCTGTGTTGTCTTCTCCACCGAAGTCTTCTCCGTCTGAAGCTCCTCTCGCAGCTGCGTCATCTCAGCTTTCATCTCCGCCTCAAACTGATGAAAGCAGGAGATATCACGATCTCACCTCCCTCTCAAGTCAAGGAAGGATCCCTCCTGTTGAAGTCGGGAAAATTCCTACTCCAAAATTCGGTTCAAGACATTTTAAGATTACCGGTTCAGCGGTCGGGCTCGACGGCTAACAGGCTAGGATGCAAAAAACAGTCAGACAACAAAAAGAACCCCTAGCTTTGTGAAGAAATTAGCTAGCTCCTTATCAGATGAAACAAACAGAGTACATATTTGATTCTTCAATATCTCCTCTCTATTAAAATGGCAATCCACTTCGATATGCTTTGTCCTCTCATGAAAGACTGGATTCCTTGAAATACATATAGCTGCTTTATTGTCACAAAACATCTGTAGTTGATGATCATATACCTCTCCCAGATCCAGCAAGAGTGTCCATGGCCAATTCAACTCGCAAGCAGTCTGAACCATGCTTCTATATTCAGCTTCTGCACTTGACCTGACAACTATAGTACGTTTCTTACTCTTTCAGCTGACTAGGTTACCTCCAACAAAAGTGCAGAAACCAAAGGTAGACTTCCTATCTTTCTTGTCATCAGCGTAGCTAGCATCAGAATAAGCCTCAACCTTCACATGTCTCCTTTTCTGAAACAAGATCCCTTTTCCCAGTGCACCTTTTACATACTCTAAGATCTTTAGAGCTGACTTCTCTGGGGTCTTGCATAAACTGACTCACTTTTCCTACTGCATAACAAATATCTGGTCTTGTGCTGTTAGATAAATGAGTTTACCCACAAGACGTCTGCATCTGGTGATATCTTCAAGAATAGGAGAATTCTCACTACAACATTTGTCATCACCAACAGACATAGGAGACCGAGCGGGTTTAGCCCCAAGAAGACCTGTCTCTTTCAAGAAATGGAAGACATACTTTCATTGTGATAGAATAATAGAACCAGGTTTCTGAGATATCTCAATCCACAGAAAATATTTAGGAGATCCTATATCCTTGGTAACAAAATAATGAAGCAGATGCTTCTTTGTCATATCAATGATGTTTCTATCATCCCCTGTAAGAAGAATGTCATCCACGTATACTACAATAACCACAAGGCCAGCCGAGGTTTTGCGAATGAACAAAGAATGATCCACATCACTCCGAACAAATTCAATAACAGAAATAACTTCATTGAATTTGTCAAACCAGGCCCTCGGGCTTTGCTTGAGACCATAGATAGCCTTTCGCAACCTATAGACCTGAGACTCTCCCTGAGCAACATACCCAGGAGGTTGCTCCATATAGACTATCTCATGTAAATCACCATAAAGAAAAACCTTCTTCACATCCAACTGAGATATTTCCTAGTCTCTGTTGACAGCCACAGAAAAGAGAACACGGATTGTAGTACTTCTAGCAACAGGAGAGAAAGTATAAAAAAATCCACACCATAAGTTTGCGCCTCCTCGTCGACTTCCCTTGCTGCCCTCTCCCTCTTCAGCTCCTCGTAGGAGAGGGGTGGCACCCTCTTCAGCTCCATCCTAAAGAAGCCCTGTTGTATCCCCAAGGTGAAGGCCATCATCAAGGTGTGCCCCAACATCTCTTGGACCTGGGTGACCTCCTCTTGGAAGCGATCGACGTAGCTACCCAAGGTCTCGTTCACCCCCTGTTTGATGTGGAACAGGGACTCCGACTCCTTCTTCCTCCTCTTGGAGGTGGTGAACCTCAACATGAACCCCCGGTGCATGTCCTCGAAGCAGTAGATGGAATTGGCCGGCAGCTGGTGGAACCACTCTCTCGTCTTCTCTTTGAGAGTGATGGCAAAGAGCCTGCACTTGAACCCATTCGACATCTGTCAGATCGAGACCACGTCTTCAAACCATTGGACATGCTGGACCGGGTCTCCCTTCCCGGTGTAGTAGGACATCTCGGGCTCCCTGAACCCCTCTGGAACTGGGGCAGAAAAGACCAACTCGCTGAAGGGAATGCCTCCCCCTATTGAGCGAGCTGGGGGGGTCTCGCACCCCCATCTCGCCGAACCTACCGCCGCTCGCCGAGCCCGGGAAGAGCACTCGCCCGGGGAGCTAGCCGCCTCTTCCTTCCTCTGCTACTTCTTTCCCAGCTCGCCGGTCGAGAGCATCCTCGCCGAGAGCTGGAACCGCGAGAACGGGGACTGCTGGGGTCGAGCACTCGGCACGCGCGCCGAGTGCGAATCTGACCAAGCCGAGCACTTCCTTCCTGAAGTCCTCGAACATCCCCACCGTGGCGAGAGGGGGAGGGGGTGGCGAGTCCGACCTGTCCGAGCATTGTCCTGATCCTCCCGTCATCAAGCCTGCTGAAGATTTTTTGTACTGACCACTGTCCACGCTCACCGCACCAGAATGTTGAAACCGAAAATTCGGTCTCTGTGGAGTTCACCCTTGGGGAAGGGGGTGATCGCGCACCTACTTTTCTCCTACAACCAAAATGAAAGAAAGAAAATGAAAAGGACCCAAGGGCTCAGTGCGGAGGTCCCACCGCACACCCGGAAGATCTTAGAGCGCTTCCCCTCCCTTAGCCAAAAACCGAGCTAAGGCTACCTCAGAAAGTGCAAGGTCTGGGAGCAAGAAAACATGCCTTCTGAGGTGCCACCTTGAGTCTATTTATAGATTTCTGAAAAACGGCTTGCAAATAACCAACTTCCGCTGTTCCTAACAGCTATATCCAACCCAAATGGATATGGACAGGCCAGTGGGGGCAAAATCCACGGAACCGTAGACCGTCCGAGGGCATAACAGTCTGCTAACATCGTAACTCCGCTGTTCTAACTGGCTATGGACAGGCCAGTGAGGGCAAAATGGTGAAAATACCTCATAAAAGAGCTAGACGAGTGACCCTCTGATACCTTCACTCGCCCGGGGTGGTGAGTGCTTGATGGACCTGGCACTCGCCGCTTCTGCCCGGACCTTGGCGAGCACGAGCTCGGCTGGCCTTACCCGCCCGCCTCTTGCTGAGCTCCCCAGGGGCGAGTGCGAGCCAGCCTGCTCCACTCGCCCCTTGACGAATCGGGGACCGCTGAACTCTGCCCCCCCCTGCAGCTCCGTTCGGCGAGCTCTGCAGTCTGCTTACCTGGGTTCTGAATCCGTTCGGCGGGCGCGAGCTGGGGGGATCAGTTCGCGCAGCTTGTCCGCCTGCCTTTGGCGAGAGCGAGTTGGCCGTTCTGAATCCGCCCGCTTGCTGTTCTGACGTGGGCGGGCTCCCCCCGTTCTGCTTACCTGGGTCGTGGGGCCCACTCGGCGAACACGGGGTTGTACATGCCACTGCAACACCAAAGAGCAACTTGAAAATGGGATGACCAAGGCGCTTTCAACCGAGAAATTTCTGGCGTTCCGGCGTGCTATCGGGGTTATCAGCAACGCGGAAGCCGGCCATGGAGATAAAGAGACCTAGATTAAGGAGGGGTGTTAGAAACTAATTTAATCCACTCCCTTTATCTCCTATTCAGTTTATATCTTTAATTATATATTTTGTGTACTGTATTATATCCTATGTATTAGATTGTGGGTACTGTGCCCAGTGTGTAAGACTTTTGAATATTATCCAGCGGGGGATGCTCATCTGAGAGCACACAACTATTCCCATTTTCTTCCCTGTTGTTTCTTCCTCCTCTTTTCTTCATGCAGGAACAAGGAACATGGTTAGATCTCTTTTCTAATAAATGTACCTCTCATCACTGCAGCCAAGCCAAAAATAGCCTAAATGTATTTTGCAGCTTTCCCATTCAATTCCCATTTCTACCTTGCTTGATCTAACTAATCTCAAAACTGAGAATGAGGAGACTGAAGTACTGGATGAAGATTCACATATATAGAAGAAGAAAGAGATGAGAAAGAATCTTCGGGCAACGTCACTTTCGTCAATTCATTGCTCCCTCCGAAAATCAAAGCCCGAAAATAACAGAGAAAAAAGTCTAGCCAAGTTATTTTTTTCATCTTTACTCCCTCATATTTAATTAATTGTTATAGACGCATTTGATATTTACTGTTTTTCTTAAGGTGTAAGAAGAAAACAAAAAAGCAAAAAAGCAAAGAAGAAGATATCATGACCTTAGATGAACATCAAATTAAGGAAGAGCCTTTGATTTATGAAAAACATATTAACATCATGCCCAAACCAATACAACATCTCGAAGAGAATATTGCGCTCCAATAAGATTATCCAGTAGGATTTAGTTGTACTAATTTATTTTCAGTACATAAACTCATTATAACATTTAATTGTAGTAAGAATCTCCTGGTATTAATTCCAACATCATATAGTAGTAAAAATCTTATGTCATACATAAAGCCTTCATAAGATGCAGTTTTAGTAAAAATCACAATAGTATTACCATTCAAAACAAGTTAGATTTCATTATGTTAGTTTTATGGTCTTGATCTCCTAGGAAATCAATTTTGATCTCCCAGGAGATCATATTGATCTCCATGGAGATCAATTATAATCTATCTAGAGATCAATTATGACCTCATTGAAGATCAATTCAATTCTCCTGAGGTCAATTTTGATCTTGTGGGAGATTAATTTAAGTAAAAACATTAAGCAACTGACAGAATATGAATTATGATCTCAATGAAGATCAATTCTATTCTATTGGGAGGTCAATTTTGATCTCCCAAGAGATCAATTTAGATATAAACATTAAACAACTGGCAGAAGATTAATTCTAATCTCATTGAAGATCAGTTATATTGTCCCGAGAAGTCAATATGGGTATAAACATCAAACAACTTGCTGAATAAAAGTGATTTCAATATAAATATTTACTTCGGCTCTGTTTGGGGGAGCTTATGATGAAGAATAAGCAATTTTTTAAAATCAAAAGCTAAAAAAGTTTTGTTTGTTTTTACAGATTTTAAATAAGTGATTATTGTAATACAGCTTATAAGCTGATTATTAATCCACGGTATAGCCCCAGCTTCCGCTCCCGTATAATCGATGAACCCTAAAATCGCGACTGAACAATCTTCTTCCTCCCGATCGCTCGCTCGACTGGATTCTCCCCGCGACTGTGAGTTTCGCCGCCGATCTCTCACGCCGCCGATCTCTCTCGCCTCCGTTCTCTCTCGCGCTCCGTTCTCTCTTGCCTCCGTTCTCTCTCGCCGCCGATTTCTCTCGCCTCCGTTCTCTCTCGCAGACGATTTCTTCGCCGACGATTTCTTCGCCGCCAATCGCTCTCGCCGCAGACTCCATCGGCGATTTCCATCGGCGGCGAGTTCAGTCCTCGGGCCAGACTACAGTTACAGGGCTTGCATTCTATCCGACAGCAGAAGGAAGGTTTGCTCTTTCTCCATTTCCCCCCTTTTCTGCCCTGGTTTTTTTCATGGCATCAGTATCTGGGTTTTCACTTCTTTTTCAACAGAAACGCATCTGATGATTTGCAAATAGCATGAATCTTCCCGGATTTTTCTGCCCTAGTTTTTTTCTTCTCTGATTTGCTTTTTTTCTTCCCTGGTGGATATGTAAAATGCAACTTCAGATTGTTGTTGACTATAATGGGGGTAGATGGAGGGAAGTTGAATGTATACAAATTTGAGAGCAGAGATCTGAAAACATGTTGCTGGAAAATAAGAAAGAAAACGAATTATGTTGTTCTTCCAAACAGCATAAATTATGCTTATTGAAAAATCACTAATCGATAATCACTTATTCACAAACCGTCCAAACACTCTGCAGCTTATTCATAAATGCTTTTGTAAAATCTCTAATAAATCATCAATTTTCAATCATCAGTTTATTCATCATCATAAGCTCTCCCAAACAGAGCCTTCATCTCATTAAAGATCAATTCTTAACTCCATCAGACATCATGATCACAAAAATACTTAAAAATATCATGTGTTATCTCGGCCCTGAATAAGTGCATTTTTTCTGCCCAGTCCCGACATGTTTGCCAATCTATTACATCAGACTTAAGAATGTGCTTCATGTATTAGACTACATAAACACTACAATGAAATGAATTATTTTGTCGAGGAACACCCTTAGCTAGAACCAACATCCATTTGCTGGAGTTAGTATTTTGTCCTCTTTTTTGTCGATTTTTGAAGAACTTCAATCTGGAAAAAGAAAACAACAATACAATTAATACATGTTCGTGTCTCGTAACACACTCCCAATATTATGATGCAAACTCTCAAAACAATCATATACTCATGAGTCATGACATATACTTACTAAGGCTGTAACGACTCGGCCCATTTAGACACGGAGTCGCCCGCCCACACGGAGCACGCTCGCATCCGGTGGTACAGCCGAAACAATTACAAGGCTTGCAGGTCGTACACCCCAACGACTCCCTAGCCTGTTTATCAGCACAGTGCGTTGTTAAGGCGGGGCTCGAACACACAACCTCCTTGATAAGAGAGCCTTAACACCACTCCTCATCACCAACTGAGCTGCAACTCAATTGGTGATGAGAAGTTGAAAAACTCTATAATTAAGCATGCTCGGGCTGGAGTAGTACTGTAACGCCCCAAGATTCTGTAGGCAAGAAAAGGAGTAACCATGTGGAATTAACGATACCGCGCATCTGTAGCGTCAGGCGTCGAGATCGTCGAGTAAGGCGGGTTAACTCGACGCATTGTCTATCGTGCGGCGGTAGGTTGTTATCGTGCGGCGTTAGCCAATTAATTGGTCGAGCTCTCAGGAAGTTATCGCCCAGTGGTAGGGATACCGCATACAGTAGCTTGGGCGGTAGTAAATATCGCGTGGCGGTAGCAGGAGCGGTCGTGTCGTAACCGTCGCTAGCAACCGCGAGGCATTTGTATCCTATCGTGCGGCGAGAGAGAATCTGTAACGGTGTGGCCACGTGCCGGCCTGTGGTTGGAGGGCCTGGGCGGTGGCACACGAAATGAGGCGTTGATTAACAGTGTCACTCGTCGGTAGCTAGTTACTGCGCAGTGGTAGCTCGGTTTATAGTGTTGGTTTGGCCGTTTTCACTTCATTATTTTGGAGTTTGAGAAACTTGGGGTGGACGTTTGGAGGAGGAGAAGCAGCGCCAGAGAGAGGAAGTGAAAACGGCCAATATTTAAGGGGCGACCTCGGATCTAAGGAGGCAAAGCCGAAACAGTCGTTTTTCGTCCGGCTAGAATCTCTTCTTCCATGACACTGAAACAGACTTCTAGGGTAATGATCCTCTTCCTTGGACATGTGAAGTCTTTTTCTTTTGGCATTTGAGGGCAGATGCTCCACAAACACATGGAAGTGGTTCTCCCGACGGGTAGATCCGGAATCAAAGTACAAAATAGGCATGCTGTGTGAAGCCCATCCGGACAGGTTGGTCTGGATTGGTGATGTTTGTATATTTTGTATGCTGGAAAAGACTCTGTAGTAATCACATAGATTTCGGAGTCCCGGGGTGTGCAAATGGCTGCGTTGAGAGTACTGGAGGTAGACTCCAGGAAAACACCCGAATTGGGGGAAGAATCGGTAGTCTGTCCCCTACCCCGCGACCGTAGCGTTACCGCTGGTGATAGCTCCCACTAAGTGTTGTATTGATTGTGAGACCGGTCTCATGGAGACCCGGTGGCCATTTATTGAGGCCTGTCTCTTGGAGACCTGGTGGCTGTTTGCTGAGGCCTGTCTCTTGAAGACCTGGGGGCCAGCATGTGAGAGATAAGAGCCTGTGTGGCCTAGCTTAGGTGACCGTGAGAGACAGCCTTGGAACATAACAGATTTATGTATGATTGTGAATGGGAAAGGGGGGGCTGACCCGCATCGTGGCTTATTTGTGCCTGATGATTGAGCAACGGAAAAGAGCTGAACTGTACCCAGTCCTATGTCGTTCGACTTGGAATGAGTCAATGAGTGAATCCGGGGGATCACCGTGACTAGTCGTTGCCATAGAGGCGAGTCTTTGGCTTTGGCCCGGAAAGACTAGAAAAAGCTCATGTATGCTAACCATCGCTGAGGATGGTGGTGGGACCCTGGGAATTCCGATACACCGATAATGTGCCCTGAGTGCATGAGGCGTGTGGACGGCAGTGCCAACGTCTGTGGTGAATGGTGCTTAAGTTGCACGTTCTGGATACCAATATTTAATTATACTAATGCCTGCAGGGAAGAAGCACCGTCACCCCGAGTGAGAGGTGGGGTCGTTATAATTTGGTCAGCTAATGATGACTGTTGCTATTGCTTGCCACCGTTGCGGTGATATATTTTGTGCAGGTACAGCCGAGGCAAGCGGGAAATAGCGGGCTGGAGCCCAGGATTGCTAAGCTGGCCCTTGAAGGCAAAAGCGAATTACCCGTTTACTATATTGTTCATGTGTGGCCAGCCTGTGTGCCGATGTATGCAAGACAGTTTATTTAAGTTGAACAATGTAAGGGCTTAAGGCCAAGACTATTTGTGTATTTGTTTTATCATTCCTACATTTATGTTAGTGGACATTCATTTGGTTGGGTTCCTGTTAACCTTTAAAGTACTTCTGCTAGAATGCACTATGTGTTAGGATGCATGTACATGAATTATGGTTTCAATTAGTAATTCTTTTGATTGTTCGTAGTATATGGCGTCGGGCCCCGGCCGGACGTTCTGTTATATGCTATGTGACAGACGGGGATATTTACAAGTACTGGGATGGGTGACCTCCTGAGAAGTCCATGTGATGCGCGCTTGACTATCGAGTTTGCCTCATCAAAGGGAGGTTGTGGACACCAACAACCCGCCTGTTGATGGAGAGGGGTTGGGTGCTTGGGATGCAGCCCGGACAATGTTAGGTGAGGCAAAAGTGATCCTTGTAAGATTCAGAGTGGGTTGGCCCTGGGTCGTCACAAAAAGTGCACTTTTTTCTAACGTCCCCGCGCCCCTGCGTGTACTCTAATTTCCACCTGGTCGGGTTCTGGTTACCGGGCTGCAACCAAGCACCCAACCCCTCTCCATGGACTACCTCGATCTGTGCCTCTACCCACTGGCGGGTTGTTGATGGCCACAACCTCCCTTTAATGAGTGAAACTCTCCAGTTAAGCGCATAACACGGGGACTTCCCAGGAGGTCACCCATCCCAGTATTACTCCAGCCCGAGCATGCTTAACTATGGAGTTTTTCAACATCTCATCACTTGGATGGGTGACCTCCTGGAAAGTCTCCGTGCTGCGCGCTTAACCGGAGAGTTTTGCTCATCAAAAGGAGGTTGTGGCCACCAACCCACCAGTGGGTAGAGGCGCCGATTGAGGCAGTCCATGAAGAGGGGTTGGGGTGCTTGGGCTGCAGCCCGGTAACCGAAACCAGACCCGGTGAAAATTATAGTACATGTTGGGGCGCGGGGACGTTACAAAGGCTCTTGTCATATCATTTTGTTTTGGATTTGGAAGCGAATCATGTATAGCCCACATCTCCTTACTTGTGAAACTCACCAACAACAACCAATGTTTATTGTGACCAAACTCTCATTAATATGATATATGATAGTTGGACGCTTGTCTTTGTGATGTGGGTGACAAACGATTTAACCAAAGAATACTTAATTTTAGCCTCGGGATTTTGGTTGTGCAGCTACAAAATCAATAATTTCAAATAATGTTTAATTAGTCGTAGATTTAAAAATTAAAATATAGTAGACCGTGAAAAAAATATACCCATAGAATTGGACTGACGCAAAGAAATGACCGACATAATTTGTTGTCGTGTTCTTCACACGAAGTTCCAAAATCTTATCATACGCATCAATATTACAATCATCGATATATATATATATATATATATATATATATATATATATATATATATATATATATATATATATCCAGTAGAAAGGAGCTCCTACATTGAATTCCTAAACCTAAGAATGTTCCACCCTTTAAATACAATATGGTTCTTGTTGCGGACTAACTCGACGTCCCGGTCGGGCCGGAATTCTTGGACCATCTTAACTCTCGGAACAGTCGAGCGTGCACACAGTCAATGAAAATAGAAAGTTGACACAAAAGATTTTAACGTGGAAAAACCTCTTAACTGGGTAAAAAATCACGTGACCGGATCTGTGCTGGTCAAAGTCTACTATCAGGTTGCGGTTACAATATGTTCGGAGAATTGAGGGCGACATACTGCTCTTCATTACAACTTGGAGGTGAGAGATAATTTCTTTACTCGCAACGAGCAACAGGCTGCGCCGAGGGAGTGCTGGACGCTGCTTGGTGGCTGGTTTGCTTGAGTGCTGGAGGTGGTCATCTTCTTCTCTTCTCTGCGCACTTGGGGACTTGGGTGTTCCTCTGGCTCGTAGGCGGCTTAAAAGTGACCCGAGGGAGGAGTTCGACAGGGCTCTGGTCTGAGAAAGAATAAGACTCCCGAGCAAAAATGTGAGAAATGAGGAGATCTGGGACTCCTTTTATAGTCTCCATAAGGTGGTTATGGCGGGCCCCCAACTAACTTGGTGGTTTAGTGGGTGGTTACCTGTAGATCGGACGACGACAGATGTTCTGTAGTGATCGGACGGTGGCAACCTGCAAGCGGCGACGGCGGCCGGCAGCTGCGGTAGGCGGCCGCGGCGGGCGGCGGGCGGCGACGGCATTAGTTGTTGAATGGGAGGCCCCAATGATTTCTCTTATTGTGGTGAAAATCATGGGGAGTGGGTTGACCGGTCAAACCCATGATCTCCACAATATGAGAAATTATGGGGAAGTGATTAAATGCACACCCAAACCTATAAATGGAGGCTCATCCCCATCAGTTCTGAAACATTATTATAAATTACTAATGTAGTATATATAATATAAAATAAACTTAATTACTATATAAATAAATTGTATCAGAGGGAATGGAGCTCATTCTAGTGTTAATAAAATATCTTTTCTCTTGAGAAACAATCATCCTCCTAGATAGTCTTCATTATAGGCATTAATAATATTATCTTCCTCTAATAGAAATGTTAACTCCTTTATATAGAGAGTTATTAATATCTACGTCATCTATCTCTAAACACATGGGAGAGGAAGACATACTAACAAAAGCTTCGGCCTATGGATGAGCTCATCAACACATTCGCTTATTGTATTGACACCCTTGTTTAATGAATCATTTTTTATCTACAGTACTAGCATATGCAATAATATTATCTAAGCGGGAAAATAATCTACGCTCTAAACCTAGAATAATTTTTCAAAATCAGGGGGAGATAGTTTTTCTCCTAGAGATCAAAAATGATCTCCTAGAATATCAGTTATCAATTATTTGCAACCTCTTCGGAGATGGTTAACTTAGACCTCCGAGGAGATCAAAAATTATCTCCCAGGAAATCAGTTATTAGTTATTTGTAACCTCGTAGGAGATAGGTTTACTTAGAGCACCCATGAGATCAAAATTTTCTCCCAAGAGATTAAAATTGATATTCTAGGAGATCAATGTTGATATCCCAAGATAAAATTTTGCTCACTTGGGAGATCATTGTCTTTCTTATGCTTTGAAAGTAAATACAAATCTTAAACCCTTCAACAAGCAAATCCCTAAACCATGAAATAATGTTAGGAACTGGCCTCTAGATGGTGTGCGAAGGACGAGATCACGTAAATTTTTGGAGCACAACAACGAGGTTAGCACTAGGAGGACGACGACATGGCCGACACAAATTTGTCGGAGATTAGCGAGGAGAGAAGATAATGGCTTGTTGCCGAAAAACAACCCACGCAACACTTTTTCGCAGGAAGCCATGGTGTGCGCAAAGTAAAATTTTGAAATCGCACAAAATACATTCCCTTTATGATTGCGCCACGTGTTGCTTAAGAATTAAACTCAGACCTAGATTTGAAAACGGAGCTTGATCCAAAAGATGTCTCCTTCTTTTTGCTGGTTTGATGAAGGTAGATAGAGTTTTGTTTTTAATTATAAATTATACACACACACGCACGAGTGACAGACACGGGGCCCTGCCTCTATCAAATGTGGCATTCGTCATGGGTGGTGACATTTGTCGTAGGGGCGACATTTATCGTGAGGAGAGATATTTGTCGTGGGGAGAGATATTTGTTGTGGGGAGAGATATTTGTCATGGGGGCGACATTTGTCATGGGGGCGATATTTGTCGTGGAGCCGACATTTGTTGTGGAGGGCTAAATTTGTCGTGGAGGGCGATATTTGTCAGGAGGGGGGGACATGTGTTGTGGCCTGTGGGCCCAACATTTGTCATCTGGGGTGATATTTATTGTGGGGGCGACATTTATCGTGGGCGGCGACAATTGTTGTGGACGACAACATTTATCGTGGGTGGCGATATTTGTCGTGGGCGGCGACATTTATTGTGGACGACAACATTTGTCGTGGGTGACGCCGACATTTGTCCTAATGATTTGATTCCAACAAACATAATTGAGTAAACCAATAAAAAAACAACTATTGTTTCTATCACAACAGGAAACCAATGATTAACACGAAACCAATAAGCAGATTAGAATTGAAATTATGTATCAATTCACCAATAACAAACATCTAGCATTTGGGCAAGCCTGATAGTTGTTTATCTAGAAACACATTTAGTCTATTCTGATTGCTTACATTTAGTGTATAATTATTAATGCATATATTATATAAATGTTAACGTTAAAGATAACATTATCTGACATTTATACACACACTTATATATATATATATATATATATAAGTGATAGGCACGGGCCTTCGGCCCTGGGGGCATTCGGCGGGGGTGCGACAATCGGCGGGGTGCGACATTCGGCGGGATGCGACATTCGCCGGGCTGCGACATTCGCCGGTGGTGCGACATTTGTCGAGGGGATGACATTTGTCATGGGCGGCGACATTTGTCGTGGGCGGCAACATTTGTCGTGGACAGTACCAGCCCCTATGGCCTCGCGCGACAGTACCCGACCGACGACGGCGGGCTTTGCCTGCTCCCGGCGGGCTCCGCCCGACCCGTAACATATACATATGAGTACTCAAAATGACCGTAAAAAAATAAAAATCAAGAATACAATTTTTATTTTTTAAAACAAATTATATTTTAACGTTAAAACATTAGTTTTTGTTCTTGTCATTCCTAGCTAGAGACAATAGCTTTAGGGTATCTAGTATTTTTATTTTTTGTATTTTAATATTGCAAAGTTGTGTAATTACCTAAAAGGATATTGTCTTTATAATATACTAATATAAAATTTGGTATAATTGTGTAATTATGAATACAACTTGATGGGTTCCACCTTAATTTATAAGGATATGGAGACCCCCATGATCCCCACCAATGGAGATCATGGGTGGGCCCCCCTAACCCCCATGATCTCTCATGGAGATCATGGGGGTGGGCCCCCATTTTCCCACCTTCTGCGGAGGGAACCGCCTCCGGCGGTTCCCCTCCAGCCGGCCACGGCCATGACCCGCGGTCATGGCCGGCCGCGGCCGCGGCCGGCCTCGGCCATGGCCGGCCGCCGCCGGGTCCGGCCACTTCCTCGCCGTCGGCGTCGTCCGGGCGGCCCCGCCTCGGGGTGGCCTCCCCGCCATCCGATCGAGGGAGAGGCCCCTCCAGCCGTCCGATCAGGACAAAACCATCCACTAACCCACTATGTTAGTGGGGGGGGGGGGGGCCCGTCGTAACTTCCCCCTGGAGCCTATAAAAGGACCCCAGGGGCTCCTCATTTAATCATCTTCTTCTCCTACGCTTCCCCCCTTTCTTCTTCCTCAGGTGGGAGCTCTCCCGTTCTTCTCCGCCGGCGGCCACCCCTCGTCGCCAACACCCGGCGGCCGCCTCTCGCCGCCAACCACCGGCCGCCGCCCGGGACCTCCAGTGGCCCCCAGTGGCTATCAGCACCCGCCAGCGGATATCAGCACTCGTCATAGGCCGTCGGCCCCGTCATCGGCTGTTGGCACCCCACCAGCGCTCAATCGCAAAGAAAGCACTCCAAGAATAGAGAAAGACGAGCAAGGGAAGCAGCAATAACCCCGGAATACACACCGCCTCTAAGCGCACGCGCCTAAAGCATCCCGCGCATTCCACCGTCCAAGTCCCGTTGGTGAGGCAGTCTGTTGCCCACCAACGGCTGCATACATTCTCTCCCTCTTCAAGATTGTAACGGGAGCGGCCTGTCGCCCCGATTCCCCCATCAAATTATAACCTCCAACAATATAGTGGATTTTGACCGGCAGAGACCCGGTCACGTGGTTTTTTACCCGGTTGAAGGGTTTTCCACGCTAAAACTCCCTGTGTTCATTCCCCCTTTTCCAACTGACTGTGTGCGCGCTCGACCGCTCCGCGAGCTAAGGCGGTCCAGGATTATCCGGTCCGATCGGGGCGTCGAGTTAGTCCGCAACAGTTTGGCGCCGTGTGTGGGAAACATTCCCAATATCCTTCACAGAGCAAGTCCATCGTCCCTACTACTGCAATGGCAAAGAGGAGTGCTCGCATAGCCGAAGGACCCGCACTTGGCGGACACACTGAGCCTGCACGATCTCACTCTCTGGTAGACGTGCCGCTAACCACGGGAGCAGCCCTAGCTCCCGCGCCTGCCGTGGAAGGACGTATCCGCCAGATGGAAGAGCTACAAACCGAAATGTTCACCTTGCTCCGAAACTTGGGGGCACCAGTCATTCTCTCATTACTGAACCCGACGCCAGAATCTCGGCAAAGAAAAGAGCAAACTATTACGGGACAAGAAGAGCAGCGTCAGCCTGCGCCTCGATGGCAAGACCTTTCAGGGACTGGGGGGCAGCATCTACCTCAAGGATACTCCCCTCCCAGCACCATCCACGTAGATGCAACCCAGGCGGCACGGAATAAGAAGACATTCCACCACCTAAAGACTCCTCAGCCATTCGAACAAGTTGTTTTACTGCCATCAGAAGAACCCCCTGCCCCCACCAGGCCTGGCCTACACCGAGAATATGACATAGAAAAGGAATTCTCAAGCACGAATAGCTCCCCTGTACCTGCAACATCACTCCAAGAGATGTATGACCACTACCTCACACGTCCTCATCATGAAGAGAGCACTGGAAACACAATAGCTCCTGGCACTTCTGCCACAAAGCAAGAACTAGATGAATACCTACCTAACAATAATTCACCTAGCTCCTGGGTAGCCACGGGCACAGAAAACCGTAGTTTCAGTGGGACCGGAAACCCACTGGCACACCTGGAGTATTTTGAAGCCATCATGCACGCTCGCAACGCCTCAGATCAACTCATGATCCGAATATTTACAACAACACTAATTGGAGAAGCTCAGACCTGGCTTCAATCCCTACAAAGAGAAGATACCGACAGCTACATCGAACTCGCCGCCCTCTTCATCAAAAGGTTCATGACGGTCGAAAATCCCTCACCAGAAAATCCGAGACCAAGCAGAAGACAGAAGAGAAAGAAAGAAGATGAACCAACCTATACAATGCGAAAAGAACGATGCCAGAATCGGAGTCGCCTCGATGGTAGTCAGCACAGCCCTCCGAGAAACGGGGGGCAACATTCACTCCAGGAATACATCCCTCTGAATACTACCTGCACTAATGTGATGTATGCAATTCAGAATAATCCATCATTTCAACGACCAAGAGCGCCACGGCCAAACCCCAAGACAGACCAGACAAAATACTGTGAATATCACCGAGGTCATGGCCACAACACGAACGAATGCAATGGACTAAAAGAAGAAATCCAACGACTGGCCAGCTTAGGAGCAGTTGATCAATTCATATCAAGAAAAAGACCACCTAACAACCAAAACATAAGATGCACGACGGTCAAGATCGGCGAACCCCCCACCAAACTGAATCAAGTTCTAGTAGACAAGGAAGTCACCACCAATATACTATTTTTATCAACTCTGCTTCAGCTCAAGCTCACCGCCGGACATCTCAAACTAACATCTGCAAACGCTCGTGTTCTTGGGGATCACCCGGTACCAATCATCGACACCATCACTCTCCCAGTCACTCTCAAAGATGCACACCGACAGACATCCTACGACGTACAGTTCGTCGTCGTCCAAGCTGATTCCGACTACACAGCAATACTCCAGCGGTCACTCTGGGATGTCTTTCAATCCTGCTCAAGCCACCTCCGTCCTTAAGTCGTTTCCTTCATTTGATTATTATGTTTATTAAAAATCCGTCCGTCTGAGCTAGTAAAAACTATCCAAATGGCCTATATCTCGCTTTAAACTATTTAAACCGTAGGACCAACCCCGGACATGTTACCACCGTTCTTAAATTACTTCACTCATTTTATATTATTCTTCTCTTTACTTATCTGAACAGTACAAGAATCGAGAAAATGACTCGTCCGCATGAAGATCATACAATCATATGAAACATATGGCGCTAATCAGAGCAACACCGTGGGGGTCTGCCCCCCTCACGAAGAAGCCGCGAGCCTGTCTCGCGCGAAAAGCCGTGGACCTGTTCTACGCGACACCGTGGGGGCCTGCCCCCCTCACGAAGAAGCCGCGAGCCTGTCTCGCGCGAAAAGCCGTGGACCTGTTCCACGCGACACCGTGGGGGCCTGCCCCCCTCACGAAGAAGCCGCGAGCCTGTCTCGTGCCAAAAGCCGTGAACCTGTTCCACGCGACACCGTGGGGGCCTGCCCCCCTCACGAAGAAGCCGCGAGCCTGTCTCGTGCCAAAAGCCGTGGACCTGTTCCACGCGACACCGTGGGGGCCTGCCCCCCTCACGAAGAAGCCGTGAGCCTGTCTCGCGCGAAAAGCCGTGGACCTGTTCCACGCGACACCGTGGGGGCCTGCCCCCCTCACGAAGAAGCCGCGAGCCTGTCTCGCGCGAAAAGTCATGGACCTGTTCCACGCGACACCGTGGGGGCCTGCCCCCCTCACGAAGAAGCCACGAGCCTGTCTCGCGCGAAAAGTCGCGGACCTGTTCCACGCAACACCGTGGGGGCCTGCCCCCTCACGAAAAAGCTGCGAGCCCGTCTCGTACGATAAGCCGTGGACCAGTTCCACGCAACACCATGAGGACTTGCCCCCCTCACGAAGAAGCCCTCATACAAACTAGGCCGCAAGCCAGGCCCACGCACTAAGCCATGGATCACTCCCATACTAATACATCATGACAAAGGTCAACTCCCACCAACAACCATTTCGTGACAAAAGGCATCTATGCAAAACACACGACAACGACATACAAGTAAGGATATCATAGGAAACAATGAATTGGAGCCCTAACGGCGACAATCTCAAAGGCTATAACAGAAGCAAATGACTACAAATAAAGGACGAGACATGCAACAGCAGATAAGCACTACAGCTACTCATCATCAGCATCCGAGCTAGAACGCTCATCATCTGAAACATCCGCAAAGCTGAAACTGGAAGTATCACACCCAAGATGCTTCCCTATGAAGCGAAAGGCCTTCGAAACACCACGACGAAGCGCTAACTGGCGTATGTCATCCATCTGAGGCTCTACTTCCTTGGACCAAATGTCATCACGAACCTCCTCCGCAATCAGGCTACGATCCCGCACATAGTCCAAGGACTCCAGGTACTCCGCAAGGCCTGCGGCCTTCAGTTTTGATGTATGGTCATCCGAAGATAACACCTCTACCTGCGCCCTCGTCGTACAAAGCTGGGTCTCAAGGCCTGAAACCTCATCTCGCGCCGCATGCAACTGAGTCTCCAAGCCAGATATCTCCTCCCTCGCATACTTCAACATCTGGGCAGTCCTCTCCACCACGGCTTTCTCCACGTCCAAGGAAGCGCGCACGTCTTCTAGCTCGGACTTCAACTCTGACCCAACTCGATGATACTGCGCGATGTCCCGGTCATGTTCTTCCTTGAGAGAAGAGAGTGAGCCCATCGACAGTCGAAGCTTCTCCTGCAAGGCGAGATATCCATCCTTCAGGCTCACGTAATGATCGTTCCAGGTGACCGCTATCTGTGCCTGAGTCTCGATCTGCAAAAGGAAGAAACGCAATTAGCCGCCTTCAAACGAAAAATAAAAGAAGAAGGAAGAAACAGTAAGGCACCAACTTACCGCATCACTCATCGCCTTCAAAGAAGAAGACATCTGGGGAACCGCTGCGCTAGCAAGCGCCCGTGGAGCCGGGAAAACAGGCAATTGCGTCTCTGGGACTGAATCATCAGAAGCTACCACCACAACGTCAATATCACTAACGGAGGACATAACCGCTTTTCTCTTGCGGCCCTCTCCCTGAGAAGACGACACCACCCGTCCCGTGCCAACAGAAATACCACATCCCAACAATCGCTTCTCTTCGACAAAAACATATATATTGAAGAGGCGGTTAGCCAACTCGCGAGGCTCGGAAAATCCCAGCACAGGGGAGAAGTCTCGCTCCCTCCCTTTCACACGGCGACAACGATCCGGAAGCGCATTCCACACCTCAGGAAGACCCCAGGAGTTCTTCACATATCCAAACAAAGTGTTACCATGGCGACGATCTTTGCGGGATCCTCACCTCCAAGTCTGGAGGAAGCCCGAACTTCGTTCTCCAAATAGCCACGCCATCTTCAGTCAAAGAGGAGCGTAGACGCATTGGTCCAACAGAGCGCTTCGGTACCTGTGCACCGCAAAAAATTAGTCAGTTCAAAGTGGTAAAATCGCGCACAAGCAACGCCCTCCATGACCGCGCACGGCCTGCGCGCAAGCACCGCCTGCACGCGCGCGCACAAGCAGCCTCACCAAGCCCGGACTGCACGCACAGCCAGCAAGCGCGCGGCCAGCGCGCGCACAGCCAGCGCGCGCGGCCAACGCACGCGCGGCCTGCGCGGGCGCCGCCTAAACGCGCGGCCGGCGCGCATGCGGCCAGCACGCGCGGCCAACGCGCGCACGCCCTGCGCGCGCGGAGCCAGCGCGTGCGGCATACGCGCGCGCGGCCTGCGCGCGCGCGGCCAGCACGCGCGCACGCGCCCTGCGCGCGCGCGGCCAGCGCGCGCGGCCTGCGCGCGCGCGGCCAGCGCGCGCGGCCTGCGCGCGCGCGGCCTGCGCGCGCGCGGCCTGCGCGCGCGGCCTGCGCGCGCGGCCTGCGCGCGCGGCCTGCGCGCGCGCGGCCTGCGCGCGCGGCCTCCCCGCGCGCGGCATGACCGCGCGCGGCATGACTGCGCGCGGGGCGACCTCCGCACGCGCGCAGCCTACACACGCAGCCCGCGCACGCGAGTTGGGTGCATACCCCACTCACACGCGCAGCCCTTACGCGTGCGACACGCTTGCACGCGCTCGGCCCTTTCCCCGCAATAGTGGCACACCACCGACTCCTATGCCGTGCCGGCCTCCGCGCATACTCGCCTAGCACCCGCTTACCAAACTAGCGCGCATCATCGTACCTTGGAGCCACACGCCGTCGCCGCCATCCCGGATTCCACGCCGACGATCACCACCGCGACCAGAGTTAGAAATCTCTCCCCGTGCTCACTTTCCTCCCAACTGAAAGAGATTTGGGGGGCAATTGATGGATTCCACCTTAATTTATAAGGATATGGAGACCCCCATGATCCCCACCAATGGAGATCATGGGTGGGCCCCCCTAACCCCCATGATCTCTCATGGAGATCATGGGGGTGGGCCCCCATTTTCCCACCTTCCGCGGAGGGAACCGCCGCCGGCGGTTCCCCTCCAGCCGGCCACGGCCATGACCCGCGGTCATGGCCGGCCGCGGCCATGGCCGGCGGCGTCCATGGCTGGTCGCGGCCATGGCCGGCGGCGTCCATGGCCGGCCTCGGCCAGGGCCGGCCGCGGCCATGGCCGGCCGCGGCCATGGCCGGCCGCGGCCATGGCCGGCCTCGGCCATGGCCGGCCGCCGCCGTGGCCGGCCGCCGCCGGGTCCGGCCACTTCCTCGCCGTCGGCGTCGTCCGGGCGGCCCCGCCTCGGGGTGGCCTCCCCGCCGTCCGATCGAGGGAGAGGCCCCTCCAGCCGTCCGATCAGGACAAAACCACCCACTAACCCACTATGTTAGTGGGGGGGCCCGTCGTAACTTCCCCCTAGAGCCTATAAAAGGACCCCAGGGGCTCCTCATTTAATCATCTTCTTCTCCTACGCTTCCCCCCTTTCTTCTTCCTCAGGTGGGAGCTCTCCCGTTCTTCTCCGCCGGCGGCCACCCCTCGTCGCCAACACCCGGCGGCCGCCTCTCGCCGCCAACCACCGGCCGCCGCCCGGGACCTCCAGTGGCCCCCAGTGGCTATCAGCACCCGCCAGCGGATATCAGCACTCGTCATAGGCCGTCGGCCCCGTCATCGGCTGTTGGCACCCCATCAACGCTCAATCGCAAAGAAAGCACTCCAAGAATAGAGAAAGACGAGCAAGGGAAGCAGCAACAACCCCGGAATACACACCGCCTCTAAGCGCACGCGCCTAAAGCATCCCGCGCATTCCACCGTCCAAGTCCCGTCGGTGAGGCAGTCTGTTGCCCACCAATGCCTGCATAAATTTTCTCCCTCTTCAAGATTGTAACGGGAGCGGCCTGTCGCCCCGATTCCCCCATCAAATTGTAACCTCCAGCAATATAGTGGATTTTGACCGGCAGAGACCCGGTCACGTGGTTTTTTACCCGGTTGAAGGGTTTTCCACGCTAAAACTCCCTGTGTTCATTCCCCCTTTTCCAACTGACTGTGTGCGCGCTCGACCGCTCCGCGAGCTAAGGCGGTCCAGGATTATCCGGTCCGATCGGGGCGTTGAGTTAGTCCGCAACACAACTATAAGGGCAATATAGGGACCTCAGACAACGTTTCACCAAAGAGTAGTTTTCGTATATTAGTGTGTGTATGTATATATATATATATATATATATATATATATATATATATATATATATATATATATATATATATATATATATATATAGCCGCGTTTATATGAGAAGACATATGCTGTGCGAACTGTGCGAACTCCCTCATTTGGGCATCAAAATGGACATGTAATATATGGATTTTGACTGGCTCGACGAGACCTACAATTTTCATGTTGAACACTTTTCCTAATTTTGTACGGATAAGCCGGATTTTGGACCGTGATATATTTTAAAAAACGTGACTACTTCCGCCCAGATATTTTCGGGTTCAAAATCCGGCTTATCCGTGCAAAATTAGGAAAAGTGTTCAACATGAAAGTTGTAGGTCTCGTCGAGCCAGTCAAAATCCATATATTACATGTCCATTTTGGTGCCCAAATGAGAGAGTTCGCACAGTTCGCACGGCATTTGTCTTCTCATATGAACGTTATATATATATATATATATATATTAGCATTAAAAATAAAGTAATAAAATCTTTTAAAGATTTTATGTATTAACATTTGTAAATTGTTTTTTACAAAATCATTAACATTAAAGAATAATATATATATAGTTAATATTTATATAAATGATATAATATGTATACATATGTATACACAAACATTAATGAAATTAATAAGTTAATGGTATAGTATTAATAAAAACAGTGAACATATTTTTATAATAATAATTATTAATGTATTATATAATTAATACAATTAAGTATTTTAAATACTATAATATGTTATGAGATGTGTTTTAGTCTATAAATAGCTCTTCAAAATATGAGAGGTTAGACACACTATCTCTCTCTCATCTTCTTCCTTTAGCGCACATATTTTCGATATTATTTTCTTATAATTTTACGTTTGCTTCATCAAGTAGAATTTCAGGTGCTCTGTGCCTCTTCTATGTCCGCACACATCGGAGTTCCGAGATTTAGTTGTGTTGTACCTTGGATAAGTAAGCATTAGTTAAAAGTCATGTCGGAGGGTGAAGAAACTCTTTAGGGCAATAATCACATGATTCTCAGGCTCGATTTCTTACTCTAATATTTACCTTATGTTTTTTATATAGCTCTTATTTCATGATTTGCTAAATAATTATTTTTCATCTCGGAATTTTCTTTTAAATAATTTATTTTATTATGTTTATTTTTGAAGGGAAAATAATTAGAAATATATTTTGAAAATATAAGCAAAATTTCTAACAATTTAAAGAATGTGATTTCCACATCTTAATATCTCTTACGAAAGGACCGTGTTGAGTTATCATCTCACAAACCGTCTAGTATCAGTGAGAGTCTGTCATTGAGTATTCATTGAGAAGTCCAAGAATAATAAAAATAATAATAAAATTATAGAATAAGAAAAATATAATTGTCATTATTTTTTATGTGTTGCGATTTATTTTAAATAAAAATTTTAATAGATGCCATAAGTCAACTTGATCCAATCATCAAATCAAACTATCTTCAAGCTAGACTCTATTTCATATCTTCACTTTACTAGTTCTTCAGATTGGTGGTTTGATTCAGGAGCAAATATTCATACATGTTTTGATCACTCTTATTTTACCACCTTTCAAGACATTTGTGGAGGAAGCTTGATTTTAGGTGAAGCATCTACCACTCAAATTCATGAACATGATCGAGTGGATCTTAAGATAACTTTTGGAAATTAATAAAATTTAAATGATGTATTATTTGTTCTGAATGTTCGAAAAATTATGTTAGTGAATCCTTAATAGTAAAAAAATTTATAAAATTATATTAGCATAATATGAAGTGAATCAAATTAGTTCTTCTATTTTGATTCCTAACAATATGTGGCATGCTAGACTAGAATATATAAATTCTGAAATAATGAAAAGAATCATAAAATTTGATCTTTTACCTAAGATGGATTATTGTCAAGTTCTACATGCGAAATTTGTATTCAATCTAAATTTGTTAGAAAACCTTTTAAGATCGTAGATAGAATCTCTACACTATTGCAATTAATTCATTCCAATGTTTGTGAGTCAAATCTTCAACCTACTAGAGGTGGAAATAAGTATTTTGTAACTTTCATAGATGATTTTATAAAATATTGTTACATTTATTTATTAAAAACTAAAGACAGAGTTTTCACTTATTTTAAAATTTTTAAAGTCGAAGTTGAAAATCAAATAGGTTCCATCATCAAAACTCTTAGATCCGATTGAGGTGAAGAATATACTTCTCATGATCAAGCTCAATTTTGTCAAGAACATGAGATTATTCATCAGGTTACCGATCTCTGTTCACCACAATCGAATGGAGTTGCGGAGCGTAAAAATCAAACTCTTATGAACATGATCAATGCCATTTTAGGAGAGTCCAGTGCCCTGAAGAATTTATAAGGAGAAGAGCTTCTTCCTTCATGCTTTGCCTTAAATAGAATTCCTTAAAATATAGTGATATGACCCATTTGAACTTTTTAAGTCTAGAAAACAAAATATTCAAATTCTTAAAGTGTGGAATGTTTAGCTAAAGTTTTTGTTCCCGAACATAAGAGAAAGAAAATAAGTTCCAAGATGATAGATTCTATCTTTACAGGTAATGTCTCTTATAGCAGTGCAAATAAATTTCTCATTACTAATTCTGAAATTAGTGAGATTTCTAATAATACTATTTTAGAAGCATGTGATGAGGTTTATATGGGTTTTTGGCACTTAACACCCCCCAATTGGAGGTGTTTGGCACATTGCATCCCGAGTTTCAAATTTTGGCACTTTGCACCCTACAAATTGAGTTTGGAAGCACTTTGCACCCTCATGTCATTTTTGGCTTTATTTCCGATTTATTATATTGAATATTTAAATGAGAGAGGGGTATTTTTGTAATTCTGGTTTGATTTTAATCCCCGGCGTGCTCTCTCCCGGACGACAACCTGCGGCGAGTTCTCCGACGTGCTCTCTCCCAGACGACAACACCAAAACTTCAATGCTTTGATCGCACTTTGCACCCTCATGAGCCTTTAAATTTTCCATTTTCCAGCTTGTAATGAGCCTTCAATGTTTTTTATGATTCCTGACATTCAATGGCAGCTCCAAACCATCTCAATTTTCATAGCAACTTATCATCTCCTTAAAGAATCCATCACAAAACCACAAAAGAGAGCAATGACACAAAAATAGGACATGTGTTCAGATAATCAAACATTTTTTATTTACATATGCTTGATAGAATCCCGAGATTAAATGACAGACGATGTATCTCCGATCAGCATTAATTAAACGAAAGTTCAACATAATCATCACAGGTTCAACATACAAAAACAACTAAATACTAATAAAAGTTATGCATTGTGAAGAACAATGCAACTAAATATCACATGTATTGGACTAAGGTAATTAACAATACAACAAAAGTTAAACTGCACAAATTTTGGATTGGATTAAGCTTGGCAGGTAGCTGTGCCATCCAGATTACAGGAGCAACAACATCTACCATCATCGTTACATCTACCATCATCGTTTAACTGCACACAATAATTCAATAAAAAAGGATATAAACAAAGGTTGTGTTAACAGGCGAAGAACATAAGTTTAGAAATTAAGCAACAAATGGAGAAGTTAAAATATTTTAAACAATTAATTGAGTACCAACAAATGTCGAATGTGATGACCCACTTAATCCTCCCCGCTCAACAACAATTATTTGAGTACCTTTACAATTTAAACAATCATGGCCCTCGGCGGTCCAAAGTTACAAGAAGTTCTCAAATCCTGAAAAAACTTAATATTTACAATGCGTAACTATAAAAAACAGCATTTAAATGTGAATTTAACATCACTATTCTCACATATTGTAAAAGATGACATTGATAAATTTGGTGGTTCGGCTTATGCTTCTTGTGATTCAACAATTTTCTTACCTACACCAAAAAAGTAGCTTAGCTTATTTTAGTAGTTCATTAATGATATAAATTATCACAAATAATAAATCACTAATCGGTAACTTTGATCTAGACGTTGACGTTGTTGGCATTGGATGACCACAACTTTTTTTGGTGTGTCCTATCACTCCGCAGTTGGAGCATGTATATTTAGTCTCATGCCTTTTCAAATCGTATTTTTTGTTATTTAACTCATTCTTCCTTCTAGCATGCAATAAAGGCCTTCCTGGTTTTTTTCCTTTCACATTCCATGAAACCAAAAGATTTAAGCCAGTTTCGGGTCATTCCCTTTGTTCTTTTATTGGATTCAACATGTACTCATAGGCTTTTAAATATGTTGATTTTTTATAGCAGTAATCAACATGATCTTTAACATCTCTTTTATAAAATATGCAAGCAATAACATGCACACACGGAATTTCACTAAGGTTTCATTTATTACAACTGCAGCTTTGTGAGGCTAACTCCACTATCCATTTATCGCCTCTCCACCCTTTCACCTCAAAATTGTCATTACCATTTCACTCCAAAATGTAATCTTGAACTCCTCTTTTATTATTTTCTAAGAACTTTTGGATGTTTGGACATATTTCTCCATCCGATCTCAATAATTTATTCCTTTGTGCGTGTAATCTCTTCATCAAAATAACTCTAATAATCTCAAGCATAGTTACTATTGATTTCCCTCTTGCCATTAATATAACATTGTTGAAACTTTCACACAAATTGTTTAAAAGCATATCACATTTAAGCCATGTGCTAAAATGAGACCTTGCCCAATTTAAAATAATGATGGAAATTTATAAAATCAAATTTTTTTTAGCAGAACTACTATATCTGTTATAGTAGGTTGTTGTTAGGAATGTCACTGGTCTTTTCGAGCAAGACTATCATTAGACATTTCAGCGGTATTTTCGAGAAACTATCATTAAATCAATTAACTTTATTAAAATTAATTTGACATGCATGATGATATATGCATTAGATTGAGTATTTTTTAAACAAAAATTTAAAGTGGTTTATAATTATTTTTTACATTAATTAATTGATGTGTTAATTTTAAGCTGCATTAAATAATTGAAAGTGGTGGAGCCCCGAGTCAATCACGGTCGAGGTACTGTCGTGATTTTCTGTTGGGGTGGAGACCTGTGTCTGCCACTCGGTTGTGTGTGTGTGTATTATGAACAACTCATATTCGTTGAAGCAGGCCTCGGCCCAATAGTAAGCTTTTGTACCTCAAAATATTCGTTGTTGACTTAATGAGGCATGGACAAAGGGATCAAGCAAAGAGAATCGAGAACTCGCCTATAATGTGGCTAGCTCTCCCAAGGGCGGTGAACGCATCCACCACAAGCGAGCTCACGACATCGTAGCTTACCTTGTCGCGACCTCTTCTCTCAATCAACTGCAGATCACAAACAAATTCTATATGAGCCAGGCCGTCGAGCTCGCCGCTTTTGAGCTTACTTCATCAACGAGCTCTTCTCATATCCCGCGCTAGCACATCCTTAGTCAGCTCTCCGATTGCTCAATATCTCAGAGGAGCGTGTCTACTCCCAAACTACCCAGTGTATTGCCTATAAATAGGACTCCCATGACACATTTTGAGGGACATACCCCGTCCCCAAAGTTCCCCCAAAACATTTACATGTCTCACCTGTCTCGAGCTCAGCTCTGGTTTTGAAGAGGGAAGATCATATATACTTCCCGAAACATGGCGAGACCTCCTCGCTGCGGCTCGCGAGCTCCTGCCTATGGGCAATCCAAAAAGCTCCAGCCTCTCTCATCTCTGCCGGTCTAAGCTCGTATGTCCCAACCCCTAGGTAAGTAGTCTTTGGTCCCTCTCAATCCAAATCTCTTGCGAGTCGGGACCATTCCAGTGGTTGTGTGTTAACGAGGCAGTCGTAACGAGCCCGTCCGGGACAAACTTCAAGTCTTCTATAGCGATATACGCACGTTTGAATGCTTTTAATAATAATAATAGTAAAATACTATTGCACACACAAACACACACACAAACTATCTTACCGATCCAGCGTGTCACCTCTTCGTCCTTGGTAAGACAAAATTGACGGATGGAATTGGAATTCAAGGTCCCAATTCCAATTCAAGTGTTCGTTTCGCAATATTTAGGCCGGATATTAGGAATTCGTTTGAAAACCCATGGGTTTTCAAAATTAAAAAAACCGCATGGCTCAAAACTTACCCCTCCTCTAAATTTAGAGGAGGGAGAGAGGTTTTGGCGATTTTTTTTTTTATGTATTTTTTTTATTTTAAATATTTATTTATTATATATAAGAACAGAGCATCAATAACTTCGTCGCTCCAGCCCTAGCTTCCGCAAAGCCGCTTTCCTCCCGGTTTTTTCGGTCCTCCGGCGGCAACTCCTGCTCATCAGAGGTAAGATTTCTAAAGAAAACTCTCATATCCTCCGGTTTCACCGATGAAATTTCTCAAATTACATCAAATACTTCCTATTCTCCTTCCCCGTGCAGTTTTCATGGTCCGGCCGACTTCCTCAACTCCGAAAAACTCCTCCAGTGAAGCTTCCCTACGCCGGCCAGCTGTCAGGTATGTCTTCCTCCTCTTCAAGAAAGTATCTTTTTTGGAATGATGTGTGTTCCTCCGCTTAGGGCCACTTGTTGGAGAAATAATTTTTTTTCTTTAGGATGCCCTGATTTTTTGTTGGTATGTATGTGTGTGTGTGTAAATTAATTTGTGTGTGTGTAAATGTATGCGTTTGTGTGTGTGAAGTGTAAATCATGTGTTTTTTTATTGTAGATATGTGTTTGTGTGTGTGTAAATGCATGCGCATGTGCATGTGTGTGTGCTAAATAATAACCAACATAAATTTTTGTAGGTGTGTGTGTATAAATGTAGGTTTTGGTTAAGTTTGTGTGTAAATGTGTGTTGTGTGTTAATATATGTTAGATGGTAGTATGTGTGTGTGTGTGTGTGTCGAAATGATTGTTTGTATGTGTATATGTGTGTGTGTTGTGTGTACAATGTAGGTATGTGTTTTATGTGTAGTATGTGTGTATGTTGTATTGGGTAGATCTCTAAATATGTATTTGTATAATTTTCATGCTACAGAATCGAGGTTTCAAACATTGAGATCAAGAGAGCGAATGTAGCCGCTCTATCTTCCGTTGCGGCTGTTTTTTGTATTGTGATAGTCGATTTTTTGAACAAAAAAATCATGCTACTCTCAGTAACAATGCGAAGGAAAACGATTTTTTCACATTCGAAATCTTCGTCAAAAAAAATGTTTCCCCATATAATGGGGTGTTCAGAAGATCATTCAAAGTCTAGTGTATCAATCCTGCCCCGATTGATTACCACATGGCCGGTATTGAACCTCTGCAAGACGTGCATCTTCTTTAGAAGTTGTGCTAGCGATTATGGCATTAGTTGGAGGCATGCATGCGAGGCTAAAACTTCATCTTCATTCTCCCAACTTTTGAAAGGTCTTCTTCCCACTTGAGAAGTATCTGTTCATCATCATCTGAAGATGATGAAGATCGAATGGGATGAACCTTCTCCAGTAGTTCATTTTTCTTAGAAGAAAAGAATGTTCCTGACATGTATCCATTGCACTATAACACTTAAAATTTCGGCGTTTATATAGCTCGCCAGCATTGGTACGTACATGCCGTCTCCCAAACATTGGATGCCTTCTCCACTCAAGCCTCTGTCTTGTCTTGTCAATCCTGTCATCTCGTAACCCGAAGTCTTGTTTTTTCCCAGCATTGAGATGCCTTCTCCCAAGCATTGAAGATGACGTCCACGTATATCAAACCTCTGTCCTTGTCTTGTCAATCCAGTCATCTCGTAACCCGAAGTCTTGTTTTTTCCCAGCATAGGTGGGGTTATGCCTTCTCCACTCAGAGCCTCTGTGTTGTCTTTGTGCTAGGGTTGATGGTACACACATTCCGATGTCCTCTTGTTTCTCACACCGGGTTTGCCCACAAAGTGAGCTTAGAGCAAGGAAGTGTGATCCCCCTTCGACATCTCCGGGACCGAAAACAGCGGGGGTCCGGGGGCGGCAGCCCCTGGCGGAGTACAACGAATTTTTGGGGAGTTATTTTTCCAGTCGTCGAACCCGGCCAGCCCGACATCGAAATTTGTATATGTTTTACCCAGCTCGACGTTCGACGCGGCGAAGGTTCCGCAGCTCAGACGTTCAAGGCCGTGCTCGACGATCGTCGAACGCCGTTCGACGTTCGGAGAGAGAGGATTCGTCGACCGCTGTTCGAACGTTCGGCCATAGCTCGTAAGAATTTTTAAAAGTGTCGAGCTCGACTTTATGTATATCGTCGACTACCGTTCGACGTTCGGCCGAGCTAGTACGATCTGTTATGCTGGATGCCTTTTCCCAAGCATCTGATTCCCTCTCACTTATAGCCTCTCTTGTAAGTACTCATCAATCCTGTCGATGCGGGTTACATCAAATCCGGAGCCTTGTTTTTTCCCAGGATATCTGGCTGCCTTCTCTCAAGCATCGGATTTCCTCTCCACTCAAGCCTCTCTTTTACTAAGTACTCATTCCATCACTCTCTATAAGGAATGGGCAACCCATTCCAGGGCAACTCTCTCTAAGTTTCCATCACTACATATCTCCAAAATCAAGCACTCTCTTCCTTCTTTACTTGTCATCATGTCTGCCAACCGTGGGCTAGCATTTTCGAAAAAGAAGATCAAGCATTATGTTATGCTTGGCTTGAGGTCTCGGAAGACCCATTTGGTTATGGGGAGTAATCAAAGAGAGCACAGACTGTGGGAAAGAATTTCAACCATTTTTCACAATACAAGACCTCAAACTTGCATAGGACGGAGAACCCCAAGCATCTCTTTCTTGTCGTTGGTCCCTTTTGGCAAGTATACAAGCAAATTCCGAGGATGTATTCGACAGATAGAGCAACGAATTACCCCAGCGGTGCTATATATGAACTTGATTATTGTAAGTTTTTTTTAGCAATTTAGATCAAATATGATTTTCATAAATAATGTTTATGCTTATTCCAAAATAATTAATTTGTTGCGTAGCTGCACAATTGACTTGGTAGACCAGAGACTTGTTATATGTCTCTGATGTCAAAAGAGAAGAAAGGCTTCATGTTGGAGGAATGTTGGAATATTTTAACAGCACATAGATACTGGGGCTAGTTTTGGAGTACGCTGATACAGGGTCTACAAAAGGTATCAACTCTCAAAATATTGACAGGTCAACAAATGAATTAGGTTCTAACTCGCATCAGTCAACGGAGAGGAATAGACCTTAAATGCCCTATAGCAATGTTCATGAATCCTGGTAGTACTGGGGATGAAGAATCTCGAATCTCAACTTCCAATAATCGACAAACTGGGAGAAAGACCGTAGAATTAACTCGGAGAGGAGGAGACATATTGAGTGTCTCCATCATATGTTATGTATATTGAGAATGTCATACTAAAAAAAATGGAAGTATCTTAGAGCGTTTTAAAGAGAGGGCAAGAAAAACGAGCAAACTATCATTGTCTGTTATCCAAGTAGCTCTATGAGAATAAAAGCAGAAAATCAAAAAAGAAAACTAGATCTTCAAAGCGCTATCAACAAGATCACGATATCATGATGATAGATTATGGATAGCATCAAAGGAACTCCAGAACGACAGTATTTTCGACAAAAAAAACAAGAAATTATGAATAGAACTATCATTTTGTAAAACCACTCTTATTTGGAGGATCTTCAATATGTACGAAGGAACTGAATATGCTATTAAGGTGGCATATTACGGAGGTAGTGGTTACGGAAATGGACAAGCCAATATAGAGCACCTCAATTTGTAGGAGGTCAACTTGGAGGAAGCCAGTGTGGAGGAAGCCAGTATAAAGGAGAAGTCGTACATAGTATGGACCAATCGAATATGGATTATGCTCTATCGGCATCTCAATTTAGAGCAGACCTACATCTTGGAGGAGGTCAACATGAAGGAAGTCAGTACAGAGGAATGCCAGTATGGAAAGGAGTACCGACATTCACGGACCTGCTATTTAGAGGGCCTCAATTTGGGATGAGTGTCGCGTCCATATTGGAGGAAATCAGTACCGAGAAAATAGCGGCAATATCGAGCTAACCAATACGGTGGAATAGCCAATTTGAAGGACTATCAGTTCGGAGAAATATCTGCAGGGAGGAATGCCAGTATGGAGGAAGCGACTACAACATACCAACGTGGATTTGGAATGGGATTGGGAACGACAGGGTGGATAGCGCGCGCGGAAGTTCGATAGCGAACCCAAGTGATAATCTGGGCCAGATTTTTAGTTTAAATTCCAAGGTATTGTAATATTTCTAATTTATGATAATATGTTGTAAAAATGCTTAATTTTCTACTTTACTTATTACAATATAATTGTAATTGGTTTTACATTATATAATGCAGGCTTATTTGCATCATGTTTCGTCAAATTTTTTTTGTTTAAAAACACTACAAAGATAAAGTAATTGTAAAATTGGGGAAGTCTTTTTCGAGACCTAAAAAATGAGTGCTAACACCTCAACGGGAGTGGAATATTTTCTAATTCGAATGATTTATGGGGTGGATAGAATTATTCCTGAAGAGGATTATTTCCGTCATTGAGCATATTTAGTTATATACAATATGACTAGAAGAATATTATATATATATACTCCATATACAGCATATACATGATACATAAAAAATATATGCCGAAGCTGTCACATATATTGCGAAATAATAATATATACATAAAATAATCCAATCATGTTCTCTAAATTGCCCCCATCGGAAGAACCATCAAGGTCTAGGAGTTGAAGCGGTGTCCCACAAAGCATGTTCTCCATATCTGTTATGACTGATCTTGGTACAATGGAAGATGACCTCTATATATAGAGGCTTCCATTGGAGATTTGCTCTTAGTGTAGGGGTGAGGAGCGGAAACCGAAAACCGACAAAACCGATTAAATCGACCAAACCGCACCGATTTTGAAACCGAGCCGTCCGGTTCGATTTGGAGCTTTTGAAAACCGGAGATTGCTAGGATCGGTTCGGGTCTGTTTTCAAGTTGTAAAAACCGACCAAACTGAACCATAATCCGACGTTAGTAATTGATATGTACCGTAATAATTATAAATTATGCATAGATTAATTTCTATTTTGAACTAATATGTTTTATAAAGGACCCTATTTAGGGCAGGTTATATGGCTATATGAACTCGCCGCATTCATATTTGTCAAAACTGAACTCATAAATTATTATGTAGCTGTGTTTTCAATAATTTCATTATCCGAGTTTGATCATAAGTTGTTTTGTAGATATTGTTTGCAGCATTAACTTCGTACTAAATGTTTGATTAGCATATCTATCTGTATGGTCTGTATGAATTAGGTTTTATGGGAGATGAGGCACTGCCAACTTCCTTGTTTGCAATTATTTGTACTGTGATATCTGTAGTTTTAAAATTTCATTAAAAAGACTTGTTGACGTAAGCCAATGATGTGTAAGTGGACCTAGGTAGTTTGATGCATTTTTAAACGGTAATATATTGGTTGTAAAGTGACCATCATAATAGCTTAGCAAATGTTGAGCATATTCCTGTCTCCGAATTCGCATATAACCTGCAAAGAACAGTAAATAATGAAAACTTCATTCCAGTAAATGAAAACCTTCCTGCAAACGATAGTACTGTTTAATAGACGTTAATTTTGATCATCAGCCAAAACCAATTCCTACAAGTGAGCCGTAGGTTCTTCAAATATTTGTTCGCAAAACCGATTCTTACATTTCGAATTCCTGCAAAAAACGAACTGAAAACCGAACCCTTAGACTTTGATCTTACCGATCCAGCGCTGTCACCGGGTCTCGGTCCTTGGGTTGGTTTAGGACAGAAACTGAAAAACCGATGGCCAATGTCGGTTCGGTTTTAATAGAAAATTATCATGCAGCGATCAAAACCGAAATTTAAAACCGATATCTTTAAAACTAACACATACCTTAGGCTTGGAAGAACTGCAGACCCTAACGGTGGGGATCACATCCTGCACCGGTTTCCATCTTTGAATAAACCGGCCCGGTTTATAGTGTCAACTCGTTAGGTTTTAGACCGAGCCGCTAGCTCCAACTTGTGGTGAAGAGGGTTTTTCTTTCGTCGCTGCCCTCGCGGAGTCTCAGCATTAGGGAAGCGGAGGAAGAAGAAGAGGAGAAGGCGGGTTCCTTTTGCGGCTAGGGTTTCACCGATGGTCGAAAGCTCGCCGGTGCTGTGATATTGCGATCTTGTTTTTTCGGCAATCGGGTTTGACGGTGTTGGTTTTTTTATGTCTCTTCTTACTTTGCTTCACTTCGTGCTCCCCTCTTCCGGCAGGCTTCTCAGTGTTAGGGTTTTCTCTTCCGCGGTGGTTCCTCACCGAAATTGTGGCTTGATTCGTGCAGGATTGTCGATTCCTTCAGTATAACGGTGCCGCCCTGGCCGGAAGAGAATTTTGAGAAAGTTTGCCCGTGTTGTTCGAACCGCCGTTCGGAAATTTGTAACATTGGGTTTTCTTCTCAGTTCGAGATTTACGTTGGGTGCTGTTGGGTGATATGCGGATGGGGGCGCAAGATTTAGGGTTTTGTCCCTTGATTGCGCTTTGGATTAACTAATTATTGTTTTGGATTCGGCTATTTCTTATTGAAGTTTGGAATCCCGTTAATCTTTCATTCAAAACACGTGTTCGAGAGGTCTTGCCTCCCAGTATTATAGGATAAAGATCTCCGGTTGGTGTTACCCAAACACAGTATATTTCGATCAAATATATATATATTTAATTTAGTTGCCCCTTTTGCTTCATCGTTGGAGAAAGTTTGTGCTGTGAATTGTTCTGGAAATGTGGAGATCTGTTTGAATGATCTTCTGACCCTAATGGTTACTGAAAAGTCCTCCTGGTCCCAGTGTAAAACTGTGAAGAAACGTTGTGGTGGTGATCTTTCACTAACATTAATGGGGAAAACACAGAAGTCATCTAGGGGGTATTCTTCTGGTTTTGTTTCAGACGAGAGACATGCAGTTGAGGCCGTTGGTGAGTCTGAAGGATTTGTCAGCCAAAGTCATGTTGGATCAGATGATTCCATCATAGGAAAGAGAAGGCGCATAAGCTTGAGTTCTAGCAAATCCGATGATTTCTTTGTGCCAGTGCAAGTTATTTCATTGTCAAAGTTGACTGGTTCTGAAAGAAAATTCTTGGAAATGAGATTAAGGCAGGAACTTGATCAGGTCCAAAAATTTCAGAAGAAAGTGCTTTCAACAGCCACAATGAAATCAAATGCTGTTCTCATGCCATCTTCCGGTGATCCCCTTGTCAAGAAGCGGAATTGTGAATCAAAGCAGGTGTCTTCATCTCCTTCAATTGTAGCGCTGATGAAGCAGTGTGAAACACTTCTCAAACGATTGATGACACACGATTATGGATGGGTTTTCAACGTCCCTGTTGATGTGGTGAAACTGGACCTTCCAGATTATTTCACATACATTAAACAACCAATGGATCTTGGAACTGTCAAATCTAAGTTAGCTTCTGGTGCTTATTCTAGTCCATGGGATTTTGCATCTGATGTGAGGCTTACATTTTCCAATGCTAGAGCATACAATCCACCCAGTACTGATGTGCATGTAATGTCTGGTGTTATGAGTGGGTTGTTTGAAATGAGATGGAAATTTATTGAGAAAAAAATGGCTGCATCAAATGTGGCTATTAAAAGGGAAACAAAAGTTGTAAAGCGAAATCCAGAAACTTTGAAGAGGAAAATTTCTCCAGAGGACCATGTTATCGTTGTTCTTGATAATGAACCAAAAATTACAGATGAAGAGAAACTGAATTTGAGTAGGCGCCTGTCATTAATTCCAGAATTGCCAACATGCATAGTTGATTTCCTGAAGAAGCACACTAGTAATGAGGATCAAAATAGTGATGATGAGATAGAAATTGATTTCGATTCTCTTAGTGTTGATACCTTACTTGAATTAAAGAAGCTGTTGGATGACTGTTCACAAGGCAACGACTTGAAACAGTGGGAGAAAAACGAGCCTTGTAAAATGGAGGTAACATTTGCTTGATCTTCAGTTATTTGCTCGTCGGTATATGTATTACTGCGCTTTTCCTCTTATCCACAGACTTTTATTAAATCTGGGCTCAACAACTCAATTCATCCTTTCAAAGGTTATCCATCATTTCTTTTATGTTTTATTTGATTCCTTGTTATTGTGTAATGATATTGGAATCGCTGATTTGCGCTTAGGCAATGGACCTGCCGATGTTGACGATGATTTGGATATTTGTGGTGCTGGCCCTCCAATTTCAAGCTATTCTCCTGTTGATAGGACAAAAAGTACAATGCGGAGAAGCAGCATCGGCAATACCTCAAGCAGTTCAAGTAGCGGATCAGGATCATCTTCCACTGGTCCGTGCACACTTACACTTTACTTTAGAGTCTGTCAATGTTTGTTGGTTTGTTTATTGGTGGCCATCTTCCAACCATTTTCCATTTTTTTTTAACTTTTTCTTTTTTCTTTCTATAACTTGTCCATTTCATCTTTTGAGGCTATCTTTTCCCGCCTGCATACTGTTATTAAAAGTCTCTAGTTGACCTGGTAGTTTCGTGTAAAAAACATGGTTATCTTTTAGTAAACAATTTATTTGACTACAGAAAACTTATTGGGAGAGCGCTTAATGACTTATCTTGAGCCAATTTGACCCCAACTTAAGCTCAACTGGAAGCTATTTCATTAGTGTTTGAGTTGAGTTAGGCTTGAATGCCTGATTAAAGATTGATTGGAACCACACTTGATTCATTAAAAATAAATGCTGTTTTGACCCAAAAATGAGTTTTTTTATCTTCTAAGGAAAGTTCTTACTCAAACACCATACATTTAGGTATTTGAGATCATATTTATGATTTTTTTCATTTTTTCTTGCCAACTTATTGTTTGTCGTTTGAAGTATTGAAACGTTGCAGATTTTTCTTCACAAATCATCTGCCGGGTCTTCAAGGATATGTATGCCTGAATCAAATAGACTTGCCAAATTTGCCAAACCATCAACACATTTATTTCCTTCTCGAAAGATATGTCTAACTTATTTTATCCATCCGCCTAACATGAGTTGGAGACAATCCTAAACAGCAGTATAGCAAGGATGAGGCAGATTCACTCATTTTGTGAAACAAACAACTACATCATTTAATTCCACAATGAGTGGTTGACTTCCCAACGATTTTGCTAACAACAAACACTCTTGAACCTCCCAAAGCTCAGCAACTAGACTATTTGTAGCACTTATGTTGATGACAAGCCCTTTTACCCATTGTCCATACTATCTCTTAGTAGACCACCCACCTAAGCATTGACAGAGTCATGTTTTACCTCCCTATCAGAATTGTTGGAAAAACCATGTATTTAGGCCCATATTGGAGCCCACTTAGTTTTAGATTTATCCCACATCTTGTGTTTGTGATTCTTCTCCTCTCTCTCTTCCTATATATATGTGTATTCTCTCATAATGTATACAAGTTTTTGAATATACAAAATTTACTTTTTCCTCTTTCTACATGACATCAGAGCCGCAAACCGGTCCTTCTGTGCGGTCTTCCATTTTCTAACCGCCACTCCTTGTGCGGTCTTCCTCCCTTCTTAACCACCACTCTTTGTGCGGTCTTCCATTTTTCTAACCGCCCACTTCCTGCCGGTCTCCTCTCCTATCTCTTCCGGATAGCCTGTCTCTGTCCACAGGGTTCTCGACGAGTTTGTTCCCTCTTTCGTTTTGGCTCTCCTCATGTTTTTATAGCCTTAGCTGCTGGGTCCCACTGACTTGGCCTTGTGCGGTCTGCTTTCCTCTGTCTGCTGTGTTCTGCCCTAATCGCACGTCTTGTTGCTCTGTGCTTGTCCGCTACGGTCTGTGCTTGTCAGCTGCGATCTGTGCTTGTCCACTGCGGCCTATGTGCTTGTCCGCTGTGGTCTATCTGCCTGTCCGCTGTGGTCTATCTGCCTGTCCGCAGGGTTCTCGAAGAGTTTGTTCCCTCTTTCGTTTTGGCTCTCCTCGTGTTTTTATAGCCTTAACTGCTGGGTTCCACTGACCTGGCCTTGTGCGGTCTGCTTTCCTCTGTCTGCTGTGTTCTGCCCTAGTCGCACGTCTTGTTGCTCTGTGCTTGTCCGCTACGGTCTGTGCTTGTCAGCTGCGATCTGTGCTTGTCCGCTGCGGTCTATCTGCTTGTCCGCTGCAGTCTATCTGCTTGTCCGCTGTGGTCTGTGCTGCTGATTCTCTCAGCTCAGCTCAAACTATTCACTGTTCGCTGCTCTGTGTTCGTTGCGGTCTGTGCTTGTCCGTTGCGGTCTGGCTGCTTGTCCGCTGCAGTCTGTACTGCTGATTCTCTCAGCTCAGCTCGCCTGATTGCTGTTCGCTTGTCTGTTGCCCTCTGGCCGCCAGTAATCTCTTCTCGTCTGTCTGCTATTCACTGCTCTCAAATCGCTAGTTCTCTCTGTGGTCTTTTCTCTGGTTCTCCTTTCTTGTTGCAGTCAGCTCCTTGTCACTGCTCCTAGTCTTGCTCACTACTCGCTGAGGCTGCCTGCCTTCTCTGATCGTCCACTCTGTTCTTTCAAATCGCCCAGTCACCTTGGTTCTTGCTGTCCTTCTCGTACTGCTGTTTGCCGCGTTGTTTATTGCCGCGGACTGTTGCCTCTCTAGCCGCGACCTCGATATAACCGCGGTCTCGATCTAGTCGCGGACTGCTGTTTGTTCTAGCCGCGGACTGTTGTTGCCGCAGACTGCTGTTCATTCTAGCCGCGAACTACTCTACCGCGGACTGCTGTTCGTTCTCGCTCTAGCCGCGGTCTGGCCATTCTTGTGGGCTGTTCGTTCTTGCTCTAGCCGTCGCGGTCTAGGTTTACGCTCCTGCGGTTTCTGGCTTTTGTTCGCTCTTTCGATCTGTTGCGACCTGCTGCAACTTGCCAGTCTCTTTTAACAGCTCGGGCAGTTCGCCTAGTCATCGGGCTTAGTCTTAGTCCGCATGACTTCAGATTCGACTACTACTTCCTCTCTTCCTGAACGTGTTAATGTTGCTCCCCTTGAGCTTCGTGATGAACTTCAGATCACTACCATTTCTCTTCATGACAAACCAAATTTTGTTGAATGAGTTCACTCAGTTCGTCGTGTTCTGCATACTAAAGGACTCCTTCATCACCTAACCAGGACTCCTCCCACCGCTCCTTCTGACGAGTGGATCTGTGATGATGGGCGTGCCCAATCTTGGATTCTCAATTCCTTCGACACTGAGCCGTATCAGATGACCATGTATCACGAAACAGCCTACGCCATGTTTGCGACCTGCTGCGACTTGCCAGCCTCTTTTAACCGCTCGGGCAGTTCGCCTAGTCGTCGGGCTTTGTCTTAGTTTGCATGGCTTCAGATTCGACTACTACTTCCTATCTTCCTGAACGTGTTAATGTTGCTCCCCTTGAGATTCGTGATGAACTTCAGATCACTACCATTTCTCTTTGTGACAAACCAAATTTTGTTGAATGAGTTCACTCAGTTCGTCGTGTTCTGCAAACTAAAAGACTCCTTCATTACCTAACCAGGACTCCTACTACTTCTTCTGATGAGTGGATCCGTGATGATGGACGTGCCCAATCTTGGATTCTCAATTCCCTCGACACCGAGCCGTATCAGATGACCATGTATTACGAAACGGCCTACGCCATGTGGGAGAATCTTCACTCCCTCTATTCTGGCAAAGACAGTCTTCAACATATTCGACATACTTACCGATCTTCAATCTCTTGACCTTGGGGCTGCGGGTGACTTGACTTCTTTTGTTGCTCGAGTTAAAACTCTTGTGGAGGCATGGATACAACATCAGCCTCCCACCACAGATTTAGTTACACAACTTGTACCGAAAGAAGCAGTTGGGATTGCAATGATGATGGCTCGTATTCCTCTACATCTTCATAGTGTTCGAGCCCAGATCCTATCTTCCGCCATTACTCCGTCCCTCTCGGATGTTTGCTTGATGCTTCTGAAAGTTACTCCACCCCTAGATGCTCTGACTCTATCTCCAGCTCTCCTCCAACAGCCCGTGGCTACGCTTGCTTCTTCTGCTCGTGGTTCACTGTTCGTGGAGGTCACTAATTTAGGGGACGAAGCCGTGGAGGCCGTACCCTCTTTAAATGTTCTCACTGCGGCTGGGACGGTCATCTTGAGGCCACCTGATACTGCAAGCATGGCCTGCCTCCTCACCTTGCTGCTTCAGTTACTACCACATCTCCCTTCGCCACCAGTGAAGACATTGCTGCTCTGCGTGCTCAACTCCAACAGTTACAAGGGATGGTTAGTCGCTCCTCTGGATCCGTGACCTCGATCTCCAATGAAGGTATATCTTGCCTCTCACACGGCTCTCACTGGATTGTGGACTCAGGAGCCACGCATCATCTCTCTCCGCAGAAGCCACCTCAATACTTAGATTTTGCTTATCCCAAGTTCATTATTGTGGCTAATGGTGTCACGACCCCGGTTTCTAGCGCTGCTCATATGCCTCTTCCTCCATTCCTCTCCTTATCCTCGGTTCTTCATGTTCCGGGATCCCCTTTTAACCTCCTCTCTGTTAGCCGTCTTACTCAGGGCCTTGATTGTTCTGTAACCTTCTCACGCTCTTATTTTGTTGTGCAGGATCGACTAATGCAGAATATACTTGGTAGGGGACGGCTGTCCAACGAGCTGTATCTTCTGGATGTTCCTCCTACTGCTCTCTCTACTATCTCCTATGTTGATTGACATCGTCGTCTTGGACATGCTGTTCTCCAGATTCTCAAGAAAGTTCTTCCAGATGTATCCCTTCAGGAGTTTTCTTGGGAATCCTGTATCTTTGACAAACAACATCGTGTGTCTTTTACTTCTCCCTGTACTCAGAGCAATGCTCCTTTTTCATTAGTGCATTCTGATATTTGGGGATCATATAAAATCCCTAGTGTTTTTGGTTATCGTTACTTTGTAACATTTATTGATGATTACTCGCGGGCTATCTGGTTGTACTTACTTCGTGATCGTGTCAAACTCCCATCGACCTTCCGTACATTTCTTACAGAGACTCACTCAATTTTCCACTTGTTTAAAAATTATCCGTACTGATAACGCACGTGAGTATAGCAGCCGAACCTTCTCCAATCTGTGCGCCGAGTTTGGTATTGTTCATTAGATTTCGTGTGCTTATACCCCTCAACAGAATGGCGTAGTAGAACGAAAAAATCATCACCTCCTTGATGTTGTCAGATCTCTCATGTTTTAAATGCAGGTTCATCCTCTCTATTGGAACTTTGATGTTTCTACTTCCTGTCATCTTATCAATCGCATGCCCTTGTCTATCCTCAACTTTGCGGCCCCCGTCACTCTCCTTTACCCATCCAAGACTTTCTTCTCTCTCATACCTCGTGTGTTCGGATGTATTTGTTATGTCCATAACCTTGGTCCACCAAATGACAAATTTGCTCCACGTGCTACAAAAGCTATGTTCGTTGGATACTCTCGCATCTAGAAGGGGTATGTCTGCTATTTTCCTACCGACGGTAAGATGGTTGTGTCTGCTGACGTCACTTTTCGTGAAGACCAACCATATCACACCATTTCTACTGATCCTCTTCTGCCTCCTCACCTTGTTGCTTCAGTTCTCTTTACATCTCCACTTCCACCTCTTCTTCCCACACCTACTACACCACCCGTCCCCTCCAAACCACCTATCATTCAGGTTTACACTCGTCGTCCTCCACAAACTGATGCCCTGCAGCAGCTTCCCTCTACCGGTGTGGTCTCGTGGCTTGTTGATTCGACATCAACCTCTACGACTTATCCCTTGGCCAATTATGTATCTTTACATCGCCTATCTCCACCTCTTCTTACATTTGCTCTCTCTCTCCTCAATTTCTATACCTAACTCTGCACAGGAGGCTCTCCAGTGTCCGAAGTGACGTGCTGCAATGGATGAGGAAATGATTGCTCTCTGGGCAAATCAGACTTGGGATCTTGTCTCTTTCCCTCTTGGACATAGTTGTGTCAGTTGCAAGTGGATATTTACAATCAAACATGCAGCGGATAAGACAATAGATCGTTTGAAAGCTCGGCTTGTGGCCCGCGGGTTTACTCAACAACACGACCTTGATTATGATGAAACTTTCTCCCCAGTCGCCAAGTTAAACTTTATTCGAGTTTTGCTCTCCTTAGCTGTTCATCGCCAATGATCCCTACATCTTCTCCCCAGTCGCCAAGTTAAACTTTGTTTGGGTTCTGCTCTCCTTAGCTGTTCATCACCAATGACCCCTACATCAGCTGGATATCAAAAGTGCTTTTCTAAATGGTGACCTTCTTGAGACGATTTACATTCATCAATCGCCCGGGTTTGAGACCATGAGGGAGTCTCGTGTGTGTTTGCTCCTGAAATCTATCTATGGTCTCAAACAACCTCCTTGGGCTTGGTTTGAGAAGTTCAGCAAGGCCATTCATGAGGCTGGCTTCAAGAGAAGCTCGACAGACCCTTTTCACTCGTCATCAATCAATCAGAACTGTCATTCTCCTGGTCTATGTGGATGACATTTTGATTACTGGTAATGACTCCACAGGGATACAACAAGTTAAGCAGCACTTAAACTCTGTCTTTCAAATCAAAGATCTGAGAAATCTTCGGTATTTTCTTGGACTTGAGGTAGCAAGATGACCTGATGGCTTTGTCCCATCCCAACGAAAGTACTGTATTGACCTTCTGCAAGATGCTGGCCTCTCAGGATGTAAACCTGCCGATAGCCCGATACCTCGTTTGAGGTCAACCACAAGTTATGTGCTCATGGATCTAACTCTGATTCACTGCTTCCAAATCCTGAATACTATCGGCGTTTTGTAGGAAAATTGTTATATCTAACAGTTACGAGACCTGATATCTTATTTGCAGTTGGAGTGGGCAGTCGATTTATGCATACCCCACAGATTTCTCATCTTCAGGCAGTCGAACGCATTTTCAGGTATTTGAAGACTGCTCCTGGACAAAGACTCGTGTATAAGCCATCTTCCTCTCTTTCTCTTATTGCATACTCTGATGCGGACTATGCGACCTCGCTGGATGATCGACGATCCACTACTGGTTTCTGTACCTACTTTGGAGGAAATCTTATTACTTGGCGCAGTAAGAAGCAGTCTGTGGTGGCTCTTTCGTCTGCTGAGGCTGAGTACCGTGCTATGATGGCTGTTGTGTCAGAACTTTTCTGGCTTGAGAATCTTCTTGGGGATTTGGGAGTTAAATTATCCTCACCAACAACTCTGTTTTGTGACAGTTAGACTGCCATTCATATTGCAAAGAATCCAGTGTTCCATGAGCAAACAAAACACATTGAAGTTGACTGTCACTTTTTTCGAGAAAAGGTTCAGTTGAAGAAACTAGAATTGGAGCATATGTTCCTGCATCTGAGCAAGTTGCTGATATTCTTACCAAGGCTCTACCACGACCATTACATCATCAGTTTCTATCCAAGCTTGGTGTCTACGATTTGTACGCTCCAGCTTACGGGGGAGTGTTGGAAAAGCCATGTATTTAGGCCTATTATTTTGGCCCATATTGGAGCCCACTTAGTTTTAGATTTATCCCACATCTTGTGTTTGGGATTCTTCTCCTCTCTCTTCATATATATATGTGTATTCTCTCATAATGTATACAAGTTTTTGGATATACGAAGTTTACTTTTTCCTCTTTCTGCAAAAATTAAGGATGAAAGCCCCATGCTCAGGATGTGCCCATCAGATTCAGCATTGAACTGATTTGTTCTGCTTATTCCAATGCATATTTCCTCGCACACCCAAATACATGTATGGCTTGTTCCTGTTGACCTTGGCAAATAAAAGTATCCACAATGTTTCCATATCGTTAGAACAAAAAATAACTTCCAAGGTATACCATCTCCACAAGTCCTATTATAAAAGAAATTCATTATGAGCCAATGTTGAAGAAGAAAGAAGAATTGACATAGTAGGCTGCCATGGTCTCCCAGTTATGCCAAACCTTCTTTGCAAAAGGGCAATTGTGGAACACAGGAAGAGCTGACTCCAATGCACCAATGCACCAATGCACGGTTGCACCAGCTACATACATTACTTGTGACCCTCCCTTTCTTAGCTCTAACCTCATTAGTGTTAAGTCTGTCACAAAAAGGGCCAACTAACAACTCTTTCAGGATATTTAAAATCCCATAGCCACTAACCATCTTTGTGCTCAAGCAGGTGCTTCTCCTCTTATAGCAAATTATATGCATATCTTGCCATAAATCGCCCTTCAGTTCTCCAGACTGTTTTTCCGTCCTGCTTATCCATAACCTTAGGTAGTGCCATAGCTCTCCATTCTACTTGGAAGGTGCAAGTACATATTGCAGTGCTTCGAGGTTCTAATCTCCATTTTCACCAATAAAATTTGAGGCCGGAACATTAACGTCCATTATACTAGCTGCATTTTGAGCATAATTGATTAAATTGTTGCTTACCCAATGATCAAGCCAAAATCTCACATTGGCGCTTGAACCAATAATCGACTTTTGACCCAAATTCAAGTAGTTTTTGCATTTTAATATCCTGTTCCATGTTGAAGAATGAGAAGGCCGTGCTTGAGCATTCTGGAAGTCAGTATTATGCAGGTATTTTTCCCCCAAACAGTAACCAGAGTGAGTTAACATTGTTATCAATGGCCCATGCCACTTTCTATAATAGTGAAACATTTGTATCCATGGATAACCTGAGCCCTAGTCCGCCATTTCTTTTAGATAAGCAAACTTTGCCCCAATTGCAAGATGATCAGTGAATTATTTTCGATTGACCTTCATGAGGGAAAATGGGGTTTTAATAAAAAAGCCTGGAAAGGATAAAAAATCGAATATTCGATTGACCTCCATGCGGGGAAATGGCAAAATGAAAATTTTCCGTAGGGAAAGTGATGTAGGGGTAGGCTAGTGGTGCACAAAACCTACAACGCTAGGTGATCGTGCAAGGGTGACACGCTAATCCAATTCTACATGCAATGCAATGATCGGTATTTAATAAATAATTTAGGCAATGTAAATTTTAACACCACGCAAATATTTGAATAGAAAAGTAATTATTTATTTAGGCAATTGGAATGCCTTTCCTCCGCTCGGAGGGCCAAAGCAAAGCGCGGCGAATGTCTCCTCCTGCAAGCTATTAGTGCACCAAAACAAATTCCCACAAACAGAAATCGCAGCAAGATATGATAAATTACCAAATGCAAATGTGAATCAAATAGTACAATACCACAAACACTCACAAAATAGAGGGCTGAACCGAGACACTAAAGATTTGGAGGGCCGGATGTGTAGATCGGCGATCGGAGGTGGAACCGGTGGCGATACGACGGTGACGATGGCTGCCCTCGGAGGAAAACAATGGTAACGAATAGTAAAACGGCGGATTCGGCCACGTATAAGTAGATCCGGGCCAGGGATGGGTAGATCTGCTATTTAGGGGCGGATTCAGGCAAAAATGGAAAGTTTGTGCGGTGGAAATAACGGATCGGGTGGATAGAAATCTAGATCTGGACTGATCTAGAATTTTAGGGCTATTGGGATGGTGGATCCATGGAGGGAATTTAAAGGAGTGGTCGATTGAGGTTTATGGAGTATTCCGGGCGGTGGAGGGAATATGGTGGTCGACTAGTTGAAAAGGGGGGGAGTGGAGTAGTCGGCTGGGTGAGAGGGGGCGGAGGAGTGGTCGGCTGGTTGGGGGGGGGGGGGCGGTGGAGGCAGGCGATGGGCTGCCGGCTTCCTGCAGGAAAACAGCCAGCTGGCTAAAACTGTGTACAATAAAGTGATAAATGAATAGTGAATCAAAGTGAACAGTGGCTGAAACCTTGACAACAACTGGCTGTTTTCGGGGGATGGAATGGGGGGCTGCAGCCGGTGGGAACGAAGGTTTGAGGCGTGGAAAATGAAGGTGGGGGTAGAACCTACCTTGGGGAGGAGTTTGGCGGCCTAGGAGTCGTCACCTAGGGTTCCATGACGTCGGCACCGGGGAGGGATCGCTGGAATCCGGGAATAATTCTTCTCCAAATTCTGCATTGACTGAATTCAGCCCTCAAGACTCCTATTTATAAGAAAAGAAAAGCTAGGGCATCCCCCATCAACGGCTATGATTGGCCGGTGAGTTCTGCTCTTAAAATGCATCAATAATAAACTGAAAAATATAAACTAAGCGCATTCTCGTTTTTGCTCCGCATCAGAAAGGATACAAAATCAATTTTTTGAGGCCCCAAAGGGTTCAAAGGAGCTGAACCAATAGGCGACGAGAAAATGACAAAATGAACTTTTGCCATAGGGAAAGGAGAAAAAACAAAAATGATTTTTAACTTCATGAGGGTGCGCAGGGGAGCCGATAGGCGAAGGGAAAATGGCAAGGTGCTATACTAAGGTTCCGCCTTAAACATTCCTTGGATTAGGACATTGATCAAATCAAGCTATGCTGACCCTCAAGCCCTCCACACCAAGGTTCACAGTAATGCACTTGTCCTCCCAGAGAATTGACCAAGGGAATGGAAGTTCAGAGCATTAACGCTCGGGTGGAGAGTTACGAATTCTCTTACAGGTAGACTGATTCAAATTTTTCTTGCTTCTCATTTTACCAAAGATTTCTTTAATACAACTCACAGCAGAGCATTTTATAGAAAGATCCAAACGCATAGTACAAATTGCAGAAATTATCGAACATAAAATAAAAGACATTACATAAATAGAAAATTCTAATTGCCTCTTAATCTAATTAACCCATAACTAAAGACTCTTAACGTTGGAGAAAATTTTTCTGCTGTAAGTAGCTTGTGCCCTTGATAGCTTTGGCACAAAAAAGGGAAGCACTTACAGCTCCTTGATTTCTTAGAATATGAGATATGTAATGCAAGGAACAAGAGAACTGTAACTCTCTTGTGAATGGTGATGGTAGTGCTATTGAAAACTTGTAATTGTAGGGAATGCAAGAAGGGTGGGCTAACCTCAACTTGTTTGCACATTGCTATGAAGTTTTTATCAGCAGTAGCAACAACATTTAGGGCATGTTAACAATTATCACATGAAATAACATTTGCAGTCTATCTAATATGATTAAGAAAAAGCCTCGTTTGCGAGATTGTTAGCAGAGTGCCAATTGGAGCAGTGATAAATCACTTGTTAGAATTGAAGAGAATTGTTTGCAGTGTAATTCAAAATAGAGAATACATGTTAGCTATTTGGTAAAACAACAGTGCAATGGTTATTTAAATCCAAATAAATGGAATGCCCATATGCACTATTCTATAATAAACATTTTAAAAAATGTTCTAAAATAGCGGGCCACAAAACATATTGCACAAGGAAATACATTTTTAAGATGTCTTCACATGCTATGGTAGTTTAGCAAATTTTAAAAAATATAGTTCAACATTATAAGAAAATTAAAATCAAATGTTAAAGCTTCGCGCAGTATTTTCCTAGAGCGATATATAATATTTGGACCAGATTTTTCAATGCATAAGTAGTTCGTCATCCGAAATTGAAAGCAGAACATATTAGTGAAAATAATCCTGAGGGCTACTAACATTTATTAAAACTATAAAATATATTACATATTAGCTTCATGCAATTGTTTAACAATGAAATTGCACAGTGCAACAATTTCATTTACACCTACTTCTCCACCTGGCATATGATCTACATCTAAGACATAACATTACTGATGGGTGCCGCCGACCCACACATGTGTATTCCCAAAGGTGTGATGACCCACAGATTACCACAACAAATAGTGAACATCAAAAGCAGTTTTTTTAGCGCAGCATAATATGTAAGAGTATACAAAAATACAAATGTACAAAATAAAAAGTTTATTTCATAAAACTTGACTAAATATTCTATAGTTGTGTACATCCATACAATTACCACCACAATCTTACCTTAACTTGCTCCTCTTTTCTCTTTCTGCATTCTTCTTCTGTCAGTCTTCTATCTGGGTCCGGACCTATGTCGGGTCCCTAAAATTTTTGAATAACAACGGGTTGGTCATAATAATATGACTAAGTGAGAAATTTACCTCTTTAATCGCTGTACAGACAAAGCAAGAGAGTACGTTACAATATGCATAAGATTTATTAAAATTTTAAATCAGTAAAAATGAGTGTGCATCTAGTATAAACAAAAACTACTAATAAAATTTATTAGCAATTTCTTTTATAAATTTTAGTATATTTCATTTTCATTCGTATCAGTCTTACTGTCTTTTCCATCTTTGTTTCAATTTTTAGTCTTCATTTTTTCAGTATTTATACTCTTTTCATATTCATTCACTGTTCATATTCAGTCAAATCATTTTTTAGTGTTCCGTTCTTCATTTTTCAGTCTAGGTAATGCTAAGGGAATCCATATGCATTAGAGTATCAATACACAGTCTTTGGGACGGACCCTTCAGGGTCCATAGTGCACCAATCCAGTATGGTCCACACACTTCCCGGGCCTATTGGCCCCTCTTGGAGTTGGTGAACCAGTCTAACTCCGTCGGGCTTTTCAGCCCTCTGGAGCCCATTCCAGTGCGCTGCCACGCGCTAAGTCCCGTCGGTCAAAATGAATTGGAAATCCATCTATGGTCAACACTTATCATTACCTAATGTTTGCATTGATGCGTTACCATTCAATTCTGCCGTACTTCATTTTTATTTGAATATATACTTAAATGTAAATGATAAATTATTACCCTCAAATTTATAATCGCTTTTGAATTTGTTTTCAGTATTTAAGCTATTCTTTATGTCAATGATTAAAACTGTGAACTTATTCAATTTCATAGAAATGATGTGCATGCACATGAATGAAAATAGTATCAGTGTAAAAATAATGTATTCGCATGTATTAATTGAAAACACTAAAAAATAAAGCTTAAATTAAAGAGAAAATTTCACAGTCATTTTCTCTTTTCCTTTTCCATTTTTTGTTCCATCATCGCGCCTATCTTTTGAAGCCATCCTTTGCAATATCTGTAATTATACGTCATTTAATATGGCTGCGTCTTAAATAGCCTATAATTTTGAATCTATTAAATGATCAGGACTTTTTTAATGGCTTGTCAAAAGTCAAAGATGATTAGGGTGAACATAATTAAAATCTACAACGAATCAAAATACGATAAAATGAGTTAAAGCCCAAAATATTGTAATCCTTCATTTGGAGCAATAAACAATTCCAAACCTTACAAAAACAGCTCGTGCAAGATAAATTAGGGTTTTTATGCATCATAGAAACTATTCCATAAGAACATCCCCATGGAATTATAAACCTTCAAAATCCCACAATATCGGTCATTTATATGCATTCATACCACCATTTAGATAATCATCATTATCTATGCCATCCTTCAAGCAATTTGGAAATGCAAAGAGGAGAGAAGAGGGATAAAAGACACACATTCATTCATATTAAGAGCTAAAAGATTATTCAACAGAATCCATCATTTAAAATCATCCCTCTGAATATATATAGAAAAAGCATAGAAATATTAAGTCCCCAAAAGAATCACCAACTTTCAAAACCCTAGTTTCATTTATATTGAAATTCAGCATCCAAAAAGAGAAAAGAAGGGGGAAAGAAGAGGAAAGAGAGCTTACAACAGGTAGATTAAGACCCAAAATCTTCGCTAGAACCACTCCTCGTCGCAGAATCGGCTCTGCAGCCGTCGACACTAAGAATCAAGAGAAGAGATGTAGGAATCCCGTCAATAGCGTGAGATGGAGAGAGAGGGAGACACGTCGATCGTTGTCGACTGGAAGCGGCGAGCGAGAGCGAGAGAGGAAGTCTCGTGCGGTTAAAATGAGAAAGAATAAGTTGTTTCTCAATTTATCGAGAGCCCCAAAATGACATCATCAACCGACATAAGCTAGCTCTAAGTAATTAAGCCAACCCAACCTCTTAATAACCAAACCAGCCGGCTCACATCACATTCCCTCTTAGTCAAAGCATGAATTAATCTAAATCATGTAACCGACCATATCTATCATAAAATCAAAGCCACCAACTATATTAAATCCTCAAAATTATTGTGTCGGTAAAAGAAACATCGGCAAAGCAACTCTGTCAAGATTTCTTTTAAAAAATAAGCATAAAAAAATCTGTCGCAAATGTCCATCGCTAAAATAATCGGCAAAAACAAACACGAGAAACTGAGTGATGGAAAATTCCTGAAAATTCACGACACTGAATTTTATGTTAGTTATCATCATAAGAGAAAGATTTGCATATGTTGTTTATCTATCTTGAGAAGGCTTATAATAGGGTTCCAAGAGAAATCTTATGAAGTGTCTTAGAAAAGAAAATGTATATTTATCATACATTGATATAATCAAAGATATGTATACAAATTCAGTAACGAGGGTGAGGACATATGGAGGATTAACACAGGAATTTCCTATCACTGTTGGCTTACATTAAGGTTCGGCTTTAAGTCCTTATCTTTTTACCCTTATCTTAGATGAGTTCACCGGACATATCCAATAAGCAGTACCTTAGTGTTTATTGTTTGCGGATGATATTGTTTTGGTCGATAAGACATGCGAGGGTGTAAATGCAAAACTTGAATCTTGACGAGACACTTTAAAAAAGAAGGGTTTTAGGTTTAGCAGGGTAAAGACAGAGTATATTGAGCTTAAGTTTAGCAGTGCAAGAAGGATAGATGACTTCGTTATTAAGTTGGGTGATCAAGATATTTTTCGCAGTGACTGCTTTAAATATCTTTGATTGATAGTTCAAAAAGATGGAGGTGTTGATAAAGATGTGATACATAGAATCCAAGCAGGTTGGTTGAAGTGGAGAGTCGCTTCAAGGATCTTGTGTGATCGTAAAGTACCATTAAAACTTAAAGACAAATTTTACTGTACTGCGATTAGACCAATGATGCTCTATGATTTTGAGTGTTGGGCAGTGAATTGTGTTGATAAATGATAAGCAAAAAATGGGAGTTGTGGAGATGAGATTGCTTAGGTGGATGTGTGGACACACAAGAATGGATAAAATTAGGAATGGATACATCAAGGATAAAACATGAGTGACACATATTGAGGAGAAGATGCGAGAAGCTCAGCTAAGATGGTTTGGACACGTACAAAGAAGGCCATTAGAGGCACCTGTTAGGCGTTGTGAGAATTTTTAGTCACTAGGCATGTTAAATGGAGGGGTAGACCAATAAAGACTTGGAATGAAACTACAAGGAAAGACATGATTTACTTAGGCATTAGTGAGATTATGTGTAAAGATAAGACACTATAGGGACAAAGGATCCATATAGCGGACCCCACTATAGTGGGATAAAGGCTTGAGTGTTATTGTATCATCATAGGGGAAATTTTTAATTTCATTATTTTTGTTCGGGTATTACAGAAGGAGGTGGTGATTCTCTATCCGTTCGGGCAACGCGAGTCCACGGATGCATCCAGATGGCCATTTTTGAGTGTTGTTGTATCATCATAGGGGAAAATTTTAATTTCATTATTTTTGTTCGGGTATTACAGTAGGAGGTGGTGATTCACTATCCGTTCGGGCAACACGAGTCCACAGATGCATTCAGATAGTCATTATGAGTCATTTTCATGCATTTACTTTTTTATTTTGAGTTATATTTGAGGCCCGATCGTTTCAGAAATAATGAGCCGTCCGATCTGGCTGTCATACCCTAGTTATTAGTATATATTTGCAGGAAACAGTTTGGAAAGGGGGTTGAGGGTTTATTTCCATTTTGGAACCGTCAGTCCCCCTCTCTTAGTGCGATTCCGGGCAAGGACTCTTGGTGTGACTCCAAGGCAACCAACGTCTTCCTCCATCACCGTCGACTTCCTGTTCACAGTCCCCATCCATTCACTCAAGCCTCATTCGCGCGCACCTCACCGTTATGCCCCACTTCCAAACAACCTGCATGCTGCAGCTTCCACATAAATTGTCGGTCGCAATTCCTCACTGCCACTCCAACACAACTCCTCGCCACACTTAATCCCAACTGAATTCATCCAGGACCATTTCCTCTTACATGCCTCTTCTATTCCAGGTGTTCAAAACCCGTAACCCATCTTCGTGTTCTGAAATCTCAATCCAGAACCCGGATTTTTGATTCAAGCAGTCCTGAATTCATTTAGGACCATCCCATCTTACACGCTTCTTCTATTCCATGCGCAAGAATACTGAAGGCCGAAACCCATTTCTGGGTTCTGAAATCTCAATCCAAAATCCAAAACTTTGATTCCAACTATCCTATTTCCTGTCCATAGCTCCCACTAATTTCCCAAGCCACTCCCACATCCTCCCAAACTCATTGCAATACCAACCGCCATCAATTTTGAACGCCCATGTGGAGCCAACAACCTTGGATTTCTATCTTTTGCTGCATTTCATAGCCACCTACAAGTGTAAATCATAGTTTGGTATTCTTGTTTCTTATTTTTGTGTGCTTGGACTATAGTTTACCGAATGCAGTATCATATGTTTTATTTCCGTGAAATCATTTTTTTGCAAGACTTATTCGGCACACACTCAAAATATCTTGCATCTATATTATGTGTGGATTAACCTTTGTCTTCCAGTTAAAATTTACTCTGAAAAATTGTGTAGTTGCCTAAGTTTTATCTTAATTAATTACTTATTGTAAGTTTGTATTAGATCGTTCATCGCATTTTCACTCCCACTAGGGTTTTTTAGTTGGAGCGCCACATTCCATTTAGGGTGCCATATTAGGGCTTTCATCATTAACTTACCACCGCATCAAATTGGTATCAGAGCCCCAGGTTGGGCTACACTATATGCTACATAGTGGTAGGATGTTTCGGCCATCCATGTTTGATCAGAACCTTGTTGATGTCCTGGTTGCCAGTTCAAATTCGAGCATGCCACCCACCGAGTTCCAAAGACCCTTCCTTGATAGATTCAGGTAGATAAGAGCTCAGCTTGACGCCATTACTAATGACATTGCTAGAGTTAACACTAGAGTTGATTAGTTTGACATCCCTAGAGGTCAGACCCCACCCCTACGCTATGATGATTTTCCAGACGATCCCCGAGATGTTCCATCCCCCCTCATGGATGTGTTAGAGACCCGCCTTCCCGAGATCCCATTCCTCCTGTGAGAAGGAATACCGAGAAGGCCTATGAGTATCAACAGGGCCCAACCCCTCTGAGACACCACCATCCTCTCGACGAACCTCGTCCACCCCCACCAGATCGCAGAGGTTGTGCTCCACCAGCTCGACATGATTACGATTCTGATGATCATTATGATTAATACCTTGAACTATGACGCAGAGTCATGGCGCCTCTATTTCATATCATGTTTTTTTCCATGCATTATGCATTGATTTCATTGTTATTTACCCTACATCTACTTGGTTTTATGTGATGTTCAACCATTTGTTATGCTGCATGAATTCTGGGTAAATACTGTGTTTAATGCAGGTGCGGATAATTTCTGAGTTTTAAGTAGGTTATGTGCAAATCTCTTCGGGCACGCGCGCGCGTCCTAATGCGCACCCCCGTGCATGCACTATTATAGTATAATTATTCCTAGGTAAAATATTAGTGATTGGAGAGTGTGCGTGCTCCTCCTTCACTTATGCGTGTGCGCACACTATTTATGCCCGTTTGCGTTCATGCCTAGAAATATCGTTTTCTGGGAGCGTGCGTGTGTATCCTTCTCGCACGTGCGTGCGTTGGGGGCACACTCATGTCGTTGTATTCTAGTTCATTCTCTACAGTTCTACGCGCATGCACCTTGCTCCCTTATGCGTACATGTGTGCGTGGTCATTTTCCTGTGCGTATAAATACTGAAAATTAGGGAATGATCTGAGTTCATTTCTTGCAGTCGTTTCTCGCTCCTTGCAGGTCGCCAACCCTTGTTCTTAAGGAGAATCCATCTTCTACTCCAAACTTTACTTCTTGGATGGATTTCTAAGTGAAAAGTAGGTGATTTGAAGGTCTTGACATCAACAACGTGGAGATTTGAACAGCCTGAAGTGAAAATGGGCCATCACGAGAGGTGACAGCTCTACCCCTACCCCAGACGACAGTCAAGATTTAGCAGATAAGCCAGAGTGACAACCCATTCTCTTCCCATTTCGAGGAATAGTCTCTTCGTTCTCTCCGTATTCGCGGTGTTACCTTCACCTCAATTTCCATCTTTTCTTGATTTTCCTTATTATTCATGGTTATATGCTCTTCATAGAATATTATGTGGGGATTTATTTTTGTCTTCTATTGAATATTCATTATTTGATGTAAAATAGATTTTGCCCGAAATTATATGTGCGGTGGAATGATGTATTCTTGCTCTTTTGGTGCTTATTCTTGCAATGTTAAGTTTAATTAGATTTGATGAATATGAATTAGTTAATTTCCAATTAATTGTGTGCATAGATAGCTCAAGGCGTAGTACTTCCTCGTATCTTCGCCCGTGCTCCACATGATTCGATACTCGGTGTATTCATCATTTTATATTACTTCGGCCAGTGAAATGCCAACGTTAATCGGATAACGACAGTTGCAGTTTAGCGACCAAGTCTCCTTAGCCGAGGATGATATTACTTGACACATTCATATTGACGCATCATCCTTCAACGAGAACATGGACCCAAAGGCATTTATCGCTAGTTTCTTGTCATGAACCACTATAGTGACGAGAGACGTGTACGGTTTGTCAAAATGAAATTACATCGGCAGACAAAGTTCTATTGGACGAGTTTAGAGCGATCTATTGAGCGAGATAGATACTACCTCATCACCAGATGGGTTGAGATGAAACAATGGCTAAATGACAAATACCTTCCCGCCTTATATCGTGATCAACTGTTAGACCATTTTTACACTCTTCGACGAAGGACCCTTTTCATTATCGTATGTATGTCGCGTTTTCATGAATTAGTTGTGAGGAGTGACTTTTTTGATGAGCCCATCGCGACGACGTCCCGTTTTCAAGTCGAACTTTAGTCTGAAATCCGGAGGGAATTTATTCCCCACAAAGTAGAGACAATCGAGCAGGTGTTTCAGCTAGCACTTGAGTATGGGTAGTACCTGCACACGATGGGCCCGAGGAAGGTCCCACTCAACCTGATTCCTCTACATTTATGAGACCTGGACCGACCATGACCACTGCCACTGTGCCTCATCGCACCTCTGCAGATGTGCAAGGCAATGCCATCATTCCTGGACCTCCCAAATCGGGGGGGGGGGGTGTACAGTGTTATAGGTGTTTTGGTAGGGGGCACATGCCCAGTACCCGATTAAGAACTTATTGATTGAAGAAGGTGAGCCCATCACTGAGCCTGTGGATACACCCATTTAGGAGATTACAACTACTGTAGAGGACAGATGGGAGAGCGATGTCGAGAAATTGCTGAGGTTAAGAGTTATTCACCGCCTGTTGCACACTCCTCATGCAGAATAGAATTGACTTCGCACCATTATCTTGTACACCTATTTTCCCGCCATAGGCGGCTACTGCAAATTAGTTATAGATAGTGGTAGTTGTGTAAACTTTGTAGCTAGGAAAGGTTTGAAGCGTATGCAACTCACAATTGAGGTGCACCTACACCCTTGTGCCTTACCACGTCTTGTGGGTGTATAAGTCTACCATCCAGGTTACACAGAGGTTCCTGGTGTCGATTCGTTTAGCGTCCATTGAGGACAAGGTTTGGTGCGACGTTATACCCATGGACGTAGCACACGTATTATTTGGTCGACCATGGTTTTATGTCTTCAATGCCACATGTTATGACCGATCTAACACATGTATTTTTTGATAAGGGACAAAAGATCGCCCTTTTCCCGATTTAACCTAGGAACCCTCACAGGGGTAAGGTTGATCCATCCGTTGGTGTTGGGTCATCTAGGCCTTTGCACATCTTAAGGAATGATGACTTCTTAAAGAAAGTGTAGATACCGGAGTTATGTATGTAGTGGCATGCACTATTTTTGTTATAAAATATTTTTATTATATAATATTATTGTTCTTATTATAATATAATTTTATTATTATTCAAGTCAATCCTTTCAGGCCGTCCTCGTAGTTACACATCCCGAGTTGTGGCAATTTAAAAATAATAAACTATTGATAAATTTTTGAAGGATAGATCAATCCTTTCCGTCCGTCCTTGAAGTCTAATTAAATTGCTCTATAAATTATTGATAAATGTAATGCTATTATTATATGTCATTCATTCATCCTTCGCAGCTGTCTATGAACCTGTTGGTTCACTTATATCACAAATCTCTCAAAAGTCAAGACTCAAAACCCATATGTAGATGCTTGGATCCTGATTCCTGATAGTCACGCACTCCCTCTTCCAGTTCTGCCAACTACGACCAATGTTGTGAAGATCGAGATCTTAACTAAGATCGAGAGGCATCCATAAGATCGTAAAACGTAGGATCGACACGGATCGCAAGATCGTATTTTAATAAAAATTAAATCAAAAGAATGAGAAATATGTATTAATCTACATACCATCAAATAAAAATATAATATTTCATACCATATCAAATTACCAATGATATCATCACATCAAAATATTAATATAAAAGACATAGATGTAGTCGCATACTCGCATACCATACCATCACATTAAAATATTACATTCCAAAAAGTCAATAGTGTTCAATCCTACTTTAAAGAAAATCACTCAAGTCAAAATTTAAATTTTCCCCAAAAGCATCTTCATCTCTTTCACCCATCAGTTGCTCTGCCTCTTCGTCCTCTTCTGCAGCGCCAGAAGGTTCTCCAATGAAATCAGGAGTATCCAAATCCGCTTCAATTGGAGCCTCTTCTTCCTCTCCTGCAACCATCATATTATCTTCATCTTCATCTTCAACAATCCACTCATCATCTGAAGGGATATCATCAAAATTATAATTATCCGCACTCCTTTTTTTTCATTTTGCCCAATCTTGAATTTGTCATCACAAAGATGACATCATTCATGGTCTTCTGCTTTAAGCGATTTCTTCTCTTTGTGTGTACCTAAAAAAAAGTAAGTTAATTTACATAACAATGATAACATAATATAAATGCAACGTATAAAAGATTTCTTATTTATTAAAATATACCATTTCAAAGGCACTCCAATTCCTCTCACATCCAGAGGAACTACAAGTCAAGCTCAGCACACGAAGAGCAAATTTCTGAAGTTCTGGATGTTCCTCCCCATATGAATCCCACCATGTTGCTGGAGTTTTGATATTAACTCCAGTTTTGGCAACTAAAGATCCAAAAAATTGCCTTTTATTCTTAAAATCCTCAAGCTGGCTATCAATTTTTGAAATTTCATCTATGTTTCCGCCCGTCATTCTTTCAATACAGTCATATAGTCCACGTTTTACTTCATAATCAGCCTTAAATGTAGGACTGTAATGAAATTGGGGGTTCAAATAATAGCCAGCAGCATGCAACGGCCGATGGAGTTGCTTGTCCCATCTAGCATCAATAATCGCCCATATTGGTTGATAACTAAACAATGAAAAAAATTCAAATAAGTTAAAGTTAAAACCATACTACAAGAGCAAACAAATCAACAATTTGATAAAACCAACTTACTATTTTTGCACACCATCAAATGCCTGTGCAATTCTCTCTTTGGCCCTATCCATTTCTTCATAAATGAATCCCATGGCAGGCTTCTCATCTGAATCAACCAATCGCAGCACCTTCATCAAAGGGTATGCCCCCTTCAATCAAATAACAATATTTTTCCAAAACTCTCTGTCCATAATCACTTCTTCAATCAATTTTCCATCTCTTGAAGCTGCAAACCGACTACCCTTCCATTCATCTGAGTTAAACATTCGTATCAATGGAAGTTTCTTATCATGAAGGCATCCCAAAGTGAGGTATGCTGTGGCAAAGCGAGTCATTCCTGGTCTAATCAAATCTTTATCTTTTGTAAATTTTTTCAAGATAGATATGAGATTAGTTCTTGAATAAATATAAGTTGTAATTCTTCTAGCCCTTGGAATTGTTTCATGATGCACAACTATCTTCTTCTCCATATCCTCCAACATCAAGTCTATGCAGTGCGCGACACAAGGTGTCCAATACAACTTTTTCCTCTTAGCCATCAACATTTCTCCGGCAGTTTTGTAGTTTGCAGCATTATCTGTCACTACTTGGACAACATTTTCTTCACCTACCTCCTCCACAACGTCGTCAATCATCTGAAAGATCTTGTCCGCTGTTTTAGTCATCTGAGAAGCATCAATAGATTTGAGGAAAACTGTTCCCATAGAGCTGTTCACTAAGAAATTTATTAGTGTTCTTCTTCTTTTATCCGTCCACCCATCAGTCATTATTGTGCATCCTAGCTTCTTCCAATGAACTTTATGTTCAGCAAGAGTCTCCATTGTCAAATCATATTGTTGCTTCAGATATTTGACCCTAACTTCATGATAAGACGATGGTTTGAAACCCAATCCATGTCTTGAAATAGATTCGCACATCTTGTGGAATTCATCACTCTTTACCACATTAAATGGTATTGCGTTGTTGTAGATGAACGAAGCAATATCATTACATGCTTCCTCTCGCACACCCTTTTTGAAAATGTTGTTGATTTTAGATTGAGTTTTTTCACTTCTCTTGAAATAACTAGTAGAGCTTTTATCCTCTACTTTCCTCTTCGCATTTCCACTTGACTCTTCTTCTACGGGGGCAATTGTTTTCTTCAATAGTCTTTCTTGCAAACCAACTAGGATATCCCATAATTCCTTTTTCACTTCGTCTGGCACGGATTTACAAGCTCCAACATCCTTTTGTGTACACGCCAAATGATGTTTTAACCGATATATTCCTCCGGTCACCACTTTCTGACAAAATTTGCATTGTATTTTCCTTATATCTCCCTATACCGGAATGCCATACTTCCATCCAACATCACTTTTAGCTCCTGCAGCAGTCTTTTGCGTTCTAGATCCAGTGCGAGCATCAGCAATATTGCTCCCGGATGCACTATTTGAACCACCACTTGACGCCATTATTAACACTACAGTCAACCTATTCAACACTACAATCAACTTATTGTTTTGTACAAATTAAAGAAGTTGTAACTTGTAAGAACAAAAATTAACATTTAAGAACTCTTTTGAGAAAAATTATCATGACAAGAAGAAGTAGTTGAAAAAAACTCTTTTGAGAAGCATACCAAAAGATGCTTTAGATGGTGAGGGAGAGTTGGCTGCAGCAAAAGATGCTTCAAATGAGTTGGCTGCAGCAAAAGATGCTTCAAATTATGAATTGGCTGCAGTATTTAAGACAACAAAAGATACTTTAGTTGGCTGTAGTAATTAAGAGGAAGCAGTAGCTGCTGCAGTAGAAGAAGGCAGCAACAGCTGCTGAAAAAGAAGAAAGCAGCAGCAGCTGCTGCTGCAGTAGAAGGCAGCAGCAGCTGCAGTAGAAGGCAGCAGCTGCTGCAGTAGAAGAAGGCAGCAGCTGCTGCAGTAGAAGGCAGCTGCAGTAGAAGGCAGCTGCAGTTGAAGGCAGCTGCAGTAGAAGGCAGCTGCAGTAGAAGGCAGCAGCAGCAGCTGCTGCAGAAGAAGAAGAAGAAGAAGAACTGACCTAGGGATGGCGACGGGAGAGCGGGACGGCGACGGGAGAGCTTCTGCGGCGGAATCGGGAGAGCTTCTGCGGCGGAATCGGGAGAGAAATAGCAATGCGCGGGATCGAAAATAACCTAGCGACAGAATCCACGGAATCGGGAAGAAATAGGCGCGGGATCAAAAATAATCGCACGATCGCACGATCCAACGATCTTACGCGCCGATCCTGGCGATTTTGCAGGGAACCCGATCCTGCCTAACTCGTGACTCGTTTTTCCCGTAAAACTCGTAAGATCGTAAGATCGTACGATCTAAATCGAGATCTTAACAACGTTGACTACGACGACTCGACGAGCCTAACTCCTCAGCGACTCTCCGATTGCGTCTCTGGCACTCTGCATCTCCTATCCCTCTCCATGCTCGAAGCCGACGATCATTCGGGCCTCAACTCTATAGAGGCGGCCGGATCTGTGAGATTTTCTCAAGGTTCTAACTCTTGAACCAAATATTTATAGAGGCGTCCGGATCATTCGTGCCTCAACATCACCTATTCAAAGCTTTCTCCTCTTCATGCAATTCCTTAGCCAATGTTGTCCTGCTAGGATCCCAGACTAAAACTAGATTAAAACCTTCAAAAAATTAATGCTACAAATAAAATAAAATTAATTTTCGGTGTAGGAAAGCCATATTAAGCTATAATTTCAAAAGCACTAAACAAGATATCATAGAATTAATATAATATTTCAATTGTAATTCTCAAAATAATCAGCGAGATATCATAGAAGTAATATTTGCTAACTAGAATTTAGATTCTTAATCAATGGACATGCACAACCTATGCCTAAAAATGTCGGTGTTATGAGACTTTAAATGTTCTTAAGAGACATCTAATGCGACCAAATCAGAATCGAACCAGAATCGTATAGAATCGGACCGAACCGCTAGTGAATACTTTGGTTTTGGTTCTTGTTGAACTGGAGCCGTATGCACAACGCTTTCAGAAATTATGTTGGAACTAGAACCAAATTCGAAATCGGTCAAACCAAATAAAGTTTTGGTTCTAATTTTATGAATCTTTACCTTGACGGTTCCATTCACGATTTTAGTAGAACCAAAACCGATCCAAAAATGTGACCTCTACCTATAGTTGTGTTTGCATACACTTGTTTAGTCAATATGGGCAGAAGTTTGAGTCCATTTCATATCATGTTCGGTTATGAACCTAAGAAGCCCATTGACCTGATCCAAGACCCTTTAGAAGAACGACCCAGTGAGTCAGTAGAGTCTTTCATTTAGCATTTGCATGGACTTCATGAGTTAGTCTTGAAGAAAATTGCAACGAGTAATGATTATTTTAAAGCTCAAGCAAATAAGCACAAGAGAGAACATAATTTTAAAACTGAAAAGCAGGTGATGATTCACATATGACCTGAGAGGTTCCCACAAGCAACACCAAGAAAATTAGACACTCGTCGAATGGGTTCTTATACAGTTATACGACCGATCGAAACGAATGCATATGAGATTGTCATCCCTCAAAATATGGGGATAAACCGAGTATTCAATGTATATGACTTGACGTCTTATTACGATGAGCGTGTGTATGTGAATCCCTTCCTCACTACCATGCTCGAGCCACAACATCCTTCACTTTCCCCCACCCCACCCTAGCCTCAGCCTCACCTTGACTCTACCCAACCCCAGCCCGACGAGTCCCACTGTGAGGTCCGCCTCGAACCACGGTTCCACAAGTTCATTTTTCATACGAAGATACGTCTTACTCAGAGCTACCCGTGAGTCCGTGACCGCCAAAGATATTCTTCAGATTGTTGCACTTGACTTAGCAGGAGTAAATGAGCGAGAATGCGAGATAAATTGCGATATCTTGTTTGTTGGAGCGGCCTCCCATTCTTAGATGATAATTAGATTTCCCTAGAGGTGCTCAAGCGACCCGCTCCTAGGGCTACACTGAGATTATGATTATCTTCACTCACCAGAGATGAGTGTTTTCAAGCTGAGGGGAGTTGATGGAGGCCGTCGATCCACACATGTGTATTCCCGCAGGAGGCGGTGATTTGCTACTCGTTCGCGCGATTTGATTTTACGGATGCGTCCGGACAGTCGTTCATAGTCATTTTCATGTATTTACTTTTCTATTTTGATTTGTATTGGATACCCGATTGGTTCAAATATTATGAGTCGTTCGGTCTAGGTGCCCTGCCCTAGTTATTAGTATATAAATGTAGGCAACAGTTTAGAAAGGGGATAGAGGGTTTATTTCCACTTTGGAACCGTCTATCCCCTCTCTCTCTCGGTGCGACGTCGGGCGAGAACTTTTGGTGTGACTCCAAGACAACCATCGTCTTCCTTCATCCCCGTCGACCTCATGCTCAAAGCCCCCGTCCATTCCCACAAGCCCCATTTGCGCCCACCTCACCGTTAATTTTGTCGTGACTTTCGCGCAAACTGCACGTCGCAGCTCCTTACCGCCATTACAACGCAACTCCTCGCCACATTTCACCCCTACTGAATTCATCCAGGACAATCCCCTCTTACAGGTCTCTTCTATTCTAGGCGTAGGAAACCCAAAACCCATTTTTGGGTTCTGAAATCTTAATCTAGAACCCAGATTTTGATTCCAGCAGACCATCCCCTCTTGCACGCTTCTTCTATTCATGGCGCTGGAAACTCGAAACCCATTTATCGGTTTTGAAATCTCAATAAAAAAACCCAAAATTTTGATTCCAACAGTCCTATTTTCTGTCCACAGCTCCCACCAACCTCCCAAGCCACTTCCACATCCTCCCAAACTCATTCCATTACCAACCACCATCAGTTATCAACACCCGCGTGGAGCCAACAACCTCAGATTTCTACCTTTTGGTGCATTTTGTCGCCTCCTACACGTGTAAGTCATAGTTTGGTATTCTTGTTTCCTATTATTGTGTGTTTAGACTATTGTTTACCAGATGAAATATTATATGTTCAATTTCCGTTAAATCATTGATTTGCAGGACTTATTCAACACGTGCTCAAATATCTTGCATCTCTATTATGTGTGGATTAACATTTGTTTTCCAATTAAAATTTTTTGTGAACAATTGCGCAATTGCGTGAATTTTATCTTAATTAATTGCTTATTGTTAATTTGTATCGATCTGGCCATTGCATTTACACACACTAGGGTTTATTATTAGGAGCACCACATTTCATTTAGGGCACTTTTTTAGGGCTTTCATCATCAACTTACTCCATCAATTAGAAGTTTGACTTTGTACTATCATGTTTTGATGTACTTATGATTATGGATAAACTAAGCTTTCATTATCATCACATGCTTTGATATTATGTTATGCACTAGATAGATGCCTACAAATATAATTATATAATGTCATTGTAACTACTTCAATCTATACGTGGTCGGATCTACCCATTTCCGGTCCGATTCCACCATCCATCGTCGAGGACAGCCACCCTCATCATTCTCCTCGCCTCCGGTTCCACCTTATCGTCGTACACGTATCTCCGGCTCCTGATTCTTCAGTGCCTTGGCCAACCCACTATTTGGTGAGATTTCGTTGTAGTTGTTTATTATTTTCAGCATTACTATTATTGGTTTGGACCTCATACTTGTTTGGGACTCTTGCATTGTGGTTGTTTGTTTGGATATTATTGTGATTTGCATGATCTATTTGCCGCGCGCTCCTGCTTTGGCCCTTCACTTGGAGAAAAGTCTAAGCTTGTTTGCCCAAATAAATTATTTGTGCCTTGCTGTGAATTTATCTGTGTGGAATGTTATAATTTATTATTCAATCTATGATTTAATCTGTCGGGCTTTGCATAACATGTTGGGTTAGGTCACCGTTTACCCTTCGCCTATAGATTCCTCCTGCGTCACAAACCATCCTAGTCGAGCTTCTTGCATTTCCTCTACAATTGGTGCTACTCCTGTCTTATCCCTGATACATTCCTTTCTAATTTTATCGAGTCTTGTGTGCCCACACATCCACCTAAGCATTCTCATCTCCGACTCCCATTTTTTGCTCATGGACACATTTCACTACCCAACACTCAGAACCATAGAGCATCGCTAGTCTAATTGCAGTACGGTAAAACTTGCCTTTAAGTTTTAATGGTACTTTACGATCACATAAGATCCATGGTGCGCCTCTCCACTTCAACCAACTTGCTTGGATTCTATGTGTCACATCTTTATCAATACCTCCATCCTTTTGAACTATCGATCCAAGATATTAAAAACACTCACTACGGGAAATATCTTGATCACCCAACTTAATAACGAAATCATCCGTCCTTGCACTAGTAAATTTAAGCTCCATATACCCCCTCTTTGCCCTGCTCGACCTAAAACCCTTCTTTTCTAAAGTGTCTCGCCAAGATTCTAGTTTTGTGTTTACACCCTCACACGTCTCATCGACCAAAACGATATTATCCGCAAACAATAAACACCAAGTTATTGCTTGTTGGATATGTCCGGTGAGCTCATCTAAGATAAGGTAATATTATATGCACAAAAAATACGAATTAATTACATGATGGTGGATACATAAAATTGACAATTTTGGTTTCTAACTGTGTTGATTGCTAGAATTGTGATCCGATTAGTGAATTTTTGTATAGTTGGAGCGTAAAGGGTTATGTGTTGTTGATTATTAGAGTCATGACCCGTCGACCTGATTAGTGAGTTCATTTGTGTTATGGCAGTATGTGTTGGTATGAGTTGTATTCTTAATTCTTATATATAAGGGAGGGTAATGCGAGTGTTTCTTTCGCTTGGATTCTAAGGTTTAGGTCAAGCTCTGCTGACCGAATAACCAACACTCAATTGTATATTAGCGAGGGCATGTCTCGAAGGTCAATGCAAATTGTCCTTTTTCTTCTTTGTGCATCTTTCTTCTCATCCGTAGCTAATGCATGGTCAAAAAAATGACTCTCATGGTCTGGACACTTATCCGGTCTTGACAAATGTGAAAGATATATTAATTAAAATCATAAATAATCATAATATTTTGAGTTGACGAAACATATCATGCAATGAAGGAATGTGCATTAACAAGTGTTCCATCGATTGCACCAATACAATCCTTGAAATCTGACATATAACTGTCTTTATTTAATAAATCATTGTTTAAAATAAGAGTGTGCATGACAGGCTAAGCATGAATTTGAGAAACCTCTAGTGCCACCAAAGCAAAGAAAAAGGAAACAACCAAGGTTTCTATTATCTTTTTAGCTATCATCAATGACAAGGTTAATAATTCATTTTTGTGTTTTATGTTGCAGAAACATGATCCAGCAGGTCATTTATTTACTTTTTGTTTATTTATATATCCGTAAAATAATCTATAAAACTTTAAAATCTAAGGCAATGAAATTTCATGGAGTCACATGATACTGCTTGATCATGCATTTTGGTGATAGCTATAGTGTAAGATAGCAGTTAACTTGAGGAATTTATTTCTGAAATGCAGGATTTTTTTTATTGTAATCCACTCAAAAGTAAAATGGTCCCTTGTCATAAGCTTCTGTCACATGCTGTTTCTTTCTTCTTTTTTTCCTAGAGATCAGAGTAACTTAGGGTGCCCTTTTTTGCTTCAGAGGCTTCAGCATTCATGAGAGTCATCATTAATGGTCTTGATGTCTTAATTTTTTTTGTTTTCTTAGTTTGATTTTTTTAAAGTATTTGTCATGAGTTTAAAGAAGTTGTAAAGGTCAGTAATGACTACTGAGATATCATATTATTCTTTTATCCCACTATCCTTTAAGGGTGAGCATTTTAGTTGTAAAAATGAATTCAGTGAACTGCATTTGCATCTTGCATTGGGGCAGTCATTTTTGAATCTGTCCACTATGGTGCAAACATTGTTCAATCTGCAGTTGTGGTAGAGTTTGTGGATACAATTGACAGTTTGAGCAAATGAGCTAAATATATATACTTTTATACTGCTGATGTACTAGGTATGCAATGCTCCATGCACGAAATACCTTCAAATCTACGGTTGATATCATTGGTGGCCGTAACTTTGGATAATGAATTATTACAAACTTAAGGACGCTGGTGAAATCAAATATGGGTTGGATGTTATTTTGTGCATAGGAATAATTCGTTCTTGATGTGCTAGTTTAACATATTTCTGCCTTATTTGCATCACTACCTTGCAAAATTTGTTTACTGTAATATTTATTTATTTTTGTAAAAACATCAATTTAATGCATAATTTGAATCTTTGACATTTCCACACTTTAAGTATCATCCAATAGGCAAACACCATATGTATAAACTATAAAAAAGAAAAAAAAACAATCCCTCCATTAGGAAATTAATTATTTTTTATAGTATATATAGTTGGTCTATAGTGGGATAATGGCTTGAGTGTTGTTGTTGTATATAGTTGGTCAATAAATATGTCACAAAATTGTTAGTTCAATATAGAAATATGCATCAATTTTAGCGCACAACATGCACTCTTGCTAATTGATCTATATCTCATGTGTAAAATATAAATATATTTAATATAAGGAATAAGTTATGCAATTTTTTGTGTGATCTTATTACTTATATGCTATGGACATACTATATGGATTTCCGTGCATACAAAAAATTCAGTGTATTGTTTATAAAATTGTATCTGTGAAATTTGCTTGAGGTAAAAACAAAAGCAAAAAAATGATCAGTAAAATTTTTTTTTTGAGTCTTGACTTCGCACACTGAATATAGATAAAATCAGGGCCTCACTCACTTAGACCTATGTACAAAAAAAATCTACACGACATTGACATCAACTTTGTATGCTTTGACATAATTCGGCACGGTATGCTTCAACATAATTCAACATTGTATGCTTTGTCATAATTCAACAAGTTATGCTTCAACATAACTTGACATCGGTATACTTCAACATAATTTGACACTATGTTTCACCATAATGCTACACAATAAGCTTGGGCATAATTTGGCATGATTTGGTTCAAGCAGGTAGAATATAACACAATTAGAGCTACATGAGTGAATCCTGCATTGCAAAGCAAAATAGTATTCTCTATGATGAGTCATTGTAATAAGGCATGAAATACTCCCCCTAGTAATTAAAATAATCGCCCCATGTGGCAATGTCTTAACAAGGAATAAACACGCATGCCCAAGTTCATAGGTAAACTCACAAAAATATATAATTTGTTTTTTTCAGAAAATAGCACAGGAGTTCTTAAGGTGCGACAGAAGATTTGTGCTCTAGCCAGCTATCTGATCATTCACTCATTATCCATCCAAATCATCTCCTAATGGAAGAAACCTACCAAAATAGCATTAAGTGCCCCATCACATTGTTAATTCTAGATTGATATGATTGCATCATTATATTTTTCCTTATATGGCGATGAAAATTCCCTCACATGGCCTCATATTTGTAGTAAACCATTTGTCTCCCCTAAAATGACCGTCACTGGATATGCCATTTAAGGTGTGGTATTCTTTTATGAAGGGCAATCCATCTCAAGGTCATTAACAAGGAGTTTGCTTGATTTATAGTGGTTATTATGGCGGGATTTTTCATCTTGTTGAAGTAAATGCCTTGTTGACATACGTACATAATGATTACATCTCGTTGTGGGTTTAGGCGCTGAATGAATGAGTGGTAGTGTTTGTGATTGTTGATATGTTGCAGATGGACGATTTGGTTGGTTGTAAAGTAGGTTTGCACGTCTTCGTAATTTTTCATTCATGTAGTTCTTTCATTCATGTAGTTCGACGATTCTGATAGCTCTAGGTGGATTATCAAAACTTCTTACAAAATGCTAAGGCAAAGACCAAAGACAGCACATATCAATAATAATTAATGTGGGAGGCCTATTGTGCTAGTTGTTAAAATCTCGAAAATGATTTAGTATAATGTTGTTAACTTGAAAAAGGCACTTTGGTGGTCTTAGCACATGGGTTGAAGATTGTTTTGTGTGATATGGTTAAAGCGTTCAAGAAAATTGTCATTTTTTGCATCCATTGTAACAGACCAAAATCTAGTCATTCATTTAAAAGCGATAATGTGTTGTTTCATCTGACATTGTGTGGTAGAAAAAGAACTATTTTTCTTCAATCTAGGGGGGGGGGGGGGTCTACTGTAACACTCTAACCTAGTTCAACAACATTTCAAAAGCCCAACTGACACTCATGATATGAAGTAAACTAGAAATAGTAACACAATTGATACAATACGATAAAGATGATAGAAATAGCTAAAATATACAATGAAAACAAAAACTGAAGCTAGGGTTAAAGAAATACCTCAATACTTGAATCACAGAGTTAACTAGAAAAGTAAAAGACAATAAATCTGAATATTAGAATCTAAACACTGCCTGATAAAATCAAGTCCATATAAAAGCAATACAATATTTTAAGAGGAATGACTTGTACTAAAAACTACATGAAATCTCGGAAGGTCATCCTAAGCAATCTCCCAACCTGATTCTTTTGTAAAGTGAAAACCAAAAACGGATCAGTCTGCTGGTGAGTAAGAAAGACTTACCCTAGTGGCACTAAAACATAAATTTTTAAATATGCATAAATACTTAAAATACAACATTTGATACCAGGAAAAAACATTGCTAACTATTGTATACTATTCTATAAAATTAATTTTATGAACGCAAGTCATCTTTTCTATGTATTATCATCTTCCATATTTTCCTCAAAAATCCAAATCCTTCATGTGTATAGATTTCTATGTTTTGAATTCTTATCTAAAATTGTGATGACTCAAATTTACTTTTTTCTTTTTCTTGGTTTCATGAATTTCTGGGCATAATCTAGATATTTGTGTCCCTAACTTTGATTTCCTTGTCACGGTACATAGACTCGTATCTAATAATTTTAATGCGTGTAGAAATTTGATGTCGAGCCCCAATTGAGGCTCATAAGATCCACTATACCCTATGAATATGATGGTGTGCATCCATCAATATCGAGAGCAAAAAAACTCCATGTGCCTCCTAATAATTTTGCATATAGAGATCAACATGATCAACTTAAAGGAATACCCGCATAAAGCCACTAATCTTGGATTAATTATTCATTTATTGTGGCATTTTATGTCTAGCATACCTTGTTCTTGTTATCACCAAGATAATTAAATTATGATTTTACCACTTTCATCTATTCATAAAATGCAATATTCATAAGTGCATGCTCTCATAATATTCTTGCATAACAAATGCATACATAATGGAACTACACAAAATAAATTACCTGGTATGCCTAACTAAAAGGAACATAATTTCTTACATCGGTGTTCTGTTGCTATAGACATGACGCGGTGGCATGTCTTCTCTATTTTGAATTGAAATCTATGCTATACTTCTTCAATCTTTCCCCCAAATGCGTAACCAAAATCTAAAATAAATCGGGAACCGTAAAATAAGTCAAAAGGCGAACCACTACAAGTCTAGGGATCACCCCTTTTCTCGAGGGTTGGCCGAAAACCACTAAATCCATTCTAAAAGTTGGAATAACAAATGAGGAGTGAACCAGAGATAGGAAATTTTACCTCTTCCTACAAAAGTGGGATTGTTGAAACCAAAAACTTGGTCTCTCGTGGAGTTCGGGGTCCCAAAAGAGGGGTGACCTCACACCTACTACACTCGGGGGAACGTCACGGACCAAAGACTTAGGAAATTAGGAACAGACCCTCGACTCTAGCGTAGAGGTCCCACCACACACCCGGAAGGTCACAAGAGCACTTCTCCTCCCTCACCAATGGCTGAGCCGGGCACCTTGGAGAGCTCTCCCACTCAATCAAGAAGAAGCCAAGGTAGGAGGAAGCCAAAAAACTCATTCTCTCCAAAGGCACCCAAGGGGGTCTATTTATAGTTTTTCCAAGTCCTGGGGGTAAAATGACCAAAATGCCGTTAGGACAAATAAACTTCTTGCCAATAACATGTCTCCACACCGGGGGATAGAGAGGTAATTTCTACTCCGGGGGTACAATAGTAAAAACATGGCAACAAGAGGTCCGGGGGGGGGGAGGTGGAGGCTGAACCATGCTCCTCCCCCTTACCCCCACCTCGGACACCTGAGGCGAATGGGCGGACCACGCAGAAGAACCAAAGGGGCGAGCTCCAGGCCGCCGGCCGGGCTCGCCCAAGGGGGCTGGGCGCCCGGGCGAGCCCCAGACCGCCGGCCGGGCTCGCTCAAGAGGGCTGGGCGCCCGGGAGAGCCCCAGGCCGCCGGCCGGGCTCGCCCAAGGGGACTGGGCGCCCGGGCGAGCCCCAGGCCGCCGGCCGGGCTCGCCCAAGAGGGGTGGGCGCCCGGGCGAGCCCCAGGCCGCCGGCCGGGCTCGCCCAAGGGGACCGGGCGCCCGGGCGAGCCTTAGGCCGCCGGCCGGGCTCGCCCAAGGGGGCCGGGCGCCCGGGCGAGCCCCAGGCCGCCGGCCGGGCTCGCCCAAGGGGGCCGGGCGCCCGGGCGAGCCCCAGGCCGCCGCCCGGCTCGCACAAGGGGGCCAGGCGCCCGGGCGAGCCCCAGGCCGCCGGCCGGGCTCGCCCAAGGGGGCCGGGCGCCCGGGCGAGCCCCAGGCCGCCGGCCGGGCTCGCCCAAGGTGGCCGGGCGCCTGGGCGAGCCATAGGCCGCCGGCCGGGCTCGCCCAAGAGGGCCGGGCGCCCGGGCGAGCCCCAGGCCGCCGGCCGAACTCGCCCAAGAGGGCCGGGCGCCCGGGCGAGCCCCAGGCCGCCGGCCGGGCTCGCCCAAGAGGGTCGGGCGCCCGGGCGAGCCCCAGGCCGGCGGACAGGCTCGCCCAAGAGGGCCGGGCGCCCGGGCGAGCCCCAGGCCGCCGTCCGGGCTCGCCCAAGAGGGCCGGGCGCTCGGGCGAGCCCCAGGACGCCGGCCGGGCTCGCCCAAGAGGGTCGGGCGCCCGGGCGAGCCCCAGGCCGCCGGCCGGGCTCGCCCAAGAGGGTCGGGCGCCCGGGCGAGCCGCCGGCCGGGCTCACCCAAGGGGGCTGGCCTCCATCCGGAGTGCCGCTCCTACCTCGCACCTAGGAAGCGGGGGGGGGGGGTCAGTCATCTTGCCACACCCACCGAAAAAGGGGTCAGGGGGGAAATGCAGATTTTCCCTCCCCCTACTATTATATTTCCAAGGCCAAGACAAAATTGGTCACCAAGAGTGCAAGATCTCTGAAAAGCTTAGAAAACTCATAGTTGGTCCTGCGCCTGCTGGGAGGGCCCTACTCTGCGAATACGGGGTTGTACAGGGATCCTATAGTGACTAGTGAGTTTAACAATGCACTGCAAAATGACGGCTTCACCGACTGTCGTTAGGTCGCTCGGCTTCAACGTCGCAAGGAGAACAATCATCAAGGTTTAGCGTTGGGAGGAGGGACGCTTGCGACAGCTGGAATCATTGGGAGAAGAAACCCTAACCATGACCCTGCTTCCTTCTATGCAGCGCTTGTTATGACCGAGAACGCAAGAGGCGTGAAATGTGAAATTCTAGGCGTCTGTCTTTTGAAGTTTTGTGAATAAGAGGGTTTAGAGCTTAAAAAAATGAAAATTTCCACTCTTTACTAAAAACCTTTTATTCATGGTGGAATGCTCTCTCAAACCAACAAATTACGACAAACTAAATACTCCAGAAATATTCCCATACTAACCAGAATTATTTAATACATTAATTGGAAAATTAAGATTGCGACACCAACACTAACGACGATCGGACCTTGAAAATACAAAGAGAAGATGGGTAAATTTCAGATGTTATATCAACCCCGTTGTACCCCGACTCGGATGATCTTTCTCGACCAACAAACAATTGTGTCAATCAAAAGAAAAATTGGGGAGACGCAAACCACATATGACATAATCCTGAAGGTCGTGTGGAACACAGGTGAAAGATTGGGAAAAGTCATCCCAGTTACAATAGTAACATTTAATGATGATTAATTAATCTGATGGGACATCATCTGAATTGGGTTTCACCATGGTGACTGGCACCTTTGGCAGAGGCAGTGAAGTAGTAGTATGGATGAGAGTGGTCAACAAAATTGTGATCATCGTAATAATAGTTGCAGAAAACCTTACTCGCACTGGTTGGTAGGGAGTAATTGAAATGTTTATAGTTCATCCAGTAGTGGTCATTGATGAAAAATTGGTGAAAGGAATTTTGTTGTGAATTTTTCGGCTTTTGGTTGCTAAGAGAAAGGCATTTTATGCTCATGGAGCGTGGAGTGCATGTGCATGGGTGGGTGGCATTGTTGACCTAGCTGCATTCAATACTTATTTATCCTTAACCTTAATACAAATTACATAATGCATAAAAAACACGTGCCATCGTGTGCCCTTTTATGGGAATACATAGCTCCAAAATTATGATATATCACATTTGACGGTCACATTGCAAAAAATTTTGATGTCTTATGGATTCAAAGAAAGATATAAATATGAGGAGCGTACTACGAAATTTAGGAGACATATTTCTTGAGCATATCACTTGCAGAAATATTTGTTTTCATAAAGTAATGATTGTGATATGCAGAAATATTTGTTTTCATAAAGTAATGATTGGTACTAAAGATGAACTTGCTAAAACTCGAAGAATATTGAACATAGAAGAATGCTAGCATTGAACCTCGAGAGATGCTCCTGCCAAGATACATTCTAGGATTGATTACCTCATCCAGGCTAAGCCTGATTCCAAAGCCTTACAAGAGAAAAAACACATACCTTCCCTTGTGTATGGATACAACACGTGCACATATCAAGATGCTCCTATTATCCTATAAGTGTCCAAATAGACTAATGTATCTATTAGTTTATGACATTCGTAAACGCAACAATACATCCCTAGGGAAAACTGCTAGTCTACCATACCCCCAAGATTCTTGAGGGCCGATTGTGCTAGGAATGTTGAGGACACCATATGTAGACCATTGGAGTCAGCCATGGTAATATCTTTGTATTTGACACTGAGATACATGCATAATTCTTTATCCGGAGCTGATGTGTAGGAGAGTAGAGTTGTCTACAGTAGAAACAAAGGCTTTGACAATGGAGTTCGAGGTACCTTTGGCGTGATTGTTGTTTGGGTTCATTGTTCAGCTTTTGGTGCAGGTATGTAAAATCTTTGTATTTGGCATCGAGAGACATGCATAGTTCTTTATTCAGAGTTGATGTGTAGGAAAGTAGAGCTCAGTAGAAACACACTTTGACAATGGAGCTTTAGATACCTTTGATGTGATTGTTGTTTGGGTTCGTTGTTCAGTTTTGATGCAGGCATGCCAAAAGAGTGCAAATGAGTGTGCAAATTAGGTGAGCTTCCCATTGGAGTTCAAGTGGAGTGGTGAAAATTCCACAATGGATATTTGGGTGGATTGCGGAAGAAATGTCAATTCGAAAGATTAGAACAAACAGATGGTTTTTATTTTTGGCAAATTCAGCTTCTAAAAATTGCCTGTTGCATTTTGCAAGAGAGTGGCGAGGTTATGAATGCGAAGGCGCTTGGATATGAGGTTGGATGTCATGTATAAAAGTAACCCAAGTAATGTGTAATTGTAAGGTCGAGAATGTTGTTGGGCATTACAAAAGTGTCAATATATGCATTGATCAACTGAACTTGTTGAACTGCAAATAAGCACTCGAAAGTGTTGCTGGACTGCCGAGTGTGATAAGAAAGGATGAGTTCGTCCTTTAACATTGCTCAAATCATAGTTGAATTCATTTTGCGGAGCCAACACAATCAATATAGAGTTGAGCCATCCATATAGATTATGGATGGGCACTTTGTGGATATCCCTTGTTTAATGCAGTTTTAAAATAGCAGGAATGAAGCAAGAGGTTTCAGAAAGCCAACATATAATAGTTGGGATATTGTTGTCTTGTTTTGTTGTATAAAATGTACATAAAAGGATTTTTTTTTCTTTGCGCGCTATCCAGCCGAGGGGGCGATGACATGGTGGTCAAATCAGAGGGGGCGATGACATGGTGGGTTGGTGTTCGTGGTGTAAGATGTGGAGAATGTCAGTCAATGACGCCTTGACATTGTTCATACCTGTTTAGAGGTCAAGGTCATCAACTTTTCCCAGCATTGTATGCATGAGGGTCAATTATCTAAGTAACTAAGAGGTGAGAGGAGTTTTTTGTTGGTCTTGTTGGGATCCCTATTGATTTATCGATTGTCCGATGCAAACAATGAATTCTATGGGCGAGCTATAGGGAGTCAGGTTGACGAGCTGGTCCCCCGATGTGAACAAAAATTTGGATCTTACCGGAAACTGAGTAACCAGTACAAAATAAAAAATATAAAACTGCTTTCTGAGAATAATCACAATTTTAGGATAATTGCCAAATTGGAAGGGAGACGATGGATGAAGACACGGAAGAGGCCCTTTTGTACACTAGTTTAGTGTCACAATAGTAAGCTGAGGTTTAGGGTTACAATTTTAAGCTGAGATTTCAGACCGAACTATGTATTAACAGACATGTATTGACAATAACATTAGAGGAGGATTTACTACTAAGCATTCAATATACAAATTCTTGGTTAGTGATGATGTTAAAATAAGCTAAAGAAGAAAACAAAGATTTATTCAGAATGAAAATGTTGGTCCAAAAATTGTGGCATCTCTCATTTTCGACATATGGAGGCAAAAGAACATGGTCTTTTTTGAAGTCTTAGGCTCCGTTTGGCACGGAGTTTGCGGTCGTAAATGCGGTGGTTATGAAGCATCGTTCATGAATGCGTAACCTCATCTAAAGAACTTCATTCCCTTTTATGTTCAAAACTACCTTTCTTTTCTTGGTGGCGGTCATAACCTTTGTCATGCCAAACATTCATTTTATAGAGATAGTGTTTTTGTCCAAACTTGCTAGAGCAAAATCGCCGTGCCAAACAGAGCCTTAAAAGCTCCGATATGAAATCATCCAGCACCCAAGCTAGTCTCCCAAAGAATCGTTGTTACCAAATGTTTTGAAGTAATCTCTTATACATTTTATGGGAGAAAAGAGAAAGTTTATGAAGTCCAAGTTCCAAGCCAAAGAGGAGAAATCACTGTTAGACCAAACTCAATATGAATCCAACTCAGCTGCTTTCTTACAGACAATTACAATAAAATGAGAATAAGGCAAGAAGTCCAAGCTGGCAATTTTTGAGCCTCAAGAATTAAGGCTCTCAAGCGTACACTCCTTTTGCTGTTGCAATGCACCGAGCTCCCTGAAAGCATCTTGAATGATCAGAGAATTAAGCTTATTTATGAAATCTTGCATGCATGTATGCGCGTATGAATGTATAGGATTTTGGTTATACATCTCCCTTTACTAGTATCTACAAACAAATGTGAGAACATACGGACATCTCAGTCCTCTCCAAAGGGAAAAAGGATGAATCAGAGCAAAATGAGCCACTACAGAGAGACTTAGGCTGTAAATGAGCAACTATTTAGAGGGAAACCCTAAATTCAGCCACTCTCTTCCCTTCTTCTTTCTTCAATGTATCAAATTGTGATCTCTCTCCTCTTTAAATTGAGAAGCTAATAAGAGAAAAAGGATAAATTAGAGCGAAATGAGCTATTACAGAGAGGAAGAAGATAAGAAAAATTTGACCAACATATCAAGGTTGTGTTCGAGCCTTCTATATAATGTTTCTCTCTTCAGAAATGCTGATGGAAACATGTGACGATAATAAGAGTGCAAGATCTAGAGATTAGGTCAATATGCCTAGTTGTGTTTAGTTAGAAAACTTGAGATATGGAGATTAGGTCAATACCTTGAATATTATATATCTATACTGTAAGCTAAAATTAAACTAATTTAAAGACGAATGCAAGGGGATATAATCGGGCAAATTAAAGATTCAAATATGATTTACACATCATGAAAAAATTATAATTCTCCAAGACTGATGCCCCTGTTTATGAAGAAGTATTTTGGATTTATGTTTATTTGAGTTGTTCTGATATTTAACTGTACTTTGAACTTCCAATGTAAGACATGGATTACGTTGATGCTATCAACTTGCTAGTCATGCCATTTTATGATTTCAATATCATCAAGTGCTCTTTTGCAAGTGGGTGTGCGGTCGTGAGTGGGCGTAGCCATGGAGAGGATCCTCCAAACCTTTCTTGACCTAGATTTCCCCATGGTAGAGGGATGAAGGAAATGGTATTTTTGTGAAGAGCCGAGCTCAACCCACGCACAACCACCCGAAGTAGACTCGACTATCTGCTAGGGATTGAGGAGAGGTTGAGAAGAGGAGAGTTCTTAAAAATAGGTTTGTATGTTACCCAAGACCCCCTTTTACTCGAGCAATGAGAGGGGAATGTTCCAAAATATTACAGCTTTACAATTACGCCCTCTCCTAGGCTAGAAGATGTGAGTAAAATATGATCACACAAAAAATATAAAAAAATTTCCCGAGAATTAAAGATGCAAGCTTCCATGGCCACACGCCATCAGCCCCTCCATGGACCCGTAATATAAACATCTTTAACTTTGCAAAATCTTTATTAGTTGTTTCTATTTTTCACTTTTGACATAGCATCTCCTACTTTTGGTAATCTTTTTTTAATGATTCCGGGTGTTGATTTTGGCAATTGTTCGGGTCTTGTTCTGTTTCTACTGTTTTATATGATAGTACACTTTATATGCATCATAATTCATGTGCATCATGGTGCAGACTCAGATTCAGGCAGCAATTCGAGAGGCAAATTAAATATTGAAGTTCCTAGGTCTCTGAAGTCTACCAAGGTATCTATGTAGGTCTTTATGATTCCTAATCTTCTAGTTTTTAGTTATGGATTTCAATGTGATAGCAGGAGTAAAATATCAGTTTCTCCACTCTTTCTTTTGCCTTATCTTCGCTGTTTTTCTTTAAGCAGAAAACTTTACGATCTCAAGGAGGAAATAGACATGAAAAAGGTGATATTATTTGATCCTTTATTGTGTTCATCGGCCTAATATGTTTTTATTGTTCCATGTTACCCTTATTAATGTGTTATTGTATATGTGGTTAATTATCGGAATCTCCCCTCAAACTTCTCATAATTACACTAACGTCCCCTCCGAGTTTTACATTTTTAATCCTTAGTACATTAAACTACCATATGGGTGCATTCGTAATGTATGTTAACTGAGTGGGGTGCTCAAAGGGAAATTTTTTGTAATTTCAAAAAGGAGATGAGGTCCCCTGTACTTATGCAAAGTTCTAGGAGAGGTCCCGGTAATTAACATTATAGTGTATCATGATTATGCCGTGTTACTTAATGGTGATATTGCTGAAATAATTCAGGACCTAAAGTTGGAGCGGACCAAGCTGAACAGAATGCTCATCGTAAGGCTGCATCAGTTATAACGAATGGTAGTCTAGAGGGTAAGCATATCTAAACCTCTGAGAAGAAAGTTGTGGAATCTCCAATGCGCCTAAAGATTTGACTTGGTCGGGTTATCCTCTTACCTGCAAAACCTTCAGGGGAGAATGCTCCATCTGAGAGGCAAGTCTCCCCAGACAAGCTCTACCGGGCAGCTTTATTGAGGAGTCGCTTTGCCGATACAATCCTTAAAGCTCGCGAGAAGACCCTTGATCAGGTTCGGTGTAGAAACTTGTGTTGGGGTTTTTATTTCGTTATTTTGACTTGTTCGTCTTCCAATCATCAATAGGATGAAAGAAGGGATCCTGAGAGACTGAGGCAGGAGAGAGAGGCGCTTGAAAGGCAACAGAGAGAGGGTATGCTCTTCTTGTTTTGTGATCTTCGAATGTTTGATCTAACTTAAGATGTTTGGTTTAACTTTTGTGTGAAGAAAAAAAGTTGAAGTTAGCATTTTAGAATTTTATTTCAGAGGGATTTACAGGAAAGCACTTTTTCAATTTTAGTTCTACGAGTAGCTTGTGATATTATGATAGTGCATATTTTTGTTTAAGTCATTGAGTCACTCGTATAAATACCGTACAAATTATTTTTGTAGATAATTACAACAATAATCATTAGTTGGCTCATGTTTTCTTCCTTGATTGAAATTGTGAAAGATCTGTGCAGAGAGAGCTCGACTGCAAGCAGAAGCTAAGGCTGCCGAGGATGCTCGCTTGAAAGCTGAGGCAGAAGCTGCTGCTGAAGCAAAACGGAGGCGAGAACAGGAGCGAGAAGCATCACGGCTAGCTTTGTTGCAGGTAACTACCAACTATTTAATATTCTTTCCTATTGTATGCTACTTGATATGTTATATCTAAATTCTGCAAATCATCTTGAAAATTTTTCATCAGTCTTTGTTGCGAACCTATCCCTTCTCCTACTTAAGTCTTTATATTGTCATCTAAGTAAAATTTATTTTCTATCTTATGTTTTATAGATCTGCTCTCACCATTCTTCTAATATAATCATTTCTTTGTGTCTTTTCCAGCTTTACTGCACATCCATCTTAGCATTATCATTTCCATCGTATCCAATGTAGTTTTCCAACTCTGTTTGCACTGACCGAACACTTATTAGATTCATACAACATCAACTCTTGTGTATTTATACAAAGGTTAATTAATCACATGGGCAGTAGAGAGGAAGAATAGAATAGGTGGAATGCCCTAAACCGGGCTAAGACTTCATATTAATAGGCAAGAAATACACGTGACCTATCACGTGAATACATAAATGTGATAACATAAAACGTAAAAATAAAGCGCGTCTAACGCATATATTCAACTCTCCCCCTCAAGTTCAGAATATATTGATCATTCCCAACTTGTCAGTATTGTTCATGAAGTTGTCACTGCTTAGCCCCTTGGTGAAGACATCGGCCAGCTGATCATATGAGTTCACAAACGGAGTGCAGATATTCCCCTTGTCAAGGTGATCTTTGATGAAATGTCTGTCAACTTCAACATGTTTCGTTCTGTCATGTTGAACCGGATTATGTGCAATACTAATGACCGCCTTGTTATCGCAGCAGATAGTAACTGAGGTGTGTTCACCTGGAGACCGATATCTTGGAGAATTGTCTTCAACCACAATCCCTCACATACTTCTTGTGTCATAACCCTATATTCTGCTTCAGCACTTGAGCGAGCAACAACATTCTGCTTCTTGCTCTTCCACGAGACAAGGTTGCCACCCACAAATGAGCAATACCCGGTAGTAGACTTTCTATCATCTTAACTACTAGCCCAATCGACATCTGTAAACACTTGAATCTCCACAGGTTGGTTCGTAGAGAACAGAATCCTATGTCCTGGAGACTTCTTGAGGTATCGCAATACCCGATATGCTGTCTGCTGATGGCGAATTGAGGGGGAGTGCATGAATCTACTTAGGACACCCACAACATACGTAATATCAGGGCGAGTATGAGATAAATATATGAGACTCCCAACCAATCGTTGGTATTTTGAAGCATCCACTTTCTCCCCACTAGTATCTGCGTCAATCTTGTGATTAACCTCAATTGGAGTATCCACGGGTGCACACCCAAGCATCCCAGTTTCATCCGGAAGATCAAGAGTATATTTCCTCTGAGAGATGAAGATCCCTCGACGAGACCTCACTACTTCAATTCCCAAGAAGTATTTCAACTTCCCCAGATCCTTGACTTCAAATTCCGTACCCAGTTGTTCTTTCAAGTGAGCAATCTCCCCTAGGTCATCACTTGTAATGATGATGTCATCCACACACAATAAGAATTGATACATGCCCTCCTCTCCTCCTGATAAAGAGAGTATGATCAGCTTGTCCTTGAGCATAGACTTGTTGAAGCATGGTCTTGTTAAACCGTCCAAACCAAGCTCTCGGGAACTGCTTCAGGCCATATAGAGATTTCTGCAGACGGCAGACCTTTCCATTGAACCTTTCTTTGATAAAGTCCGGAGGGATAGTCATGTAGACTTCCTCTTCCAGATCACCATGCAAGAACGATTTTTGACGTCAAGCTATTATAGCTCCCATACGCGACTAGCAGCACAAGAGAGAATCACCCGAATTGAATTCATCTTTGCAACAGGGGCAAAGGTCTCCTTGTAGTCTATACCTTGGGTCTGGTAATATCCTTGAGTGACCAAGCGAGCTTTGTACCGCTCCACCATCCCATCTTGATTCTGTTTAACAGAGAATATCCATCGTGATCCAATCGTGCGCTTCCCAGGGGGAAGATTAGCAAGCCACCATGTTCCTTTTTTTTCCAAGGCACTCATTTCCTCTTCCACAGCCTGTTTCCACTCAGGTATCAGAACAACCTCCTGCCAGGTCTTAGGAATCATAATAGAGAAAAGAGATGAGATAAAAACTTTGAGCCTGAGAGAGGTGAGTATAACAAATGTAGTTGGCAATGGGGTGTTTGGTGCCACCCTTTTTACCTTTGAGATGAGCAAGAGGAGGTCATCATCTGAAAATGGAGCGGAAACAGGCACCGGCTCTGGCGGAACATCCATTGTCTGTACTTGCTCAGCAGTCCGGGTTTGCGGGAGTATGTGTATAATATAGGAGGAAGCGAAAAAGAAGCAGGAACAGGATCAGTACACGGAACATGAGAACGTGGAAGATGAGGTGAGGCAACAATCGGGAGAGGAGAGTCGAAGATCTCGTCACCGTTACTACCTGTCTCCCCCTGACGAGGACCAAAATATGACTCCCCTCACGAAAGGTAACATCAACAGTGCAATAATAGCGATGAGTGGGAGGGTGATAACACCAATATCCTCTGGTGGTAGGAGAGTATCCAACAAAAACACACCGGATAGAGCTTGCATCCAATTTATCACGATTTGGGGTATGAACATGGACAAAGCAGACATAACCAAAGATACAAGGGGTGATGTGAGAGGTGTGGACAATATGGTTTTTGGCTAGACAGGGGAGGGGCGTATCACATAGGAAATGGAACGAGACTGAAGACGGTTAATAAGGTGGGCGGTCGTGAGAACCGCATCACCCCAGTAGGACTTGGGAAGGTGCATCGCAAGCAACAAACACCTCACATCCTCCAGCAAGTGCCTATTTTTTCGTTCAGCGACACCATTTTGAGTGCAAGTGTAGACACATGTGGTTTGATGGATAATGCCTTGTTCGACAAGATAGACACCGAACGCTCCCCGGTCATCATATTCCCCCCATTATCACTACGAAGCACACGAATTGTGCCGCTGAATTGTTGCACCACCATTTTATGGAATGACTGAAAGCTAACAAGTACATCACTTTTCCTCTTTAACAAATAAAGCCAAGTAGTGTGAGAATGACAATCAATAAAAGTAACAAATCATTTATAACCAGATAAAGATAACACCGGGGAAGGACCCCAAACATCAGAATGGATTACATCAAACAGACATGAACTAGGAAAGGACATATGACTGATACTCTGACTAACATGTTTGGATTGTTCACATGTGTCACAAGAAAACGACTTAATTAATTGATTGAAAGCAGGAAACAATTTAGTAAGATATAAAGCAGAAGAGTGTCTAAGACGCTGATGTCAGCGCCAGATGTCGTGTAAAGTCGGAGATCTGGTGGAGGAAAGAGCCCTGGGAGGTAAAGACTGGTCCAACAAGTACAACCCACCGACGTTCCTACCACTGTCAAGCGTCCGCTTCGTATCCAAATCTTGAAACACACAAACATCGGGGAAAAATGTTACAGAGCAATTAAAGAGGTAGTCAAGTGACTAATGGAGAGAAGATTGCGAGAAAATGAAGAGACATGAAAAATCGAGGACAGTGAGAGGTTGGGAGAACACGCATTGGTTCCTTTACCAGCGATGAAAGAGAGAGAACCATGAGCAGCAATGACCTTATCACGACCAGAAAGAGGAGTATAGGAGGTAAAACCCGAGGCAGAGCCAGTCATATGATCAGTCACTCCCAAGTCGATGATCCACTCCGAAGGGGAGGAAGACAGTATGAGCACTGGAGAGACCTGAAGTAGCAAACGCAGCAGTAGAGCCAGCCGGTGTAGAGTCGATTTGAGAGCGCAACATACGGCGAAAGGCCTCTAACTCAATAGCAGACAGACCCCCAGAGGTGTCTTCCTATACCTTAGTCGAGTGCGCAGAATACTGAGTGCGATCACCAGTCTGACGACCACCACTACGGTATCCACCTCGACCACGGGCACTAGAACCCCGACCAAAGGGAGCAAGGTGAGGGTGCAGACGAAAGAAGACGTCCTTAGTATGGCCTTTCTTCCCACAGTGGCTGCACACAGGAAGAGGTCCTCGAGAAATCCTAGCTAGCGCAGAGTGTTCAGTAGATGAGCCAAGAGAGCGACGACGATTCTCATCACTGAGGAGCATACTGAAGGCCTCTCTCGAAGAGGATCGCGTTGGAGGACATGCAGGCGAACAACATCAAATTCCATGTTGAGCCCCATAAGGAAGACATGAATCCGAAAACGGTCTTTATCCTTCTGAAGTGCCTGCGCATCAGCAGTGCACGCAACAGTAAAGGTGTTGAAGTAATCCAACTCCTGATACAGATGCTCAAATACTATTCTGCCTGTGCATCAGCAGTGCACGCAGAGGTAAAGGTGTTGAAGCAATTCAACTCCTGATACAGACACGGTCGCAGTACCCTGCTTCAACTCCAAAACACGGCAAGTGAGCTCATAAATCTGCGTCGAGTTGCTTGCATGAGAGTGGTGTCACGGGCCCTTTCAAATTTCACATGCCAAATCCAACAATATATAACTGTGATACACCTGTGGAGACGTCGAGTGAAGTAACCACAAGACAACCAAGGAATTGTCCGCATCCCATTTTCTCCATGAGGAATCGGTACGTGGTGACTCAACAACGGTACCATCAATATGTCCGTAGAGCTGGTGACTGCGAATAGCATGTTGTGCTGCCCTGGACCATTCCAGATAATTCGTGTCATCCAAGACAACAGTAGTGATCTTCAACGAGACTGACTGGCCATGACTCCAAGGAGGATCGGCAGAGGAACCGGGAAGAGCACCAGATTGGGAAGCAGAGGAGATGTCAGATGGATCACCCATCGGAGAGAGACCGAAGAGGACGAAGATCTCAATTCGGATAAAAAAAACATCCTACGAGTGTCCCTTAGATCATGCCGCCGGAAATGATACCGAAGGATGTGAGCGCGATGTTTCCGACAGCCCCCATGGAGGAACAAACGGCCGGAGACAAGGGGCCGCCCGGAAAGACCGGGCGGAGAAGGTTGCCGAAGAGAAACACCGCTGAGAAGGAATGGCGCTGAAGAGAGGCAGTCAAAAAAGAGAAGCGGGTGGAACCTCCTCTCCGATGCTGCCCTGGACAACCGACAACGGCAAGCGAGTCTACTTCCTGGCGAAGAAGCGGGCTAGGGCACGGCGAGTCTACGTCCTAGAGGAAACGGCGAAGCGGAGCGGCCGACGCGCGCGAGCGAAGCGCCGATTGACGCGGCGAAGCGTCGTCCTGGCAGCAGCGCGGACGAGGGCTGAACGGATCGGCTCGCTCGGCTTTGATACCAAGTAGAGAGGAAGAATAGAATAGGCGGAATGCCCTAAACCGGGCTAAGACTTCATATTAATAGGCAAGAAATACACGTGACCTATCACGTGAATACATAAATGTCATAACATAAAATGTAAAAATAAAACGCGTATATTCAACTAGGGCGTCCCTTAGGACTTTGCGTAATTACTAGGACATCCCTTTACTTTTGAAATTACCAAAACCTCATCTTTGTGTTTACATTATTAATTTTTAGTACAATAAACCACCTCACTCGAGGGGTACATTCTTAGGGTTTATTTGGTACGGCGGTGGCGCTTGCTCCCGGCGGGTCGAAATGGAGAGTTGGAACCGGAGGGGGGGAGGCGGGGTTGGAAAAGCGGCGTTTGAGGGGCTTTTTCTTCTTGCGGCGGGTGCAAACGGACCAAACGACGCCGGCGTCCCGTTTGTTTACCCGCCGTCCGGCGGCGTTTGCTCCAAACGCCCAGCGAAAATGCCGAAACAAGCGGAGCCTTAATGTTTGCTAACTGAGTGAGGGTTTCTTGTAACGCTGCAAACTCAGAGCGGAGGCTTTTGGAATTAAACCCTATTTGTATATCTTACCAATATTTGCTATTTGAAGATGCTGTTTATTTAATTTTGTTTGGTTATCTGCCATTGACTGTCCCTAGTCTGGATGTAAAATGTTGAGGGTTGATGTTTATGTTGACACAATCTTAAAACTCATCACAAGTAAAATCAATTCAAATTTAAACCTTGTTTTTTCCCTAGTAATTTGATTATTTTCCCCATCCACTCTCCATTCTTTGAAGTGTGGTTAACTATGCAACAGATGGAAAAGACGGTGGAGATCAACGAAAACAGCTTATTTTTGAAAGACCTAGAAATGCTTCGAACAGCCCCCGCAGATCATAATATACCAGGCTCCACAGTGGACGCAAACCTGGATTGCTCCAACCAGGCGATCGATTGTTTCAGGCTCGATGGATGCAATCCCTTAGAGCAGCTCGGTTTGTTCATTAAAGCCGATGACGACGAGGAATGCGATGAGGACGATGGTCGAAGCATCGTCCCGGCGAATGACGTCGAAGAAGGAGAAATTGACTGACCAATTATACGTAAACTGACATAGCAGCTTCGTCTCTATAAGTATCCCGGCGACGGTGAGACGGGCCTCACGCATTTGAATTTTTGAAAATACGCATCCGTCGTCATATTCGGTCGCACAGCACGACTATAAATTTTGCGAGCTCCTCCCCAGGCGAATTGAACATAGTTCAGAAGAGAGGATGGATGGAAAAAAATTTATAGAATTGCAGCTAGTATTCTGAAGCAGTTCCAATTTAAGTTGAGGTTTTTGCCCGATGGGGTTGTATGATGGCTCATGTATTCTCTCATCAAAGATATTTTTGTAGATGAATGTTATTGCCCTCTCTTAAAGGGTGCTGTTTTTTTTTTTTTTTTTGAAACTGCATTGTGATTCTGGAGAGCACATTCTGCCTTGAAGGTGATATTGGGGTGATTTTTTTGTTCCTGAGTTTGTTTTAAAAAAGAAAGGTGTTTCAAAAAACTACCTGGTTGTATTTTATTTTATGTGAAAGTTTGGGCTCTTTATTAGCTTTATGTGAATATGTGGAATGAACTGCAGGAAAATAAGCTATTTGGTTTTCAGTTGAACAGTAAATTAACAATTTGGTCAGGCACCTTTTGTCTTCTGGAATTTGTAGTTTACTTTATTTAGAGCTGTAAATAGGGAAATTGTTGAATTAGTTTTATGCTTTGTTTGGCATGGTGGTTGAATATGGTGTTGTTGATCCGTCATTTGTGAACGTTCAACCTCATCTAAAGAACTTCATCCACTTGTAATTTATTGCATTTTTGCCTTCGCGTACTTAAATTTTTTGCATTTTACTTACTTTCTGCACTATTTTACGTTGTACTATTTTTGTATTGTACTTGGCAATACTAGTCATTTTTTTGGAATTGTGCTATTTCATTGTAATTTATTTTTGCAACATGAAATCCAAATGCAGCTGTAAATCCAACCGTGAATTCGTAACCCAAGCATGTAAAATCATGATTGCAAAAGATAGACGGTCAAATTTTGACTCACACGAGTTATACGTATGAAAAAACAAGCCCAAATTGAGGGGCTATTGTAGGGTTATTACTGTAATTTCAGGAAGGTCAACGCCCCATATTTTATGCAAAATTTATTTCAATTTTCAGGTAAATATTTAATTTAGAAACATAATTATTTTGCAAAAAAAGTATTTTCCAAATTAAAACAATAAAACGAGCCCTAAATATTATGCAATAGGATGAGAAATTATTAAGCAGGTGTTTTGGATCGTCCGTGCACCGAATGAGTCCTCAACTCTGCGAGGCCTCCACAAGATGCGCATAATTATGGGACAGCCAACGCGCACACGGAGGGTGCTTATTGGGTTCGGGCAGACAAGTGTCCGATGCCGGACCGAAGAATTTCTCCAAATACCAGGGGAGCATTAATCCTCAAACACTCCCTCATCTGACATTCTTGGGGATTCCGTGCCATTAACAAGCGGCTTCTCCGAGGAAGAGTCGCCGAAGTTGCCGAGGATGCTATAATCAAAATCTAGGTCATCTTCCTCTTCATCATCCTCTTCGGCCTCCGTCTCTTTCGGCATACTCTTCGCGCGAGCTTCTCGAGCCATCCTCTGCTTGATGGTATCTTCGTATGACATCTCGTACCAGACCGTCCCATTTCCGACGATAGATTTGTTGTGATCTTCGGTCATCCTTTGTTGCCTGCTCTTCTCAGAGTTCTTGGGCTCCCCCCAATAGTCGTAGCGGTATAGAGGGTTTGTCGGGTCGTACTTATCCTTCCAAAAGGTGGTATTAACATCATATCTCCCCGGCTCCTCGACAGGCAGGCCGATGGCCTTCCGACTGCCAATAAAAATTGGTGTTTAGAGCTAGCAATTAATTCCATGGAGCATGATTTGACTATACAGTTGTAGAAAATAAAATAATATTAAAAACTATATATTTATATGCCATAACTCATTACATTATATAGTTGAAATAGAGGTATCATGTCAAGCAAGCTGAAATGAATGATTCACTGAGTTATATCATAAAAGGAATAATCATGAAAAAACTATACCGATTTTGCATAATTACACAGACCTCCTCACTAGTTTTTAAAATTATCAAGACCTGAATTATCAAAACCTGCCCTCTAAGTTTATACATTGTTAGCATATATGTACAAAAAAAAAACTCTAGTTAAAAATGTAAACTCAGAGGGGAGGTCTTAGATAAATTTACATAGCATAGGGGAGGATCCTATAATTATGTAAAATTGGAGGGGGAGAAGCATAAGGCGCACAAAATGTACTTAAGCTTTGGGTCAATGTCCCTAAAAGTAAGGAGTATGCCAACGAGTTTCGACGAGGACACAAAAAAAGTCGATTTCAACTAAGGTTTCGTTTGGTTTGGCTTATTTGCTCCGATGAGTTTGGTTAAAAAGCTATTATCATAGAATGTATGTTTGGCAAACATAGGTTATGACCGCTACCAAGAAAATAAACTAGTTTTGAGCATGAAATGCATGAATTTTTTCAGGTGAGGTCTGGCATTCACGAACGACGGTTCATGACCACAGCGTTCACGATCGCCGTCACCACACCAAACGAAGCCTAAATGTAAGATAGCCAAAGTACAGTTGAGCATTTGACAAGATATACTTAATCACACTTTTAAAATTGAGATCCAAAATATTGAAGTCAACAAAGATTTTTTTTTTGAATATTTCAATTGGCGACCAAGATATTTAGATCTGACATAGGACAAATGGTTTGATCTGGAAATAGCCATGAAGGATGCTGCAATCTTAGGGTGTATTTGTTTCAGTTGTTGCTGATTGAAAGAGAGCTGTCATGCATCTGTGCTTTGAATAAATGTAGTCATACTTCGTGGGTACATTTATTTAAGACATGAACGCCTAGGTTCACTGGAAGAACGAATTCATATCTGGCAGGAGCATGGAATTCTCTCTAGGGATCGTCAGAAGCCGACTGGAATGGAAGGAATCACTGGGTAACAAGGCTGGAGGCACGCGGTCGGGAGAGCAAGGGTAGTCAGCAAAGCTACTACTTACTGGTGGCTGAAATACCTCCTACAAACGAGGACTGGGTGAAAGCCAGCGGATGGGAGGTACACAGATGATGGAAAAATGAAAGAATGCTTAGCGACAACTGGAAGAAGTCGGCGAAGCTGCTCGTTATTGCTAACCGGCGAGTCGCAGATGGGAGAAAATCGGCAATCAAACCCTAGCGCGCACGAAGAGGGGTCTGAAAGTGTATTCCTGCGCTGGAATCGTGAAAACAAATGGGTTGCGAGGGAGCGAGAAGATAAATGTTCTGCAAGGAGAGACACACCAATCAGGACTGATGAAAAGTAGCAACCCACTGCGGTTGAAAAATGACCTACATCCTACTTATTTTAAAACGGAGTTTTACTTAATATCGCCCCAAACGCCGACATACTAGGAAACAACGTCTTCCACTTAACGCGCCGGAGTCCAACCACCGAAAAAAACGCACCCATAGAAGGAAATGTTATTCAGGTTACTAGATGCTCGTTAACTCAAGAAAAAAACATTTAATGTCATAAGAAGCTGAAGATCATGTAATAAAGAACTTATGATTTGAAGGGTGATTGACTATAGGTCAAGTAGGAAAATCGCCTATGGAGAAACAAACAATAAGAATAAGAAAAAAAACCTTTATAATATTATCAATAGTTCTAGTTAAAACAATTCGTACAATCAGCAATGTAAGATTGTTAGAAGAAGATCACAAGGGAGAATAAACACTTACAAACTAATATCTCGGATCAAAGCCTCTCGCTCTTCCAAGGACCGACGCCAATGCAATAGGTCATATTCATCCATTTCTCTATTTCGTCTTAACTTGCTAACTTTAAATTCTTCTCCTCTAGCTTCTGCTTCCTTCCTTAATTTTCTGTAAAGCTGCATAAAGAATCCATAATAAGTCAAGAGCTTCTAAAATGAGCTAAAAACAATTGCGAAAGCTAGAGAATGCAGAAGTCATATTATGCCTTAGTTTACACAAATGATTGAGATGTCACGTCGGTTTGAGTTTGAAATGTCGGATGTTGAATTGTGATGATATATCAGGGATATTTTATAATGTCGGATGTTAATATTTAAATAATTTTATCCATATATATACAATTTTTTGTAAATATGTATAATGTATATTTATAAATTAAAAAATAAACATATATACACATAATGTATCTTTTAAAAATTTCACAAAAAAGAGGTCGACGGCATAAAAAGCACCACATGAGAGTGAAATGAGAAAGTCATTGAAGCTAGACTTAGAAGATGCACGAAATGTAGCGCGAGTCAATTTTATCGCTCGGTGGTTTAAAAGAAATGAAAATATATATTTTTAATACTCTTGCTGAAATATCGTCAGTGAAATATTGCCTGATATATAGGGTAAAACCGATATTTTTCAAAAAAAAAACATGTTTTGCATAAAATATCGATGTCGTGCCATTTTCTCCACAACATTTATGTCGTTTGACAAGTCGAACATGACAAACATTGGTTAATTCACAATGTGTACGACATATATGACACTTCACACGTATATGTCAGTTCACCATGTATAGGGGTATGCAAAAAGAAATTCGTGCAAAAATAGAACCGATCAGATTAATTTGGCCGGCGGTTTTGGCAGTTTTAGATTCTATTCTGGATTCAAAAAACTCTTTGAACCAGTCCTTTGGGTCAGTTCTCGATTCCTTGCATCAGGTACCCAAGAACCGACCTAGGAACTGAATTGTGAATAATTGGCATTTGATTAGTAATTTAGGTAGCATTCAATATTTAATAAACATCTATTGTTAATGATTAATAGTTAATATTTATTCTTGAGCTCTCAAAACATTTGAATCCTCGAATGATAATATCATGCTAAAATTGCTTAAGATTAACAATAATAAATATTAATTTTTATTATAATATCATTATAAAGTTCAGTTGGGAGTTAAATAATACTTGCTTATTATTATCCATCCATTGAGGGCTATATATAAGATTACAATAGACTCGTAAACGTAAACACCCGATGTGAGACTAAACCTCACTTACACATATAAGCGCTTGTAAAAATAATAATATGAAAAATACTCGACTTGTAAATCACTCTCAACTCTCCCCCTCAAGTCAGACGAAATATATCAGTCATTTCAAGTCTCTTAATGTCGTCACTGAATGCGTCACACCCCAAGATTTTAGTGAACACATATGCCAGTTAATCTTTAGAGTGAACGAATGGTGTGACTATAACCTTTTTATCCAAGTGATCTTTGATAAAATGTCGATCACTTCAACGTGATTTGTCCTGTCATGCTGTACAGGATTATGGGCTATATTGATTGTTGTCTTGTTGTCGCAAAACAAGGAGAATGGTGTCGTCACGGGAAACCCCAAGTCATGTAGAATTGCACGCAACCACAGGCCTTCGCACGTGTCTTGTGACATTGCACGGTATTATGTCTCAGCACTTGATCTGGCCACTACATTTTGCTTCTTACTGCGCCAGGTCACCAAGTTTCCTCTAACAAAAGAACAATAACTCATTGTAGACTTCCGATCATCACGACATCCTGCCCAATCAGCATTAGTAAAAACCTCAATCCTCAAATGGTCGTTCTTAGAAAATAGAAGACTACGACCCGGAGCCTTCTTCAAGTATCGTAACACCCGGTAAGCGGCCTCTTGATGTCTAATCCCGGGAGCATGCATGTATCTGCTCAGAATCCCAACAGCATAGGCAATATCGGGACGAGTATGAGATAAGTATATTAGTTTCCAAACTAATCTCTGGTAGCGTGTGACATCGGCCTGGTCACCATTACCATCCTCACAGATTCCATGATTTTCTTCCATCGGGGTGTTCGCCGGAACACGGCCCAACATCCCAGTTTCAAGCAACAGGTCTAGAACATACTTCCGCTGATATATATACCCTGATTAGATCTAATCACCTCAATACCCATAAAGTATCGTAATCTACCCAAGTTTTTCACCTCAAATTCGGCAGATAAAAGAGGGACTTGAGATTCATAATCTCTTCTAAATCACTACCAGTGATCACGATGTCATCCACATAGACAATAAGGACAACAATACCCTGATCACGTCTCTGAATGAACATAGTATGATCCGACTGCGTCTGCTTATACCTAAATTTGATCATAGCTGAGAGGAATCTGCCAAACCATGCTCTCGGTGACTGTTTTAAGCCATATAACGACCTCCTTAGCCGACATACAAGATCTTCAGCTCTCTTTTTCACAAACCCAGGGAGGGATTTCATATATACCTCCTCATCAAGCTCACCGTGGAGAAAAACATTCTTAACATCCAGCTAATGAAGTTCCCAGTCCATGCAAGCCGCACATGACAACAATACCCGAATAAAGTCCAACTTAGCTACAGGGACGAAAGTCTCCTGATAGTCAACTCTCTGAGTCTGAGTGTACCCCTGGGCAACCAATCGCGCCTTGTACCATTCGACCTTCCCCTCTGGGTTCTGTTTGACGGAAAACACCCATCTCGAGCAAATGACTTTCTTTACAGGAGGAAGGGAAGAAACATCCCGAGTATGATTCTTGTCAAAGGCTGACATCTCCTCCTTCATAACCTGAGTCCAGGCCGGGATACCAAAAGCTTCTTGCCATGTCTCAGGGATAACAACCGAAGAGAGAGAAGCAACAAAGGCCTGATGGGCCGGGATAAGGTGGTGGTAAGCAACATGATTAAAAATGGGATGTTTTGTCCATGCAGCCTTGCCTTTCAACAGAGCAAGCGGAATATGCAAATCCGCGTCATTAAAATCTGAGGCAGAAGCGGACACTGGTAGAGACGGAACCTTAGTAGCATGTATACCTGAGGCGCGTCGGTGATACATGTGAGGAAAAGGAGAGATCGAAGTATCAGGCAGAGGGACTGGGATAGGGGGTCCCAGTTCCTTGCGCAGAGGAAGTTGTGGTGGCAAAGAGGGAAGAAGAGGAAGAGGAACATCTGCATCACTACTACTCTCCCCCTGACGAAGGGAGTGAGTCGAAGGTAAGAAATAGGATTCCTCTTCCCTAAAGGTGACATTCATAGTGCAAAACATACGCCCTGAGGGAGGGTGGTAACACTGATACCCTTTCGTCGTAGAAGAGTATCCAAGGAACACACACTGATGAGCTCGGGGGTCCAATTTGTCTCGGTGAGACAGATGAATATGGCATAACATACACACCCGAAAACACGAGGCAAGTGGGAAGTATAGACCACAGTCTTGGTAGATAGCCGAGCGAGGGGAGTAGCATAGTCAAGAACCCGTGAAGGAAGCCGATTGATAAGGTGCACAGTGGTGAGAACAGCATTCCCCCAATAGGATTTGGGAAGATGCGTAGTGGTCAGAAGACAATGAGTGACATTCAACAGGTGCCGATTTTTTTCGTTTAGAGGTGTGGACACAAGTAGTCTGGTGGATGATACCATGACTAGTGAGGTATGAACCAAATGCCCCCCGATCATCATATTCCCCCATTATCACTGTGCAGGACACGTATAGAGCCCTTAAACTGGGTTTGAACCATTCTATGAAAAACCTGAAAGCACGAGAAGACTTCACTTTTCTTTTTTAACAGATACACCCAAGTGGTGCGAGAAAAAATGGAAATTACTTCTATAGGTCTCCTGATAATCATAAAAATGGTTGTCCCTAACATAATCAAATTGTGTTTGAGGGTAGACGTAATTCTTACGAATGTGCGGCGACGGACGTAGATGATCAACATAATAGTTTGAGGATCTCTCCAGAGTAGTTCTACGTGGTCAAAGCATATACGGGTTGCGGTTCCTCAAGTAGAGGAAAAGTGTAACAATGATGACATGAACAGTACTAAGCCATATCACCATAAAATCATGTTGAGCGATTAATAAGACTAGCCATGGATAATCTATAACCTCTATATGACCTACCACTACGAATATAAATGTGACTCAAACTTTGGGCTCTAATACTAATTGATTTAAGGTAGGTTACGTCGGTGCACGACTATAATGCAATCCTAGTGTGAAGTGTGGGGAAAGACAACTCTGTTTTCCCTAATCCTAAATGTGACACACATGCAATGACAAACGACAATTTCACATATAGTAATAAAGAATAAATCACATGCAAATATTCTAAAGCGAAGTAAAAATAATTTTCCTAAGAAAGCGGGCTTTGGCTTTCCTCTGCATGAGGGGCAAAAGCGCGAGCGTGCCACGAATGATTCCTGCAAGTCAAGGGTTAATCACCACAATGTTCTACAAGAGCGAGAGATCCAAAGAGCAAGAGTTCATCATCATATATTAATGACGAAGATAAAGATCCATACAACACAATAATACTCACATAGTAGGGGATTGTAGCGTGGAAATCTGCTGTTTACAAATGAGTGGTACCAGTCTGTAGGGTGGTACTTATGGTGAAATGATGAGGAAGACTAGGTGGGGTTGGGGGTTGGAAAGGGGAGGTAAATCTGGAGGTTTGGGAATTTATGGAGAGTGGTCGTCTAAGGATTGGACTGTTAGATTGGGAGGGCTCGCCGAAAGGATGGGTTGCTACTTTGGAGACTCGGGACTATCCTATGGGAGTGGGAAAATCGGGTTGTTGCACTCAGATGGTTCGCCAATAAGGCAGGCTGCTGTTTTGGAAAGCACTAGGCAGGCCGACAGATGGGAAGATCGGGCTGCTGAGGGGCTACAAGAATAAGCACCGCTATGGAGGAAGTTTGGCATGAGTTTACAGGATTTTCTTTGGGAGGAATGGGGATTCTTCTTGGGGAGGCTCGCTAGAGTGGATAGTAACAGGCGAGGGATTGAGTTTATGGACCAAAAATGATGTTGTTCGAGGTTGCACCAAGAGGCGGGGGAAAAACTGGATTGTGGGCGTCGGTGGGAGCTTTTGAGAGGGGAAAAGTTGTGGCTACGGATTGGGGATACAAAAGGGGAGCAGGGAAATACCTATGACTCTATGAGTCATCACCTAGGGGCTCACGGAGTTGTCACGGTGAGAGAATCTCCAGATTCCGGGAATGATCTTCTCCAATATCTGAAATGCCCATGACGGCTACCCTACCTCCTTATTTATAATAAAACATGTCCTAGGGCAGCCAACTTGGACTACTATGATTGGCCGTACACGATGGTTGTCCGACCACACTAAAAACATAAAAAATAAATCAAATACATGAAAATATAGAAACGTAGATCTAGACGCATCCACAGAGTCAGATCATCGATCCAGAGATGTCAAATAAGGCAGGTGTCCAATGTGGAAAGTCCCAAAGAACATGCACTCAAAGGTGGGTTAATGGTCAAGGCCATAACTAGGTAAGTGCAAAGGGTGGGAGAAAGACATAGCACTGAAAGACTAGGTTGCTTGCAGTCACGCTCATGACCATAATCACTAATCACAAAAATATCGTTCTCAACTTGCGATACAAAGCTAGAGTCGAACTCAATCCCATAAGCAAGTAGTACACTACTTGTCAGATACTGAACCTCGTTAGGATGGATAATCAAAATGTGGGGTCACGCCTCTCATGTCTATGCGAACATTGCTAAGAGCACTCACGACCTCAGATTGGGAAGAATTCCTAATGGTTGGTTGGTCCCCATGCTCGTGGATCTCAAATGATTCTTGTGCTATAGGGTGAGGTGAAATAGTTGATCGAGAGACTCTGAATAGTGGGAAATCAATTCCCTATGTATCTTGACACAGACTCTCGATCAAAATCAGGAGGCGGATGCAATGGGCGTCTACTGAATATTGCTCCTCACAACTAGGTCGTCGAATCGAGCCATATAATAGACAATGGGCATAGTCGCTTGCCACAAGGTATGTGGCTAATCGAGGAGATGACATATACATGATATTGATAGATACGTCTCACATAACGCACGCTTCATTTCTGACCATCGAGATATGGGGTAAAGAGCATCCCGCACTATCATAAGCTCTAGGTCAGCCCAATAAATCAAAGATTGTATATAGAGCTTCATCTTAGCAAACCTAAGGTGACCCTGATTAGGTACACCTCATACCAATCAAAACAATATTCCATGCTTAATATCCAATTTGTAAGCACATTTGACTCCAATTGGATGTAAAATGATGGCGCACTCAGCCAAAATTTTCAAGTGACATCATCTTCATGATAATTGTTGGAACCTGAGATCGGGCGGTTTGCCTTTCTAATCGCGGCAGCCTATCTGGTCGGCGGTCTAGCGGTTTGGACCAGCGGCCTGTCTGGTAGCCTTCCCAGCGGCTTGGTAAGAGTCCACAGTAGTGGCCTGGTAGCTGTCCGCAGCAGCGGCCTGGAGGTTAGCAGCAGCTGCGGTCTGGTGGTTTGCCGCGACAGCGGTCTGGTGGTTTGCTACGCAGATGATAAAGAAGATAAGAAGTCTACATCTGGTTTATGTACCTGCGTTGGAGATAATCTGGTGAGTTGGAAGAACAAGAAACATGTTGTAGTTATCAGGTCGAGTGCAGAAGCTGAATATAGAAGCATTGTTCTGACTGCTTGCGAGTTGAAGTGGCTACGGACACTCTTGCTGGATTTGGGAGAGGTTTATGATCATCTCCTACCGATGTTCTGTGATAATAAGGTGACTATATATATTTCGAGAAATCCAATCTTTCATGAGAGAACGAAGCACATTGAAGTGGATTGCCATTTTATCAGAGGAGAGATATTAAAGAATCAGATCTATACTCCGTTTGTTACCTCTGATAAAGAGCTAGCTGATTTCTTCACAAAGCCAGTCACCTTGTTCTCGGAAGTTTGTAGCAAGCTGAGCATAGTTGACGTATATGCTCCAGCTTGAGGTAGAGTGATCGGGCGGTTTGTCTTTCTAGTCGCAGCAGCCTGTCTGGTCAGCGATCTAGCGGTTTGGACCAGCGGCCTGTCTGGTAGCCTTCCCAACGGCTTGGTAAGAGTCCGCAGTAGCGGCCTGGAGGTTAGTCGCAGCTGCGGTCTGGTGGTTTTCCGCGACAGCGGTCTGGAGGTTAGCCGCAGCAGCGGTCTGGAGGTTATCTGCAGCAGCGGTCTGGAGGTTAACCGCAGCAGCGATCTGGTCGTTAGCCGCAGCAGTGGTCTGGAGGTTAGCCGCAGCAGCGGCCTGGTCGTTAGCCGCAACAACAGTCTGGTGGTTAGCCGCAACAGCAGCCTGACGATTAGCTGCAGCCGGTGTTCAGAGTCTTCCCAGGAGAATGTATTTGTTGTATAGTCTGGCGGTTTGACAGAGTCAAACCGCCCAGCCCGCGCGGCTTGTATTTAGTCCCACATCGCTTGTTGTATTCTCTCATCTCCCTCATTTCTATAAATAAGGGACATACCTATGTAATGAATATTTTTTTGAGCAAAAAATTTGCATTTATTTAGCTCTTTCTACAATAATATTGTCTATGGAGTTCTTGGAAATCGTCATAAAAATCATACCAAGCATAATCAAATAACGTCGAAAGGTCAACACGATATCTTTAAGCAGATGGGTAGGCCAAAGATGATCCATATAATAACACAAAGATCTCTCATAAGGAACTCTATGGGGTCGAGAATAAATGGGCTCCGAATCCTCAAATAGAGACGAGGTGGTAATGTGTTACGCCCCCGGACGCATCCCGACTATTTGGGCGTCAATACACGTGAAGGCGGAAGGAAACCGAAGGCAACAACGGGGCTGAACCAACCAGTTCAGCCCCCTCTCACTCTAATTGAAGACCGGCGATATGGGGGCCGAACCAGACCGATATAGCCCCCATATGGGGAGGGGCCGGCCGGCCCCTCTCAACCCCGGGTATAAATACCCCGGGGTGGCTCTCTTGGTGGGCAAGCAAGATTATCTCAAGGTATTTCCTCTTCTCTTCTACTAAACCCTAATTCTCTAGTTCTTCTCCCTTAGATCTCTTTTTTCCCCTTCTTCTTCCTATCATTTGGTATCAGAGGCTCTTTTCTCCACCAAGTTAACTACTCGAACGCAAGATGAAATTGGCCGCTTGGAAACCCTAGAAGAAAATCTAATGAGATTGACGGATTCGGTGGTCGCCATCGAGGAAAACGTGAAAATATCCACGCAAAGGCTATAAGAACGGATCGACACCCGAATGGAGGAGATCATGGCGTTGTTGGCACAAAATCTGAAGGGTAAGGCCGCGTCGGAAGAGGATCTGGGCGGATCTTCCGCTCCACGGGTCGATTCGCACCGGATCGACGCAAACGGAGGGCAGGCGGGATCGGCCAGGGAGCGGGATGGGGGCGCGGGGCTCGCAGCAGGGGCCGGTTATAGCCAGGGCGGCGGGATCGGCACGAGCGGGGTCGACGCAGGCGGGGCGGGGTCGGCGCAGGCGGGATTGGCTCCGGCGGGTTCGGTGCAGCTGGTGATGAATTTTCCCAAGTTCAATGGCGGTGATGCCCTGGAGTGGCTGCAAAAGGCGGAACTGTTGTTCAGTTATCGGGAGATTCCCGAGGGGCAGTGGGTGCAATTAGCATCATTTCACTTGGAGGATGATGCTTTCTAGTGGGTGCAGTGGTTCTTGAGGGGCAAGGACTGCGTGCCCTGAACCGACTTTGTGGATGTATTCACCGCTTGTTTTGGGCCATTAGAGTACGAATACTTTGAGGCGCTCCTACAGAAGCTGCGCCAGAAGGGTACAATGATGGAGTACCGAACAGAGTTCGAGAAGTTGGCTAACCGAGTACAGTGGGAGGAGAAGACATTACTCAGTTGTTCTGTGTCGGGACTCAAGGATTATTTGCGGGATGAGATCCAGTTGTGCATGCCCCGCAGCTTGAACCATGCGATCAGTTTAGCTCGGATACAGGAGGAACGCTACAACAGGTAACGCTCCCGCAGCACAGCACGTACTACTACCACTACACCGGTGGCGAGAAAGGACTCCCAGGGTCCAAGCAAGTCGGTTGTCAATCGGCTGACTTGGTCGGAACTTCAGGCGCGGAAGTAAAAAAGGTTGTGCTATAACTGTGATGAGACTGCACACAAATGTCAAAAGGTCCAGGTGTTCATGCTATATGAGGATGCCGAGGAGGAGGTGGACATGGCCCCCGAGCCGGACTTGACAGAGGAGTCGGCAGTGACTGAGTTTGGAGTCTCGATACAGGCTATGGAGGGCTGCAACGCCCCCCTCACTATGCGCATGGAGGGCAAGGTCCGACGGGAACAGGTGACGATTCTGATAGATAGTGGGAGTACCCACAACTTCATCCATCCCGAGGTGGCGCGTCGAGTGGGACACGTGATCGATCGAGGTGCTTCCTTCCAGGTTATGGTAGCCGATGGGCGCAAGCTGCAGTGTGAGGGGGTGATGAAGCAGGTGGAGCTTAGCATACAAGGCTACACTGGTCATACAGATATTTATATCCTTCCGATCCGAGGTTCAGATATGGTGCTTGGGGTACATTGGCTGCAACAGCTACGACGAGTCACCTTTGATTGGGACCACATGACTATGGAGTTCTTACAACATGGGAAGAAAATTTGTATGAAGGGCCTAAAATCGTCTCCAGTGAAGGAGATCTCTGTCCGAAGCATACAGCGTAGTGGGGAAGAAGACAAAATGATGGCAGTGCTTTTGGGGGTGAAGTCGGCCGACACTGGGCCATCTGAGGTACCAGTCCAGATGCAGTCTCTCCTAGAACAGTATGCTGACATATTCCAGGAGCCCCGCACTCTCCCACCACCGCGCTTTCGGGATCATCAGATTGTCCTCAAAGCGGGGGCGGAGCCTACCAACATCTGGCCATATCGATATCCGCACATGCAGAAGGCTGCGCAACATTCGGGAGATGCTAGATGCGGGGATCATCCGCCCCAGTACAAGCTCATTTTCTGCCCCGATCATCTTGGTCGAGAAGAAGGGTGGTTTGTGGCGGTTCTGCGTAGATTACTGCGCGCTGAACAGTGTCATTGTAAAGGACAAATTTCCTATTCCCTTGATTGAAGAACTATTGGACGAACTGCACGGCGCACAGCGGTTCACCAAGCTGGACTTGCAGTCCGGTTACTTTCAGATCCTCATGCGGGAGAACGACATCCACAAAACAGCTTTCCGGACACACGACAGCCACTATGAGTTCCTGGTGATGGCCAACGGGCTGACCGGTGGGCCGTCCACCTTTCAAGCCAACATGAACGAGATTTTTCGTCCGCTTCTTTGTCGCTTTGTGTTGATCTTCTTCGATGACATTCTTATATACAGTCCCAGTTGGGAGGAGCACTTAGCTCATGTTGAAGAAGTCTTCTCCATCCTCCGCCAGAACCAGCCCTACGCTAAACGGTCCAAGTGCTCCTTCGGTCAGGAGGTGGAATACTTGGGACATTTAGTCTCGGCTCAGGGCGTCAAGGCCGATCCTCGGAATATTGAGAGTATGTTGTCCTAGCCACGGTCCCAGACTGTGCGGGCACTACGGGGCTTCTTAGGCCTTACCGGGTACTATCGTCGCTTTGTGAAGGACTAAAGCAAGATCGCCCGGCCTCTTACCCAGTTGCTGCAGAAGGACGTCTTCCTCTGGCAGGATGAGGCGGAGGAGGCCTTCCAAGCACTCAAGAAGGCCATGACGACTACACCGGTCTTGGCGCTTCCCGACTTCACGAAGGAGTTTGTAGTGGAGACTGATGCGTCGGGAGTGGGGCTCAGTGTTGTACTGATGCAAGAAGGGCGACCCATAGCCTTCTACAGCAAGGCATTGGCTCCGTGGACGCTGGGGTTGTCCACCTACGAAAAGGAAATGTTGGCAGTCATTCATGCGGTGGCACTGTGGCAGCCATATTTGTTGGGAAGACATTTCAAAATCCGGACGGACCATCAGAGTTTAAAACATTTCTTGGAACAGCGGGTCTCTTCTCCTCTCCAACAGAAGTGGGTGACCAAACTTCTAGGGTATGATTACGAGATCGTCTACCGGCATGGGAAGGACAATCGAGTTGCTGATGCTTTGTCCCGCTTACCTGAGGGCGCTCTCGCTCAGATTACTACACCACTGCTTGACTCCATTGACGAGATACAAGACGAGGTACAGCGTGATCCCGAGTTGCAACATATTGTGGAGGCTCTTCGACAGGCACGTGAGACAACTCCGGGCTACCATCTTCAGAATGACAGGTTGTTTTATCAAGGCCGCTTGGTCATTCCTTCGAATTCTGCCTGGAGGGCAGTTATGATGCATGAGTTACACTCCTCTCCGACGGGTGGTCATGCTGGTGTTCTTCGCACTCTCCAGCGGGCTCGGGCCAATGTTTTCTGGAAGGGGATGCGCTGTGACATCCAGTTGTTTGTTCAGCAACGTGAGACTTGCCAGCGCCAGAAGTATGAAACCACGTCCCCAGCTAGCTTACTCACACCTTTGGAGATTCCTCACCAGATTTGGGATACGGTGTCCATGAACTTCATTGAGGGACTGCCCAGGTCTCAAGGCAAGTCAGTCATTATGGTGGTGGTCGAGAAGTTGTCCAAGTACGGGCATTTCATAGCGATGAGCCATCCTTACACCAGCGAATCTGTCGCCGTTCTTTTTGCCCGCGAGATTGTCCGGCTTCATGGCATACCACGGGCGATCATCTCGGACCGTGACCCGACGTTCGTCGGCAACTTTTGGAAGGAGCTCTTTCGCTTACAAGGGACCTCTTTACGTTTCAGCACAGCTCACCACCCGCAGACAGAAGGGCAGACAGAGGTACTCAATCGAGGCGTGGAAACATATCTGCGTTGCTATGTTATGGACGAGTCGCGCACGTGGACGAGTTGGTTGCATTGGGCCGAGTACTGCTACAACACGTCCTACAACTCTGCCAGCAAGATGACTCCGTTCGAGGTCGTGTACGGTCGTCCTCCCCTACCATGAGCAGTTATGAGGCCGGCAGCACGGCGTTGCCCGCCGTTGACCGTGCACTTCGTGATCGTGATCGCACACTCGCTGCTTTACGCGAGAATCTCCGGATATCACAGGACCGCATGAAGGTGTAGGCTGACAAGCACCGGAAGAAACGGGAGTTCCAGGTGGGGGATGAGGTCTTTCTCAAGCTCCTCCCCTACAAGCAGTTGTCCGTGGCCCGGCGGTCAAACCAGAAGTTGGCACCTCGTTACTATGGTCCATTCCGGATTGTCCAGCGAGTGGGCCCTGTTGCTTACACGTTGGCGTTGCCCGAAGGATCGAGGATACATCCGACCTTTCATGTCTCCTTGTTGAAGCAGAAGGTCGACGACTTTGTTTGACCCAGTCCTCTCTTACCCGAGGCCACAAGCACGGGCGAGCTGCGTCCGATACCTGAAGAGATTCTGATGATCAAGTGGAAGCACCGCGGCACTGAGTACCGTCCAGAGCTACTAGTCAAGTGAAAGAATATGACCGCGGCGCACAACACATGGGTGGATTTGCTGGAGTTCCGGGAGCTTTACCCCGATTACCACCTTGGATGATGGGGAAGGGAATGTTACGCCCCCGGACGCATCCCGGCTATTTGGGCGTCAATACACGCAAAGGCGGAAGGAAACCGAAGGCGACAACGGAGCTGAACCAACCGGGTCAGCCCCCTCTCACTCTAATTGAAGACCGGCGATATGGGGGCCGAACCAGACCGGTTCAGCCCCCATATGGGGAGGGGACGGCCGGCCCCTCTCAACCCCAGGTATAAATACCCCGGGGTGGCTCTCTTGGTGGGCAAGCAAGATTATCTCAAGGTATTTCCTCTTCTCTTCTACTCAACCCTAATTCTCTAATTCTTCTCCCTTAGATCTCTCTTTTCCCCTTCTTCTTCCTATCATAATGACGATAACATAAATGATGAGAGTCCCAATTATAATCAGATTGTGCTCAAAGATTTCTCTGTTTCGATGTGACAAACATATAGACTCTACCACTGCGTCTAAGCCATAAATTTGGAGCACATGTACTAAATTTGATGCAGTATGAGGTAGTGAGTGTGACTATAGGTTATGAAACCCTGTCAGTGCAATATCGGGGAAACCTAGTTATTGGGCAAAGATGATGCAACACAGAATGATAATTCTGAAAGTAGCTTGTAAATTAATAATAAAAGAGACTGGGAGGGTATTTTGACATTGATTCTGCGCCTGGACGGCAGAATTTGCATAATGCATGCACTGATTTCAGATTTCTGAGAGGGGTTTCTGCAGTATGGATGGCCCTTGGTGGAGAGGCGGGCTGTTGGAAGGAAGGGGGAAGGCTGTCGAGTGGAGTTATGAAGGCTGAGGAGGGATTTCTGACCGCTGGAACGGTAATTAGACAGCAGGAAGTGAGACCAAGACTGCTGTGAAATGAATTTGAACATCTCCTGCCTTAGCCTAGTATAAACAGGCCATGGGTATTTTCCTGGAGTTGGGGAGGGGGTAAGGTTGTGAGTGGGAATGGGCTGGATTTTAGTTTTGGGAATAAATTATGTCTTGCACTTGTGTGGGGAAGGGGCGTGGATGTTTTGCTAGGTTTGAAATGGTGGATAGAGAATCTGTTAGACCGGGAAAATAAGGGATGGGTGGTTAATCCTCTATATATATGGTCGGTTATGTTAATGGATGTAGGTAATTATGGGTTAATTTGATGGTGGGAAGTGGTTAGGGCTATCACAGATTCACAAGAGCCCGTAATTCTTGTTCAAAATTTGTGATCCCTGAAAATCAGCCTCTACACTCCTATTTATAAACTTAGAACCTACTGTGGACGGCCAAGATCATTCAAAACATAAATCAACTAATTTTATATGGAATAAAAATACATAAAATATGTCATTGTTGCTCTAGACGCTACAACCAGTTTTGATCGTCCATAAACCAATCCTATCTCCCCTCTTACACATGTAGACTCGTGTGGGCTCCAGTAAGTGCAGGCACACCCTCGATCGTGATTCCCATGAACAACTCTCCGTTTCAAGAGCCCATGAAACAACTGCCAAACAAGTCAATCAAGCAAAATAAAATCACAAGTGCTTCTTACTACACATGAAGGTTTGGGAGCAAAAACGACACAAAACCGGCACAAATTCTGTGTGGCGTTTTGAAAATAACGGACCGACATGTCGGTTTTAACCGACATGTCGGACCCAAAAAATGCCCATATCGAGCGTTTTTTTAAAGTTAAATTTTTTTTATTAAAAAAATTGTTTTATTTTTTATTATTAATGAAATGAGCTGAGCGGGGTCGGGCTACTGTTTTAACTCCCCCGACCCCGCTCATTTCATTTCCTCGTCGCTCTGCCCTAGCTCTCCCCGTCGCTCCTGCCCTAGCTCTCACGCGCGCGCCGGCGGCACTATCTCTCTGGTTATTTCTTCTCCCTGCTCCCTGGTGCTCTCTAGTTCTCTGGTTCTCCGGTGCTCTCTAGCTCGTTGGTGCTCTCCCTCTCTCGCGCGCTGTCGGCACTATCTCTCTGGTTCTTCTCCCTGCTCGTTGGTGCTCTCTGGTTCTCTAGTTATCTGGTGCTCTCTAGCTCGTTGGTGCTCTCCCTCTCTCGCACGTTGTCGGCACTTTATCTCTCTGGTTCTTTCTTCTCCTTGCTCGCTGGTGCTCTCTGGCTTTCTGGTTCTCTGGTGCTCTCTAGCTCACTGATCTTTTCCTCTCCCTGCTCGCTGGTGCTCTCTCGATTGGTTCATTCTTCTCCCTACCTCCCCCTCTCATTCTATCGCTCTACATTTCGTTTTTGTAGTGTTAGCTGTCGGTTGTAGCATGTTAGCTGCCTTGTGGGTTGTTACTGGTGGCTGCCGACCCATTTAGTTGTTGTCGGCTATAGCATGTTGCTTTTTTTGTAGTGCTAGCTGTCTTATTTGTTACTGGAAGCATTCAAGCTGCCTTGTGGGTTGTTACTCGTTGGTGCTCTCTGGGCTAAAAAAAAGAACCAGAGATATGTTGTCAGACATGTCGGTCCGCTATTTTATTTGTGGTTGCCTTTCTGGTTGTAGCATAGTGGTTGCGTTGTTGTTTTATTTGTCTTATTAGTTGTTGCTTTATTTTTATTTGACACGTTTATTAATCAACAAATGATTTGAAATACCCCTATTAATAGTTATTTATCCAACTTCATTTTGCAATCAATGATGCATGTATATCCAATCAAATTTGTAGTTGCCCTGCTGCTTTGTGTATTTTAATAAATAAAATGTGAGATGCTTTGAAAATTTGAATGATACTTGAATATTTTGTTCATTTTGTTGGATACTTTGAAAGTTTGAATGATAGTTATAACTTTGTATACTAGTATACTACTGAGAATGCAAAATTTTGTTGGATAAATAAAATATTGCATGGATAATATAAAAGATATCTGAAGATCTAACGATCTAATGAAGTTATGGGGCTTTGATGATGTTGACTTTTTTCAACTTGTAATTTTTCTCGTGATATAGTCATGTAAAATATTTTTTCATTTCATCTAACTAATATTATTTCCATTTCTTGTCCTATTAGAATGGCTTCATCTGCTGGTTCTAGTGAGGTTCTCGTATCACTGGTACCAACTAGTAGAGATCCGTTTTGGGCATTTGGTGAGAAGTTGGTTGCAAACGGCACAAATCGAATCAAATGCAACTACTGCAAGCAGACAGTGAATGACGGAATTACACGTTTCAAGCATCACTTGGCTGGGTGGAAGGGTAATGTTAAGTCATGCCATCAGGTTCCCGCCAACGTTAAGGCTAAAGCGGATTCGACCCTAAACTCAAATTTAAAGAGTAAGAGAGCTAAAAGTGCTAAGTTTCAAGTAATCTTGAATGAGGTGGTTGTTGGAGGAGTTCATGTTGATCAAGAAGAGGACACTAGCATACTTAGGAGCACAGGTTCAAAGGGTCCAATGGACCAATTTGTTCATTCAGCTGCAGAGTCTACCAAGGGAAAAGATTCCCAACAGAGCACGATAAAGAGTAAGTACAAAAAGAAAGCCAGAGATGATGATGCCGTGTACATAGGTAGATGGGCATATGAAAACGGGATCCCGTTTAACGCCATATGTAATTCATCCTTTCAGCAGATGGCTCATGTCATTGGTTTATGCGGACCTGGAATGAAGATCCCAACATTTTATGAGTTGAGAGAGAAAATTTTGCGAGGGGAGGTAGAGAGGATGAAGGAGATGTTGGGCATATTCACGCAGACCTGCAAATTGAATGGTTGCACTATCATGACCGATGCGTGGACCAAGGTTGTAGATGTCGGATGTCGTGTTCATGTCGGTTTGAGTTTAAAATATCGGATGTCGAATTGCGGGGGATATATCGAGGATATTTTACAATGTCGAATTTTAATATTTAAATAAATTTATTCATATATTTTACACAGTTTTTATAAATATGTATAATTGTATAGATAATGTATGTTTATAAATTACACAATAAACATATATACAAATAGTGTATGTTTATAAATTACACAAGTAAGAGTCGTCGACTGCAATAAACGAGATAAAGATCACCAAATGAGAGCTAGATGAGAAAGTAGTCAATATTAGACTTAGAGAGATGCACAAAATAAAGCACAAAACAAATTGTTTCTGTTTGGTCTCCTCAAAAGGGACAACCCAGTGCACAAAGCATCCCTGCGCAGCGAGGGTCCAAGGAAGGATCCCGCCACAAAGGTGAAATGTAGGCAAGCCTTACCCTGCATTTCTGCAAAAGGCTGCTTCCAGGACTCGAACCCGTGACCTCAAGATCACACGACAACATCTTAACTGGTGTTTGGTCTCTTCAAAAAATGAAAATAAAAATATTTGTAATACTCTCAACGATATATCGGTGGCGAAATATCATCTGATATATCGGGTTAAACAGATATATCAGGCGATATTTTCAAAAATGATATATTTATTTAAAATATCGATGTCGTGGCATTTTACTCCCAAAACCTTTATGTCGGCCGACATGTCGGACATGTCGGCCGACATCTACAACACTGGCGTGGACAGATCGGAAGGGTAGGAGCGTGAAGAATATCATGATACATTGTAGTTCTGGAGTGGCATTCTGGCTTTCAAAGAATGTCTCCTCCACACACGATGGAAAGTTCATCTTTGACTTCTTGGATGAGAGGCGATTGATAGCCCTGAGAGCCCATGAGAGCACAGTATCTTGCAGATTGTGACGGATAGCGCGTCCAATAATATGGCTGTTGCAAATCTTATGGCTTTGAAAAGACCTACGATTTTTTGGACTTGTTGTGCGGCTCACACTATTAATCTACTGTTACAAGATATAGGAAAATTGAAGCCAATAAAGAGTGTTATCTCCTTAGGCCGGCAACTCTCTATATTCATCTATGGTCACACCATCTCGCTCGACATGTTTAGAGAGTCAACAAAGGACTTGGACTCTCATGAGCTTATTCGACCAGGTGTGACTAGATTCGCTACAACATTTCTATCTTTAGAGAGCATCTTAGAGAAGAAGAATCAATTGAGGGGTTTATTCACATCTGCAAAGTGGGCTGCAACAAAGTTGGTCAGTAGTGCTGGGGGAAAGCAGGTAAAACTATTGCTTCTTTATTCATTTCATTAAAAATATATGTTTTGAAAGTTGCCCATTTATAGTATTTTCTTAAAATTTTATTTTGCATATGGACAGACTGCAATGATAGTGATGAGCGCTAGATTTTGGGCGAATGTAGAGCTGGCTGTTGGTATATTCACACCATTTGTGATAGTTTTGAGAAGAGTCGACGGGGATACACCATCCATGGGGTGGTTATATGGTGATACAAAAAAAGCTAGGGAAGAGGTTGCTGTAGTTCTCAATCACCAAGAGAACAAATATCTTCCTATATGGAAGTTGATTGATAGCAGATGGGAGAAGAAGATAAGCAGCCCTCTGTACCTTGCAGGTTATTACTTAAGCCCAAATTTTTATTATTTTTGCCGAGTGCAGATTGAACAGTCCTATGCACTTTGCAGGTTATTACTTAAACCCATATTTTTATTATTCTCATCGAATGGAGACTGAGGCTGACGGAAGGTTTATGAGTGATTTTGTTGAGTGTCTCTCAAGAATATATAGGAAAGATCCTTCTACACAGGATCACATCAGTGCTGAGCTTGATGTTTACCAATATCAACAAGGGTTATTTGGTAAAGAGATGACAAAGAGACAGCTATAAAATCCCAACTTAAATCCAGGTACATTTTAATATATATATTTATTAACAATAATGATGTATTTATCTATAATAAATGAATAATTAATAGTTTAATACATTGTGTTGTCATTTTAATTTTCACAGTACATTGGTGGCGGCTTAACGGTGTTGATACGCCGTACCTTAAAACTATGACCATGAAAATTTTAAGTCTGACTACTTCATCCTCTGGCTGTGAGAGAAACTGGAGCACCTTCGAGATGGTATACATTAATTTAGTTATGTAGTTAAACATTAATATCTTATTATATGATTGTATGCATTATTTAACTCTTTTTAAAAATTTACAGATACATTCTAAAAAGAGAAATAAACTTGATAGCAAGAGATTGAATGATTTAGTATTTGTAAAGTTCAATGCTTTGCTGAAGTCGAAATATTCAGAGACATCTCGGGATCCATTGGCAGCTAAGAATGTTGATTCTGGAATGGTACAAGAGTGGATGGTGAATATTGATCCTGAGGAGGGTGAAGATGAAGATGATGAAGTCTTTCCTGGCGAGGGGCTGACATGGGCGCAAATTGGCAATATAGTCGACGTTGATCATGATGGAAGGAGACCTCAAAGATTAGCTACAAGCAAAGAAGTGACAATTAGTTATCAAAGAAGGGGAAAGAGAAAAATATCTGAAGTGGACGGGGGAGATCTAGAGGGTTCATCGGATGAAGATCATATTCTATCTACTCTGCCGACTATAGATGAGTTTTTAGGTGATGAAGAATGAGTTATGTTTGAAATTTGATTTTTGAAATTTTAATCTTAAAATCACTAGTTTTGCAAATTTTCATCTTTAAAGTGTTGTATGTTAAATGTTACATATAGATTTTAATATTTAAAAGTTCAATAGGTTGTAGAATAGGTAGTACTGTGATATGTATAAAAATTAAAAAATAACATTTAATTACATAAATAATTAATTAAATATTAAAATCCGATATATGAAATATCCCCGTTATATCCCCCGATATATAAAAAACCGACACGAAAACCCAAACCGACGTATCCCCGACATCCGACATCTGCAACATTGATTGAAATATAATGAATTTTAGTAATTTAGAATGAAGAAAAAAAAAACAAGCCACAAGTCCTTAAGTCGACTAGCGCACACAGTGGCTCTGTCATGACGTCGGGACAAGTGAAGTTAGGCAATGTTTGTGAGTACTGGGATTGAACAAAAATAATGATCAAGAATCAATATCTACTTCCGTGGATTGATGATCTGCTTGATCAACTAAAATATGCTAAAGTCTCAACTTAAAATTGGGCATTACCAAGTAATAGTTTGTGAGCACATTACCTAAAAGACAACATAAAAAAACTCACCAAGGGTTTTATGAATTGGTCATTCGGACCATGTATGTGTCATAGACTGTCATGCAACTAATGAACAACATTCTAAGATGTCTAACAAGCTGTCAAGCACTCTTCTCGAAGCTGAGGGAAGAAACAATGAGACATCAGCACCAAGCTCTTCTCGCAATAGAGGGGGCTGAAGTTTCAACCTCTATTTCTTGTTAGCTCCTCAAAACCTAATATTTGGTACATATAACAAAGCTGAGGTTTAGTTAAATGTCATCAAGGACCCTGAGCGCCAGATCGTGGTATATGACCTAACTTTCAAAATACAACACAAAAATTTACAAAAGATAATATAGAAGAAGCAAAAATCACTGTGAACACAATGACAGTATCCAATCATCCAGATGATGATAATTGATGACAACAAGAATAGACCGTGAGGGGCCCTTGATGCTTGTACTATCTCAATGCATCTGATCCCCATCATTATGGCTAGAGAACAAATCAAAACTATAAATACCTACTTCTATGAGGTGATAAATGATGCTATAGTTGGGTCAATTATCCATATATTTAACTACTAAATCACCTGCACTCAGCGAATTCCAATGCATTCACAGTTTGGTGCATACAAAAAGGCTTCAAAGGATTCATTTTCTAGTATTATGTCAATCAAGAAATCATATCCGTTGTCTTGAATGAAGCAGTGCTTGTACAATTTAAGCATTTATCAATCCACTTCACTAGTTTCAAGCACATCTGACAATTACTCTCATCAAATCAACGCAAACACAAATGTATAGGCATCTAAATTATATGACTACTGGATGAAGCAGTTAACTTAATAAATTATCGAGAATTGATATACTAGATGTACGCGCATGGTTATTGAAGTCTACTGGTGATTAAAATATTAAATTTAATCGACAAATTTATTGCGCGGCTACCTGACGTTCAGCACGGGCAGCATCCAAGTCAAGTTCTTTCAAGTTTGTATTCTGGGAAGATAAATTCAACAAAAACCATGCAGATCATCAAACTATATGCATGACACAAACAATTAAGAAGTCTGTCACTAATTAAGTTATTGAAGTATATCTTTTAACTTGCCAAAATTATCTTTGGGAGTAATGCTTTCTCATAATAAGCTTCAGTGTACTGAACACTGTTCTCTTCATCAAAGTGAGTATCCTCCATGAATTTCTTGTCCAAGTACTTTTCAGGATTTGCATCTTCATCATCTAGGATCATTTGCTCCGCAACATGTAGCTGCCACAACTATACCAAAACGATAGTATATTAATCTGCACTATAAAATAAAGATGCAATGTTATGATTTGTTAAAAAATAGAGCACGCTTCAATTGTACAACCACTAACAAGCATAACTATCACTACTGTTCCATTACAAATCTTTACAAGTAAAATCCAAAGAAAACACTTTCCAGAAACCAAAAGAAGGCTTCGAGAATATTGACTTCAGAGGAAGTACCCGGTCAACATAAGGATGATCTGATAGTAAAGACTGCTCTTCCATCTTGACTGGAGGCCTTTTCCTAGGAATGGGTGGCCTTTCACACTCCCGCTGTAAAACCAACATAAGAAGATAACGAACTGTAAAAATGATAGCTGAAATAACGCAAAGCAACATCATCATTAACCTCAACAACCCATATTTCCTCCCGTTTCTAAATACACAAACATTAAAGAAGCTATCCATTTTTTTTCACTGAAACCACCTCCACAGAAGCTGGTTCTGCCAAGTAGTACGCATATGAATTGCTTATAAATAGTAACTTTTCATGGGTCATAGCAGATAAAAATACAGGGATAATTTTGATTTTTTTTCTCAACCAACTCCAAAATCTACCAACTAATGTTAAAGAAGCGAACTCCGATGGTTGGGAGGAAGCCTCGGGGGTTGGGCGTGTTTAAGAGGCGGACTCCGATGGTCGGGAGGAGGCCTCGAGGGTTGGGCGTGTTTACTCTAGGAAAATAGCACCTACGGGGGAGAAGTCCTAAGCTACATTGGCCTTCATATCCCCTAGCTTTATTTTAATTCCGCAATTTTATCTTAGGTTATGTAACTGTTGCTATTTACGGATTTGCCATTGAGAGGGTTCTAATACCCAACCTTACCTAATGTATTTTTTGTCTTTGATGGATGAGAATTTGAGCCTACGGCTGCCCAGGAGGGCGTTTCTTGGATTCCATCTTCTCATCCCCTTTCTCTCTTCTCTAATCGATAACATTGGTCCAACCTCACCGTTTCTGCCCACCCCTAGCCGCAGGATTCCGCTTCCTTCGACCACATGCCACCGAAATCATTAAGTAGAGACGTAGATCAACCATCCCGTCGCACTACCGCTTGTGTGATACCGTGCCTGGACTATTCAACTTCCTGATCCCGGCCCCACTCACTCAATCCTGTGCCGACCTCACTTTGTCGACCTACAACCACGCCGATCAACCTCATTCCGTCAACCTACAATTCGACTTCTCCTGTCCTGCACGACCACACAGGACTTCAGACTGGCTTGATGCTGCTGCAGTTCCCTGTCTCGGCTCCACACCAGCCCAGACCATCTCTTGGCCTTTACAACCCTATTTTGGTACTCCAATTCAGCTGCGCCGCCTTCCAGTCCTACGTAGTGAATGCCCACTACCGGCATAATGATTGATGCATGCCTCTACGTCGTGAAACATCACCTAGACGAACAGACCAGCACTCCTGACTCTGTGCAAGACATCCTCCAAGACTTTGAGTCTTAGAAGACCTGCTCGGACCATCATCCTACCACACATGGACTTCCGGATGAACCCCTCCCTCCTTGTCCACCCAAAAAACCACCAACTCCCATGACCGCCGCGCCTTAGAGGTTCATTACTTCAATGGTACAAACCCCTTGGGGTGGATAGCAAAGGTAGAACAATTATTTGAGATTCATGGCACCCAAGAACCATAGAAAATATCACTCATGCTCTTAACAATAGAAGGCTCCACTGTGAATTTGGTGTGGTGTCTTCGATAGACAACACTCGACGCCCCTCCTATCTTGGTCCAATCTTAAACAAACCCTCGTTTAGTGGTATGATCACCGCTACTGGGTACTACAATGTAAAGCTTGTACAACCACCCGTTGCTACACTCACCATACCACACCATCACCTCGACAAACAACCTTTCCATCCCCGCCCTACCCTACTATTGGCGCCCCACCGTCTCTAATCAGAAATACAATGATTTAAGGAGTAAGGATTTATGTTTTCTCTATCGACAACCCTACTCCTTGAATCATGACTGCCCCATGAAGGAACTACGGGGCATCATTGAAGATGATGATGAGATTACAGATTTACAGTGGCGGACTACGACTCCCTCACGGTAAAGGATACATCCAGAGGGCCTGGGGAATGCACTCTTCCAGTGGTTGAACTTATTGAGCTTTTCGGCGGATGGCATTTCAGGGCCGCGTACCATGAAACTTCGAAGCACTCTTCAGGACGTCCCAATCACAATAACGATCGACAATGACATCAGTCACAAGTTCATATCTCATTAGTTGGTATCTTATCTGCAGCTACCCTCAGTGTGGTCACCCGGGTTCTCAATCTACTTGGGAGATAGACGACGATCACTGATATGTGGCCTCAGTTGGCTCTTGATACTTCAACTAAGCGACTGCCATGTCATTGTCGATTTTTACATTTTCTCATGGGAGGTGTGGACGTCATCCTGGGTAAGCCTGTAACAATTCGGTTTTGTTCGGTTTCTGATTAAAACATCTAGCAGGACCACCCGCACGTGGTTCCAAAAAACTGAAACCGAACAGAACCGCTTGCATCATTAGAACCAAACTGTACTGTATGGTTAAGTTTGGTTCGGTTCAGTTTGAGTGAATTAAAAAATATATAAATAAAAATTTGGGATAAGAAGATACACAAAGTACCATTGTAAATTTGTATGTAATTAGCATTAACATCTAAGTTATCAAAGGTGCAAGGCGCACCGGGGCGCAAAGGGCCCCTGAGCCTAGGCGCAAGGCGCAGGCGCGCGCCTGAGGCACGTGAGGCGCAAAATGGGGGAAAAGGAAATTGAGCGAATTGGGCGCCCAAGTCCAGCGAATTGGGCGCCCAAGTCCAGCGAATTGGGCGCCCAAGTCCAGCGAATTGGGCGCCCAAGTCCAGCGAATTGGGCGCCCAAGTCCAGCGAATTGGGTGCCTCGGGTGCGTCTAAGATCATGTTTTTGCCCATATAAAAAAAACTAAAAAAAACCTTGATTTGGCGCGCCTGGGTCACATCGCCCGCCTCAGCCGTGCTGAGGCGCGGCGGGCTGCGTCCGGCGCCTCAGGCGCACGCCTTGACAACTATGATTAACACAACCACAACAGCAACATTTAATATTAAAAAGGAGCAAGAAGTATTAGCAAAACATGCAACATTTAGATTATTGCACTAGTGACCTATTACAAAACCGAAAACTGTGACTTTTATATGCAGGACAGGCATTAGCACCTGTCTGCCATCCTAGCGCAAGGAGTCGGCACCTGCCCAGGGGTCCCACCGGGAGTCCACATGATAGGCTTTATCAGGTCCGTGGACCGTACACCCCAATCCGTCTCTGGCCCCACCACAGGGAGTGAAAGGTGTTGAGGTCGGGGCTCGATCCTCCGACCTCATTGATAAAGAGTCCTCAGGCAGACTCTCATCACCAACTGATGAGAGACTGCCCGAGGAATCTTTATCAAGGAGGTCGGGGGATCGAGCCCCGACCTCAACAATCTTTCGCGCCCTGTGGTGGGGCTGGAGACGGGTTGGGTGTATCATTTGCAAACCTGATAAAGCCTATCGAGGGGACTCCCGGTAGGACCCCTAGGCAGTTGTTGACTCCTGGCACTAGGGTGACAGGTAGGTGCTGATGTCTGTCCTACATCACTATGTAAGTTGTAACAAAAGTTAAGACCTAATTATATTAATACATATTAAAATTGTATTAAAATTAATACGGTTCGACAAAGTTTGGTTTGACATTTCAAACCGTGAACTGAACCAAACCAAATAGTTTTTTAAAAAATGGAATCGTGACCGAATCGTAAGCTACTAAAACCGAACAGAACCATGCGATTTGGTTTGGTTCGGTTCAGTTATGTGGTTTGGTTGGTTCCGACTTACAACCATAATCATGAGAATTATGTGGTTACAGATGTTGGGTGACGCTGACCACAACTGAGAACGAATGCATATTACCTTCGAGTGGGTCGGCCGGACGTGAACCTTGGCAGGGGATGCTTCTCTCCAACGTATGTATCCCACTATGCTCTGCAGAGGACTCACCCTGTGGATTTATGTGCATTATTCTGGTAGCTCTCGGGGCCCCCGCACAACATGATAGAGATTCCAGGACCATACCATTCCCATTACTTGACAAGACTTATGCAATACTTTTCCTAAGTCTTTGCCGAGACCCGAGGCATTTCACCACAAAGACTCATTGACCACTGTATTCCACTTCGGGAGGGGGGTGCAGTCGATCTTGATCCGCCCCTATCGGTATGGCCATGTGCAAAAAATGAGATCGGGTGCATGATTACAAATATGCTTGCAACTGGAATGACCAGTCTCAGTGTCAGCCTGTTCTCTAGCCCGATATTGCTATTTGTTGGTACGAAAAAAGGATGGCAGTTGTGCTTTTGCGTCCACTACAAGGAGTTAAATAAGGCAATCATAGAAATTAGCAAGAGAAAACATCCTTGCTAAATTTATCTAGGCTTGACTTAGCTATGAATTGATTTTTTTCCCTAAATTATGTGCTAATTTATATTAGAAAAGGATTTTATTGTTTAGCAAGAGATTCTCATCATTCCTATTTGATATTTTCTTGTAGTGATTGTCAAACGTATTTTTATATTTAAGAAGATTAAATAATAACTAATTTTGCATATGAAAGATGATCTAAAATGTACAAATTTTACCTTCACTCTCTGCAGGCTACATTTTTTTCTAAATGAAGGGTTATTTTAGAACTTCTTTTTAGCCCTGCACAATAATATTTTAGTTTCAAAATCATTTAAATTATTAATTACTCATCATTCATGTCATAAAAATTCAATGTCAAAAATAAGCTGGTTGTTGCCATTTTTTTTAGCAGGACACTATGAAAATCATATTTAAGACTTATCTTTGTACTCATGATGATGTACTGTTCCTCTCAAGAGGGACTTAAATGTAATTCAATTTTGAAAAATGGAATTAACATAGTTTTTTCTTCTCTTATAAATAGGACTTTTAGAGTTTAATACAAGAAATTTCAACCTTGTGCACGTGCAAGAAATTCACAAAGAAGAAGAGGTCAAATGGCATAACGGATTTCAGTTGCTCAAAAGAAAATTTTAGAGCACATTTGAAAACAGGATTTGTCACTTCCTTTACAATTAATTGCACTCATTTGTATAAAAACCATTATATTAAATTTTGATGAGCTTATGTCTTTCATCCAAGAATTGATAGATGCAATAATATCAATTACTTAACCACCCTTGCAAATGCTTAGATAGTAATTAAGGACTCCGTAAAAGAGAAAAAAAAAACATTTGCATACTACAAAATAGAAGTGGAAAATTCATAGCATATGCATCAATCCTTCCCTCCCTAGAAATAAATTGGATAATAAAATAAAATACTGGTAGCATGAATCTAACTTTTCCTTTGTCAAATATTACTAAATTTACTTGATTCCAAAAAAAAAAGTGAATAAAACTTGATTAGTCAAATAATAATATAAATAAGGTTCAGACAAGAAGTTACCCATAATTGTTCCGGATTTTTATCTTCCTCGCGATGAAAGATCGGTGGAAAGTCAAACCTATTGAATCTGAAAGATGCAAAGGAATAAAATGAAAACAACAGATGTGTTATGCCAAAGCATTGACTTATTGAAAGTCTAACAACTATGCATTCTCAATGAAATCACATAAATGAAGACACAACATATAGACTTTGGGTAAACAAAATAAACAAATCATAGGTACATACATCAGGTGGTCTATATTAGGATAGAGGAAACGCAATTCAATAGGAAATCTGAAACGATAAGGATCTCTTTTAGCCTGCAAAGGAATGAACACAGTATTCCATAAGCATATGAAAGAGTAATAGGCACTGAATGATGGAAAGTTGGGGAACAATACAAACAAGGGGAAATTGTTGCAGCTTTTGAAGCAGGACGGAGGTAGAGTGAATGTGCAATTTGTGCACTAAGGAAACACCACCATGTAGTGATGTATGAAAATATAAAATGGTATTATGCACATGCGTTGATCCCACATAATTGCAATAAACTATGAAATTAATATTAAAACCCGCAAGCATTCATATGAGAGATTAGATTTTAGAAACATGAGTAAGATCTAGGCAAATTTAAGAGGAGATATTGCTTCAATTAAATGATAGGCAAATAAACCTTGTAAGTAGCACAATTGATGGGCTAAATAATACAAAATTAGTATCCCAAAAAATATGATTATCCATCAAAAATTCAACATCAAGTAGTAAAGATTTCAAATAAGAACTTACATAAGCAACAGGAGACCGGGAAAATGATTGGTCACTGAATTCAGAGACTGCAGCGGTGTTTTCGGTGTAGATTTCAGGGGCTGGAGGAGCGTTAAAGGGGATTCGGGGATTGGGTGAAAGGCGACAAACTGTTGTAAGGGTGTAAAGGGGTATACAGGCTAATGGATGGGAGATGGGAAATTCAGTGGAGGAATTTCTGGGCAAGGATGCTGAAACGGTGCTGCTGGAAAGAATTTCTAGGTGCAGGGAGATTGAATTTTGCAGATAGGTGGTCAGGAAGAAGTGTTGGGACTATGGGGAGGCAAGATTTGAAGTGGAGAGAGGCAGTTATAGGCAGCTTGTGTGGGTTTTGTGTCCGGCAGTTCAGGATGAAGAGGAATAGTACACGGAATAATGGGCTGGACAAGTCCCTAAACAAGGGATGATGTTGGAGAAGCAACTTCCTCCAATCGAGAAGTTTGAGAGGAAGAAGTAGGAGGCTGGGTCAGTGTACAGAGACGGGAATTGATGGGGTTTGTGTGTGAATGCGGGAAGTTTGAATTTCTTCTACAGGGGACTAGACGGCAAGCAGGAACTGCCTATGGACGGCAATTACCAGCAGCGTTAAGGGAAGAAAATGGTGGTTTTAAGTGGTTATGATAATAATTAATAATGGTTATAAGTTACTTCTGGTAGTTACGAGGTAGTTATTAAGTGATGGGGGGATGTTATGGTTAGTGGAATGATGAGGGAAAGTAGTTACCTTGGCTTCGACGTCAAGGGTCCATGGAATCAGAACCGTGGAGGGATTGCAAGAGCCCAGAAATCCGCCCAAAATCAGGAGTGGAAATTCAGCCACTGGAATTTCAATTCCACACCATTCCAGCCCCTTCTCCAATCCAGCTCCACTTCCAATCCCACCTACCCCTCTCTTCCATGTCAAAACAAAGCCCCTTCTTCCCAGCCAACTCCTCCCCTAGCCACATCACTCCCCTCCTAAGTTTCCCCTCCCTGACCCTACTTCCCGCCCCCCTCAGCCATGGGCTGCGGCAGCAGCCGATTCACAGGTTTTCCCCTCCACTCAACCTTCTCCAACCCCTGGCAGACACCCTCAGCCACTACAGTTCCCGAAGATCATCATCCACAACACGTTCACCTCTCATACATCAGCCTTACATCGTCCATTTGGCCTCCTGACACTGCCACGGCTTTAAAATTACCGCCTTGTCTCCACCCAACCTTTTATCCCGGGATTATTGTGAGTTTATTGCGTGGTTGTCGTTTATTTTTATTGAATCTTGTGTGAATTCACTATTTTGAAAATGTTAGTGTGTAATCTTTGTGCCAATATTATCCCGTGACTTGCCGGGTTTTCTTCGTTCAAGTATTTGTTTACTTGATCGTAATTGGTGTGTCATATGATTTATAATTTCAATTGTTTCAAGAATAGTTGTTGGATTCGTGTCTAATTCATTCAAGCATTCATAGAGTCGACGTATAATTTTGCTACATCCGTCTTGTGTCACTTTTCAATGACAAAATCGTATTAACTTGTAGAAAAACAATTGCACAAAAGTAGCAGCTCACCAGAACTTCCACAAAGACATGCATGCCAACTTTTATGTAGTGTCGAATCCAATACCAATCATTTCCCTTTATGGGAACCCATCTAAATATGCATAGAACAGCTATCAGCAAGAAATCATAGAAATTCTTTACAAAGGATGACAAAAGCTAAATACTACAAAGAATTTATATAGATATTATCACGGCATACCTCTTTAATATAAAATAAAATCAAATAAAGGCCTTTCTAAATAGTAACTGTGTTCTAGCCTTAGTAGTAGACACAACACCTCAATGACCTCATAAAGAAGTACCTCAAAAAAAAAGTTTGTTGTGTATTCAAAATCTAGGTATAATGCTAGTAAGGCTAGTTGTTTAGCATTGCAAGAGATTTTGCAGATTGAAAAGCAACAAATCAGCGAAAAGCAAACATGTCCAAGAGCTGAATACATTAAAAAAATATGAATTGTTTAGGCTACGAGAAAAGATTGAAAGAATCTCTTTCGAGTAAGATAGAAGCTCTCAGATCTCTTTTCGAGTAAGACAAAGGCAGGTAGAATGGGGATGAGAAGAAGAGAAAAACAAAATTTAAAAATTAGTTCTTTAGATAGAGCAGGTTATCCTTTCCTAGTATATGACAATTTATAAATGGTGCTAAAAGTAATTAAATTTGACAAAAATAAAAAAAGCAGTGAATTGATCCAGTCGGCCGTGATTAGTACACATTCAATAGAATTTATTATAATCCAAAGAAATCAAGTTGCCTCGCCGCGTCTATGAACGCGGCAACACCGAGGTAAGAAATGCGATTTTTTTTTGTTAGACATATCATGTAATCAAATTAAATTATGTAATTTCCTTGTGCATTATTGACGATTGCTGAAGGACCTAATTAAGAATGCGAAAATCTAATAAATTGTGTTGTATGTATAAATGATACTAGTAGATTATAACTAAATTGTTTTTTCACGTTCATGTGAATAACGTATGTAGAGTTATTATGCATATCACATAGCTGCAAGACAGGCCTTTGCTTTGTACACATGTAAAGTAATATGAATATGAAAAAAGACATTTCGTAACTTGAAACTACTAAAAAAGGAAGGCTGCTTTGTAGTGTTAATTCATCGTGTTAATATCATTAACAATAAGACGAGACATAAGATGTAAACATGATGGAATATGTAGTTTAAGATAATTCACGTATGTGGATGTTTCCCTTGAGATTAATCATGTTAACCGCTATTTAAAAAGTAAAAGATTAATGGAACGTCTAAGATTAGTGGCTTCAAGGAGGTGTTCCTATACGTTGTACACGCCAGCCACTATAAGAAGATAAATAGGGGGCACGATCGAGGGTTCCTCTCGTGATTGACAGATACACACTATCATACTCATAGCCCATAGGGCATAGCTAACCATATGAGACTCAATTGGGTGAGTCAACACCCAAAGAAATATTGCTAGATGTGAGTCCACGTCGGTAACCGAGACATACTAGGGCATTTATGTTCGTCATTGGGGACTCAAATCTCTAAAATGTGCATAAAAATTTACTCTACTAAGAATAAAAAGAAATGTGACATAAGTCATCTCAATACTAAATACAAGCTGAAACCTAGAATCTCTATGCTTTAATGATTTGAAAATTAGAAGAAAAATTAGTATATGATCAAGTGACATAAGTCATCTCAAAATTGTATATACATACATGTATTTGTACATTAATATAGGAAGAGAGAAAGAGGAAACAATCTCAATCTAAGATGTGAGACTAAAACATAAGGAGGAAGAGGGCCCTAGATGAGCCTTGTTTTAGGCCTTTACAAATCTTTCTTCTAACACTCCCTCGTAAGTTGGAGTATACAAATCGTAGGCACTTAGCTTGGACAAGACTGATAATATAATACACGTGGTAAGGCTTTAGTGAGAATATCAGCAACTAGATCAGCGGCTAGAACATGTTCCAATTCTAGCTTCTTCACTTGAACTTTCTCCCGAATGAAGTGACAGTCTATTTCAATGTGTTTGGTCCGCTCATGAAAAATGTGATTCTTAGCAATGTGTATAGCCGTTTGACTATCGCAAAATAAAGTAGCTGGTGAGGAAAGCTTGACTCTCAAATCATCCAGGAGACTTTCTAACCACGTAAGATCAGATACAACAGATGTCATTGAATGATACTCGGCTTCGGCCGAAGAGCGAGCAACCACAGATTGTTTCTTGTTGCGCCAGGTAATAAGATGTCCTCCAAAGTAAGTACAGAATCCACCTGTGAAACGTCGATCATTCAAAGAGCCAACATAATCAGCATCAGAATATGCAATCAATGACAGAGTAGAAGAGGAAGAGGGTTTGTATACTAGCCCTTATCCAGGGGCAATCTTCAGATATCTGAGGATGCGCTCGACAGTCTGGAGGTGAGACCTCCGTGAAAAATGCATGAATCAGCTGACAACTCCAAAAGCAAATGGGTATCTGATCTTGTAACTGTAACTCTAAAAGATAAATCAATTTTCCTACAAAACGTCGATAATACTCTGGTTTTGGAAGAAGTAGATCGGTGTCGGAGCATGCACGCAGAGCTTGTGATTGACATCCATTGGAGTATCAGCAGATTTGCATCTAGAATAGCCAGCCAAGGTCATGAAAAAGATCAAGATAGTACTTCCATTGAGATAGGATGAGACCATCAGGATGTCTTGCAACCTCTAGGCCAAGAAAGTACCTAAGATTTCCCAAATCTTCAGTTTAAAAAATTGTATTCAAATGTTACTTGATCATTTGTATTCATTTGGAATCATCTCATGTAATTAGAATGTCATCAACATAAACCAAGAAAATCATTGTGCATGTTGTTTAATGATGAGTAAAGAGAGAAGTCCGTTGAACTCCGAGTGAAGCCAACATCACGGACAAACTTAAAGAACCTGTCAAACCATGCGTGAGGAGACTGTTTGAGACCATAAATAGATTTTTTGAAGTGACAAACAAGTGACTCCTTCGTGGTCTCAAACCCGGGAGATTGGTGCATATAGACAGCTAAGTTATCAAAGGCGCAAGGCGCACCGAGGCGCAAAGGGCCCCTGGAGCCTAGGCGCAAGGCGCAAGGCGCAGGCGCGCGCCTGAGGCACGTGAGGCGCAAAAATTGGGGAAAAAGGAAATTGAGCGAATTGGGCGCCCAATTCGCTGAAATTGTGCGAATTGGGCGCCCAATTCGCTGAAATTGTGCGAATTGGGCGCCCAATTCGCTGAAATTGAGCGAATTGGGCGCCCAATTCGCTGAAATTGAGCGAATTGGGCGCCCAATTCGCTCAATTTCAGCGAATTGGGCGCCCAATTCGCTCAATTTCAGCGAATTGGGCGCCCAATTCGCTCAATTTCAGCGAATTGGGCGCCCAATTCGCTGAAATTGTGCGAATTGGGCGCCCAATTCGCTGAAATTGAGCGAATTGGGTGCATTGGGCGCCCAATTCGCTGAAATTGAGCGAATTGGGTGCATTGGGCGCCCAATTCGCACAATTTCAGCGAATTGGGCGCCCAATTCGCTCAATTTCAGCGAATTGGGCGCCCAATTCGCACAATTTCAGCGAATTGGGCGCCCAATTCGCACAATTTCAGCGAATTGGGCGCCCAATTCGCACAATTTCAGCGAATTGGGCGCCCAATTCGCACAATTTCAGCGAATTGGGCGCTCAAGTGCGCCTAGGGGTGCGTCTAAAATCATGTTTTTGCCCATATCAAAAAAATTTTTAAAAAAAAATACCTTGAAAGGCCCAGGCGCGCCTTTAGCGCGCCTGGGAGCCTGTAAGGCGCGCGCCTAGGCGCGCCTGGGCGCGCCTGAGGCGCGCCTGGGGCACATCGCCCGCCTCAGCTGTGCTGAGGCGCGGCGGGCTGCGCCTGGTGCGCCCGGAGCCTCAGGCGCGCCTAGGCGCGCGCCTTGATAACTATGATAGACAGTTTCTTGAAAGTCGTCATTGAGAAAGACATTCTTGATGTCTAATTGATGTAATGGCCACTGGTGATGGACAACCAAGGAAATTAGGACACGGACGATGTTCAACTTGGCAACGAGAGAGAAAGACTCATCATAATCGAGGTTTGTTGTTGAGTAAATCTACGAGCCACAAGATGAGCCTTGAGACGATTAACTGTCTTATCTGGAGCATGTTTGATCGCAAAGACCCATTTACATCCAACACAAGTCTGCCCCAGAGGAGGAGAGACCAGATCCCAGGTCTGATTAGCCCAAAGGGCAGTCATTTTCTCATCCAATGTTGCACGCCACCCCGGATGTCGGAGAGCCTCCTACACAAAGTTAGGTATAGAAATGGAGGATAAAGAAGTTGCAAATTTGAGAAGTGTCGGAAAGAGACGATGCAAGGATACATAATTCGCCAAGGGATGAGTCGTGGAGATAGAAGTCGGATCATCAAGCAGTTAGGTACCAGAGGTAGAGGGCGAATGTTGAGGGGCGTCGGATCGCGAAGGACGACGAGTGTATACATGAAGAAGAGGTGGTTTGGTCGGCATGGTAATTGGGGTTGGAAGGAGTGGTGGGAGAGGAGAAGTAACAGGGACAGCAGGACGTGGCAATAAAGGCGGTGGAAGAGAAGAGGAATGAGGAAAGTAAAAAAAGTTGATCTTCTAAAAAAGTAACATCAGCAGACACAACCTTGTGATTAGTGGGAGAGTAGCACACATACCCTTTCTATGTACGGGAGTAACCAACAAACATATATTTAGTAGACTGAGGAGCAAGCTTGTCAGTGGAATGACCAAGATTATAGGCATAACAGGTACATCAAAATACCCGAGATGTGATGGAGAAGGGCGGTGTGGAGGGAAAGAGAAGACTAAACGGAGTGAAATAGTTGAGAATGTAGGGAAGGTGATTGATGATATAGCATGTCGTAGATACTGCAAAGTGTCAATAAGCCTTGGGAACCTGCATTTGAAACATAAGTGAGCGAGCAACATCAAGAAAATGTTTATTCCTCGGCCACACCATTTTGTTGGGGGGTATAAGCACAAAAGGTATGACAGATGATCTCAAACTAAGTACAGAGATCATCAAACACATGATTGGTGTATTCACGAGCATTGTATGTACGAATAGTTTTAATTGTTTGGGAAAACTGAGTACAAGTCTCATTAATAAAGGCCTGAAACACACAAGTTAGATCCGATCGATCACGGAGTAAGTATAACCACGTCATACGGGAATAATCATCAATAAAAGTAATAAAATAACGATAACCAGAAATACTAGCAATTTTATATGAGCCTCAAACATCAAAATGTATTAAATCAAAACGAGCGTCGCTTTGAGTACAATGAGGAGGAAAAGAAAAACGATGTTGTTTGCCAAAGATATATGACTCGCAGGTAAAGGCTGGAAGAGGAAGATCAAGAAGAACCTTCTTGAGAATCGGAAGAAGTGCATGTCCAAGACGTCGATGCCAATCCATAAAGGTGACAGATGAGAGAATGGAGGAAGAAACATCCAGAAGCTAGAGCCCATTGCACAGTCGTCCTTTGCCAGTGATATTTTGCGTCTGTCGATCCTGCACCACAAAAGAAGAAAACGTGAAGGTCATAGAACAATCGAGATCTTTAGTAAGGCGACTAACAGAAAGAACATTGAAAGGAGAGCCTGGGACGTGAAGAAAGATAGGGCTGAGAGGCATATTACTAGAGCCGGAGACAGGAGCAGTGTCACTATTAACCACTATGATAAACTTGGGATGTGGAGATGCCAAGTACTGAGGTGGTCTCTGCGGAGTGATATGGTGGGTGGCACAAGAGTCCACAATCCAATGTGGACTATGGGAGAGACAGGTCGGACGATACCTTCATTAGAGATAAATACAATGGAGTCAGGCGGGCGATTAAGTAACCCTTGGAGATGTTGGAGCTGGAGGAGCATTGCATCAATATCAGCGCGAGTGGCAGAAGATGTGTCAGCAACAACAGAGAAATTAGGCGAAGGAGGCAGACCATATTTATGATAACAAGTTGCCTCAAGGTGTTCATCCCTGCCACAGTGAGTACACTTGAATCTAGGTCAGTTGTTACGACCTCTCCCTCGATAGCCAGTGCAACCTCCTCGGGTAGATGGAGGAGGGGGTGAGAGATAGAGGAGTGTTGGAGGAGTGCCGGAGAAGAAGGCCTGGAAGCATCTGGGGGCGGTGTCACCTTCAACAATAATGACCAAACATCAGAGAGAGAGGGAATGGTGGAAGAGGAGAGTATCTGAGCCCGGACACTATGGAGATGAGGCGGAACCCGAGCTCATCATCATGGCAATACCAACAACTTCTTTTTGAGCACGTTGCGCAGCAAGAACAGTAGTATGAGACAGATGTTGAATCAAGACCTCAACCAAAGTTTTGGACCGCACAACAAAAGAGGTTAAGCCACTAGCACATCCTGAGTCAAGAGATTGAAGGTCCGTAATGATATCAAACAGATGTTGAAGGTTGCCCTTGATGGAATAAAGGGAATGCAGTTCATCCCACATAGCCTTGGTTGTCTCATAATATATGGTCATACAATAAGGTTCACCATCCAGGGAGATGAGGATCCATATCTGGACATGCCCATCATCACGAAGTCAGTCGCCAGTCGTCAGTGGGCGGAGAAGGGGTGTCCTTAGTTAAATGATGCAAAATCCCCTTTGTCTGAAGAACACGACGGACAGAGTGCACCCACTCAACAAAATTCTTCTTCCCACTAAGAGAAATAATGGTGATTCGCACCTCATCATGGATTTCAGGTATACGTAACGTAGCACGAGCAGGAAAGGACAGCGCATCAGTGGACTCCTTGGAGCTCACATACAGCTAGAACGGACAGAGAAATCTTGCGGCAAGGAGGTGCTATTTAGAAGAATAGAGTTGGGGCAGTTATGAGCTACAACAACTCGAGCAACACCCTGGTGCGACTAGACAGAGGAGACTCGCAGCTAGTCAAGGAGAACTGCGGTTGCGGCTAAGCAGGGGAAAGCTAGGGCTAAATAGGTAATGACGGCAAGGATAGCGGTTAGACACCAGAAGCAGGCGACCAAGATGGCAAGCGGTCCAGGGGAGCAGGAATTGCGAGTGCTGCGATCTCAGCAGCGAGAGGGCTCGGGGCAGGAGTGTTGTGATCAATACAGCAGGAGTGCTACGATCTCATAAGCTTGCGGCAAAGATCTCGCAAGAACAAGAGAAGAAGAGAGCAGAAGAAGCCAGCGATCAGGATGTCGGTCGCGCGAGTTAGGTGAGGAAGAAAAGTCGCAGAGGAAAGTAGCGAGCAGGAACCTGGTCGTGCGAGCATGGCGAAAAAAGAGAAAGGCCGCAAAGTGATGACAGAATGGTGGGGCCCAGTGACTGGCAGGTAAAACCTATAAAACAGAGGGGAGGGAAGAAGCGGGGAAGAAGAGGGGGGAGCCTGCGGTTAAAAAGGAGCTAGATGCCGACTGACATAGGGCTGTGGTTAGAAATTTATAATCGCCCAAAGAGCTGCCAGAACGAGCACTAAAACAATAGATTTTCAGGATCGGTGGCTCTGATATATATGTAGGTTATTTTAGTGTCGTTGAGAGAGAAATTTTCTTACTCGCCAATTGGGATGACCCAGTCTTAGAAAATTTCTATGCATGGGTCACAGGTCGGGAGATTCTCTTAGAATAAGTTTTCGAGGATTTCTACTTTTAGTTTATTTTTCCTTCCAAATGTCGTATCAACTATTTATGAACTCAAATGTATCAAATTCATTTTGAGTTTAAGTATTTCATACCCTTTGCTCTTTTCATATCTAGTTGACTTTGTGAATCAGAATGAGGTATTTCTTTAACCTAACTCCCGTTCTAAAAAATTTTGATGTGTGTACTCTAGATATTTCCTGCTATGTATCAATTTATTTATTGTTGCTTAGTTTGCTACATTTCGCAAGTGTCGGTCGGACTTTAAAATTGATGTTAAACTAGGTAAGGAGGTTACAATTAGTATCAAAGATACATTTAGAGTCATTTGAACATAAGAAATTCACAAAGCTTTAAGATTTCATCTGAATCACTCCTTCGACATTAGAGTCATTAAGTTTAATCTTGTCCATAGATTTTACATATGAATGTTAGATATTTTCCATAACTATTTTTTTACGTCATGAAATTTTTGGTAATGATGATTTCCTTTTGCATATTACAGGCGCCTTATAGTAGTGACATAGGGAAACCACCGCAGCAAAATGGAACATCTGAAATTATCATAAAGAGGTGAATCGACCAACAAAACAAGCACCTTCGGGAAATGCAATTGAAATTTTCAGTGCAATAACCCTAAGCCTGATGGAATTCAGAATACCCTACCTGTAGCGGTCCCAATCATAACTTTTTCACCTGTTGTCAAGGAGATTGGAATGGATCGTTACCTGAGAAATGTTTTAGAGATCAGCACCCCTCTAACTTCAGTGGAGAACAAAATCCAATGGAGACTGGAGATTGGATGATTAAGACCGTGGACTTGTTGAATGTGATGCAGTGCCTGGAGAATAAGAATGTACCTCTAATAGCCTTCTTAAAGTCGAAGCCAACCAATGGCGTAGATACCTAGCTCGTGACCCCACTGGTAAAAATTTAAATTTGAAGTCCCTTCCTTTAAATATAGTTTTCTTTTGTCGTTCGGATAATGTGACCCCTTCTTAATGTTAGGTAATACTGTAGATATGTTTACATGGGACGAATTCTCCTCATCACTTTAAAACTGGTTCTTGCCTCCATAAGAGTATCGTACCCTTCAGCACAAGTACCTTGGACTTATACATGAAGATAAGACTGTCAAGGCCTATGAGAGAGAGTTTACTCATTTATCTCGATATGAGGGCTTACAACTAGGAAGTGATGAAGATAAGTGTTACCGCTTTAGGGAAGGCCTTTGGGACTCCCTGAGACAGCCTTTGCTGATTATGGACACCACGATTATAGAAGGTTAGTGGATACTGCTACCAAGTTGGAGGCGAACCAACTGAGGGTACAAAGCGCAGCAATTTCACAAACAAGAAAACACAAGAGTGCCGCAACAACTGAATAATAAAAAAACATCAAGGGAAATGAACTAGAAGTAGAAGATGAGCGATAAGAGAAGAAATCAGCCCAGGGCCAAGGTCAAGGATTTTTCCCTCTGCCCTAAGTGCAACCATCACCATCATGGTTAATGTTTGGCTGCTTCAAGAGTATGTTACAAATGCAGCAACAAGGGCACATAGCCGCTACTTCCAGGACCACCTAATAATCACGTAATCAACCTTAAGTTTAATCATTTCCTTTGTAGTCTAATACACAATAATATGACATATTCTATAGTCGTTTGGTGGTCCTAGTAGGATCGACAAAGGCGAAGATGGAAGGTTGATGCAAATCCAGCCCCAGTACAAGGTATCGTGTAACCGAGAACAAATGGACTTGGCCAGTAGGACGCCAAGGAGTAAGAGGATGTGGTTACATGATGGATATGCTATATTTTCATTATTTCCTTTCCTCCCTAATGACACAACATTACCCATGTTGCATTCATGCATGTAGGTAATCTTATGATTTAAAATGTATCCTCCAAGATTCTTTTTGACACGAGTGATTTTCACTCCTTCATATCAGAATCTTTTGTTTATAGGTTAGGCTTAGAGATCATCACAGACACAATAATATTAGAGGTTATGATGCCTGACGACTCAATTATGCAAGTTCATTGCAAGTGTGGTGCACCTCTGTGGTTCGGAGAATCTGAAATTATCATATAAGCGTCTCTCCTTCCCTTCCATTTGTTGAGTTCAAATTAATTTTGGGTATGGACTTGCTGCCAGATGTGAATGCTAAAATAGATTGCAGAAGCAAGATGACTCAGTAAGAAGGACCCGACGAGTCCACCATCCTTTTTCAAGGCATAAAAGAAGCTTCCAAGCTAATCATCTCTTCGATCAAGACTGCTAGAAACATCAGCAAGGGTTGTGCTACTATTTTAGTGTTGATGTATGCAGAAGACAAATCATTTACAAGAAGTACTAGTAGTTCGTAAGTTTTTTGATGTCTTCCTAGAAGAGCTACCTAGTGCCCCTCCTACCAGAGAGGTTGATTTCCAAATCAACCTTATACCTAAATTCACGCCAGTAGCCAAGGCCCCTTACCGCATGGCTCCCGGAGAATTAGCTGAATTAAAGATTCAGTTGTAGGAGTTACTCAATTTGGGATTTATCAGATCCAGCACATCGCCTTAGAGTGCACCGATTCTCTTTGTGAAGAAGGATAACAATTTAAGGTTGTGCATAGATTATCGCGAGCTGAACAAACAAACAATTAAGAATAAATATCAACTTCCGAGGATATATGAATTGTTTGACCAGCTCACTGGGTCTTGAACATTCTCTAAGTTAGACTTGAAATTGGGATATAACCAATTGAGGATCTGTGATGGAGATGTTCAGAAGACAGCATTCAATATGAGGTATGGGCACTATGAGTTTCTACTTTCTAGCTATGTTGTTCGGTCTGATTAATGTCTCGTCTGTCTTTATGAACTTGATGAACAAAGTGTTTTGGAAATTTCTAGACCGCTTCATCATCGTCTTCATAAACGATATCCTGATTGATTCAAACAATAAGGAAGAGCATGTAACGCACCTCAAGACAGTTTTGAGTACTCTCATGGATAAATCAAGGATAAAATTTGTAATATGTTTTATCTGGTATGAAACAAACCACAACGAGAAAATAAAATAAAAAAGATAATTGCATAAAATTAAGATAAAAAGATTTAAATAAAGAAACTTGAAGTTGTTATTACGGAATCATTAGGATTTCTGTGAATTTTTTGAAAGAGTAGGGCAATGACAATCACAGATTCACAAATTCACTTATCTGAATCAATCATGGATTCACTCCTCTTATCTGAATCAATCACAGATTCACGCCAACGCATAGCTTGACACTTTCCTAATAAAGTGGTAGTCAACATCGATTAGTTTTCTACGCTCATAAAAGAAAGAGTTCATGGCAACATATTTAATAATCTAATTATCACGTAAGAAAACCTCAGGTGTAGATAACAACATGCAAGAGGCTGCTTCCAGGACTCGAACCAGTTACCTCAAGGTTACACGACAACACCTCAACCGATGCGCTAAAGCTCCTAGATCCCTGTTACGCACGTGCGTGTATCTTATTTTATCTTGTTTTGTTTTTATTTTATGTTTAATGATATGTACCCTCCCTATATAAGAAGGTGGTATGAGAGTGTTATCATCATCTTAGATTATTAGGGTTTTGGGATCTCTCTTTGGAGAGGGACTTCTTGGAGGAACCAGCCTCCAGAAGTTGGGCACGAGTATACCACGTGCTTGTATCTTCATTGTTCAATTAGTGCAAGTGTTTTCTCCTACGGGTAACATTGGTCCGACCTAGCCTTCCCGCCTACATCCACTGTCGTCGGGGTTCCTCCCGTTTCAATCAGGCATCGCGTATGTTCTCCAGCGACAGCGACAATCGGGCGTTTGTTCTCAGGCGATAATTGACACATCGGGTCGTTCGTCTCCCCCCTCTGCACCACAGCGCGGCTCGTCTGCGTCGCTCGCAACTGTGTCGTGCATCGTCGCTCCACTAGCTCCCGCGTCGGCCCGATCGAGCTTCTCGTCGACCTCTCTGCCTGCTCCAGGCCCGAATCTGCTCTCCCCTTCAGCCAGCACTGCTTCTGTTTTTTTCTTCGGCTGTTCCGCCTGCTCCGGACTGATCCGTGCGTCCGTTCGCCGCTCCGCCCGATCCACACCCGGCTCCCATCTCAGCGACACCCTCCAGCAGCCCTTGGCTCCGCCCAGCCGCCGCAGTCCGCTTCTGTCTGTTAGATGTAGTGTATTTACTGTTAGGGATATGCCCCAGTAGCCAATCATATAATGATATATTATTAGTTTATGTAATTGATGATTTTGATCATTTGTTCCTAGTTTTATTGTTGACATACCATTCGGGTTGATGACCTGAATAGTAGAGCTATGTGTCCCATTTGTGAAATGGCGACGATGAAACTAAAACAAGTTCATGGTCTTGAGGATCAACAAGGAGCATTGATTGTCGGATAAGGCCAGTCTGCAAGTTAAATGATGATTAAGTTCTACTGATCATAGGTAAGGAGTTGCCGCCTTAATTGCAGATGTTTATGTTATTGGAACATAGTACAGAACATGACCGCGATGGAATAAATACATGTATTGTGTTATGTGTCACTATTTATTTCATTAGTTTGATTCTATGTTTGAGACGCCCGATTTCAACTCACAAGGACAGGTTCACTAAATTTCGTCCAACGCTGATTCCCGTCAAGGGCTGCCATACAGACGATATTTATGTTCTCTTGATTTGTGTGGAGAAGATCGTTCGTCAAGAAAACCGTGTCTCTCATTAGATCGTCTCGTGAGCGATGATATCTGTTGAGGCCTCCTTGATGGTGTTGGGTCGTTTGCTAGCAACTTTGTGCGACCAACACTATATCAAGAAATGTATGAACGGCAAGGGTGACACGCTTCAAGCTTGCGTTATACAAGGGTATCATATGACATAAGAATCGAACGGGACACTCTATGTGTTCGTATGTAGGATTGATATGCTAAGGTAGCATGATATTTATGTAAATCGAGGATCGTAACGCATTGCTGTGGTGCCGCTTACGACCATTGGAAGTGAATAGAGATTCACGTTTCATGTTCGATATAACATGAATCCTCAAAGGGTCACACAAATGGGATTTAGGCCACAGTTAAACCAATCCAGTTTTGATCATCAATATGATTGATGAACGCTATAATTAAACGAGGAAAGGAGATCTTGCGACGCTGAATTAATTCGTAATTGCGCAATGAGATTTGAGAGGCAGAGCAAGATGCGAACCGTGATTCCATTGAATAGGATTTTGATGGAAGTTTCAAATACGAAACGTTCGTCGTTTGAAATCCATAATTGCAACTCGCAGCTCATAGGGGCGTTTTCATGATGCGATCATTTAAGCGATTCGATGAACAGTCAAAAGGTTTGATAATTTATCGATTAAGGTGATTTTGATAAGTGATCAAAATTAAAGTGAGAGGGGTTATTGTTATAAGCATATAACTTGTTATAAGCATATAATATATTATCTGAATTTATAAAATATGATTTTATAATATAATTTTTTAAAATATGATTTTATAAAAAAATCTGATTTTATATTATCAGCCCCCCCCCCTTTTACCCGATACCTAGAAGAGGAGAAAGGCAAGCAGCAAAAAAGGCGGACGGGAGCAAAAGCGGCGGATCGGCTACCCTAGGTTTCTCTCGCGAAATCCGATCGGCGCCCCCCTTTTTCTCCCTCGATCGACTTCGCCGGAGGTCTCTAACCTCTCGCCGGAGGCTTTTCACCTTCCCTCTCCCTAGTGAGCTGTTGGCGACCGAGAGAAGAAGGAGGCCCGAAATCCGTTCGGTCTTCTGTCTTGCCGAGCCTTGGTCGGTCGCCCCCTCTTCCTCCTTTAGTGCAAAGGTTTTCTCCACCGGACGTGGTGAAACCCGCAGTGGGTGTTGACGTGCTCGTCAAAGGTTTCTCGATTGGATTGGCTCCTCTTTTTCCCCCTTGCTAGCACAAGTGAGACAAGAGGTGGTTGAACTCCTTGGTGGACTCGAGGCTTAGGTTATCAGAGATTGCATTGCAAAGGATTGCTCTACAACCGCAAGGATCAACTCTCCGCTTCACCTTCTAGGTTGACCTAGAAGAGGTACATTTCTCCCCTTTCTTGTTTGTAGTAAAATCCAAATGCCAAATCACTAGTTCCTAAATGTTTCTTGATGGATGTAAATTTTAAACTGTTTATTATTCATTGCATGTGGTGATTTACGAGAAATCACTCGCATTAAGGACAAATTCTAACAGTGGTATCAGAGCCAGGTTCGTGATTTTGGCATTTGGATTTTCATAAGCGAGAATTTTGTGTGGTTGTCCTCCGAATTTGGTGAAATCCGTGGTAGTATGCTTATTTTTTTTAATTGAATGAGTCTATCGTCCTCCTTCTCTCTAACTCCTTCGTGATGTTTGATATTTCGTTGATGTTTTTTCGCCGTCGCGGACATCATGTTTTATCATCATAGTAGGAGTGCAAATCAGATTTGCAAAGTGCTAATAGAGAGCGGTTACTTATCGATGGACCCTAATCTGATTAGGACATTGGGACGAAGTTCGCAATGCGAACCAAGAATCGTATAAGTTGATACGATTGGTTAGAGAACCTACCTTACACTAGTTGGTTTGATGATTGTGCCGACGCCGTCGTCATTTCAATGAAAGTAGGGATCTTGGAAATCCATTACAGAGGGAATTTTCTTTTGATGTAATGGATATTTTATTTTGTTGAAAATAAAATTATACATAAACTAATTATTTGATTTTATTTTTTTTTGAAGAGCAATGGCTTCTCATATGTCTTTTTCGCTTCGCTCAATCATTGAAAAGGAGAAACTCGCTTTTAACGGAGCCAATTTTCTAGATTGGAACCGTAACCTAAGGCTAGCCCTTCGGTTTGAAAAGAAAGAGTATCTCCTGACCACTCCTTTTCCAGCCATAGACTCTGAGGCTTCTGAAAAGGAACAGAGTGATCTTGACAAGTACGTAGTGGATGATATGGAGATATCTACACTGATCGTAGCAGTCATGGATCCTGAGCTCCAAAAGGAGTTCATTGATAGTGGTCTTGGTGTATATGACATCATGACTCGCCTAAAGAACATGTTTCAAGTTAAGGCCCGCACTGAAAGAGGAAAGCTGATCAAAACCATTGCTACTGCTAGATTAGCAGAGGGCCAAGAGGTTGGTCCTTACGTCATGAAGATGGCGGGGTATTTTCGGCAATTGGAGAAACTTGACACACCCTTCACGGTAGGGGCCGCTCAAGATTTCATCCTGAATTCTCTTCCTTCTCTTTATACGGGGTTTATTGTAAACTATCGTATGAACGGTATGGACAAGACTATGGACGAGCTCCATAACATGCTTGTTGAAACCGAGGAGAGTTTAAAGAAACAAAAGGACCATAAAGATGTTCTGGCGGTGAGTGAGAAGAGTAAGAAAGTCAAGAAGAAATTCCATAGGAATGATAAAGGCAAAGGCAAAGGCAAGGTGACACCCAAGGCTTTTGCTAAGGTTGTCCCCGAGGGTTCTAAGAAGAACAAGAATCCTGCCACTTCCGATACGGTATGCTACTATTGTAGTGGCAAGGGCCATTGGAAGAGAAACTGTCCCAAGTATCTCTCAGACAAGAAGGGAGGAATTGTTCCCCCTTCCACCTCAGGTATATTTGTCATTGAAACCCTTTTAGCTTCTTCTGATAATGACTGGATATTTGATACCGGTTCATGTGCTCACATTTGTCGAAATGTGCAGGCACTAAGGAGTAAGAAGCAGCTAAAGAAAGGTGAAATTCAACTTCGCGTAGGCAATGGCATGTGCGTCTCCGCTATGGCCATTGGAGTGGTGGAGTTGATTTTGCCTTCCGGAATGGTTTTGGAACTCAAAGATGTTTATTTTGTTCCTGTTATTACTCGCAATATTATTTCTATCTCGTGTTTGGACATGGATGGTTTTAGTATAACCATTAAAGACAATTGTTGCTCTTTATTTCGTAATGATGTTTGCTTTTGTATTGCACGAAATTTAAATGGTTTATATGTGCTAGATACAAGTGAACATATCTTGAGTATAGAACATAATAATAGAAAACGTAAATTTTCGCATGAAGGTTCGACCTTTATGTGGCATTGCCGTTTGGGTCACATCAACGAAAAACGCATCAAGAGATTGCAAACCGTTGGTCTCTTGGATCAGTTTGATTTTGAATCAATTGATATATGCGAATCGTGTTTAAAAGGAAAGATGACAAAAGCGCCTTTCACCAAAAAGGGTGTAAGGGCAAGTAACTTGTTGGAACTCATACATACCGATGTATGTGGGCCCATGAACTTTTGCGCGCGAGGAGGTTATTCATACTTCATTACTTTCACCGATGATTATAGTAGATACGGGTATATCTACTTAATGAGGCATAAGTCTGAATCCTTTGAAAAGTTCAAGGAATTCAAAAATGAAGTTGAAAACCAACTTGATAGGAAAATCAAGACCTTGCGTTCTGATAGAGGTGGTGAGTACTTAAGCGTAGAATTTGGTGATTATTTAAAGGAGTGTGGAATTGTTCCTCAACTCACTCCACCTGGGACTCCACAATGGAATGGAGTATCCGAGAGGAGAAATCGGACCTTGCTTGACATGGTTCGATCAATGATGAGCCAAGCTGACTTGCCTAAATCATTTTGGGGTTTTTCACTTGAAACCGCAGCATTTACACTTAATCGTGTTCCTTCTAAGTCTGTTGCGACAACGCCTTATGAATGCTGGTTTGGTAAGAAACCAAGCATGATGTTTCTCAAGATTTGGGGATGCGAAGCCTATGTTAAAAAGTTAACAAACGATAAGCTTAGCTCCAAATCGAACAAATGTTATTTCGTGGGATACCCTAAAGCAACGAAGGGTTACTACTTCTACAATCGTGAAGAGAACAAGATAGTTGTTGCTCGTCATGCGATATTTTTGGAGAAAGAGTTTCTCTCAAAACCTAGTAGTGGGAATGACGTGGTCATTGAAGAAATTCATGAACCAATACGAGATGCACCTCAAGTAGGCGATCTAGTTGTTCCCGACGTGGCACCGAATGAGGTAGAAGCTCGACCCATTCCACAAGTCGTTGTGGATGTGGTTAATGAGCCTATTCCCTCAATTGAGTTTTCGGATTTATCGCTCGCCGATAGTAGACGAGACACTCAATCTGTTGAGACTCAAGAACAAACCCCACAAGTCGTTGTGGAACAAGTTCAAGAATCTCAAACGCCACCGAATGTGGTCCCACGAAGGTCGACAAGGGAAAGTCGTCCACCCAATAGATATATGGATATGTATGACGTTCTAATCATTGAGAATGATGAACCGTTGACCGTTGATGACATGAGAAAGAGACCCGACTCCAAGAAATGGCTTGAGGCCATGGAATCCGAGATGCAATCCATGTATGACAACAAGGTGTGGACCTTAGTTGATCATCACGAAGGGGTCAAACCCATAGAAAATAAGTGGATCTTTAAGAGAAAGATCGACATGGATGGCAATTTGACTATTTACAAAGCACGGCTCGTAGCGAAAGGTTTTCGACAAATTCAAGGAGTTGACTATGAAGAAACTTTCTCGCCCGTTGTTATGTTTAAGTCAATACGGATTTTGTTAGCGATTGCCGCATATTATGACTATGAAATATGGCAAATGGACGTTAAAACTGCCTTCCTAAATGGAGATTTGGAAGAGGATGTGTATATGACACAACCGGAGTGTTTTATAGATCCAAAGAATGCTAACAAAATTTGCAAGCTTCAAAGATCCATTTATGGATTGAAGCAAGCATCGCGGAGTTGGAATAAGCGTTTTGATAATGAGATCAAGGAGTTGAATTTCATTCAATGTGAGAAGGAAGCTTGTGTTTACAAGCGAATTAGTGGGAGTGTAGTGGTGTTTCTTATTCTATATGTTGATGATATTCTATTAATTGGAAATGAAGTTTCCGAATTAAATGCAGTCAAGACTTCATTGAAGAAAGTGTTCTCAATGAAAGACTTGGGTGAGGCTGCCTATATCCTAGGAATCAAGATCTATAGAGATAGATCAAGAAGGATGATAGGTTTAAGCCAGGAGGTGTATATTGATAAAGTGTTGGAATCACACAATTTGGCTAATTCCAAAAAGGGGTTCTTACCTATGTCACATGGCACATACTTGAGTAAGACTCAGTGTCCTTCAACTGATGGTGACAAGGAATTCATGAAGAAGTTCAGATATCCTTCAGCCACTGGTTCGATTATGTATGCCATGTTGTGCACCCGCCCAGATGTTGCGTATCCGATTAGTACGACTAGTCGTTTTCAGGCCAATCCAGGCCTAGCACATTGGACTGCAGTTAAGAATATTCTCAAGTATCTCAAGAGGACTAAGGATAGTTTTCTCATTTACGGTGGGGACCAAGAGCTCGTTGTAAGTGGTTACACCGATGCTAGCTTCCAAACCGATCGAGATGACTCGAAGTCTCAAACCGGCTTCGTATATTTGCTTAATGGTGGTGCTGTAAGTTGGAAGAGTTCCAAACAAGATACTACAGCAGATTCCGTCACCGAAGCTGAGTACTTAGCGGCTGGTGAAGCAGCGAAAGAGGGCGTTTGGATGAAAGAATTTCTGACAGAGCTGGAAGTGGTTCCGAGCATCTCGGGTCCGGTAGATCTTTACTGTGACAACACGGGAGCCATAGCCCAGTCAAAGGAGCCTCGGTCTCATCAAAGGACCAAGCACATTCTTCGGCGATTCCATCTCATCCGACAGTTTGTGAACGATGGATGGATAAAGGTGAAAAGGGTAGATGGTGTTGCGAACACAGCAGACCCTCTAACAAAGCCTTTATCTCGAGCCGCACACGAATTGCATGTTGCATCCATGGGGATTAGACGCATGCCTGAGTGGCTTTGAGTGTTTTGTATTTTATGGTTTTAGTATGAGACATATATATATTTTTTTGTTGAATACTATTCTCTTGCTAGATGTCATTTTGATTGACTCTGGGTCAAGTGGGAGATTGTTAGGGATATGCCCCAGTAGCCAATCATATAATGATATGTTATTAGTTTATGTAATTGATGATTTTGATCATTTGTTCCTAGTTTTATTGTTGACATACCATTCGGGTTGATGACCTGAATAGTAGAGCTATGTGTCCCATTTGTGAAATGGCGACGATGAAACTAAAACAAGTTCATGGTCTTGAGGATCAACAAGGAGCATTGATTGTCGGATAAGGCCAGTCTGCAAGTTAAATGATGATTAAGTTCTACTGATCATAGGTAAGGAGTTGCCGCCTTAATTGCAGATGTTTATGTTATTGGAACATAGTACAGAACATGACCGCGATGGAATAAATACATGTATTGTGTTATGTGTCACTATTTATTTCATTAGTTTGATTCTATGTTTGAGACGCCCGATTTCAACTCACAAGGACAGGTTCACTAAATTTCGTCCAACGCTGATTCCCGTCAAGGGCTGCCATACAGACGATATTTATGTTCTCTTGATTTGTGTGGAGAAGATCGTTCGTCAAGAAAACCGTGTCTCTCATTAGATCGTCTCGTGAGCGATGATATCTGTTGAGGCCTCCTTGATGGTGTTGGGTCGTTTGCTAGCAACTTTGTGCGACCAACACTATATCAAGAAATGTATGAACGGCAAGGGTGACACGCTTCAAGCTTGCGTTATACAAGGGTATCATATGACATAAGAATCGAACGGGACACTCTATGTGTTCGTATGTAGGATTGATATGCTAAGGTAGCATGATATTTATGTAAATCGAGGATCGTAACGCATTGCTGTGGTGCCGCTTACGACCATTGGAAGTGAATAGAGATTCACGTTTCATGTTCGATATAACATGAATCCTCAAAGGGTCACACAAATGGGATTTAGGCCACAGTTAAACCAATCCAGTTTTGATCATCAATATGATTGATGAACGCTATAATTAAACGAGGAAAGGAGATCTTGCGACGCTGAATTAATTCGTAATTGCGCAATGAGATTTGAGAGGCAGAGCAAGATGCGAACCGTGATTCTATTGAATAGGATTTTGATGGAAGTTTCAAATACGAAACGTTCGTCGTTTGAAATCCATAATTGCAACTCGCAGCTCATAGGGGCGTTTTCATGATGCGATCATTTAAGCGATTCGATGAACAGTCAAAAGGTTTGATAATTTATCGATTAAGGTGATTTTGATAAGTGATCAAAATTAAAGTGAGAGGGGTTATTGTTATAAGCATATAACTTGTTATAAGCATATAATATATTATCTGAATTTATAAAATATGATTTTATAATATAATTTTTTAAAATATGATTTTATAAAAAAATCTGATTTTATATTATCAGCCCCCCCCCCTTTTACCCGATACCTAGAAGAGGAGAAAGGCAAGCAGCAAAAAAGGCGGACGGGAGCAAAAGCGGCGGATCGGCTACCCTAGGTTTCTCTCGCGAAATCCGATCGGCGCCCCCCTTTTTCTCCCTCGATCGACTTCGCCGGAGGTCTCTAACCTCTCGCCGGAGGCTTTTCACCTTCCCTCTCCCTAGTGAGCTGTTGGCGACCGAGAGAAGAAGGAGGCCCGAAATCCGTTCGGTCTTCTGTCTTGCCGAGCCTTGGTCGGTCGCCCCCTCTTCCTCCTTTAGTGCAAAGGTTTTCTCCACCGGACGTGGTGAAACCCGCAGTGGGTGTTGACGTGCTCGTCAAAGGTTTCTCGATTGGATTGGCTCCTCTTTTTCCCCCTTGCTAGCACAAGTGAGACAAGAGGTGGTTGAACTCCTTGGTGGACTCGAGGCTTAGGTTATCAGAGATTGCATTGCAAAGGATTGCTCTACAACCGCAAGGATCAACTCTCCGCTTCACCTTCTAGGTTGACCTAGAAGAGGTACATTTCTCCCCTTTCATGTTTGTAGTAAAATCCAAATGCCAAATCACTAGTTCCTAAATGTTTCTTGATGGATGTAAATTTTAAACTGTTTATTATTCATTGCATGTGGTGATTTACGAGAAATCACTCGCATTAAGGACAAATTCTAACATTTACTGCATAGTAGAGTTATCTTATGCTCACTATGGTGTTGTGAACACTCTCCCGTGTACTTGTATATATATTACCTTACCTCTTGTGAATGTATATTGGATTCATTATTTCTCTATCATGGTATCAGAGTGAATCTAGGGTTTCCGCCGTCCCGCTTCTGTCGAGCGTCCCGATCCGCGCTCCCTGCCCGATTTCAGAGAAACGATACCGTTTTTCTGAGTCTCAGCTTGACGCCAATGCAAATCGATCTCGTTTCTAGGGTTCCCGATGTTGAATCTCAGCACGACGACGCCTCCATCGAAGTTCCTGACACTGAATCTCAGCACGACGACGCCTCCGTTGTTCCTCCGGTGACGCATTGTTGTCCTGCCTACGCCGCCTCCTCAAAGCTCTGTTGTTTCCTGCCGCGTGGTTTCCTGGTGACGCACTCCTGCCCAGCCGACGCCGCCTTCTCAAAGCCCCGCTGCTTCCCTTCCGACGACCAGATTATACTCCTGTTTCGCTGGTGATGTCGACCACAACACTATTTTTTGTTACCAGTAGATCTCCCGGTTCTCTATCGTGTTAAGGTCCCGATCTCCAGTACGCCTTCAGCAGTCTCCAGCACGAATGTCGTGCCCCTCCTGCGGTTTCCGCCATGCCTTCTTGATCTTCTCTGGCTGATTCTGCAGCCCTGATGGCCTCTTACTCCTTTGTCTATCTACAGAAAGCGGACGTCATCCTCGATGGACAAAACTACAAGGCCTGGTCAGCCATTATCGGTGTGATTCTCCGTGGTCTAGATCTATGGGGCCACATTGACGGCTCGGAGCCTGCTCCGCTTCCACCAGCAGCCCCATCTGCGAATGATTCTTCCACTGTTAGCACTGCAGCTTCTGTCCAGCTCGCCGACATGGCGAAGTGGCGCTCAGACAACTCTCGTGTGATAGCCATCATTTATCAGTCATGCAAGCTCCCCATTCGCATGACTGTCTACCAGCTACATACGGCCAAGGCGATGTGGGATCACCTACGTCGTCTCTACCTGTCTTCTAGTCAGGCTCTGCGCTACTCTCTATTCCAGACCTTTGGCGTCTGCTACCAGCGTGATCGGTCTGTCCAGACATTCTTAGCTGAGCTCCTGGACCTCTGGCGTCAGTGCGATGAAATGGCTCCTTCCCCGTGCATTACTTGTCCTCAGTGTGTTGCTACATCTAGGGACCACGACTTTCAGTGCATGTATGAGTTTCTCATGCGCTTATGCCCCGAGTTCGAGCCTGTTCATGCCTAGCTTTTGCACTGGGATCCTCCACCTTCTCTCAGTGATACGCTGGCTTCGGTAATCGCTGAAGAGACTCGTCTCCACTCCTTGGACAATGTTGTGTCTTCTAGTGTGCTGACCCATGTTGTCCTTGTTGCTCTAAGTATCAACCGCAATCCTCCATCGTGAGTACTCCTTTGCTGCCCTCGCCGGGTTATAGTGCACCGGTGCGGCATGTTCCTCGTCCTCCAGTACCCTCTACTGCTCAGTCCAGAGCTCCACGACGCCAGTCTGTCCGTTGTCACTACTGTCAGTGTCTTGGCGACGTCAAATCTGAGTGTCGCAAGCTTCAGAGGACTCAGCAGTCTGGTCAGCAGCGTGCTCCTGGTGCTCCATCAACTCATTTCTCTGCTATGACGCAGTCTCTCTATGTTTCTGAGCTTGCCCAGCAGATTGCCCAGCAGCTATCTCACAATTCACTGTATCGCTCCTTTGTCTCTGTGCTCTCACCAGATGCTTCTGGTGTCTCTGCCTCTCAGTCGGCTGCCTCCGCCCCTACATGTATCTCCTCCTCCGACTGCTTGCTTGACTCTGGAGCCTCCTTTCGCATAACTCATGATGTCACTCACCTCTCGTCCTGTCAGCATGTCTAGTCTGCCCTTAGTGTTATGGTTGCAGATGGGACAATTCTTCCTTGCACCAGCCGTGGGCTCCTTCATACCACCCATTTTCATATTCCTGATGTAGCATACATACCCAAGTTATCTATGAACCTTATATTCTCCAGTCAACTCATGTCTCATGGTTTCCTTGTTATTTTTGATGGGTTTGCTGGTCATGTGCAGGATCGTCTGACAGGGACACTCCTTGGAGTTGGTCGTCGTCGTAGCGAGGCCTACAACCTTGATCGTCTTCACCTTTCATCCACTCCACTGTCACCAGCAGCCTCCTCTTTTTGCCTTCCTTCAGTTGGCTTCTCTCAGTGGCATCACCGTCTTGGTCATCCTAGTGGTTTGCGTCTTTCGTCTCTCATCAGTACTGGACTCCTTGGTCATGTTTCTTTGATAGGTTTCACTGTTGTACGAGTTGTAAGCTTGGAAAACAACTATAACTCCCGTATCAGTCTAGTGAGTCCAGGTCTTGTCATCCTTTTGATTTAGTTCATTCAAATGTATGGGGGGACGCACCTTTTGTATCCAAGGGCATACATCGATACTATGTTATATTTGTTGATGATTATTCTCGTTATTGTTGGATTTATTTCATGCACTCTCGTTCCGAGTTTTTTCATATTTATGCTGCTTTTTCTACTATGGTGCGCACTCAGTTCTCTGATTCCATACGTCCGTTCCAACTCTGGGGGGTACCTCTCTCATGCTTTTTGCGACCTGCTAGCTACCCACGGTACTCTCCCTCAGCTTATTTGTCATGGTGCCCATTATCAGAATGGCACTGCTGAAAGGAAGCATCGCAACATCATTGAGACAACCCGCACTCTCCTCATCTCGTCTCACGTTCCTCCTCATTTTTGGGTTGAGGCTATCTCCACTGTTGTCTATCTCATTAACCTGCAACCCTCCACTTTTCTTCAGGGTCGGTGTCCTGATGAGTGTCTGTACTCTCGACCCCTACGTTATACTCATCTGCGTGTTATTGGTTGTCGGTGTTATGTTCTTCTTCCCTCACGTGAGTGTACCAAGCTCTCTGCTCAATATGTATCTCGCGTCTTTCTCGGATACAGTACTGAGCACAAGGGTTATCGATGTTATGATCTTGTTGCACGTCGACTTCGTATCTCACGTGATGTCACCTTTAACGAGCCTCACCCTTTCTTTGTGTCCTCTGTCCCCTCGACCTCGCACTCATCGGTGACTCCCTCTGATGTTCAGTTTTTCACTCTTCCCACCCCACAGCTTCATGTCTCCTCCCCTCCACTGGTATGTCCACCTCCTCTCTCCCTGCCACCACATACACCATCTCCTACCTCTACCTCGAACGCGCTCATCGTCCCCCTTCCATATCATTACACTCGTCGTTCTCCTCTTCCTGCTCCTCCTGCTCCTGTCCCAACACCTCCAGTGCCCCCCAAACTCGATGCATGCCTCCTCCAGCGAGTGTTCTGTGGATGATCTTCATGTGTGTCGCAACCCACCTCGTGAGCGATGTCCTCCCGACCGTCTTAGCCTCGCTACATTTCCGCTGGACCAACTTGCCCTTCCTGCTACTGCTTGTAGCACTACAGAGCCGACTACCTACCGTGAGGACTGCCCAGATACCTGAGTGGCAGGTTGTTATGTCTGCTGATTTAGATGCACTTGAGCATACTCGTACATGGGACCTTGTTCCTCTTCCACTTGGTGTTGTTCCGATCACTTGCAAGTGGTTATTCAAGGTCAATACTCGCTCCAATGGATCTGTAGGGAGGTACAAGGCTCGGCTAGTTGCTCGTGGTTTTTAGCAGGAGCAGGGGAGAGATTATGACGAGACCTTTGCTCATGTCGCTCATATGACTACGGTTCAGACTCTTATTGCAGTTGCAGCTATTCACCGCTAGTCTCTGTCTCATCTTGACGTGAAGAATGTCTTTCTTCACGATGATCTTCAGCAGGAGGTATGCATGCTTCCTTTTCCTGGTCTATCCTCTCCTCTATGCCTTATCTGTCGCTTGAGACGAGCCCTTTATTGGCTCAAGCAGGCTCCCCGTGCATGGTTTGCTCGTTCCCGCTCAGCCATTACAGTCGCTGGTTTCCAGCCAAGTCCGCATGATCCAGCTCTGCTTGTGCATTCTTCCTCTCGTGGTCGGACTCTTTTGTTACTTTATGTGGATGATATGATCATTACTGGCGATGATCCTTCTCATATGGCCTTCGTCAAGCATGACCTTCAGCAACAGTTTCATATGACCGACCTTGGACAGCTTAGCTATTTTTGGGGTCTTGAGGTCAGCTCTACAGAGAGCGGTTTTTAGCTCTCTCAGCAGAGAAACGCATCAGATCTCCTACCTCGGGCTGCTCTTTCTGACTCTTGCACAGTGGACACCCCTATGGAGCTTCACCTTCAGCTATATTTGGATGATGGTGTTCCACTCTCCGACCCCACTCGCTACTGCCACCACATTGGGAGTCTTGTTTATCTCATCATTACTCGGCCCGACATTGCCCATGTCGTTCATGTGTTGAGACAGTTTGTTAGTGCACCTACCTTTGTGCACTATGGTCACCTGTTGCGGCTCCTACGCTATCTCCGAGCGACGACTTCTCGTGGTCTATTCTTCTCCAGCAGCAGTTTTCTGCTTCTCTGCGCTTACTTGGATACTATTTGGCCTAGTGATCTTGTTGACCGTCGCTCTGTCACTGGTTTCTGTCTATTCCTGGATTCCTCTTATTGCATAGAAGCCCAAGAAACAGACTGGTGTTTCTCGATCCAGCACTGAGGCCGAGCTTCGAGTCATGGCCACCACCGCTGAGGACATTATTTGGCTTCGTTGGCTTCTTGAGTACCTTGGTGTCTCTTCTCCAGATCCAACCCTACTCTACCTGTGATAACACCGGTGTCATTCAGATTACTCTGAACCCGGTGAAGCACTCACTCTCCAAGCATACCAGGGTTGATGTTTTCTTCTTATGTGAGCAATATGGTCGTGGTACTCTGGCTTCTTCCTATGTTCGTTCCGAGCAGCAGATTGCGGATTTGATGACCAAGCCGTAGACGAGAACTCAGCATGCTCATCTTCTGTCCAAACTCTCGGTGTATGATCCCCCATGAGTTGGGGGGTTAGATGTAGTGTATTTACTGTGTAGTAGAGTTATCTTATGCTCACTATAGGTGTTGTGAACACCCTCCCATGTACTTATATGTATATTACCTTACCTATTGCGAATGTATATTGGATTCATTATTTCTCCTATCACCGTCAACGCGGCGCCGATTGATTCATATGCCACGAGGCCGATTGGAATCCCGCGTGGACGCCCTCGAACCCCTCACCACGATCAACTCGCGTCACAAGGCCCAGGCCGAGCAGTTCGCATCCATTATGACAATGCCTCGCAACCAGCAACTCGTCCAGAGCTCCGGGCCGACTACGGCTTCCGAATTGGGATCCCCCAGCACGGTGGCCTCCACAGATCTAGCACTGGAAGGCCTGTTGCCAGAGCTCCCACGCCTCGACATCCCCACATTCAACGGGAATGACCCACTTGGGTGGATTGTCCGCGCCAAACAGTTTTTTGATCTTCACCAAACTTCTCTGACGCAGCAGGTCTCCACAGCAATCATCGGCATAAAAGGGTCCGCCCTCCATTGGGTCCGCTGGCTCCGCCAAACCTCCCCAGGCCTCACCTGGACAGCTCTTACGGAGGCCCTAATTTAGCGGTACGATCATTGCTACTCCGGCTCCATGATTGAGCGACTTTGCGGAGTCCGCCAAACCGGCTCAATTGATTCATACGTTGATACATTTATCGAGTTGGTCACCCATATCTCAGATCTACCACTCGATCATTATTTGGCATACTTCATGCATGGCCTGCACCGCATATCCGAGCCCGCCTCCACACCCTTCAGTCATTAATTATTAACCAAGCCATAGACCTCTCCCCACTAGTGGAGGCCGAATTCCTCGCACTGTCCGAGGACCCTCCTTCCTCACTGCCTCCCTCCAAACCTCACAACCAACCATACTTTCCTCCCCCGTCGAAACACTCACAACTGCCACCTCCTCTACCTCACCCACCCAATATGGGTCCACGCAACAACCGTCATGTCCCTACTCATCGTCTGTCCAACCAAGAGTGCAATGATTTGTGGAGCAAGGGCTTGTGTTATCATTGCAAACAACCCTACTCGCCTACTCATGATTGTCCTATGAAGGAGCTCCGGTGCCTCATTGGGGAGGACGTGCACAAGCTCACCGCGGCTGACTTTGACACGCTTATGATCACGGATGTACATCCGGACGGCGCTCCGGGCACCTCTAAGTCTGACCCCCCGCGGGCATATCACTATTAATTGGAGGACGACCCTCTGACCTTGAGGGCAAGGTCGATTTTCTGGCGGAGTGTATTGTTACGCACATGCGCGTATCTTATTTTATCTTGTTTTGTTTTTATTTTATGTTTAATGATATCTGAGTCCCCCCTCCCTATATAAGGAGGTGGTATTTTGGATTATTAGGGTTTTGGGATCTCTCCTTGGAGAGGGACTTCTTGGAGGAACCATCCTCCAGAAGTTGGGCACGAGTATACCTTGTGTTTGTATCTTCATTTTTCAATTAGTGCAAGTATTTTCTCCCACGGGTAACACTCCCCTTCCCCGGTCCATCAAATAACAGTAGAAGGAAAAAAAACTGAAAAATCAAACCGCTTTGTAAAAATATTGGTGTACTTGTAAAAACCCCATTAAAGATTACTGCATTGTAGTATACTTAGGTTCGTGAAATTACCCATCATGAACACATCCAATGTCCACAAATGCCCCCTGATGAAGGTGTAAAGTCGTCACTTTGCCCCTACAGATCTGTGCAACACCTCCAAATAATGAACTACCAAGAAGAGAACATGTAACATGATTGCTTCCGAGTTTATGGAAGTGATTTTAAAAAAAGGGTTATGGAGAACTTCCGAAACAATTTCCTGTAAATTAAAAAAAGACTAGTTTATCTAAAAGCAGAAAACTTACCTGTCCAGGGTAGATGTACGGAAGTTCGAACTGCAGAAATCATCCGTTCCAATCAGCAATATCAAAATTTTTGAGTTGAAAAAAAGGCTACAACACAAGAAAATAAAAAAGAGATATTGCATGACATACCATGTCATCTTTGTAGTCATTGCCTCGTTTCCTCCTACCTGGATAGTAATCTTGATCAAACTGAAGTAACCACAAAGCACTGAAATTATTCATTGCAAAATAAATCAATATTGTGGACCAAAATTAGAGAATTTTTTTACATGATTTGGTATTTTAAGTTGATAATTCTATCGCTTGTGCAAACCGAGCTAATAAGATTAGCATTTTTATGATTAAAAGTTTCCGATTAAAAAGCTTCTCCTAAGATAAACCATTTACCCTTGCTTTGCATGCATGATATAAATAGAAAAGGCATGCATTGTGAAAGACTAAACAATAAAAATATGCCTATTAACTAACCCTACTAAGATATCTCAAACAAAAATACAATTCACAATTAATTGACATAGTGATGGACTGATGGTATATTTAAACATTAAGATTTACCTTACTTTTCCTTCCATGGGTAAAAAGAGATCGGATATGTAAAGAAAAAAAGATAAGGGATGGTAGTGCATCATAGCACAAGATATACAATAGCCTCCACTCATAGATTTTCACAAACGCCTCATCACTCCCCAATATCTATGGAGACTATGGACGACAGAGCTTCTCATTGCTCTAAACTTCGAATGGAGTAGAAAGTATAAGCAAATCATGTAAGAAAGGATGTTTACAGTGAATCTTTGTATATAGGATGTCTTCCATGGAACTGGAAAGACAAACAATTAAAAATACATGTCAAAGAAAGTAATTGTAACTTCCAGTATCATTGTTTTAATAATGCTTTGGTGGGGCCTATGTTTCAGGAAGCCAATTGGTTTTGCAGAAATACTAGACTATATCTTGAAAAAGGCATCAGTTACTCGGTATGTTGACCAAATCAATGAATTAGACATCTCAACATGTTATGAGTTGGCTATCGGCCCTCCCTTAACCTGGGGTTTTAAGCCCAGCAAGGAACCCACTCGTATTAACAGGGCCGCGGCCCACGCTACCCCAACCATTGACCCCACCTGTTCTCAGTGGAGGGGGTCTTCTTATCAAGGGGGCGGGGGTTCGAATGCTCGCCTCAACAGCCTCCCCAACTGAGAACAGGTGGGGCTAATGGTTGGGGTAGCGCGGGCCGCAGCCCTGTTAATACAAGTGGATCCCTTGCTGGGCTTAAAACCCAGGTTAACGGAGGGCCGATAGCCCACTCGTAACACAACATAGCGGCAATTACCCAGGTTTTGACATGTCAGACAACTACTTTAATAAATTTACTCTGAATCAGCTTCACGGGACAAAGTACTTGGTGAGTACTTGGCGCCTTGTGGCGTCAATAGCCAGCAGACTATTATCACGCTTTGTGTGAAAAAGGTCGTTAAGGTGCCACATCACAAGCCAAATTGGATATTTTGACCGTATTTGCATACTGCTACAGTGTGCATGTAAACAAGAAATATAAATGGAAAAGTAATATGAACTTTTGAATTAATTTGCTATGGTCCCAGACAACACGTTATCTACTTCGTTAATTAGGTATCGTCATGTATCCATGCTAGGTGTCTTTTATTAATCGAGTCGAGATACAAGTCTGTAGTGTATTTGTGTTGTTCTCTTTATTTTTAGGCATTTACACTCATGTCACTTTGTAAGTCTATAAATAGACCCCTTGGGTCATGCAGGAAGTTATGAATAAAAATAATGAAATTTCTATTCCTCTCTCTAATTCTTTTCTCCTCCTCCCATTTCTAGGGTTAGGGTTGAGCAAGGCTCCCCCTTCTACCTCTCACCTCGGATTCTCCGCGGTGAGCTCAGATCCCCTTGTATCTCCGCCTCCACCGCCACCCGAAGACATTCTGGGTAAGCCCATAACACCTTGATATCAAAGCATCGAACCTCCCTTCTCCATGCGGCTAATAACAACCTGCGTTCATTGCAGGTAAAAACATCACCTGATTCCACCTATACGCCTCCGCCCCCTATGCCAGTGTTGCCTCCTCTCCATCCCTCTACTTCTTTGTACCGCCTTGATGACTCCACATTACAAGTAGTCAACGCAATCGCTCATCTCCTTCCTTCTCATCATTCCCGGCGGGTCTCAACAGTAGTTGCGGAATCCCCAAGCCCCGTTGATGCATCCTCCGCAAACAACTCCGTGCTCGTCGTATCCAAGCTCGATGCACTCAATGTTCCCCACACCGAGACCTGATTGCTACGAAGCACGGATACGCCAAAAATAGAGTCGTACCCGTACCGGGTACATTTCCGGTACGGATACGCTTACCGAACGGCGCGATACGTTATTATATAGCGGATATCGCGATTTTAGGGATAGTAATATCCCGATCCCGCTCCGTGCTCGCTCCTGCTCCCGTCGTCGCTCCCGCTCCGTGCTCGCTCCTGCTCCCGTCGCCGCTCCCGCTCCGTGCTCGCTCCTGCTCCCGGCGCTGCTCCTGTCGCCGCTCGCCGCTCCGTCGCCGCTCGCCGCTCCCGTCGCCGCTCGCCGCTCCCGTCGCCGCTCGCCGCTCCCGTCGCCGCTCGCCGCTCGCCGCTCCCGTCGCCGCTCGCCGCCGCCGCTCCCGTCGCCGCTCGCCGCTGCTACCGTCGCCGCTCGCCGTCGCCGCTCGCCGCTTCCGGCGTTGCTCCCGCCTCCTCCTCCTCCTCCTCCTCCTCCTCTTCTTCTTCTTCCAAACTTGCATACCTAGGGCAGAATTCTGGTGAAATTTGGGCAGAATTCTGCCCAGATTTCACCCAGAAATTTGGGCAGAATTCCATCTGGGCAGAATTCTGCCCAAATTTCACCAGAAATTTGGGCAAAAGATTGCTTTGAAGCTTTTAGGTCAACCTTCTTCATCTTCCTGCTGTGAAAGAAATTGGAGCACATACTCATTCATTCACTCATTAAGAAGAAATAAAATTCTACCACAAAGAGCTGACAATTTGGTGTATGTGCATAGCAATCTACGCCTATTATCGAGGAGAAATGAACTCTACAATCAAGGAAGGAGTAAGATGTGGGATATAGGAGGAGATGCTTGGGCAAATCCATTTGATGGAGTTGGCATGCTTACGATCGCCAACTTGTCTTTAGATGAGCCAGAAATTGAAGATGCTTTGATCTCCAACAATACGAAGGAAGATGAAGAAAATGAGTGATGAGCATCTTTAAATTTTAAATGTTTATGTTTATGTTTAAGAACTTCAATTTTAAATGTTTACATTTATGTTTATGTTGGCAATTGTTTAAGAACTTATCCAGAAATTCATAGATGTTTTGGCAAAAGTTTATGTTTATGTTTATGTTCAAGAACTTCATTTTAAATTTTAAATGTTCATGTTATATAATTGCATTTGTGATATATAAATATATAATTATTATATTTAATACAACGTATCCTGCCGTACCCGTATCCTTGTTTTTTAAAATTTGTCGTACCGTCGTACCGGATACGTATCGTACCCGGTACCCGTACCCGTACCGGTGCTTCCTTGCCTGATTGGCACAGACTGTCATCACTGACCTTCTCATCCATCGACATCAACCTCTACTTCCATCCAAACCCACAAACAGTAATATCTCCTCCTCAAGTCACACAACAGTCGTGTGTAGTTCTGTATCTAAAACTGCGCGCCCTTTTCCTTCCCCGAGCCCACCAAACCGCATCATATTGTGAATGCCAGTAACCCAGAAAGCCAAATTAATTAATTAATTTTTCATTAAAATTAATTGATTAACTAATTACATGGGTGTGGAAATGAACCCCAGCGAGCAAGTCTCCCTTCGTTCGATGTTCCAAAAGTTACTGGAGATGTCAGTGTCATATGACATCGCGCTCTCGTGACTTACCGACAGTATTGACCAACACTTCGGGGTTCCAACCCCATTGGAGCCACCACTGATCCCACTACAATAGTCATTGATCCCACTGGCGCTCGAAGATGTTTCACCGCCCTCTGTCGTTTTTGTCCCCCCCCCCCCTCAATTGTTCCCTCCTTAGAGTTCGTATAACCATTCTTGTCATGGCGTCGCCTAGGCGTCAAGGCGCCCAATTGTAAACAAGGCGATGGACGCCTTTTTTTAAAAAAAATATGGGAATAGATTGCGGTTATTATAAGAACCGCAGTCTATTCTATTAGCCAAAATAAACTGCGGTTTATATATAAACTGCAGTCTATTCTAGGGCACAGGGAATAGACCGCGGTTTATATATAAACCGCAGTCTTTTTTAGAATAGACTGCGGTTTATATATAAACCGCAGTCTATTTCCTGACTGCGGCTCTAAAATAGACTGCGGTTTATATATAAACCGCAGTCTATTTAGAATAGACTGCGGTTGATATCTAAACCGCAGTCTATTCTGGATATATAAACCGCAGAGTATGATAGAATAGACTGCGGTTTGTATATAAACCGCAGTCGATAATATCTATTTTAAACCGTGAACCGTAAAAATGTCGTTTTACCTCGACCTTTTTTTTCTTACAGACGATGCTCCTTGCATAAAACCCTAAAGGCGATTTTGTTCAAGTTTCTGCTCTCCTTGAGTCTTTGCTCTCCTTTGCTTCGATTTGAAGATTCTTCTTCGACAACTCTCATATTCTCACTTAGGTATATTTTTTTTATGACCTTTCTTAATTTTGATCTCTGTGTTATAAGCCTATAATGTCTTTATTAGTAGTAATAGTAGTATAAAGTGTAAACTATAAACATTTTGTAGCCGCCTAGCAGGCACCCACTTGTAGGCTGTAGCATTTTTGTATTAGGGTTTAGGGTTCCTAAAAACATACTAACACTATAAATTAGGCTATTAGCCTAAATATTGCACTAACATACAGACTTGTGACTGCGGTTATTATAATAATCGCAGTCTATAGTCTGTTTTTTTTTAAAAAAAAAATTGAGTAAATTGGCGTCTTGTGACTTGCTCGCCTTGTGGTCGCCTAGGCGTCCGCCATGTCGCCTAAGCGTCAAGGCGTCCGGCGCTCGCCTTGGTTCGCCTTGACGCCGTGACAAGAATGCGTATAACTGACATCGTCTCCCCCACGTCCCGCAATAGTACCGCCATAATTTGTACATCACAATAAATTTTTGCGGCCTCCATCCAGCAACCTCCTCTTCAGCAACTTGCCCTGTCAGCCCCTGTGAAAGCATTATGTCCGACAACCAACCCCCCATCCAGCCCACTTCCAATTGCCACAGCTCACATTACGCACGGTCCTCCCCGACCCTCGACTGTCTGTATTCACCGGTCACACTCCCGGAATTTATATATTGTCTAAAAGTCTTCCTTCTGCAATCACCTATGTCACGCCAGATCCTTACAGTCAGCATTGTCATGACGACCTGCCACTCGATGAGGCCGCCGCTACAGCGATGCGCTTCCGGAAGTTGTTCTGGCGGGAAATTAAGGAGTCATGTGATCATGGAGTGCAAGCCTCGATCGAACTTGAGGACAAACTCAAGTTTGAGGGGCGGGTGGAATGTTATGGTCTCACACGACTAGTTATCTACGTTGTTAATTAGTGTCGTCATGTATTCATGTTGTGTGTCTTTTATCAATCAAGTCAATGTACAAGTCTGTTGTGTTTTATCATTTCGTGTTGTTCTCTTTATTTCATGTATATGCCACTTTGTAAGCCTATAAATAAACACCTTGAGTCATGTAGGAAGTTATGAATGAAAAGTATGAAGTTTTTATTCCTCTCTCTAGTTCTTTTCTCCTCCTCCTATTTCTAGGATAGGATTGAGCAAGGCACCTCTTCTTTCTCTCCCCTCACATTCTCCGCAGGCTAAGCTGGCTATGCTCGGCTCCTTTAGTATATCCGTCTCCGCCGCCACCTCTAACGACGTTATGGGCTAGGTCCATAAGGCCATAACACAATCCTCAGCTAATTTAACTAGAGAATACTTTCATTGACCCGAGTTTTTTGCTCTTTCTCCAAGATTTGTTCTTTTGGATCTTATAGATAAATCATGTGACTCCATTTTTTATATCAATAAGTGCTCTAACCTATGAAACACATATACAAGTATGATACGCATCTGATGGTAATAAAAAAAATACGAATACAAGTTCGAGAACGGCAAAATAAATTGATTTATACACACAAACACAATATGTATATGTATATGTCCCCTTTTCTTAAAAGAAGGAGAATATAAAATGTAAAAAAATCTTATTGAACAAGTAGAAATACTACAATTTTAAAACATCTAATCTTCAAATACACAATAGAAAAACAAAATAATCACATTTAAATAAAATTCTTGATAGTTTTAACGATAAAAATAAACTTAAATATAGAGCACATTTTTTTACTAAACTAAACAAACACTGCTCATTGCATTTGTGAGTGACGATTTTTTCTTTTCTAAAAGACAATGAGAAGTGTTTGTTTACTTTAGAAAAGCAAACTGTTACGGCTATACATCCGCCTAAGTACATCGCCGCGCAGGAGTCATGGAAGCGCATATGGAATTCATATTGAATGAGAATATATGATGTTTGTAATTAGTTAATATTAGTTAATATTAATTAATATTAAGTAAATTAATTATATTAATTAATTAAGCGTGATGTATTAAGCATGCCCCCTTTATCTATATACGAGGGAGCGGTAGGAGTGTTAAGGATCTTTTAATCATTTGGTTGTAGCATCTCCTTGGGGAGAACGGTGCTTTGGAGGACCCAACATCCGAGTGTTGTGTGGGAGCTTGTCTCCTGAGTTTATATTTGTATTTTCATGTAATACAATTTCATTCGCTTTGTATTGAGTTTTCTCACTCATCCGCACTCGTAGAAAAGTCTTATTAGTAACAAATGATCTGTCAAATCCAAGTGTATCTGTAAACTAGAGTAGCAGGTGTATTCACCGAGTATCAACTATATATTGGTAACGAAAACAAACCCGGTATGGTACGCGTCCCTCGGGAAAGTATCGATGCTTCATAAGCTCTAACCATTCGCTCATTTATACATTTGTCATACATGTGAGTAATATTCAACTAGAAACTTTCTAGTTAAATCAAATTCCAACATTAAACATCAAAAATAGGTATTAATTTATTTCGTTATGAAGAAAATGCCCATAATATATGGGGAAGTGGCCAAAAACAAGAGAGATTGCATGCATCAAATTTTCTGATGTTAATTTCAAGAATAGTTATTTTCTAATGTGATGAATGGAAATCATAACTCAGTTCAACTTACTATTTATTTGCTAGCATTTGTCTCCTTTACTTAACATTCATAGTTACATAGGACCGATGTTGAAAGGAAGTCGAGTATGTTTACATGTGATGACCACATGAACATACTACCATCTTTAAGACTCACAAACAAACCAAAAATTACCAAAATAAGGTCCAGTACATAATTCCATCTCAGTTTAATATGTTTTAAGAAAAAAAAGTAGGTATTGAGGAATAAGCCATGCTTTAAAAAATTCTGTCCTTGAGAGGGAGACTATAGAAAGACAAGTTAAAAGTGGCTGCTACATACGAGCGGGGGAAAGTGACGCAGGATGAATCTATATGCGGCGGATGAATGATGACCTAACCCTACATGCAATGCAAATCCCACGGTGAATTCAAAGCAAGCAATAAATAATCAAAATACACACAGATAATTTTAGCAAAATTAAATAATTTCTTTAGGCAAGCGGGCTTTAGGCTTTCCTCCGCGTGGAGGGCCAAAGCGAGAGCGCGCGGCGAATAGTTCCTATAAATCACAAAATAATCTAGAGCAAAATTCTATGATATTATTTATCCAAATAAATATAAAATCACATCACCATATTTTAATATTGAAAAGCAAGATCCATACAACAAATAACAACTCACAAAACATGGGGGTTGTCGTAGGAGAGTAGATTCGGCGACGTATGTCGTGAGGGTGGCTGAAATCTAACATGTAGTGGGCGGTGGACTGGATTCGAGTGGAAGGGAGGGCTAGATCTGAACAGAAGTATCTGTCATGGAAGTGGGGGGACTAGTTGTAGTCAGATCTGGATGGAGATGATTGTTTTAGAACGTGGGGGACTGGTTTTTGGCAGATTTAGGTGGAGGTGGCTGTTTTGGAAGGTGGGGGCCTGGTTTTGGGTGGATCTGGGTGGAGGTGGTTGTTTTCGAAGGTGGGCGGACTAGCTGGACAGCAGTGTGGGCGACAGTTTTTTAGGGGGAAAAGGAGGGAGGAGACGGGCTGGATGGAGGACTGTAGGGGCGGCAGTTGTGGGGCAGCAGGGAGGAGGCGGCGGAAGGCTGTTTGGAGAGCTGTAGGGACGGCAGCTGGCTGTTGGAGAGATGTGGGGTGGCGGTGGAGGCATTTGAGGGTCGAGGAAGGTGGCTAGGGATAGGAGTTACCTTTGGAGAGCAGGAGAAGGCCTAGGAGTCGTCACCTACAGTTCCACAGAGCTGCACTGTGGAGTGATCGCAGGAATCCGGGAATAGCTTTCTCCGAATTCTGCAATTGTCCTAAACAGCCCCCCTAACACTCTATTTATAATAAAGAGAGAACTAGGGCATCCCACCATCAACGACTATGATTGGCCGGAGGTAGAGTAACCCGATTACATCAAAATAAAAGCAAAAATAACAAAGTAATATATGAAATTGTGTCAGAACGACGGGCCGGACGTATCCGTGGAGTCGATTCATCGATCCGGGCACGCCATATATGATAAGTAGTCAATTGGCCCCGAACGGGCCCAAAACTCGTCCTCCGCTGCGGGTCCGCATCTCCATTCTGAATCAGAAAGGAGTCATCGGAGGTGTGCGATGGCTAAGCATGTGAGGCGCATGACACGGCTAGTGGGCTCAGGTATCCTAAGAATGTGCAGGAGACACATAAATCGTGTTATCTCTGGCTACAGGAGTCGGGATTTGAGCACGTGCTGGTGGTGCGGAGTGCAACGGAGTGCAACGGAGTGCAGTGTAGAGAGTCAAGCCCTGACATAGATTTCTTTTCCAATGGTCGAAGGATTGATCATTTGACGATAACAAAAGTTTGAATACGAACCTTGTGCGTGTGTAGTCTTATGGATTGTAGTAAGTTCTCAATTAATCTGTGATTGGCAGTGCCCGTAGTATTGCTCCAATCACGGTGCAAGCAGATCCTAAATTTCTCCTAAGTATATATCATATTTTGTATTTTTATTTGTTATTAATAAGATTGTGTAGTCAGTAGTCTATATAGAATTGTCGATTATTTGCATATATGTGCATACATGCATTGCTCTATATCTGAGGTTGTGCTTGTGGAGAAACAGTTTGATTTTTTGACAAGTGGATCATAGCAAGGTTCGGTGTAAGTGGTAGATGGGAGATTCAAGTAAAGGTCCGAGTGCTCTGGTTGAAGACGAGGTCCGCGTCTAATTCTCTCAAATTTGATCCTCGGATTAATCAGATCCCTTAAAGGTTCTGAGAACAGCTATGGTAGGGGAGAATAGATTGTTGGCAAGATACTCTACAGAAAATTTAATGGAAGTGGATATTTCAGTCTTTGGCAGATTCGAATCAAAGGCAAGCTAGTTGAGCATTGGTTTGATGTGTTGTAGGGACGAATAAATTGCCAGTTTCGGTGAAGGACTCGGAGTGGCATGACTTAAATAAGCATGCCACCAATGCCATCAGAATATGTTTCATCATACTCTTCAACATTAGGTTGAAGAGTTTCCAGTCAAGTCGTAGGAGAAACTTCAGAGAATGTATATGGTCAAATCATTGACCGCGAAGTTATTGCTAAAGCAGAGATTGTATGAATTGAAGATGAAGGAGGGTGGCAACACTTTAAGGTGTTCAACAGCCTTCTCAACCAACAACATATGACTGGTGTGAAGGTGGAGGAAGAAGACAAGACCTTCTTGTTACTTATCTCACTCTCTTCCTCCTACAAGCACATGGTGACTACACACTTATATGAGAAGATGCAATAGAGTTAGAGAAGGTCATGTCAGCATTGTTGTCCAATCAAATCTGGCAGATCCTTCTTCTGGGGATGGGCATCTTTTCGCGGTGGGAGGGCGTGGTAGGACAACTGACAAGGGATCATGAGGTGTATGTGCTCGATCAGTGACAAGGAAGAGTGTAATGTGTTAATATTATAGGAAGAGCAACCACATCAGGAAGATTTGTCTGCAGAGTGCATAGAATTCTGGGGAGTCAAGATTGCATGTATGTTGTCGCTAAAGCTGGACATGGAAAGTGATGACGCTCTCACCATCATGAGATTCATGAGGACACTGATAGCTTGATATTGTATTATAGAACTTTGCAACATATATGCTTAGATATAACGATGTTCAGTTCACTGAAGGTGGCAACTGGGTCAGTCTTTATAAATGACGACCTAGGTTGTGAGGTTACGGGGACAGGGGAAGTGTATATCCATATGCATGGCGGAGTATTGCACATAGGCTTGAGAAAATAAATCTGGTACCCAAGCTGTGCAGGAATCTGATATCACAAGGCATATTGGACTCAGGTAGCTTCATTTTTGCGATAAAAGGTGGAGTTCTGATGGTGATAGGGGGTGTGTCGTGCTCATGCGAGCCACACAGTTTGATAGCATGTAAAAATTGTTTGGCACCCGGTGCGAGATGGTGCAGTCATGACTTCTGCTGGCGACATGGTTTATCATAGTGAAGGTGTAGTGTATCGTCCTGAATTGAGTTGGTTGTGTCAATTTCTGCGACCCAAGTACGTCGGCACCCTAGAGATGAGCCAGAGTAGGGATGGGGTCGACTTGCAGTAAGTCGGTTGACGCCTCTATCTTGAGGCAGCACTTTGTTCAATTGATGTTAAATGCATATGTTGTTTCATGTAATTGGTGTTTCATACAGAGAGTGCTCCATGCAGGTGTTGGCTCCAAATCACGTATCAAGAGAGTGAATCGTTAGTTATTTGGTTCATATTTGAATCTAAATCCAGTTTGGGTTCACTAGATTTCTGGGAGATCTAGCAGGGCTATGAACCCCTCGACTAGACCCCAACAAGAATGGGAGCAATGTTGGCATTACCATCTGTGTTTTCTTCTTCCCAAGCTGAAGCATGTCCCAAGTCAAGTGTCTCTTGCAGGGCAGAGTGCAGCAGCTCAGCACGTGAGCTTGGTGCGGGCAAGGCTAGTAGGTGCACAATCACATCTAGTATGATCCAGTAGACAGAGAACGTGCAGGAGGCACAGGCCGTGTTCTCTAAGGCTACATAAGTCAAAATCTGAGTGTGTGGTGGTGGTGCAAAATGCAACCGACTAGCGCAGCGGAGTGCAGTGCAACGGGAAAAGTCCCAGCTTGGATTTCTTCTTCTTTGGTGGAAGAGTTGATCATTTGACAACGACAAAGGTTTGAATACAAATCTTGCACATTCGTACTCCTACGGATTGCAGTAAGTTATCTATTAGTCAATGATTTGAGGTGTTTGATACCAACCATGGTGCGATTTCATGTACATATCTCCTGAGTATATATTGGATTCCACAATTTTATTTGTGATTAATAAAATTGCATGGTTTTGGTGGGATTGGCCATTGATTGCTTATCTTGTGTATTCTTATATTGATTTGTGTTTGTAGTTGTGTCTATGAAAACAGTTCAGTTTTCTCACAAATATATTTCAGTATTTTAACAATTGACTCTGCAATCCAAAGAAGAACAATACTGAGTGGGAGGATAAAGGTTCGTGACTATGAATGCTGGGTTTTGGGTGCAGCATTCATTTCAATAATATCTACATCCAGACATCCTTTTCAAACATTAAGATTCAGAGACAAACATAATTATATTTGAATTTTTTCCTGCTTCAATCAAGCATTTTCATGAAAATACAAATTATAATTTGAAAATTAAGAATAGTAATAATCACCATACCTTGTAGGATTCTTCTTCCAACCTTTCCCTGTTGGCAGCAACCCACTCTTTATACTGTTTCAAGAATACTTTATACCTTTCCACACACATCGAATCGACATCGGTCCTAATTTCGGCTTCCAAATCCACCCTCTCGGCCTCCAACTTATGTGCCCCGCGAATAAACTCCAGCTCATCGGCGTCAACCTCCCAATCCCTCGGCGGCCAATCCCTAGGCGGAACGGCACGCACAGCGACCACACCGCCTGCCCAGATGGTCTCAATCGGCTCAGGAATCTCTCCCTTAATGGCGAATTGCTGGGCGAGGTACTCCTCTTCGGACAGCCCGCTCTCCTCCATCTTCTTCCGGCGATAGGAGGGGGTGAGCATCCTGAAGGCCTCGAGAGCCTCAGGGGTTTGAAGAGGAACTTCCTCCCCTTCGTTGAGGCTCTTGCGGGCGAAGTCGCCCTCGGGAGTTAGGATCTCTTCCCAGGGGGCCCAACCCCGCTCGATCCAGTTGCGGCGGCGGGCCTCGTCCTCGGATTCCTTATCCTTGGGGGCATACTTCTTGAGGAAGTCGTCGTCCACGGGGACCTCGTCGGAAGAGTAGCGGGAAGAAGAGCGTGGGGCGGGAGAAGAAAGGCGGAAGGGGATTGGGGCTTTTAGGGTTGTGAGTCTCCGGAGCGGAGGGAGAGGTGGGAAGAAAAGGAGAGGCTGGGGTTGGGAGAGGGGGAAGGAGATCATTTGGCTCGACCAGGTTCTTCTTCGCTCTTCTGGGTTTTGCTGGGGTTTAAGCTGTTCGGTGGGATCTAGGAAGGGATAAGGAAGTTGAATGCTGGAGAATGAGCATCCCGTTTAGCTCGAATGCTTGCCGCAGGATGAAGCCCATGTGCTTTGAGATTCGGAAAACTTACGTATTCTTCTACTAACATCACGGGAAATTTTTTTAGTTTTCTACACGAGTGACACGAGCACGGACTCTATCAACAACCGCGAGAGTATTCAGATTGTAAAATAGTATTTTTACCTTTTTTTTTAGTACAAGTCTTTCATCCTATTAATTATTTAATATGTTAAATATTATTATTTTTTGTTAAAAAATTTTAATCATAATTCATATATCATTAATTTTTCATATCAAATTTAATAAAATTGACATGCCGAGAGCTATAATAGTAGATATAAGAGTTTTGAGAATTATCATGAACAAGTGAGCAACCCCCACTCATTTAGTGGAAGGTGAGGAAACCACCCAAGTGCGATCGTCCAAGAGCAACCAACATCGCATCGGCCGTGTGGCCCGTGCGCGGGGAACCCTCCCACATGTGGGCAATCGGGCAGCCCGCGCGGGGGGAACTCTCTTTCCCGCGTGACCGCCGCTGCACCGACTGTGCGGTCGTCATCGCATTGACCGTGCGGCCCCCACTACCCGAACGCACCCACGGGGAGCTCTCCCGCGCACATTGTAGCCGTGCACCCCCCAGCCGCATGCACTAGCCGTGCCCCCGCCGCACCTGTCGAGCGGAAAATAAATATAGATTGGGCGATTCAGGTGAGATCTAATGGAGATCAAACTTTCTATTGACACATGTGACCTGAACTCGGGGGAGTGTGCATGTGTGGGGGGAGGAGGGGTAATTATTCGTTCATATATATATTTATATACCTAAACTTCGAGAGAAAGTTTTGGTAATTATTCGCTCATATATATATATGTATGAAAGTTTATATTTTATAACATCCATCCACAAAAATACACCGTTGGAGTAAATTTTTATGGGGGGTATTTTTATGTATGGATGTTATGAAATATATATTGACATAGGAGAATTTTATAACTTAAAATAAGCTGCTCTCCTCAAAATATAAATAGCAAAGAACTTGCAGTTGCAGACATTTAAAATTAATCAAATCATTCACTATATTAAGGTAATAAAAATCCATAGTCCATACATATAATACATGAGCCACAAATGAATGAAAAGAATAACAACCCCTCCTGTCCACAAGCCTCAAAAGATTTCAAACTACATCAAACTCAGATCAACCACCTCTTACTGTAATAACTTCTTCCCCGAGGGCAGCTGTGCCAATTGCCGAGCCTGACTATGAGCAGGGGATGCATTTTTTCCCGAGATAGCCTTCATCCATTCCAAGTGCGCATGAGCGGAGCCCGCCGAGACATATGCGATCAATCTAATACGAGAATTCATGCCCCCGACTCGAAATGTATTTCCTCACCCAGATCGCTATGTCCTCTGTGCAGGCCTGCGCTTGTGGCGTCTTTAGGAGCACGTCGAGAGTCGCAAAGCCGTGAACCGCGTCCTTGTATTCAAGGACGGGGGCATCCACGTTCACTTTACGCAGTTCTTCGGAGTACGCGATGGCTCGGTCCCTCATCCAGTCGTGCTCAGCGACAACCGTGAGGGTCGGAGGCATGCATTTCAAAGGTGGACCCCTTCCCGGCACGAGCGGGTTCGCCGCCATGTGGTCTAAGCTGAACTCGTTCTCGGGTAAGAAGAGCTTCCATGCAAGTATGCACATGGACTTGTCATAGAAGTAAGAGTTTGCAAGCTTTATCTCTGAATGGGTGGGGATGGTTCCAATGAAGAATGGATAAATCAAAACCTGGGCAACAATCTTCACTGGATCGAGCAGCTTCCCGGCTTCGAATGCTTTTCGCGCAACAAAATCGGCAATGTTAGCCCCGGAGCAATCCCCGAGGAGAACGCATCTGCTCTGCCGCAAAAAAATTCATTTTTGCTAAGTAGAATACTATCAATAACTATTCATGAGCACATAATGAACAGATAGCAAGAGATTCCAAACTAAAATTATTATTTGATTTCAAGGGGAAATAGTTAAATGTAGATAAAATCCAATCTGATTTATAAAGTGATTCTAATCTCAAAGCCCACAAGCCTAATTTGCTGCTTCTGGACCCAGTGTTAAAAAGACAAGTATTTAGGCTGCGTTTGGTGCGGCTTATCGCAGTTTATCGCAGTTTATTATGCCCCAAACTAGTTTCTTTTTTTGATAACGGTAGTAACATTTGTCATACTAAACATACAATGACGATTTTGTCCAACCTCACAGGAGCAAATAAGCCGCGCCAAACGCAGCCTTGGCCTTTGTATGCATAGAATTATGTAAAATGTTATTGTGTTCATTTAGGTTCACAAATAATGCAATTTGGATCACTTGTGATATAATTTTGAACTTAAACGTAATGCTAATAGTCATAATTTATTCAAAAATATATTGTTTTGAATATAAATGAAAGCAGCAACATTTCAGACGATTCTAGACACAAACAAAAGGTTTTTTTAAAACTAGTCATTCGGATACAATCCAAAGGATGCAATCTCTCTATGTTAAGGGGATACACACAGTATTCCGGCAACTTTTATCCTACTCGACGAATTCGATTCCACCGCGCGGCTTTTTTGGATCTGAAGCTAGTATGAAGCTGGCTACTGTTCCTATTTTTCCAAGATTTCACTGGCTTGAGGCGGAAGCGGCATCAAAATGGAACTAGGGCTACATTTATTCTCTATGAAGCTATGTTCCAAAGAACTTATTTATCTGCATCTAGATCATTTAAGAGAAGAAGTTATGGGAAGCATGCTATTTGAGGTAAAATTGGGAATCTTGAGTTGTTAACTTTCCACCAATTCAAGATAGGAAAACTTAGCTACATTTTAAAAGAATTTTCTCATAGATTTTATGACACTTAAGTTGTAAAAATGATGCATCTCCCTCTCCAAAGTCATCCTCAAACATATTCTTTCAGTTAAGCCAGTCATTTCTAAACAAAGCTAAAGCATTTTGTCAGCCTCTTTAGCTCGAATTGAGGGCCTAAAACTAAAGTAACATACAATAGCACGTTTGTCTGTTTTTCAAAATGTGCAGCATACAGTAACCTACATTACTCCAATATTTATCAAATTTTGTCTTCAAGCATTGTGCAAGCACACACATGGTTGGATCATGACTTACATGGTCTTTGACATATACTCCCTTTTAAATGTCTTGCCACCAATGTGTTAAATGTCCTCCAACATGTAGGTTTTGAGGGCAAAACGATATTTTTTTCTTACAAAATAGGTTATGTTATTTTGTAAAATATAAGCCGGCATATCGGATATTCTCCGACATATAAAACGACATGACTTTTTAAATATCTTCCGTTATTTTATCTTAGGTTATGCAAATAGTATATATAAGTTAAATCGATTAGTTGTATTGTTTCATTCTTTCATAGTTGTTAATTCCTAACAATCAAGTTTGTATAATCATTTTACACTACATTTGTTTAGGGTCTATTTAAAAAATATTAAAACATCTGCATATTATTAGTAAATGATTGCTTATGGTATTTGTGAGAAAATAGAAAATTTGGAGGAATAATTTTATTATATCAAATTCTCTAAATTTTCCAATTAAAAATACATGAGTATGTATATACATTTATAGGGAGGAAGAGAGATGTCTCAATTCAAAACCAAGTGGGACTAAATTGGAGTGAATAATGGGACAATACATGGGCTTTAGTAACGGGTCTTTGACTAATTCTTCAATACTCCCCCGCAAGCTGGAGCGTACAAGTCGTAGGCTCCAAACTTGTAAATGAATTGACAATACAGTGGTTGATGTAAGACCATAGTGAAAACATCAGAAATTTGATCCACAGTAGGAACATGACGCAAATCCAATTTACGAAGTTAAACATTATCCCAGATGAAATGGCAATCAACATCGATACGTTTAGTGCACTCATGGAATACAGAATTTTCGACAATATGAATGATAGCTTGACTATCGCAGAAGAGGACGACCGGAGAGGGGAGCCTTACTCCAAGTTCAGTAAGAAGACCTTCCAAGGGGAGAGAAACGGGTGAACGACGGCTTCCGAGAATAGGGAATGACAAGATCTTAGGGTTCATGAGGGAACCCCAAGTGAGCACAAGTCAGACCAATTGATAGGTGCGCGCTATCAAAACCTAAAACTATATGATTGAACGCAAAATAAAGATGCAAATGTCAAGACAAACTCGACCCGAAATCTTGAGTGTTGGTTTCTTCTAAGAGTTCTCTCACCTAAGAGAGCTTAGCACTAAACAAGATCTCAAAGATGACCCAAATTACTCTCCCTAACTCCTTTACATGGGCGGGATGGGTATACATAAATACGATAATACTCCTAGGGCTACATAAACTATTAAGAAATTGCGCAGCGACCATCTTCATATCAATATGGGACTAATTAACAATAAGGTCCACCAGGGATAATTTAAGGCCGATAATCTGTACATGGGCGGTCCCGCAAGACAGTCCCACACGAAACGACTCTGATGGAATCAGGTTAACCAACACTAAATAATTTGTTATCTACGTGGTAATGGTAGTATGTTGTGCTTAAAATTGTCTCTCATATGCATAATATGTAAGAACTTGATTCATATTATCTGTGTAAAATATTACTTGAGCCCAATACTTCTACAATTCTGATATGAAATTCAATCCATTCTCGCACATCCTTTTCCCCAGAGCGCGTTATTATGGAAGCTTGCTAAGAATTATCGTTGTCTATGTTTCTCTGCTCCAATGACACTCGCCGCCCTCATAGGATTCAGGATGTTATATAAGACGGGATTGTGGTTATGGATGATCAGATCCAAATGGATAATTTATGGATGATAACTATATCAACAACAACACTCAAGCCTTTATCCCATTATAGTGGGGTTGGCTCTATGGATGATAACTATATCAAACTAAATTAAAAAAATGACAATGTGGCATGGATCCCAAAATTTACTATCAAAAAATGCACCAATAAGAGAATTGTCTATAGATAAAACAATCCCAACAATAGTATCTGAATCCGCTTTTAGTACTGGTGAACGAATAATGGATCCATTCCGGAGTTTACTAACACAGAAAACTGTTGAGGCTCTAATATGTACCTGTAATTGGGTGTGTTGCAAGACGGACCTCAATGAAATGGAAGAAATCAATGTGGATGTATAGAAATATGAAGAGCATGAAAAAAGTAATTTTTGTTCCGTTGTTGTCCAACATTTTAACAGTACAAGAAAGTCAGGTGACTTCGTTATTAAGTTGGGTGATCAAGATATTTCCCCTAGTGAGTGTTTTAAATATCTTGGATCGATAGTTCAAAAAGACAGAGGTATTGATAAAGATGTGACACATAGAATCCAAGCGAGCTGGTTGAAGTGGAGAGGTGCGTCAGATGGAACAACGATCCTCACCCGCCCGGATTTTCTTGTGGGCTCATGTGACAATAATGGACCTCACCTGCCCGGATTTGATCGTGGGTTTGGGTGGGTTAACACTCTCTACCTGCCCGAATTTGATCGTGGAGTCGGGAGGAGAAAAGATCCTCACCCGCCCAGGATTCCTGACCATGGGCTAAAGCGCGGAAGCGCTCTTCACCAGTTCGAATTTGATCGTGGAGCTAAGGCGGACAAACGACCTTCACCGGCACGGATTTGTTCGTGGCGTCAGGTGGGGTGACACTCTCTACCTGCCAGAATTTGCTCATGGGGTCAGGAGGAGGAAAGATCTTCACCCGCCCAGGATTCCTGACTGTGGGCTAAGGTGTGGTAGCGCTCTTCACCGATCCGAATTTGATCGTGGAGCTAAAGTGGGATGACGTTCTTCACCTAGTTGAATTTTATCGTGGCGGAGGTGGTAAAAAGATGTTCTTCTTCACCTGGTGTGTCAATGCGCGAGTGTCTGAATTCACTAGTGAGTGCCCAACCTTCTCTACTCAAAGCGACCATCTTGGTGTCAATTGGTGTTGGCCGAAATAGGCTGATCACTTCTTGACATTAAATTGAATGTCTCCTCTTTAGAAACGTGTCGAATAGGCTAGAACTTAATCATTGTGGATCAGACTCTCGAACAATATCTTCCTGCATTTCATCTGTCTTTCATATTCCCTCAATCACTTTTTGAAGAGCACGACAGCTCCCTGTATCGTGACCTTTTCCTCGATGATATTTATAAAAGAGCTTCTTATCGCAACTTCCAACCTTTGGTCCCGTGCTCAAGAGGATCTGTTAAGTCCTGATTTTTTCTTGACTCGGGAAACCTCTCCAATGGGAGGGTCAAGATTGGTATGCTCTTCCGAATGGTCACCGTGCGCAAGAGATTGCGGAATGTAAGGCTGCACGGGTAATGATTCCATATGCATAGATGACATACAATGCGACGGAAGTAGTTCGTGTATGCCCCGAAGAGGGGAATGTGATCTTAAATGCTTTGCATGTGAGGCATTCTGTGAAGGAGATTGACGGTAAAAATTCCTTTCAAACCTGAGAAGCCTTCCTTGTAATCCGTCCACTAAGACGTCAGTATTCTCCAGGCCCTTGTTCATGGATTCTACTTGCTTTGATAGATCAACAACGGCGGCTAGTAGAAGATTGAAGTCGCTGCTTTTGATTGGCACATCGGGATCATCGGGAGAGTTTTCAGAAGACTTTAAGGACATTTTCATCGAGGCAACAATTGCCGAAAAGAGGAAAATTGCGATAATTTTCAAACGGAGCAGATTCCGAGCAATCTAAGGGCGCGAAACGAGCTCGAACGGGGGATCCGGTTCGCCAACGGATAGATTTTTCCGAGATCTTTCGAATATGCTTTTCCAAACTGAAAACGGACAAACGGATCAAAAGTTATGTCCGTTTTAAAATTGGGTGCTATTTAGGGGAAAACCCGCAAGCCCGTCATCTTGCAGATTAGAATCCGCACAACGGGTGTACACTTCCTAAAGTGGGCGAACACTGAAGTGGGAGAATACTTCCTAAAGTGGGTGAACATTCCCTGAACACTCCTTGGTGATTTCACCAACCGCTTGAATCTGAAGGTCGCGTGTTTGAACTGTTGGAGCAAAATTTGTCACCCAACCTTCCACACTTCGCGACCGCCTGGGGGAGTTCAGCGGATATATTGGAGACCGCAATCGGCTGGTTACTAGCCTTGTGAGCGCTCGGAGGACAGAAAAGAAACTCAAAAGAAGGGGTGTCGCTGGCAGCGGCGAACGCCAGATTTGACCCGCCGTGGCGAATGACTCTCTTGCGAAGGGCTTCTATATTACTCTCAAACAGTGATTACAAGTAGGCGAATACAAAGGTAAAAAGAGAGAAAGGTAGAGAGCAACCGCGGATAGAACTTGGTGACCGCACCTACAACGGGGTAGGTTCTGGCCCCAGTCCGATGTCCTCCTCCAAGCACCCCTGACCCTCTATATATACATGAGAGTAGGCTGCTCGGACGGTTCACGAAGAGACGGACATTTAATGACTCATTAAACATGACATTAAATGCGCAGCCGCACGAGGTACAGAAAGTGTCGAGCGGTGGGGGGTGAGAGAAGAGGTCGCGCGGGCTCCTGGAGAAGCGGGCAGACTCCTGGAGAAGCGGTCGGGCTCCTAGAGAGGCGGGCGAACTCCTGGAAAAGCGGGCGGACACCTTGGGAGACCGTGAGGGGTCCCAGAGAGACGGTCACGAACACTTCTGGATACGGCCGCAAACACTTCAGGAGACAATTGCGGACACTTCTGGAGACGGTTGCGGACACTTCTGGAGACGGTTGCGGACACTTCTGGAGACGGTTGCGGACACTTCTGGAGATGGCCGCAAACACTTCTAAAGACGGCACGAGAAGGCCAAAAAAAATCGCCCAGGACGATGGTGCTTGGTTCAGGCATTCCGAGGGTGATTGGCTACTTCTAGGTGAACAATAGCATGTCGTCATATTGCAGACAATGCTTCCTAAATAGTTTTCGGGAAAAAAACAAAAGATAGTGAAAACCAAGCTATCATGGGAAGCTGAGATTAAATGATAGCTTGAGAAGTGATAAGCGAGATAAGGATTACACGTTGAGCTACCTTTGTGAACATCACTGAGACTTGGATCCGAAGCATGTTGAGATGTGGAAAAGGAAGTTAAATCACATGAATCTGTACAAGTACTCTCCTTTGGCATCAGTTGTGACCAACATTGATAGGTGATAACATGAGGAATGATATGAGAATTTGGAATAAATGTGCTACCTGAAACAGGGTGACTAAAGATACAGAAATGGAAAGAACCTGAGATATATATTAATGTATGGAAGGAGATGACGTAAAATAGGGGGTATCTTTTAAAAAAAAATTCCATTGTTAGAAACATAGTGGTGATGAGTGGAAAGGTGGTAGCATTTATACTTGTTAAGACCAATTAGAGATCTTGAACCTAGAGTGGCTGACAAAAACACATTTGATAGCACAAGCAGATAACTTGTTAAGACCAATTAGAGATCTTGAACAAAACAAGTAGATCAAAATACCCGAAGAACTTTGAATGAAGGGAAACAACATAGAGTTAGCTGCCTAATGTTGATAAGGAGATGTGAATGATTAGATAGACAATAGTGAGAATAACATCACCCTAGAAATTTTGAGGGGTATTAGCATTATGTCAAAAGGGTAAGTCGTTTCAATTCAAAAATATGTCGATGCTTCCGTTCTGCAATCCTATTTTGTTAGGAAGTATGTGGACATATGAATTGATGAATAATGCCACGGGTTGTCATAAGTTGAGTGAGGGATAGTGAGAAATATTCTTTGACGATGTCACTGCGTAATATGTGAATGAATTGTTTGGACTGGTTTTGGATTTCATTGCAAAAATTCCAGAAAATGGAAAATATTTCAGAACGAACTTTCATTAAATCCAAGTGCATCGTAAAAAATCATCAAAAAAGATAACAAAATACAAATAACCTAAAATAGAACGGACAAGATAGCGACCCCAAAAATTTCAGTGAACCAATTAAAAAAGAGACTCTGCTTGGTGAACGGCCCCATGAAAAGAAATACGAACAAGTTACCAAGTTGGCATGACACACTTTAGGAACTGTAAATGAGAGAAATGAGGATTCATTCTGTTCAATTTATGCTAGGATAAACAAGAGGACGATCCAGAAGACAAGGAAATTCAGATATAGTGCAAGTAAGAGGAGGAGATTGTTGGAAGTAATTGAGTCCATGTGATTCGGTTCATGCTCCAATCATCTTCCACATACACTGGTCTTGTATGGAGAAGAAATTCACAATAAAGATTAAAGAACAATTAAGATTTCGAGTAACTCAACTAACTAAAACAAGGTTAAATGGCCATCCAGGAATAAAAAAAACAAAGTGTAACGGTGGAGAGGAAAATGACATAGTTTTGCCAACACTGGTATCTTTAGCTTTGGAACCATTGGCAAGAGTGATGCAATGAGCCGTGTTTAGCTGTGATAGATTGGAGAAAAAAGAAAAATTACCAGCTAGGTGATCAAAAGCACCGAAATCCAAAATTCAAGATACGACGGGAGAGGTATTAAAAAAACAGACAGTAGGATTACTAGCATATGTTGTGGTGGTAGGAATGGTACTCTGCAGTCTGGCCTTGTACTGAAAATACTCGTTGAATTCAATGCCATTTAAGACATTATAATGAGTGTTCCCCTGACAAGTTCATTGAGAGTAGACAACTTTAGCAGGTTTATCAGAAAACCCAACCAATGAGTAACACATCCTCACTATGGCCCATTCGTTTCAGTAAATGCAATGTGGTCGTTTGTTTGTGGTGCAACCACCTCTTCCTCGACCATGTCCTCCAAGATTTGATATAAACATAGAAGAGTCAAGATATGGTTGGAGATTAGCCCATGATGTGTTATTTGGCGAAGGAACTCTCAATAATCGATCAATAAGAGATTCAATAGTGGGAAGACTTGGGTTGGTGAAGATCTGATTCCTAGCATATTGTTGATCCTTTACTATTTTGGGGAGATCTTCATCAGTCAAGATCAATTTTGCATCTTCCATAGTAGATTGAGTTTTGTTTACATATGATGGAAGGTCATGATTTGACATTTGTGGGGTGTCAAGCTTGTGAACTATATCATAAACTTCTGTTTTCTTGTTTAAATGATAAGAAAGACCTTGACTAAGAAACCAAATTTCAATCGCAGTGTTAATCAATGTAGTTCTTGCTCGTTTCTCCGATGGTATGGAGGGATTGCCAGATTAAGTGAGTGACATTGAATCATTGTTCATGGGCGTTGGAGGAGCATTTGATATGTCATATACAGAGGCCGCGCAAACAAAAAAAACTAAAATTGGAGACTTGATCGGCAAGTTCTAGAAGATATTCTTGTCCGAACCTCTGGTTGGACCATGATGGAGCAGATAGCAAGATATGAGCCTGAGAAGGGATCATCAAGAAAACAAAAGTTGAATAAGGCCAGTAGATTGTCAAACCCAGCAATAAAAGCAAGAATTGGAACAAAAGCAGTGTCTGGTCTCAGGAAATATGACCTCGAACGACGAAGGCGAGCGAGTGTCTTGGATAATCGATGAGGTTGAGACACTCCAAAGGAATCCTGGACGGGATCGACGATGAGTCCAGACGTGATCAACCATGGCGTTCCTGGACGATGAAGAGTGTCTGACTTGATTCCATACGGGAACAACAAAAGTCGACTAGAAGATTGAGAGACGTATGTTGTGAAATGGTCGACATAATCAGCGAAAAAAATGAATGCTTGAATTAACCTAGAGTGAGTTTTGATACCAAGCAAAGTCTAAGATTGTTACTATTTAAATGTACACCACTATTTTAAATGTCCTCCGATATGTTGTTTTTTAGGGTTAAACGATATTTTAATATAAAAATCGATGTCTTTTTATAAAATATAGATCGAAATATCCGAATTTTTCAGATATATCGCCCGACACGAATTTTGATCATATTGTCCGCTATTTTATTTTAGGTTATGTTAGTTGTTTAACTGTATATGTTTAAATCATTTATATATATATATATATAACGTATGTTTAAATCATTAGTGTTGAAACCGAAAAAATCGGTCCCTGAGAAGTTCGACCCTTGGGGAAGGGATGATCGCACACTTAATTCTCTCCCCACGAGCCTGAATGACTAAGAAAAAAGGACCAGGGACAGACCCAAGGCTCCAGCACGGAGGTCCCACCACACACCCGGAAGATCTTAGAGCGCTTTCCATCCTTAGCCAAGTGTTGAAGTTAAGGTACCTCAGAAAGCGCTAGAAGGCCAGGCGAAAGAAAACGTGTCCCTCTAAGGTACCCCTTGGGTCCTATTTATAGGAAAAGACGGTCTGCAAATATCCAACCTTCACTGTTTTCGAGGAACTATAGGCAGTCCCAAGGGGGTAACATGGTAAAAATACACCACAACTGAGGGGCGAGCCGGCCCTGAGATAGCGTCCACTCGGCAAGGGCGGCGAGTACTGGAGCGGAAAAACTTCACCCCACGCCGAGGTAAGGAGCGGTGAGGGAGCTCGCCCCACTCAATGTCATAGGCCTAGCTCGCCTCACTCAACGCCACGGGAGAAGGCGTTGAGTGAGTTCGCCTCACTCAACGCCACGGGAGAAGGCGTTGAGTGAGCTCTCCTTTCTCAACGCCACAGGAGAAGGCGTTGAGTGAGCTCGCCTCGCCTTGGGCTTGGGCGAGTTGGCTCTGAAGCCTCTGCTCGCGAGTGACGGACGTACTGGCACTCGCCCGCCCCTTGGCTCCGAGCGCGCACGTACTCGGCCGGATCTGCTCGCTCGCTCCATTGACTTCCTTTCGTCGGGCTCAGCTCCACGAACTCCGAGCTCGGCCCGACGATTGTCGAGCCCGTACTCGGCGTGCTGGGCTCGGCATGCTCCGTTGAACTCGCCTGGGGCTCTGGGGCGGTCTGAGCCGGCCGGTTTGGCTCCTGTTAGCTCACTCGCTGGATACGGGGTTGTACATAATCCCCGCTCTTTGCAAGGTTGGCACAAACTCGGAAAGAAACATCCAACCTTCTAGGATCCTGCGAGTGCGACGGGAGCCAAAAGGAATCTCTTGGTGGGTCCCACCCAGTGGCGGAACTAGGATTTTAGAGTCGCACTGGCACAATTTAAGTACTGTCAATTCGGGGGTTTGGGGGGCAGCTCCCCCTGAGGGGGGGTTCGGGGGCAACGACCCAAAAAAAAAATTTTGCCATAGAAGGAAGGAGAATCACCTATCCTTGACGCTGGAGCATGACTACATCATCTCTAATTTAGCAGCAATCCGAGCATGACAACCGCTAGTAATATTGTTCAGATACACCAGAGGAGTATTCTCAATCAACTACAAAAAAAAATATAATGCGAAATGCTCATTTCGATTTATCTGAAGAGGAAAACAAGATCAAGGAGCCCTAATAATCCCAAAAACCTACTTCGGTGAAATCCGTTGCGATCTTTGGACCTACATCAACTCACCCTTCTTGCAGATAACAACAGCTGCCTGAAAAAGAATTCAATTGCTTCAAACCCTAATACTCTCAAAAACCTAAAACAGATCTTCATCAACAAACGAACACCGGCGAAATGGTAAAACTCGAGTAGCATCGAAAATCTTCATCGCTTTTTGATCGGATTGAACAGAAGAGAAACACTCAAGTTTGATCGATCAATGTGAAGGGAAAGATTATTTGGTACCTTTAATGTGGAGATCGAAGAGAAAATCTTCATCGCTTTCTAGCAGGAATTGGTATATTCATTTCTGGACTGATTTCAGTGGAGATTTCTGGACTGATAATCAGTCCAGAAATGAATGGTTTTAAGTGGTAATCAGTTAAGAAATCAATGATGAAGAAGAAGAAGATAATATCAGTAGCAGCCATGCAGCTAGAGCACGGGAACAGCGGGAGCAGCGGGCAGCTAGGGCACGGGAGCAGCGGGCAGCGACGGCTAGGGGATTTCTTCTCCCCGTTGAAGATCGCGGAAAAAGCGGTCGGGCACGTGCCCTACCGTGCCCAGGGCTAGTTCCGCCCATGGTCCCACCGATGGCTATATATACATACCCAGCGTACCCGGCTGACCTCTGCCCTTCCCCTTGCTTAAACCCCGACGAGATGCCGCTCCCTAAAGAGGTCATGGAGCGACTCGCGAAATCCCGCGAGGAGACCGCCCTCCGTGTTGCTGCCCTGACCAATCTGAATGTCCCGGCTCGCCGCTTTACCGAATTCGGCTCGGCGAAGAGGGCGAAGCATTTTCCACCCGAGGCCGAGCACATCTTCGCTGACTTAAAGAACACCCTGGTCAATGGCTCCTGACTCCTCCAACCGTCCTGCTCTGGCTCCCGACGGTAAAGACTTTGTGGACCTCACCACCGAACAAGACCATGGTGGCGGGATCTTGACGCCGAGGGTCGAGAATCTTCCTGCCAAGGAGCCTGAGCCATCCTCTGACCCACGTCTGCAAGACTCGCTCCTTGCCACCAAGATCACGGAGCTGGACTCGCGGAGGTTGGGGTCGCCGGCTCGCACCCCTTCACGACAACCCTCTTCCACTCCCGCGGCTACTGGGGAGGACGCCGAGCACACATCCGCTCCTGATTCCCCCCAAAATTCCGAAGGTATGTCTCTGATCTCCTCAAATTGCATCTGATTTCAATCGGCGCTCGCGCCTCCCACTCGCTATCCTGACTCTCTCGCGCAGGCCTTCCTAGCCGATCTGGGGCTGATGATTCAGCCGAACGGGCTGGCTACTCGCCTCTTCCGTCGCCGCGCGCTTTAGACATCTTCCTGGACTCAGAGATGGATAGTCCCGAACGGTCGAGGCGAAGCCAACTGGTCCTCAAAAAGTTAGTGTGCGAGCTCCACGAGCTGAAGAAAGATAATTTCAGGCTGCAGGAGGAGTGCGCGCAGCTCGCGGGGAGGCGAGGGTCAGCTCGGCATATGTGGTGACGTCTTCCTCCATACTCTTCAATGAGATTGACGAGAACTTGTGAGCGGCGAACAGGAACCTGGGGCAGCTTAGGCAACTCTTCGCGCAGCGGCTGGCGACATCGGGCCGGCGAGAACGGGGGTAATTAAGGACGGCTCCCTGGCGAGCCGACCGGCACTCGCCCCTGCTGTTGTCTGGTCCATGCATGTGCTTTTAATTTTCATTGTTCTGGACAATTTGCTCTCTTTATGCTAATAAACTGTATAATTTTTCGTTATGCGAGCGTGTTTTATTTCTTTTGAATATGCAACGGCGCGTGTCTTTTCGAATTCCTCATCCTAGACTCGTCGAGGTCGGCGAGCAGAGAGTGGCGAGACGGAGTAAGCGAGTCGGGCTGGTCAGTCGGCTCCGATTCTCCTCTCCTTTTTCTATAAATAGGGATCCCCACCTACCCCCTGGCTACGCCTTTATTGCCTTCTTATCTTTTCCCCTCCTTGTCTCCCTTGTCTTCTGCTCGCGTGCTTTCCTTCCTTCGGCGAGTATGGGAAAAGGACACCCTGATTCCGATGGTCGCGTCAAGTGCGCCCAGAACTTCGCTGACCATTGCTTCTTCGAGGGCAATACCACGGCGGACGAGCTCGCTGAGTTCGTGGCGGACTATATTCCCGCCGGCTTCGTGGCCCGCCTCCCGGCGGAGCATGAGGCCATAAACTCCTTTTTCGAGGATGAGCTCGCCTTCCTCATCTCGCATTTCAAGGTGGGGTTGCGCCTGCCGCTCTGGCCTGAGGTCCGCCAGGTCCTTAAGTATTATGGCGTCGTGCCCGCGCAGCTCAACCCCAATGTCATCGCTATGGTAGTTGGATTCGCATGCTACCTCCGCCGAGAGCGGATTGAGTTTAATCTAAACGTCTTCCGCAAACTCTTCCCCTATAAGGCCAACGCCGACGAGGTCGCCTTCTTCGGTGGCTCTTCCATAAAAATCCACGAGGTCGCCAATAAGAACCACAACTGGATGTCAAAGATCGTCTTCATCCGGGGTGACCTCGGCAACATTCCCTTCTCGCCCCTGCAGAAAAGCGAGGAGGTGTACCGTCCACCGTCCGTGTCCGGCAACGATGTCGAGCTTCACAAGTTCTTCCTTTACAAGGACTTTGAAGTCGCCTTCCTCCGCCGCGGCCTCGGATCCCTGCCGCCCGTCCCTCCTGGCGAAGGTATGTCTCGCCTACATTCTTTTTGTCATGCTCGGCATGGTCGTTCAAAAATCTCTTTCTTCGACTAAGTCTTTTTTACAGGGGAGCGACTGATCCCGGTGAACCCTCCCTTCGCTGACTCGGGAGTATTCTCGGACCCGATCGAGCGAGCTCGGGCTGCGGCCGAGGCGTGCCGAGAAGAGAAGGTGAGAGGCAAGCCTTCCAGCAAGAGGCGGCTGGAGCTCGGGGGGCCGAGCTCGCTCAGCCGTCCCTCGGCCCTTAAGCAGAAAAAGGCGAGGGTGATCTCGCGAGGCCAGCCGCAGCAACCCTCGTCGCCTATCAGATTTATGAGCTCGCCGGAGGTTTTTTCTGACGAAGCCCCGGCGAGCCCACTGAAGGAGGCGTCGTCCCCCTGCGGGAAGAAGCGTGGATCCTCCTCCCCTCCCTCCGTGGAGGAGGTTGTTCCCTGCGATCCGGGCATTCCAAAGGACCACCCCCACTTCGGCAAGGGGGGAAGAAGCAAGGACACGGCCGGCGAGCCGATGCTGAGCTGGGATGAGGGGGCCCACCGAGTCTCTGTCTCTACTCGCGCCCCCTCCTGGGGAGCTCGTCGGCCTCCTAAGGGCCACGCGTTCGCCCTCGGTTTCGGCCTGTACGGCCGGGATGGCGCCGAGGCCTACAAAAACATGACCCCTCGGCAGATAGGCCACGAGGGTCTGCAGGCCCATCTGCGGGCCTTCGAACTCCATCACATGATGGTTCGTCGCGGCTTTCAGCTCAGCCAGCTCCTGCAAAAGGCAGAGCAGGAGCACGACCTGGCGACGGAGAGAGCTGCCGACGCGGAAGCGGCAGTTCGGCATTGTCGAGCACTTACTCGACGAAGCCTCGGGTGGGCTGATAAGAATTGACCAACTCTTATTTTAACTTAGAAAAAACATTTCACCAAGAATCTGACCTCTTTGTCTTTCAGGATGCCGAGTCCGCCAGGGTGCTACAGGCCCGCGCTAGTGAGCTGGAGGGCGAGGTCGCCCAGCTGCGGGTCCGCCTCGCTGATCAGGAGGCCAGTTCGCGCGAGCAGGAGACCCACGTTGCCGAGCAGGGAGCTCTTGCTGCTCGGTCGGCGGCCGAGGTGGAGGTGCTGGCGGAGCAGAACCGGGGTCTCCAAAGCGAGGTCCGTCGGCTGACGGAAGCCCTTTTCCCTCGGACGGTGTCGAACCCCCTTTTCCCTATAAGCGGCCTCGGGTTTTTGGCGAGGGGGAGGTCATGGAGCGACTGCGAGTCAACTCGATCGAGTCTGTCGAATGCCTCCTGGGCGCCATTAGGGGATCGGGGATCCTGGCGGAGGGCTGTGAGGGAGTGGCGGTCCGAGACCTTCTGCCAAGCCTATTCCCGCCGTCTCCGCCTAGCGGGAAAGAGGAAAGCTTTGGCTCCCTTTTCGATGAGGCGAAGGACAAGGAGCCGCGGCTCGGAGGCGAGGAGGAGGACCATCCTTCGGGAGAGGAGGGCGAGAGCTGACCGGATCTCCTTCCCCACTTTCTGCATTCTTATTGTAATCTGCCCCCCCCCCCCACTGTTGTAATCTAATCGAGGCGAGCCCCCCTTTTTGAAACTATAATGAAAAAAAAAATTCTATCTTCTTTTTACCTTCGGCGCTAGAATGCACGTGAGTTAGGATTCGCGCTCGCCGAGGGGCCCTGAGCGTCGGTCGCGGCAAGACTCGCGAACACTCCGCTTGCCTGCGAGCCGCACCTCGCTCTCCTTTGTTGAAAATTCACAAGGAAACACGTCTGGGGTCAGGCCGCCGCCGATGCCCGCCTAAAATACCGAGAAGTACCCTTTGCCGAGCGGACCTTTGCGAGAACGGGCTCGCCTGGGAGGTGCACTCTTCTCTCAACCAGAGGTGGGATCAAAAATCTCTTAACAAAAACTAAGGGGGACAGGGCCCCTCGAGCTCGCCTTTCTGACCGGCGGGTTTGCTTGTACATGCTTGCCTTGTGTCCACTTTCAGGTCCAGCCCCCGGGTCGTAATAACGTCCATCGAGACCCCTGCCCTGACAGCTTGGGGGAGCCTGAGGGCGGGTGTTGAACATCCTCCGGGCTCAGCCTCAGGGTCATAACGACGTCCATCGAGACCCCTGCCCTGCCAGCTTGGAGGGAGCCTGACAGCGGGAAAATCGAGACCAAACCCCAGAGCAAGAAGACTTAGAATCATTTGCCTTTCCCGGGTGCTACCACCAGGCCAGTCAGCTAGATGGGAGCCTGAGGGAGGGTGTTGAACATCCTCCGGGCTCAGCCTCAGGGTCATAACGACGTCCATCGAGACCCCTGCCCTGCCAGCTTGGAGGGAGCCTGACAGCGGGAGAATCGAGACCTAACCCCAGAGCGAGAAGACTTAGAATCATTTGTCTTTCCCGGGTGCTACCACCAGGCCAGTCAGCTAGATGGGAGCCTGAGGGCGGGTGTTGAACATCCTCCGGGCTCAGCCCCAGGGTCATAACGACGTCCATCGAGACCCCTGCCCTGCCAGCTTGGAGGGAGCCTGACAGCGGGAGAATCGAGACCTAACCCCAGAGCGAGAAGACTTAGAATCATTTGCCTTTCCCGGGTGCTACCACCAGGCCAGTCAGCTAGATGGGAGCCTGAGGGCGGGTGTTGAACATCCTCCGGGCTCAGCCCCAGGGTCATAACGACGTCCATCGAGACCCCTGCCCTGCCAGCTTGGAGGGAGCCTGACAGTGGGAGAATCGAGACCTAACCCCAGAGAGAGAAGACTTAGAATCATTTGCCTCTCCCGGGTGCTACCACCAGGCCAGTCAGCTAGATAGGAGCCTGAGGGCGGGTGTTGAACATCCTCCGGGCTCAGCCCCAGGGTCATAACGACGTCCATCGAGACCTCTGCCCTGCCAGCTTGGAGGGAGCCTGACAGCGAGAGAATCGAGACCTAACCCCAGAGCGAGAAGACTTAGAATCATTTGCCTCTCCCGGGTGCTACCACCAGGCCAGTCAGCGAGATGGGAGCCTGAGGGCGGGTGTTGAACATCCTCCGGGCTCAGCCTCAGGGTCATAACGACGTCCATCGAGACTCATGCCCTGCCATCTTGGAGGGAGCTTGACAGCGGGAGAATCGAGACCTAACCCCAGAGCGAGAAGACTTAGAACATTTCTCGAGGGCTTATGATATTATGCTACGAAAGTTCCGCAAAATCTCATGTCATCGTTACGATTATCAGGCAAAAAGGGTTCAAATGAATGACATAAATTGTATTGAAAAACGGAAGCACATACAAATATTCAGGGATAGAAGCGTTTCAGGTCGTCGTCGCTCCAGGCGTGGCTCAGGGTCTCGCCCTCCACATTTTGGAGGCGGTACCCTCCCGATCTTAGTGCCTCTTTTACGATGTATGGCCCCTCCCAGTTTGGATGGAGCTTGCCCACGGCAGCCGATCTTCCCGCCGCATCTACCTTCTTTAGGACCAAGTCACATTCCGCAAACTGTTTGACCCGAACATGTTTGTCGAAATACTTAGTCATCCTCCGCTTGACTTCCTCTTGTCGAACTGTTGATAGGTCGCGCAATTCTTCTATCAGGTCCAAGGAGAGCCACTGTTCCTCCTCATTTTCAACTCTCCACTCCTCTCTTCCAGCTTCCGCCTCAGCGACCTGGGAGTACGGACCTCGAGTTCGATGGGGAGCACCGCCTCGCTTCCATGAGATAGTTTGAAGGGTGTCTCTCCTGTGGCGGTATAGGGGGTAGTCCTCAGGGCCCAAAGAACGGAGGGGAGCTGCTCCACCCAACTCCCCTTCAAATTTTCAACCTTTCTTTTTCAGGAGGTTCACGATAACTTTGTTGGCCGTTTCCACCTGCTCGTTGCTTCTCAGGTGGTGGACAGAGGCAAACCTAAGGTCAATTCTGAGCTCTCCGCAGAATTTGATGAATTCTTTGCTAGCGAACTGCGGTCCGTTGTCGGTGACGATGGCTTGGGGCATCTCATGCCTACAGATGATTCCCCCCATACAAAATTTCGGATGATCTGCGAGGTCACCTTGGCCAACGCCTTCACCTCCATCCATTTGGAGAAATAGTCAATCATCACCAACAAGAATCTTCTTTGCCCGCTCGCCTGGGGGAAGGGCCCTACCAGATCCATTCCCCTGCGAAGGGTCAGGGGGCCGTGATACTTCTGAGTCGCTGATCCGCCTGGCACTTATGGGGAAGGGCCCCCCAGAAGTACCTGATGAGGGTCCACTTCCCCGGAGTGCTAATATGCGAAGGGTAGGCGCAAGGCGCAGGCGCGCGCCTGAGGCACGTGAGGCCAAAAATTGGGGAAAAAGAAAATTGAATTGGACGCCCAATTCGCTGAGCGAATTGGGCGTCGCGCTCGGCGATTCGCGCGTTGCATTCGCTGAAATTGAGCGAATTCGGCGCCCAATTCGCTGAAATTGAGCGGGGCCCAATTCGCGAATAGTTGGAACTTCAGCTCTTATCAGCGAACAATTTCAATTTCAGCGAATGGCAGCGAATTCGAAGGCATCACGCCCCATTGGGGGTAGGCCAGAAGTAGCCCTGCCTGATGATTCTGCCAACATCAAAAAAAAAATTTTTTTTAAAATACCTTAAAAGGCCCGGGAGGAGCCTGTAACACCCCCGAGTGACTCCCGCACTCCCCGGAGTGGACCTCTTCCAAAATCCTCGGCACCTCCCCCTCAGCCACACAACGAGCCAGCAGCCCCGAGAGAGTCTTTCGGTAAAGTTGTTCCGTCGCGCAAGAGGTAGTATGCTGACTTGTACTTGAGTTTCTTTCTGTCCATCCCTTCTGGATACTCTCCGGTGGACAAAAAGGTGGTGAAGGGGTCCATCCATGTGGGTCGTTGATCTATCTCCATCAACTCTCCCTCCTCCAAGGATGGGTGGAAGAGGTCTGTGATGGTGCCCCCCACCCGAGGGCCGTGCTTGGCAAGATGGTCGACCTGTTCATTTTCCTCCCGCGGCACATGTTGAATGGAGAAGGTTTGAAACCCCTCAATGATTCCCTTGACCTTAGCCAGATACCGTTGCAGGGTAGGCTCCCTTGTTTCGAACTCCCCGTTGACCTGGGAGGCTACCACCATGGAGTCAGTGAGGACCTTCACATCATGCACTCCCAGCTCTCTGGCCAGGCGCAGCCCTGCGATCACTGCCTCGTACTCGGCCTGATTGTTGGTTATGGAAAAATGTATTACCACTGTCTGCTCAATCCTGGTCCCTTGGGGGCTCTCCAAGACGACCCCGACCCCCAAGGAGTGCTTCCCTGACGCCCCATCAACCATCACTTTCCAAGGGACGGGATAAGTGAGTTTGTCCTCTGCTACCTCGACCACATAGTCAGCCAGGAAGTCGGTCATCGCTTGTGCCTTGATTGCGAGTCGAGGGACGAAGGAGATGTCGAACTCGCTCAATTCTACCGACCACTTGGCGAGTCTCCCTGAGTGCTCCACCCCCTCGAAGATGTTGCGGAGGGGGTGGTCAGTCATCACCTGGATGGAGTGTGCCTGGAAGTAGGGCCTGAGTATCCGGGCCGAGATGATTAGGGTGAAGGCCAATTTTTCTAAGATGGGGTAACGGAGTTCCGCCTTCCTCAGAACCCTACTTACGTAATAGATATGCAGCTGCTTCTTGCCTTCTTGCCTGACCAGGACCGAACTGAGAGCCTCGGCCCCAACCCCTAAATACAGGAATAAGTCCTCTCCTTCCTTGGGCCCTTGAAGGAGAGGGGGCTGGGTGAGTTGTCTCTTCAGTTCCTGGAATGCCTTCTCGCACTCCTCGGACCATTCAAACTTCTTGCCCCCTTCAACGCTCTGAAGAAAGGGGAGCACTTTTCTCCAGCCCTGGAGAGAAACCTGCTAAGCCCGGCCAGCCTCCCCGTCAGCCGTTGGACATTCTTGGCGTTCCGGGGAGCCCCTAGCTCCATTATTGTCTTGACTTTATCAGGATTTGGTTCTACTCCCGCGGGAGTGAGCAGATGTCCCAGGAATTTTCCCCTGCTGGCCCCGAAGACGCACTTCAGGGGGTTCAACCTCATCTTGTATTTACGCAGGGTGTCAAAGGTCTCCACCAGATCCCGGAGGTGAGAGCCGACCTCCCGACTCTTTATCATCAAGTCATCCACGTATACTTCCAGGTTCCTCCCCTTCTGTCCCTGGAATACACGGTTCATCATCTTCTGGTATGTTGCCCCTGCATTTTTCAACCCAAAAGGCATCATCTTGTAGCAGTAGCATCCATCTCCTGTGATGAATGAGACATCCCTTATGTCGGGAGGATGCATCCTGATCTGATGATAACCTGAAAAGGCATCTAAAAAACTCATTACAGAAAACCAACGGCTGAGTCTACCAGCGCGTCAATTCTAGGCAAGGGGTAACAATCTTTTGGGCATGATTTATTAAGAAGTGAAAAGTCTACACACATCCTCCACCGGCCGTCCCCTTTTTTCACCATTACAACATTTGAGACCCAGCCGGGGTATTGAATTTCGGAAATGAAGCCGGCCTCGAGGAGCTTGGCGACTTCCTCCCTGATCGGTTCGGCCAGCTTGTCCGTGACGGACCTCCTCTTCTGTTGGATGGGGCGAGCCTCCGGGTCCAGGTTGAGGCGGTGGCAGACGACGTCAGCATCGATCCCAGGCATCTCGGCCGCGCTCCAGGCGAAGATGTCCACATTCTTCTGGATGCACCCCAGCATCCTGCCTTGATCCTCCGGGGTCAACCCCCCGCTGATGCGGACCTTCTCCACCCTGCCATCCTGGGTGAGAACTTCCATCTCTACCACTTCCTCGACGGCCTCCAACCGGGACTGCTCCTCCCATTCTGCAATATCCTCCCCTCTTGGGGCAAGGACCTCCCCTTCTTCCACGACCATCGCCTCGACCGACTCCTCAGGGAGTACCTCCTCGCTGGCCTCCCCCTCCATCCCTTCTTCCTCCCTGATCTCTTCTCCGACTTCCTGCCCATCCACCTCTTCCATTCTCCTCCCCATTTCCTCGGCCTCCTCCTGCCAAGAAATGGAATTTACTGCCGTCACGTAACATTCTCGAGCCGCATTGGGGTCACCGCGGACTCGGACCTGGATCCCCTCCGCGTTGAACTTAAGGCATTGATGGAAGGAGGAGGGGACGCAGCGGAAGGCGCTGATGAGGGGTCGTCCAAAGATGGCGTTGTAGCTGCTGGGGGCCTCTACTATAACGAATCGGCAGTTCCTGGATTGCCCCCCTAAGCTGACATGGAGTCACACTCCCCCTTCTACTTCTTTCCTCTCCCCCGAAAAACCGAAGAGAGGTCCATCGGAGGCCAGCACCCTCTTGGCTTCTACCTGCATGGCGTCGAAGGGCTTCTTGAAGATGATGTTGACGGAGCTCCCGTTGTCAATGAGGATCCGGGAGACCGTGAAATTTTCGATAGCCGTCTGGATGACTAGCGCATCGCAGAAGGGGTCCTCATGACCCGGCATGTCCTCCCTTGAGAAAGTGATCCTCTCCTCTGGGGGTGGGGTCTGGGATGTGGAGCCGATGCTCCTTCGGTACATGGTGTGGAGGCTTGCTTTCCGGGAAGCTTCGACCCCCACCCCCCCATGGATCACTCTGATCCCTCCTCGGGTCCCCACATCTGCCCGATCTTCGCAACGGTCCCCCTCCGCCTGAGGCCGGACTTCCTCAATCCGCACTTCCTGGCGGTTCTGCTGCTGCTGCTGCTGCTGCTCCCTGTTTCCCTGTATCTCGAGGAACTCCGGGCACGTGATCGTCGTGTGCCCCTCCTCTTGATGGTAGTCACAGTAGGGCAGGTCTATCCTAACCTCCCTCCTCCTCCTTGGCTGTCCTCTCCTTCTTCCCCCCAGGGCGATAGCCATGGCTTCCTCCTGATCGGGAAGGGGGGTCTCTGACCCTGCCTCCCCCCTTGGGGGTAAAACTGGTCGCGCCCACCTTGGCGGTTATCTCCTCCCTGATAACCCCTTCGTGGCCCTTGATCCTGCCACTCCGGCCTCCAACCCAACCGGTTGTTCGGTTCCTGACGCCCCCACCTGGGCTGCTGCTGCTGCTGCTCTCTCTGCCGAGGCTCGACCCTTCTCTCCTCCTAGGCTCGGCCGCCCCTTGGCTTCTCCTCCTCCACGGCCCACCTGGCCAACCTCCGGGCAAACTCTGGGTGTGCTGCCTCCATATCGGCCTCCCTTGCCGCCCTTTCCAGGAGCGCCTCAAAAGACACTCGAGGCGTCCTCTTCAACTCCATGGCGAAGAACCCGGGCTGGAGACCCAGGGTGAAGGCCACCATCATGGTGTGCTCTGGCATCTCTTGTACCTGGGACAGTTCCTCCTGAAACCTGTCCAGGTAACTTCCCAGGGTCTCCCATGTTCCTTGTTTGATACGGAACAAGGACTCGGCCTCCCTCTTCCTTTTCTTGGAGGTGGTGAATCTCAACATGAACCCCCTGCGCAGGTCCTCGAAGCAGTAGATGGAGCCGGCCGGGAGCTGATGAAACCACTCTCTCGCTTTCTCCCTGAGGGTGATGGCGAAGAGCCTGCACTTGAAGCCATCCAACATCTGTCGGATCGAGACCACGTCCTCAAACCACTGGACGTGCTGGACCGGATCTCCCTTCCCTGAGTAGTAGGACATCTCCGGCTCTCGGAACCCCTCTGGAACTGGGGCAGAAGAAACGAACTCGCCGAAAGGGCTTCCTCCCTCAGCTGGGCGAGTTGGGAACTCCCTCCCCACTGTCTCACCGAAGTGGTACTCGCCTGCCGAGCCCGGGAAAAGGACTCGCCCCCTCGGCTCGCGCTCCCCCTCGCTCGCGACTTCCTTCCCAGCTCGTCTGATGGGCGCGTCGTTGCCCAGTGCCGGGTCGGCGACCACGGGAACTACCGGCGTCGTGCTCTCGGCTCGCATGCCGAGTGTGACCCTGACAAGCCCGAGCACTTCCTCTCTGAGCTCCGCGGACATCCCTGCCGCCGCGGGAGGGGGAGGGGGTGGCGAGTTCGCCTTGCCTGAACCTTGCCCTTCATCTCTTGTCATCGGACTTGCGGAAGATTTTCCGTGCTAACCACGCTCCACGCTCACCGCACCAAAATGTTGAAACCGAAAAAATCGGTCCCTGAGGAGTTCGACCCTTGGGGAAGGGGTGATCGCACACTTACTTCTCTCCCCACGAGCCTGAATGACTAAGAAAAAAGGACCAGGGACAGACCCAAGGCTCCAGCACGGAGGTCCCACCACACACCCGGAAGATCTTAGAGCGCTTCTCCTCCTTAGCCAAGTGTTGAAGCTAAGGTACCTAAAAAAGGGCTAGAAGGTCAGGCACAAGAAAACGTGTCCCTCTGAGGTACCCCTTGGGTCCTATTTATAGGAAAAGACGGTCTGCAAATATCCAACTTTCACTGTTTTCGATGACTATAGGCAGTCCCAAGGGGGTAACATGGTAAAAATACACCACAACTGAGGGGCGAGCCGGCCCTGAGATAGAGTCCACTCGGCAAGGGCGACGAGTACTGGAGCGGAAAAACTTCACCCCACGCCGAGGTAAGGAGCGGTGAGGGAGCTCGCCCCACTCAATGTCATAGGCCTAGCTCGCCTCACTCAACGCCACGGGAGAAGGCGTTGAGTGAGCTCGCCTCACTCAACGCCACGGGAGAAGGCGTTGAGTGAGCTCGCTTTTCTCAACGCCACAGGAGAAGGCGTTGAGTGAGCTCGTCTCGCCTTGGGCCTGGGCGAGTTGGCTCTGAAGCCTCTGCTCGCGAGTGACGGACGTACTGGCACTCGCCCGCCCCTTGGCTCCGAGCGCGCCCGTACTCGGTCGGATCTGCTCGCCCGCTCCATTGACTTCCTTTCGTCGGACTCAGCTCCACGAACTCCGAGCTCGGCCCGACGATTGTCGAGCCCGTACTCGGCATGCTGGGCTCGGCATGCTCCGCTGAACTCGCCTGGGGCTCTGGGGCGGTCTGAGTCGGCCGGTTTGGCTCATGTTAGCCCACTCGCTGGATACGGGGTTGTACAATTAGGTATATTGTTTTGTCCTTTTAATGTGTTATTTTTATAATCAATTTTGTATAATTACTTCACAGTATATTTTTCTTATTTCATATTACAAAAAAATGTGAAAAAGTTCATGACATTTATTAGTTGTTATTTATATGCTTTTATCATAAACTTATTAAGCATGAAAATACTTATAATCAATTTAGGGTTTGGCATATTATTAGAAAATCAAAAATCGCTCGAATATTCTTAATTGAAATCGATTACAATTGATTCAACACAATTTAAGTCGACTCAATTTGACTCAAATCACATTTCGAGTCAGCCCTGAATCACTCAAAATATGATTCAAATGTGCTCGAATTGATTAAAAATATTATGTATTTACTAATATATTATTATTAAAAAATTAAAAAACGCTAAAATTTAAACCTATAGTAGATTCTTTAAGTGTTTTATTTGCTAATTTATAGGTTGCCCAATTTAATTTCGAGCAAAGCAAACTAGGAATAAAGAGAAAAATTGCAAAATTTTGACCCGACTAGATTCGATTTTGAGCCGGCTCGGAATCGAGCCATTTTGAGTCGAGCCAGATCGACTCGAAATTAATTTCTGTTTCGAATCGATTTCAAGCCGAGCTTGACTCGAAAATTTCGATTTCGAGCCAAGCCCAAATCATTCAAAAACAACCTTAAATCAATAAATGATATTTAGTTTTTAAATCTTATTTATTTGCTATAAACTTAAGTACAAACAAAATAAAATTCTTATATAATATTAAGGCTCAGGTTGATTCGACTTAATTGCTGCTACACACCATCGATTTTGCAAAAATCGAAACAAACGACTCCTAATCCATCTGCTACTCCCACTGCCGATAGCAGTTATTCAACTTTTTGACCTCTTTTCGCACAGTTCGCGGGAGGGCACGACACACCGCCGAAAATCGCTCCCCCTTCATATCCTCGAGAAAACTTACAGGTGTCGTCCCTAAGCATGTAGATGCTCTCCTTCCCCTACCAGATCTCGCCATAGACAGCCTTTACCATCGACGATTCCCTATATACAACTTGTGTTCGCCGACGAATCTCCACGTGTAGTTATTTCCCTAACTTTTTCCACCCAGCAGATGCTAGGGTTGTTCTGTTTAGAATCGTTGTGATTTCCCTGACCTATCCCTGTGATTTACAGGTCAGTGATTGTCGGTGACGGGCCGATCTTCCCAGATTTTTGATCCTCTGCAATCTGATTGTGGTAAATCATCCTCGGCAATTAAAAATATATTATTTTAATGGTTGAAGTAGCGATTAATTTAAATAGTAAATATTGATTAAATATTTCTGTCCATTATGCAATTAAAGATCATGGCTCCAGCCATGCAGGGGTGTAATGTCATTGTTATATAAGAAAAATATGATGCAGTTTAATTTTATGATGTTTTTAGAACTATAATTTTATGATATCAGTAGTATATATTTACATATGTGAATATTTCTTGGGTTATGATATTTATATCACGAACGTTAATTATGGTATATAATTTTAATCTCAAATCACCCACCACACAGCAATTTTGCCAAACAGATTAATTTGTTTGTCTCTTCAAACAACACTGAAAAGGCAGATCTTTCAAACAGTTTCACTGTTTTTCTCACCACTTTACAAATCGGCCGATTTTCCCGCCACTTTGCAAATCAACTGTTTCTCCAGTCGCTGCAGCTGAGTCAAACAGAGCCTAAATATATTTTACATTGTACTGATTTGTACTTGTTACAATATTTTACTTTGGGTATTTTTCGAATTTATTTTGGGATATACAAGACTTATTATTCATTTATTTGTTACGTTATTTTTTTCCTTTTAGAATATGTAATTATAATTAATATACATAAAATTAATTTTTTTATTTATAAGGTATGAAAATCCGATATTTTAAAATATCCTCGTTGTGTCTCCGACATCCGACATTTAAAAACTCAATCTGACATATTACCGACATCTGATATTTACAACCTTACCTTTAGCTACAATCTAACACCATTTTATATAGATAAAGGATAACAACTATAATACATAAACCCAATGTGAGACTACGTGAAAAAGAAAAACTAAAGTAAATATGAACCGAACAATACTAATTCATATAAGAGTGAATAATACCAGCATATTAATGCCAAGACATCCTAATAATAATAAATTCTACATAAAAGTGGAAAAAGGCAGGGCATCCAACTCCTAGGAGTATCACAATATCATTGAGTTAGTGTTGAGGATGAAAATCAATTAGTTAATCAAGGAGTTGTATCCTCCAAGGAATATCACATACATTATTTACTTTTTGTAAATAATCTCCATCAACTTCTCCAACACAAGAAATATGGCTATTGAGTACTACCAACACTAACTTGATGCTTGAGAATGCATGTTCGATAGGGAGTTTCAAGATAACTTGCTCAATCGAGAGGACACTCACCTCCTAAGGATTCATGGTTGATGTTGGGAGGTGATATAGTAAATACGTTCCCAAATGTTTGAATCTTCATTTGACAAAGTCAAACTCTTCAAATACCAGTAAGTGTTGATGCGGGGCATTTCACTTCAAAATATTTTCACATAATCTCAAGTATATTTAAATTGTATATATGGTCATTTCGAAGTATTTAGCGTGATTTATTTCTATGTAGTAAATATTTTTTATGTATTTGAGTTCATTTTCAAGTACTTGGGCATTATAGTGAGAGTATGACTAAAGATATCCATATAGCCGACCACACTAGGGTGGGATAAAGGCTTGAGTGTTGTTGTTGAGTTCATTTTCATGTATTTTGAGTTATTTGAATAACCACAATGCCACATATTATGAGTTGCAATGAGTTATTGAGTGGAAATTTCAGTAAGTTATTGCTATTCAAGCATTTACCCATCATATTTCACGTAACAAATTCACGGCTCCCCATCCTTTGCCGCCCCATCATTTTTCATTTTAAGAATTGGTAGGTGATGTGTCCTGTGGAGTATCAGAATAAAAGAAAACTCCTATTGTTTTATTGTATTTTCGTTTTCCCTATTATATTTTAATTACATCTTTTATATTTTTTGTTGTATCAGGTTGTGTGATGATTGAATGCACTTTGCATTTTTAAAGTGTAAGAAACCCTGAACTTCACGCACAATCGGGAGCAACAGGAGAACAGAAATACATCTGCTATGGGAGTTGCGAGTCCCCACAGAAAGCCCTAAGGCTCGCGTGAGCGGAAGCGGGCCAAGCGGAGGAAACATTAACCTCGCTCTGATACCATATTGAAATAGTATACAGAAATAGAAAGGGTAATTTATTCAGCCTCAAAAGGGCAATTTATAGAACTTCCAATAACTCACAAACTCAAACTCAAAATGTGGGACTAAACACACATACCTAAAGACTATTGCATGGACTAAAATATTAACTTAAATGTGATAACTTCAACAAATACAAATGAGTATATTTATACTCTGGAAAGGCACGATAAATGGCATCATGCACAATTTTTCGAAACAAGAACGATTTATCTGTTTCGAAAAGAAGGGCTAGTCCTGATTCCTATGATTGATTCTAGCGGAATTGTAGTTTGTATTGTCTCATCCAAAGGACCGATCGACGGCCCCAAAATATTCTATCCAGAGCTTCAACACCATCCCAAACACCTCACCCGATCCCCGCCTTCTCTCCTAAGTACTAGTCCAAGCCTAGCTTTTATCACCATTCTGAACCCAATCGTGATGGGGATCAAGCCACACGGCCCGTTAGGGTCTATTAACGCTAACCACAGGCCCAGTAACAATCGGGACTGCTCCTCTCAAGCGAATTGTAGATCTTAACATTTTTCGTTCTTTGCATATTTTTAATTTTTCATTGTAAGTTTGTTTATTTTGAAGGAGACAACGAGCGAAGAATCGTGGTCATTCGTTGCCCCTCTCTAGTCTATGTATAGAAGTAGGGCTACACAAAGAGGTTGTGAATGTTGAAGCAAAGAAGTCTGGTTTTTGATCAATTGGTGTTGAAGATGAAACCCATAGGTGCGAAGCTTGGACCTCCCCACACTCCCCCTTAGCGACGGCCAATATCCACCCTCCTACCCCTCCAAACTAAGTTATCCCCATCACCTCCAATTAACCCCCAATCCATCCATACCACCTACAACTGACAACCCGCATTCCCCCCCACCACCACCAACCAGCAGTCCAAAAATCATCGCTCCAACCACCGGCCCGCCACCAAACACTCCCCTCACCAATACCACCAAAATAGACCTTCCCCCCCCCCAACTCCCCTTCATTTTCGGTCTCTGGAAATTACCGAAAAACATTCCCCAAACACCTCAGACGAACCTCCACCATCACCCATCAAGTTCCTTTGTTTTCAATTTTCCAGTGATCGACGGAAAACATTGCCTGTCATCACCATCTATAACCCCTCTGGCGACCACCTTAGGTCATCCACCACCCTACTACCTCATAACTACATAAACTACCTCCTCTGCTACCCCACTACCTTCATAACTCTCCACTATCCTAAAATAACTCTTAATCACCCATTCTCCCCACTACCCCTCATGTGGAACCACCTTGCAGCTGTTAGGAATGAGAAGGGATTTGTGAGGGAAAAGAGAAAGTTGGGGTTTTGAGAAAGGGGGAAGGAATACCTGAGATTACTTGCTTGTCCACCGCCAGGAAACCCTAGGGGTATTTATACCCCTCGGGTTAAGGATAGCCCCCCCCCCCCCCCCCGGGATGAACCCTTCTGGTGCAACCCCCAAACGCCTTCTTGTTTTAATTAGGGAGGACTGAACCGGATGGTTCAGCCCCGCTTGATGTCGCATCCTTTTGCCGTCTCTGGTATGTCTGTCCCGCGAACCGGCCATTCTGAGGATTCATAACATTCTCGTCCCCTTCATGAACCAGCTTGTCCCCAAGGTGGAATTCTGGATATAGTTTCTGGAACTCGAGCAGGTTGACCCAGGTGCTGTGTGTTGTGGATAAATTCTTCCATTTGACAAAAATCTCCTGACGGTATTCTGTACCATGTTTCTTCCACTTGGTGAGCAACACCTCTTCAGGGAGTGGTCGTAATTCCCCTTCGTTTATTGCTACCGAGAGGGTGGAGCACCCATGAGTCGTTTCCCTGATTTTCTTCTTTAGTAAGGAGGCATGAAATGTGGGATGAATACGCGAGCCCGCGGGATGGTCCAAGGTGTAAGCAATCGGTCATATCTGCTGAATGATTTTGACAGAACCATAATAGCAAGGTGCCAGCTTCTGATTTGTTTTCCAGGACACTGAGATTTGTATGTAGGGCTAGAGTTTTAAAAAGACTTCATCATCGAGTGCAAATTGATGTTCGGACCGGTGTTTATCTGCTTGTACTTTCATCATATTTTGGGCAATAAGAAGGTTTTCTCATATATGGCGAGGATACGGTCGCGATCGCGCAACTCGCGATCAACAGTCGTTAACGTCATTCCCCCTGGCTCATATGTACCTAGACTCGGGGCAGAGCGCTCATAGACAATCTCAAAAGAAGTAAACTTATTGGTCGTGTGGTGGGAGTTATTATAGCAGTACTCAGCACAGTGCAGTCATCGTGTCCATGTGCAGGGCTCATCCATAACGAAGCATCGTAAGTATGTCTCAACTCCCTGATTGAGTACCTCAGTCTGACCATATGTTTATGGATGGTTTGCGGTGTTCATATATAGGCGCGTACCCAGCTGCTTGAATAGTTCCTTCCAGAAGTTGCTCACAAAGACTGTATCCCGATCAGAGATGATGGACCGTGAGATTTCGTGAAGTCTGGCTATCTCCCGCACAAACAAGTTTGTTATTGATTCATCTGTGTAAGGATGACTCGAGCCAGGAAGTGCCTGTACTTGGATAACTTATCCACCACTACCAAGATGACGATCTTCCCTTGGGACTTCGGCAGCCCATCGATGAAGTCCAAAGAGCTGTCGCGGTATCTCCAAAGGATTCAGAAGGCCCGCTGGTGAGGTGGTTTTGTATTTCTGACGTTGACAAATGCCGCATTGCTGCACAAACCTTTGGACATCCATTTGGTGGCCTTTCCAGAAAACATTGGCTCTGCTCTGCTGTAAGGTACGTAGAACTCTTGCATGCCCCCCCCCCCACTGGTGAGGAGTGGAACTCTTGTATCATAGTGTTCTTCTATGGCAGAGACGAGGGTATGGCTACCCGGTCGTAAAAGTATAAGTGTCTGTTTTGCAGTCAAAACCCAGGAGGAGCATCTTGTCCCTACCGAAGTTCTTTGAGGGCAGATGAAATGTTACGGATCAGTCTCAGATCCTTCGTCGTTTATCATATTACATGTTGTATGGAGTTCGTATTAGGAGTCCAAGTCTTATTATATTAATATTTATGTATTTTTAATATTTCATGCGTCATCATGTATTTAGAGGTTTGCCACCCGAGGGGTCTATAAATAAACCCTTAGAGTCTTGTATCATTTATCAAGTAATGAAGTTCTAATTCTTGTCCCCTTGTTGTGAGATCTCGGTGGCACTCTCCTCTAACGAGCAACCTCGCTTAAGCAGCCGCGATTAAGGCTCCATTGTATCCTTCACCAGCATCATCATCGACTTCGGTCACTACTCTGGCGAATTACCATTGTTACAGAAATAGGCTCGTAACAGATACCTTGCTCAAGGAAGAGGACTCCCACCTCTCAAAGATTCATGATTGATGCCTGGAGTTGATGTGGTAAATTAGGAAATATATGCACAAATATCTGGATCTTCATTTGACAAAGCCAAATTCTTCAAACGTTTGTAAGTGTTGATGTTAGGCATCTTCGCTTCAGAAGTTTTCAATTGAGACAAAGAAACCTTAAAATCTCAAGCATATTTGAATTGTTTATGTGACCATTTTAAGTATTTAGCGTGACATTCTCGTTCACAGTGAATATTTTATATGTATCTGAGTACATTTTTATGTATTTTGAGCCATTTAAATCGCTACAACGCCACATGTTATGAGTTGCAATGATTCAATGAGTGAGAAATTGTTTTATTCATTAATGATAAACTTCTTATAATTTTAAGACAAACCAATTAAAACATCTAACTCATATTTAAATTCACTAAGAATCATTCTAGTAATTAACTTAAAGATTATGCTACAATAATTCAAGTAAAGTTGGTTTTGGTAGGATAGAATAAAATGTATTTCATCATGCATCGGAGTTGTATCAGAGGCTCAGAGCATCATATCTAGGATAGACTAAGCATTTTTACATCATATATCACCCTCACAAGTCACACCTACAAAATACTAAGGACACCCTCATCCCCACCCCCACTCCTTAGGACTCTAGAATCATAAAAAATAATGGATAACATAAATAACTTATAGAAAACCTCATAAACAGTTTCTTAGAGAAAATGACAGCTTAAGATTTAAGAGTGCATTAAATTCAAGCATAGAATAGGTATGGATATGATAACATCATAATCCAAAATTTTCAGACAAAGAAGGTATATCGAAATTATGGGCATGGCATAATACAAAAACAAAAATTAAACTAAATTATCCCAGTAAAATAACACAAATCTCTACAAACAAATGGGAAATGCCCAACTAAGTTATCTTAGTCAGTAAAAGTGAATACAGAAACCAACCTCGAGGGATCAGCATGAGCTGCAATCCACGGCTCCACTGTAGCAGCACCAAACGCATCTACAATATGCCGCTGTGAGTCCATCTTTCTGGCGTCAACACCACGACCACTCCCCATCCACTTACTGCATTCAGCCAGATTGGCCTGCTTCGCAAGCCAATGGAGTACCTTGATCCCATCATCAAATGCCGACGGATACCTGCTCTCTGGTGCAAGCCGATACCCCACTGAGATCACAATCACATCCAGCAATTTGGTGATCCTCCGGCAGAAGAAATCGTTGGCGGTGGAAGTGTTGCTCCCGGATACAAATCCACCCCCATGGAACTGTAATATCACCGGGAGACGACGGGAGGAGGAGCGGTGGTGGGTGCCGGGAGAGGGAAGGTATCCGCGGTAGGCGGCTACAGATCCTGGGCCGTCGTAGCTACGGCGAGCAGCGACGGGGAAAGCGGTGGAAGAACCATTGGCGCGTAGGGTGAGCTCGGAGTCAGACGATGAGGGCGGTCTCGCGTGAGCTAACCTGGGTTCGAGGAAGGAGTCGGGAAGGAAGATACGGAGGGAGAGGGCCGTGAGGGGATCGATATGGATGTCTTTGGTAGCAACGCCGTCAGCGGCGAAGGAGGGATTGGCGGGAGCCGTAGACTCCTCGGGGCGGGAAGTAACGCCGAATTCGTCGGCCGCGGCGTCAAAGCGCGACTGGAGGCGATGCTTGAGGACGAGTTTGAAGAAGACGCTGTAGAGCTTCACGGAGACGCTCGGCATCGCTTCCGATTCGAGGGTTAGGGTTTGGAATGAGAGCGTCAAGGGGAGGAGGAGCCCATTAGATCGGAAGGAGGGAGGAAGGAGACATGTTTGTTGAAAGCGTCTCCCCGAATCGAGAAGCGGAGAGGGGGTTTGGAATGCTGTTTGGTGAAGAAGATTAGTAGGAGAGCCCGGTTACAGATTTCTCCCTCGCTTTTTCCCGTGATCGGAGGGTGGCCGGGACGAAGCTGGGTTTGCCGCCGGTTAGGTGGTACGCCGCTTTATTAATATTATTTTTATATTTATTTTTATTTTCGTTTACCACGCTGATGAGGTAGTTACGCACGTGATTAAAAAAAAATCTAAATAAAGAGTTGTTGCGGACTTTCAGGTCACCGGGTTTTTCTTTTGGTCCGGAGAATCGGATGGTTTTAGCTCGAAGTCGGATCAGACATGCAAATAGTCGATGAAAATCCAGTAATAACGACGATAGGCTTTTTTTACAGTGAAAAATTCGGAAAAAGTGAAAAAATCACGTTGTCAGATCGGTGTCGAGCCAAAATCTACTATTTAGTTTTGAGTTTATAAGTATTTGGAGTTTTCTCGGAGGGTGACAGGACACCGCTCCGTTACAAGCTCTGAGTACAGAAAAGGCGAAAATAACCTACATTTGCGAAGCTTGGATGCGAGCGTCCACGATACTTGGATGAAAGTGTCCATGAAGCTTGGATGAGAACGTCCACGTGAGCGTTTCTTTCGGGAGCATTTTTTTCCGATGTCTTTTCCCGAGCTCACAGAAGCGACCAAGTGAGCGTCAAGTTTTGTGCAAGCTAGGGAGGGAGCGGAGCGAATTCCAAGTGGAGAAACAATCTAAGTCTTACGTTCTCGTCGTGCGCGTCTGGGTGACGAGCGCCCGTACGCGAGGTGCGCGCATGCCTTGGGGGGGGTGCTTTTGGCCCTCTTCGAGCGAACACGGTCCGTGCGCATGGCTCGCTTGATCGGGCATGCCCTCTTATGTTTTTTTGGTCGAATATCTTTGGCTTGACTTGCAAATATTTAGCGGGAACCCCGTCAAATTTCCCCAAAATTCTAGGGGTCGGGATCCGCAAATCATCGAGCTTGGAAAATTTTGACCTTGAATACTTTGTCTTAGGGTCTTAGACTTCGAATTAGTTTTTCAAGTGTGCATCATAAGTTATTTTTGTTTGCGGCATGAGAAGTCTTTTTTGTTAGACCTAGATCTGTATGTGTGCGTTGATCACTTGGTGCTACTCGTGTCCGCTTCGTGAGTTGAAGGTTCTGCCATCGATGACTAGACGATGATCCTTGCAGCTGATTGCTCGTGCATTGCCCATGCTTGTTGCGGAAACGTCCTCCTGTTACATGGCGTTTGGTCGTATATCTTTGTTTTTCATGTTCCCCCTTGTTCGAGCGTAGGTAAGACGATGTGCGTTAGCTTGAGCAGTTGCCGCTTGGCGTTAGTGTTGGTGGTGGATTCTTGGACGTGGCGTGGATGGACGTTCTTCCCCCTTGTCTTGGTGTCGCAAAAGGACCGGCGGATCCATTCCTACTAGGAGATGCGGAAGGACTTGGTGCTCGTTCTTATCAAAATTTGAGACTGAGCCTTTTAGGGCGGAGACCGTTGATGGCATCTGTGCATCATGATGTCAAAATGATGCGAGCATTCACGATTGTAGAATACAGGGAATCCAAGGGCCTTGGAGCGGGGTGGTGCCAGATGTATCTTATGTTTTACGTTCATTGCACGTTGTGCGTTATCTCTAGAGTGTTAGTGTTAGGGACTTGTTGCTTAACCGCGATGAGGGGGGACATTAGCCCCCTTTGCCTTGGTGAATTGGATAGTCTCGGAGTCCATTCCATTGGAGGTGGTTAAGGACTTTTGTCTGTTCGCATTTCAAAAGGAATCAGGGGTCGATTCTATTGGTGACAGTGATGGACCTTTGTCCGTCTGGTTGGATGGGCGAAGAACTTTTATTTGTTCGCGCTTTAGGAGGTCTGGGATCCGTCTGGGTGGAGGTAGCGAAGAAGCTTTGTTTGTTCATGCCTTAGGAGGACCGAAGTCCATCCAAGTGGAGGTTGTGAAGAATCTTTGTTCGTTTGTGCCTCAAGAGGACTGGGGTCCGCTCGGGTGGAGATGGCAAAGAACCTTTGTTCATTCACGTCTCAAGGTGACTGGGGTCCGTTCGGGTGGTGGTAAAAAAAAACCTTTGTTCGTTCGCGCTTCACGAGGTCCAGGGTCCGTCTGGGTGGAGGTAGCAAAAAACCTTTGTTCGTTTGCACCTCAGGGGGTCTGTTTGAGTGGAGGTGGAGAAGAGCTTTTATTTGTTTGCGTCATAGGAGGACCGAGGTTTGTTTCGGTGGAGGTGGCGAAGAACCTTTGTTCGTTTGCATCTCAGGAGGATCAGGGTCTGTCCGGGTGGAGGTGGGGAAGAACCTTTCTTCGTTCGTACCTCAGGAGGACCGGGGTCCATCCGGTAGAGGTGGCGAAGAGCCATTATCCATTCGTGCCTTAAGAGGACTGGGGTCCGTCCAAGTAGAGGTGGTGAATAGCCTTTGTTTGTTCGCGCCTCAGGAGGACTGGGGTCCGTCCGGGTGGAGGTGATAAAGAACCTTTATTTGTTCGTGCATAAGGAGACCGGGGTCCTTCCGGGTGGAGATGGCGAAGAACCTTTATTCATTAGCATCTCAGGAGGACCGGGGTCCGTCCGAGTGGAGGTGATGGATAAACCTTTGTTTGTTCGCACCTCGGGAAGACTGGGGTCCGTCCAGGTGGAGGTTGTGAAAAACCTTTGTTCGTTCGCGTCTTAGAAGGACCTGGGTCCGTCCATGTGGAGGTGACAAAGAACCTTTATTTGTTCGCGCCTCAGAAGGACCAGGATCCAACCAAGTGGAAGTGGCGAAAAAGTTTTATTCGTTTACGCCTCAGGAGGACTGGGGTCTGTCCAGGTGAAGGTGCAGAGGGATATTTTTCCATCTCACCTAGGAGGTGCAAAAGGACTTTCATCTATCTAGTATTTGCAGTAGGAATCACGGGGCCGTTCATCTTTTGGAGATCCATCTGTCGTGAAAGGGAAAGTAGATGATTCATTGTTGTAAGGGAAGGTACAAGTGTTCGCGAATATCTTCTCGCAACTTATTTTTGCGAAAGTAGGAAAAAAAATTGATAATGTTGTGAGAAACGAACTAAAACAAGCCGGAAATGGTATAACTGAAATTTTATTATCAGAAAAAGGTGAGTATTACAAAGGTATAGCCTCCCTTATATAGAATGGAGGAGATGGGAGAGAATATAAATACCCAATGTGGGACTAAATACACAACAACATTATCTACAAAGCTAACCGCCAAGACTAGCCGGAGACCGCCAAACCGTGCGGTTAGTAGACACTAACCGCCCAGTCACCACCAGAGAACACGAAGCCAACCACCGAGATCCCAGAGTATAACCGGCAGACCGCCCGGCTACCAAACCGCCAGACTTAGCCGCCTGTCCGCCAAGGCCTATACAGCAACACAGAGATTAGTCGGGCAGACCGCCCGGCTACCAAACCGCCAATCTTAGCCGCCTGTCCGCCCGGGTTTATACAGCAACACTCCCCTCAAGCTGGAGCATAGATGTCAATCATGCCTAGCTTGCTGCAAATGTGGAAGAAGGAGGCGGACACAGGTTTTGTGAATATATCTGCCAGCTCTTTCTCTGAAGTAACAAACGGAGTGCAAATCTGGTTCTTTAACACTTCTTCTCGAATGAAGTGACAATCAACCTCTATGTGCTTTGTTCGCTCATGGAAGACCGGATTTTTTGAAATGTAGATCGCCGCTTTGTTGTCGCAGAACATGGGAAGAGGATAGTTGTAGACCTCTCCTAGATCCAGCATGAGAGCCCGCAACCATTTTAACTCACACGTGGTTGATGCCATACTACGATATTCTGCTTCCGCACTAGACCTGGAGACGACTGACTGCTTCTTGCTCTTCCAGCTAACCAAGTTTCCTCCAACAAACGTGCAAAATCCGGAGGTCGACTTGCGATCCCCTTTGTCGTCCGCATAGCTAGCGTCGGAGTACGCTTCGACTCTTAGGTGACCATTTTTCTGAAAGAGAAGACCTTTCCCAGGTGCGGACTTCACATACTCCAATATCCTTAGAGCGGACTGAAGATGACATTCCCTAGGCGACTGTATAAACTGGCTGACCTTTCCCACTGCATAGGAGATGTCTGGTCTGGTCACCGTAAGGTAGATGAGTTTGCCAACAAGACGCCGATACCTCGTAGTATCCAAGAGAGGTGGTGATTCGTCTGTCCATGTCTTGTCTTCTCCAGGAGACATGGGACACTGGGCAGGTTTAGCACCCGTCAATCCTGCCTCTTTCAACAAATCAAGAGCATACTTCCGTTGGGAGAGAACCAGGGAACCCGGTTTCCGAGAGATTTCAATTCCCAAGAAGTATTTTGGAGAACCCATATCCTTCGTGACCAGGTGTTGGCGGAGATGGACCTTCGTCAAGGCTACACCAGCCTGATCGTCGCCTGTAAGAAGAATATCGTCCACGTAAACAGCTAGAACAACCAGACCCGAAGAGGTCTTGCGAGTGAACAAGGAGTGATCAGCCGAACTCCTGGTGAAACCGATAGCCCCAACGATGCTACTGAACTTATCGAACCACGCCCTGGGACTCTGCTTTAGGCCATAGATGGCCTTCTTCAAACGGCATACTTGAGTCTCCCCCTGAGCAACATACCCAGGAGGTTGCTCCATGTAGACGTCCTCGTTAAGGTCACCATAGAGGAAGGCATTCTTCACGTCCAACTGCGAAATAGGCCAATCCCTGTTGACCGCCACCGAGAAAACGACCCGAATGGTGCTAAGGCGAGCAACCGGCGAGAACGTATCAAAGTAATCAACACCATAGGTCTGAGTAAACCCTTTTGCAACAAGACGGGCTTTGTACCGGTCCACACTGCCATCAGGACGGAACTTGACGACAAACACCCAGCGACAACCAACCACATCTGTGCCAAAAGGAGGAGGCACAAGGGTCCAAGTGCCCCGGTCAGAGAGAGTAGCAATCTCGTCATCCATGGCGGCCTTCCAGTGAGGAATGACAAGGGTCTCCTGGTAGGTGCGAGGTGTGGTAGTCGCGGAGATGGCTAGGGCGAAGTCCCTGCGAGAAGGTGTTAGCCGATCATAAGAAATAACAGCCGCCAGCGAGTGCTGGGTGCATGTCCGAACCCCTTTGCGAAGGGCAATGGGCAGCTCCAGGTCCACGAGTGCCTCAGGCGCCGGTGCATCCGTGGCGGAGATAGCTGGCCCGGGAGAAGAGAGAGACGGCCGAGGGGACGAGGGAGAAGGATCCTGATCAAGAGAAGGAGCGGCTGGAGGAGGAGGTAGTGATGAAGGGAGCTCAAGAGGAGTGGATGTGGTGGAGAGAATGGGTGGAGAGGTCGAGTCGGCAGGAGGAAGAGGGAGGTTCGATCCATCAACCTGTGTGATGTCAGAAGAGAAGTAGGCGGCATTCTCAAAGAATGTCACATCCGCCGAGACGAACTGCTTGCGATGAACAGGGTCAAAGCAGCAGTAACCTTTTTGAGTTGTGGAGTAACCCAAAAAGATACACTTCGTAGCACGAGGGGACAATTTGTCGCGAGTCGCGGCAGGGCAATGAACAAAAGCAGTGCACCCGAAAATGCGTAGAGGTAAGGGAAAGGGGTCTCTGGAGGGATAGAGGATGGAAAACGGTGTTTTGCCTTTGAGGACGGTGGAAGGAATGCGATTGATGAGGTAGCAGGAGATGAGGACCGCGTAGCCCCAATAGCTACGAGGAACCTGCATCTGCGTCATGAGAGTGCGGGCGACATCAAGGAGGTGGCGGTTTTTACGTTCCGCCACCCCATTTTGCTGGGAGGTATAGACGCAGCTAGTTTGATGGATGATGCCATGTTGCGTACAGAAAGAAGCGAAATCACTACTCAGATATTCTTTTGCATTATCAGAGCGAAAAATTTTGACAGAAGCATCAAATTGATTCTTAATCATATAATAAAACGATGTCCATACAGAAAAAAGTTCGGAGCGATCCTTTAATAGATACACCCACGTACAGCGAGAATAATCATCAATAAACGTTACAAAATAGGCACTGCCACGCCCGATGGTGAGGGTAGGGGAAGGTCCCCAAACATCAGAGTGAATAAGGTCGAACGGCTTGGAAGAGCCACGTCCTTGCTTAGGAGGAAAGGGGGAGCGGTGATGCTTGCCCAGTTGACAGGCATCACAGTTGATAGGAGAGTCTTGTTGAGGTAGATGAGGAAGCAGAAGGTGGATGAGACGCGCGGGAGGATGCCCCAGGCGAAGGTGCCACTGAAGAAGATCTGTAGAAGCAGGAGAGAAGACGGTAAGAGCGGATACATCATCAAGGAAGTAGAGGCCGCCCCTCTCAGTCCCAGTAGCAATCGTCCGCTTGGAGTCCGGGTCCTGAAACAAACAAGATGAAGGAGTAAATGTTACTGAATACTGAAGTTGCTTGCACAGAGAAGTAACCGACAATAAATTGCACGGAAACTTGGGCACATAAAGAGTATCCGCCAGGCGAAGGGACGGAGTAACTTGAACCTCGCCCGTTCCATGCACCGGGGAGGGAGAACCATCCGCAACGAGAACAGGGGGCAACCGATCATGTGTTTCTAGGAGAGAAAAACACTGAGGATTGCCCGTCATATGATTAGTGGCGCCAGAGTCGATGAGCCATTTACCTTGGGTGACCACGTGGGCACTACCTGAAGTCGTGGCCACGGAGGCAGACGGCTTGGAAGAAGGAGAAGCATCACCAGCGGGACGAAGATGCGGATGCTTGGTCCAGCAGCGGTCAACCAAGTGTCCTGTGCGACCACAATGAGTACAGAGGTAGCGAGAAGGGCCACGGCCGCCAGAGTGGTTACCACGACCACTAATGCCACCACGATGAGCCTGGTGGGCATAGGTATCCGGAGCCGGAGGAGCGGCAAGCAAGGGGCGTTGGAGAAGAGAGGTAACAGCGGCAATGCGAGCAGCAGTAGCGTCCAGGGTAGGAGATTCAGCCTCGCCAAGAATTTGCTGCCGGATCATATCGTAGGAGTCCGGAAGCCGCAGAAGATAACAGACCACGAGTAGTTCCTGGAAGTGCTTCAGCTGAGTGGCCACATCGGCCGAGAGAGGACGATTTTGAAGGATCTCCGCGCCAAGAGCTTGGACCTGTTGGTACGCGGCAGGAGGGGACATGGACTGGCGAGCAAAGAGATCTGCATAGAGCGTATAGATGCGAGATGTTTGCCCCCCCTTGGAGTAGAGAGCGGCTAAGTGATTCCAAGCCTGTTTGACCGTCTCATCGTGACGGATGACAGGAAGACATTCATCGGATAGGCTGTTCGCCAGCCAAGTACGAACCAACGCATCATTCGCATCCCAGTCAGTAAACTGGACAGAGTCCGCTGGCGGAGGGTCATCGGTAAGATGATGACGCTTGCGCTGAGAGCGGAGAAGAAAAGTGAACGAGACACTCCAGTCGGGATAATTTGGCCCCAGAAGCTTCGAGACGGTGCCAAGATTCCCGGAAGCAGGAGGAGGAGGAGGAGGAGGTGGGACAACGATAGTAGACGAGGTGGAGTCATCAGAAGGAGTCATCCCGAAAGAGAGGACGCGCGGTTAAGAGAAGAGACCGGGCGAGCAAAGGAAGGAAGAGGCCGCAGCGGACACAAGGAGACCAGCGGCAGGCAATGCACAAGAAGAGAAGCCGCACGGTTATAGAGAGACCGCGCGGATAGGAAGAAAGAAAGATCTGCAGCGGTCACGATGGAATACACCAGCGGCCAGAAAGACCACGACCAAGCCACAGAGCCAACAGAGGGAGAGAAGTCGGGCGGCTAACCGATAGACCGCGCGAACAGCAGAGGAAGATAACAGGAAAAAAAAGGCAAACAAGGCAAAAGAGGCCGCGGAGACAGGTCGCGGCGACTAGAGAAGAGGAGAAGGGAGCTGCGACTAGAACAGGTCGCAATCCACGAGAGAAGAGAGCTCGCGCGAGCTGAAAGACAGGCCGGCGAGAGGGCAGAGGTCACACGGACAGAAGAAAACGCAATCAGGAGGAGTAGACCGAGTCCTCTGATACCATGTGAGAAACGAACTAAAACAAGCCGGAAATGGTATAACTGAAATTTTATTATCAGAAAAAGGTGAGTATTACAAAGGTATAGCCTCCCTTATATAGAATGGAGGAGATGGGAGAGAATACAAATACCCAATGTGGGACTAAATACACAACAACATTATCTACAAAGCTAACCGCCAAGACTAGCCGGAGACCGCCAAACCGTGCGGTTAGTAGACACTAACCGCCCAGTCACCACCAGAGAACACGAAGCCAACCACCGAGATCCCAGAGTATAACCGGCAGACCGCCCGGCTACCAAACCGCCAGACTTAGCCGCCTGTCCGCCAAGGCCTATACAGCAACACAGAGATTAGTCGGGCAGACCGCCCGGCTACCAAACCGCCAATCTTAGCCGCCTGTCCGCCCGGGTTTATACAGCAACAAATGTGGAGGGTGTTTGCCCCCCAAGTCTGTCTTAAGCTCTGTGTGGGCCTTCATGGTCCGGGTCCTTGTCGGGGTGTGACTGCTACCTGTAGCAGAGTCGTGTCGCATCCTGATCACCCCACACAACACCTATCCCTACAGAAGTGACGAGCTTTATAGTCAGGTGCGGAATAACCTCGAAGAGCGTTTGGAGCAGCCGGCCAAAGATTGTGTTGTATACTGAGCTGGAGTCTACTACCACGAACTTAACATCTCAGGTGGCCTATCTTGAGAATTACCTTAGTGTGACAGGGAGATTGATCGTCCCTCGTGTCGAAACTGGGTTGTTGTCAAACCCGTACAATGGCCCTATAGTTGGCTCAAGGCGCACGTGGGGATTTCATGATGAGCGGTGTATATGTGAATATAACATCCATCAAGATTTCGTTATCGATCAACATTCTTATGACCCTAAATCAGAGATTTTTGATTCATGTGTTAATGACGATGGGATCTTGGTGCGGCGTGCGCACTCCCTCTAGGTCTTTATCTCCGAAGCTGATGGCGGTGCTTGATTGCGTCTTTGAGTTTTCTGGATCTTTTTCCAACTAAGTGATAGAGAGGTCATGGGCGACGAGGAAGGGAGAGTTGGAGATGGTTTCGACTTCCCCCACCATTTTCCTCCCCCCCGCATATCTTGGCATGCCAGGGGGATGCTCTCGTCCCGGCTGGCGTGGCATAGGCCGATTTGGTACTTGGTTTTGCAAGTACCTCCCCAGATGCCCATATCGGATGAGGATTTTTATCTCCTCTTTTAGTCGGGTGCAATCCTCTATGTTGTGCTCGTTCTGTCGGTGAAACTCGCATTACTGCGTTTCGTCCCCCCGGTTCAGGGGTAACAGTTTGGGCCGTCGGAGCATACTAGATTCCTGGATGGTCGTGAGCACCTGCGTCCGAGTGGCGTTTAGAGGGGTGAATTCTTGGTGTTGGCGAGAGCCTTGTTCCCTGTGTAGCTTGTTGTAGTGGTCATTGCTTCTGCAATGTGTCGGGGGTGTGGACTACAGCTCCCTCTTCTGTTTGGAGGCCCCTTTAAACTGCTAGAGATGAGCCTCGGTAGCCTCGTCTGATGCGATTTGTGCATCGACCCAATGAACAAAGTCTGCATAGCTCGACACTATTTCCCGCATTAAATCGGAGTAGAATCCAGTTGGGTGGATCCCTCCAAATCTGCATTAAAGCTTTATCTCGACTCCCGGTATTTGTCGTGCCTCAGTAGTGAAACGACAAAAGAACTCCTTGAGTGACTTCCCCTCTGTTCTGGCGAATGTCGAAGAGGTGAGAGGGCTCTTTGGCGATCCGCCGATTTGTTATGAACTGATCGATAAAGAGGCATGCGAGCTCCTCAAAGTTATTGATCTCCCCCTCTTACAGAGAGTGGAACCATGTGTATGCTTGTCCCTTCATAGTTGTGGGGAACACTTGGCACAATAATTGATATGGCCCATTGAAGAGGCGCATGATTGTTTCGAAGTCATTTACGTGCTCCAGGGGGTCCTCTATCCCATCAAAGAACTCAAAGTGTGACAACTTAAACCCGTGCGGTACTGGGTGTTCCAAGACCTGAGGAATGAGCAGGGACCCATGATGGAACGGGCATCGCGCGGTCTCGGGGTGGCGTCGTCCCTTGGCGCACTCCTCCTCGATCATATCACTTACTTCTTAGTGAATGAGCCTCTGGTCGTTCTACATTCTGTCCACCTCCATTATGTAAGGTTTGAGTTGAGCGTTTGCCAGCGACTCTAGTCTTCGGGCGGCATGCACAGAGCTTGCTTCATTGAAAAGCTCGCCGACAAGGGGATCCTTCGGGGGGGAGATGCATTTTGAGACAGAATGCGCTCCCCGTGCGACTGCTGATCATGTCCCATGCGCGTCAGCTAGGTTGGGAGGATTGGAGACTCCCAGATCCTACATAATGGTGAGTACTTATATCGGGAGCTCCTCCATCAGTTGGATGCGCTACTCCAATGAGCTTGTAGGTGCGGCAGTAGTGGCTTCTTCAAGTAGCAGAGTGTTGCTTGCAGACGAGTTGGTTGGGGCCAGTCTGGTGCTCTCTTCTGGAACGTGCCATTAGCAGTGCATGCATTTCTTCTTGCCATTACTATCGCGTGAAGGTGCTTGCGCGAGGCAAACACTGCTTTCAAAAAGTTGTTGTAGCGTTTGAGAATACTTTACCACAAATGACATCAAACTGTTGCGAGTCACCCAATTTTTTCCGGTCTAGAAAATCAGACCGTTTTAGCTCGGAGTCGAACCAGACACACAAACAGTCAATGAAAATCCAACAGCAATGACCAGATGTTTTTTTACTATGGAAAACTCAGAAAGGATGAAAATAACGTAGTCAAATTGGTGTCTGGTGTTCACGACTGACGGTTCATAACCACTGCGTGTTCACGACCGCTACCGCAGTGCTAAACGGAGCCTAAGTCTGCCCATCTCACAATGGTGCCAAAGATTTTAGTGGTTAACCGTCATCTTTTTACCGAGTTCTAGATTTAGCAACCCATCTTCTCCATCAAAAGTCAAATTGACCAATAATGACCTTGATCTCAATGACTTTGCAATTGTTTTTTTCTAGTTGTAGTTGATTTGTAGCAGAGAAGGGGAGCTTTGACACACCAGTTGAGGTATTGTCGCATGACCTTGAGGTTACGGGTTCAAGCCCTGGAAGCAGCCTCTTGCAAAAATGTTTAGTAAGATTTGCTTACATTGCACTATTGTTGTAAAATCAGGTACACAACGCAGGTATAACAAGAATAAACGCAGGTAATCAAGAACAAGTAACATAGCCACACAATTTATATAATGAAAATATAAATGCAAATACATGAGAAAATTTGACCACTCGATGAAACGCACGTGAATGCTCAGCACACCCACGATCCACGAGAGAGTAATAGATCTGGACTGCAATCCGCCTAGCGGACGCACAAGATTCACCGAAACATTTGACGTCAAAGTCTGACGTCAACCACCACCACCAACAGAGACCACTCCACCATCGGCGAGGGATTCCAAGCCAGATGTAACCGCGCTTCTTCTCTCCACAACAAATCTCCTTCTTCACTCCCCGCTCTCCACCAACGCCGGCGGCTATCCACTAAGGCCAACGACAACCCCTTCAAGACTGTGATCCTCCTTGAGGATGACGGCCTCACCGATCATGCAAGCAAAGAGAAATGAGGGAGGGAGAGAAAGAAAGAGAGAGGGAGATGTGGTCGAACAAAACTCGATGCTAAACATAACACGACCACTGATAAACACGCACAACTTAGGCTCTGTTTGGCACGGCGGTAGCGGTCATGAACGTGGTGGTTATGTACTGTCGTCCGTGAATGCCCGACTTCACCCAAGGAACTACATTCACTTTTATGTTCTAAATCAGTTTGATTTTCTTGATTGCTGGCAAAACTATTGTCATGCAAAACATACATTCTATGGTGGTGATGTTTTTGTCTAAACTCATTGATTATGTCGGCGCTCATTTATAGAAAAATTCAGGCTGCAAATAGCCGGGTTCCCCTCTCAGCCCGCTAGCGAAATGAGGAGTTATGGGCGTAACCACCACACGAGCGATCTGCGCGCCCAATCAACTCGATAATCGCCATGCACGGGATCCCAACGGCCCACAAGATCTTGTGCGCCGACCGCTCCCTCGACTGCCCCTCGACCGCCCGACGCTCGAGCGGCCACAACCACAGTTGACCCTAGGCCACCCAATGCCCGGGCGGCCTCAGCCTCGGTCTTCCCAGCTGGGGGCGGCCGCCCCATGGCCGCCCATCACACGGGGGGCCTCGGCCCCGGTCGGTCGACCCTTGGCCGCCCGTTGCACGGGCAGCTACGGCCGCGGCCGACCCGACAAGTGTCGGCCTCCCGTTGCACGGGTAGCCACAACTGTGGCCGACCCGACAAGTGTCGGTCGTCCCTTGTCCGTCCGGCGCACATGCGGCCTCCGTCGCGGCCAACTTCAAAAGGGACGGCCGCCCGAGCCAAGGGCGGCCTCAGCCGGCCTTGCCAAGGCCAGCTGCCCCCCTCAGCCGCGGTCGGACCCATAGGGGATGGCCTCCCCCTGGTCGTAACCGTCCTCGAAGGGGACAACCGCCCCTTGGCCGTCCGGGCCAAGGGCGGCCTCGGCTGGCCTCGCCAAGGCCGGCCACCCCCTTCCTCGCTCACGGCCGACCTCGAGGGGCACGTCCGCCCCATGGCCGTCCGACCTCCCCAAGTTCGTCTGCCCCTCCTCTCTCTTGACCACTGCCTGCCTCAAAAGGGACAACTGCCTGGGCCAAGGGGGGCCTCGGCCGGCCTCGTCAAGAATGCCCCCCACCCCGTCGGCTGGCCGACATAAAGGGGTGGGGCGGTCGCCGGCCTTGCCCGACCACAAAAACTGTCGGGCCCCCCTTTTTCAGGGTGGGTATTTTTTCGGTCAAGGGGCAGAGTCGTCATTTCTCTAAAAATGGCGATCTGCATGCTCAAATCCGGGCATTCTCATTGGTCCGTCCGGTAGTTATTGCCCAAAATTTTTGGGCCGTCCTTTTAAAGTCTATAAATAACCCCCTTCTCTACTTCATTTGGATCTTTTTTCCGGACTCTGAACTTTCTCTCTCTACTTCCTGCCTCTCTCTCTCTACCCTCTTTCCTCTCTGCAGGATCTCTGGGAAGGATCGCCACCAAGGAACTCTGTCAAGGTCCGTCTAGATGAATAAAGTCGCCCTGAGCCCCGTCAAGCACTTGAGGTGGGCAGACTCTCAACAATCGCTCACTATCTTTTGGTCATCCGCGAAGCCTTGAAGCAAGCATCAAGCCCTCTCAGTGTCGCCAAGTCAAGCCCATCAAGACGATCAAGTTCGCACACTCTCCTTTGCATAAAGGGACAAGACTAGGGAAAAGTACGAAGCCTTGTCAAGCTATGTGTTCTCTCTCATCTCGTCAAGTGTAACGAGGAGTGGCTTGTCGCCCTCGCCTTCCACCAAACCGCTTTGTAATAAACTCTGGATAGTGAAAGTTAGGTCGATATCGAATCGACTGCGTATGTTTTCACATCATTGCGGATTTTTAACGTAATCAAGTCTCCCTCTCACAACTTTGTGATACTCTGAGTGTTTTCACGCTCAACCGTTCAACGGGCTAAGATGGTTCAGCAGGCCCGGTCTGCCCAAAACCTCAAGTGAACCGCAACACTCACAAGATTAAAAGTGTCGTGCCAAATGGAGTATTTAATCTCTTCGCCATGCGCCATTGCAATTTTCAAAATGTTGGCATCTTTTAGGGCCTGTTTGGGAGGGCTTTTTAACTCCTTTTCATTTTTTGAAAAACGTCATCACACTTAAGAGACCGTTTGGATTGTCTATCGAGGGAAAAGCTACCGAGAAAACTTTATTTTCCCATCTTTTGGAAAAATCACTTGTCACCTACTTTTCAATCTTTTCGAAAAGCACTTCTCCATCCAAAAACACTTATTTCTTAAAAAAATCTACAACTTGGTTTTTTTTTTGTCTTGTCGCGATTTTTTTCCCGGGCGTAATTTTTTTTGCCCGGACGTGTTTTTTTGCCCGGGCGTGGTTTTTTTTTGCCCGGGCGTGTTTTTTTTGCCCGACGCAAATTTTTCGCCCGGGCGCGAATTTTTCACCCGGGCGCGAATTTTTTGCCTGAGCTAGCATTTTTCGCCCGGGCTTGCATTTTTCGCCCAGGCTGGCATTTTTCGCCCGGGCGCGGGGTTTTTCGCCCAGGTGAGTTTTTTTCGCCCGAGTGCGGCTTTTTTGCCCGTGCATGTTTTTTTTGCACGGACTTATTTTTTTCGTCCGGACGTGATTTTTTCGCCCGAGTGCGTTTTTTTCATTCGGGTGCGATTTTTTTGCCGATGCATGATTTTTTTTTTCGCCCGAGCCGATTTTTTTGCAAGGGTGCGATTTTTTCGCCCGGGCGTGATTTTTTTGCACCAATGTGATTTTTTCGCTCGGGCGTGATTTTTTTGCACCGATGTGATTTTTTCACCCGGGCGCGATTTTTTTGCACCGGCGCGATTTTTTCACCCACGCGCGATTTTTTTGCCCGCAGGAGATTTTTGTGCCCGCGTGTATTTTTTCGCCCGAGGGCGCTTTTTTCGCCCGGGCGCGATTTTTTCGCACGGGCGCGATTTTTTTCGCCCAAGCACAGTTTTTCGCCCGGGCGCGATTTTTTCGCCCAAGCACTATTTTTTCTCCCGGGAGCAAATTTTTCGCCCGAGAGTGATATTTGTCATCGGAGCTTGTTTTTTTCGTCGGAGAGCGATTTTTCGCCCGGGCGTAATTTTTTCGCCTAAGCGCGGTTTTTTCGCGGGGAACGAATTTTTGGCCCAGACCCTATTTTTTTCGCCCGGTCGGGAATTTTTCGACCTGGCGCGAATATTTTGCTTGTTAACGATATTTTTTTGCCCTGACACGTTTTTTTCGCCTGGGACGCAATTTTGTCGCCTGAGCGCGCCCGGGGGCGAATTTTTTGCTCGAAAGTGAATTTTTTGCCTTGGCGTGATTTTTTCGCTCCTTCGTGATTTTTTTGGCCGGGGGCAATATTTTTCGCCCGGGCATGATTTTTTCGCCTGATCTTGATTTTTTCAGCGAGACGCGAATTTTTCGCTCGTGAGCGATATTTTTTTCGGAGCACGTTTTTTTTTTGCCCCTACAGGTTTTTTCTGCCCAAGCGCGATTTTTTCGAACGAGGGCGAATTTTTCGCTCGGACGCGAATTTTTCGTCTCGGCGTGATTTTTTAGCTCGTTCGAGATTTTTTTGCCCGATCGTGTATTTTTTTCGCCTGGACGCTATTTTTTCCCCTTCAATGCAATTTTTTTCGCTTTCGAGCGAAAATATCGCATCCGTGCGAAAAATTCTCGTCTGTGCAAAAAATTTGCGCCCGGGCGAAACTTTCCCGCCCAGTTGAAAAATTTGTGCCCGTCCGAAAAGTTGGCGCCCGTCCGAAAAATTTGCGGTCGTCCGAAAAATTCGTGCCCGTCCGGAAAATTCGCGCCGTCCGAAAAATTCGCGTCCATCGAAAAAATTCGCGCCCGGGCGAAAATATAGGGATCGACCGAAAAATTGGCGTCCGGGCGAAAATATCCCGCCCGGGCGAAAAAATCCCGCCCGGGCGAAAATATCGCGCCCTGGCGAAAAATTCGCGCCCGGGCGAAAAAACTGGGCCCCGACGAAAAAATTTGCTCCCGGACGAAAAAAAACCTGCCCCGGCGAAATAATTACGCATTTTCCCCCGGACGCACATTTTTAATAAAAAAAGTTACTGCAACGGAGATTTGTCAAACGGTTTATAAAGTGTTTCTCCTTTTTGAAAAATTCTGCAAAAGAAGTTCACCTAAACAGTTCTCCTTTTCTAATAGACATTTTCCAAAAACTACTTTTCCTATCATCCTTTTGCTACCACTCATTCTTTCTGAAAAGCCTTCTCAAACAGGCCCTTAATTGCTTTAATTCAAATTCAATGAGTTCATTAACTTCGCAACTTCATGCTTGATGACTGTGAGAATTTATAAAAACTCGGATATGAGGAGAAAATCAGAAGATAGTTGACAAAGGACAGCAAAATCATGCCAAAAACCTGCTGTGGAGAGACATTTACATGCACCTTAGAGCTTCTTCCGGGTCGGCAGCACGAAGGAGCGCCAGAGTAAGTGACAGGCGGCATTCTTCAGTGGGCTAAGGCGGAGTTGTTTTAGCGGAAAATCCGGAAAAGAAAAAAAATCACGGGGCATAACCCAATCAAGAAAATATATATGCAATATTTTCAAAGTACACACCGTTCGTCTTGCAATGTTAGCAAGAAAGTCTTCAAGTTATCATGCATGTTGGACACACTCCAGGGAGTTGCGTTCTAGAAAGCGGCGTCTGGCGACACATTCTGAAAAGCAGTATGAATCGCCTTTTGCAGTGATGTGTGTGATTGCGTATTTGAGAGCTGAGCGTGCACCAGAGAGCGGAGCACTGAGGTGCGGTCACAAGAGCTCAATGCGGGAGCGTTGTATCCAGAAAAATTCATGTGAGTTCGTACTAGAGAGCGAACCCAGTGCGGCACATTCTAGAGAGTTGGGTGCATAGATGGATTTTGAAGGGGTGTGTGCACGAGGATGTTTTGGAGAGCGGCGTACGAATGTGCTGTTGGGTTCTCATTGGAGATTTTTCAATGTCACGACACAAGCTTTTGGACCTTTTTCTACACATTCAAATGAAGGAATATGCCCATTTTTATAAATTTTAAGCAGGCATGTGAAATTGTCATAATAGCTAATTGGCTGACAAATATAAAAGCTCGATTTATAGACAGCTTCGCACGATAAGTTAAGGTCCGTTTGGATCTGCCGGAGCAAACACCATCGCCGGCACGCCCCAAGGAGTTTGTTTTTCTTGGCAAAAGCTCCTCTCAGACCCCGCTCCCTCACCGGAATGCCTGCCGGAGAGCCAAACAGACATTAAAAAAACCAGAGTTGTAAGAAAATACCTCAACTAATAAGAAAGCGCCTCAAATGTACAAAATATTCTGGGATGAGTTATAAATTCTACTTCTACAGTTCTACTTGTACCACATCACTCTTATAAATAAAATAAAATAAAATAAATCTAAGATATTTGTGTACTCATAAAATTACTCTATTATATTATGTTAGGATTACTGACCCAATAATTTCTCACCACCAAAATTAAAAAGTTTAAAAATTGGAAAATCCAATACACTGCAGATGTACCAAATAATATTACTGTAAATCAATTAAGGTCTCCCCAAAAGCCATCATCCTCTACTGCACCTAAAAATGCCTCTCTCTCTCTCTCTCTCTCTCTCTCTCTCTCTCTAAGTTTCTATTCTTCCATGTAAAAAGCTATCTGATACTAATAGTTATTAGCAGCAGCAAATTGATTAAATAAAAAAACTGCTACTCGCTGTCAGTAAAATCAGCATCAATAACATCCCCGCCTTCCCTGCCAGGCTCGCCATTGGGGCTGGCGCCCGTTGCCCCGGGCGGTGCTGCGCCAGGTGCACCGGGCTGGTTGTAGAGGGACTGGCCCAGCTGCATCACTTCCTGGTTCAAGGCTGCCACGGAATCCTTAATGGCCTGCATCGAGCCCCCAGAAATCGCGCTTTTGAGTTCTCCGAGCTTCGACTCCACCTTCTCTTTTACGGCGGCGGGGACTTTATCATCCAACTCTTTCAGCTGCTTTTCAGTCTGGTAGACCAGCGACTCTGCCTGATTTTGTGCATCCACGGCATCCCTCTTCTCCTTGTCCTCCTTGGAGAACTTCTCTGCTTCCCTCACCATCCTCTCAACCTGTGTTTTGCAAGGAAACAAATTGCATGAGGAGCTCTAGGGCTGGTAACAGTATCTGAAAAGCGAAAATAAAAACACTTGACTATTTACTCGAATCCAGATCCCAAGTACATCCCGGCCCAAAATATGTATTTAACAAATAATTTGAGCCTCTCGAGTCTGAATCAATTCTGAACTGCCTCGAATTTGGCGAGCCAGCATCCGAGTTCGTTCAAATCAATAGCCGGCACAAAACATATTTCGGTCGAGTTGAACTCCAAATATTCTAAATTCTAAGTATATCTAACTCGCTCAAACTCGACTAGATATAAGCCATAAGGTGCACTTATTTATAAAAATATACAATGCTCATAGATTATTTGGCTACAAATGGAGTAAATATGGAAGAAAACGAGAAGGCTCGCATAAAATAAATTAATATTATGTTCTTTAGATAACATTTCAACATTCTTCAATTCATACAAACTATCTTCTTATTTTGAAGAACTATCTTGTGGTGCTAAAGTATTTTGTAGTAAGATTCCTTAGATGCTTATGTAATTTGTTATTTTGTAACTATGACATAAATTATCTAAAAATACACCCCCAAAGGGGTATTAGCATCAATAAGTACACTTAACCATAAATTATCATAATGTGGAAACCATTTTTACCTCATCAGTGGGCAAGGTGCTGGCACCAGTGATAATGATGTCTTGCTTCTTCCCGCTGCCTTTGTCGGCGGCCGTCACGTTGAGAATTCCGTTCGCATCAATATCGAACTTAACTTCGATCTGTGGAACCCCTCGAGGTGCCGGAGGAATTCCGTCGAGGCGGAAGCTTCCGAGGGACTTGTTATCCCTCACAAATTCTCTCTCGCCCTGAAGAACGTTAATGTCGACGCTCGTCTGTCCATCGGCGGCTGTGGAGAATACTTCGGATTTAGATGTTGGAAGTGTTGTGTTCCTTGGGATAATCTTTGTCATCACTCCACCTAAAGTCTCCAGGCCTATGGAGAGTGGAGTAACATCCAGAAGAACAATATCACTGACATCTCCAGCTAGAACACCCGCCTGAAAATTTAGCTAAAGAAATTTATACTGATTCAACTATAAGAGTCACAGGTAAAAACCGTTTTTTGGTATTAGAGACACAGTAACTTGGAGGTAAAAACCGTCTTTTTTTTTGGAAACTAGCATCATGTCAACATTTTGTCGCACGTAAAAAACAGAGCCGAAAGATATGAGATTAACTTCAGCTGTCTTAGTGATTGATCAACAACAAACACACAATCAATTAAATAATACAGAAGGCAGGTATGAACTATTTATGTGGAAAATACCAGAGTAGGAAAAAAAATTTATGGGATACAGCTGAGTTGAAGTTCAACTATTTAAAAGAAGAGTACAAGGAACACTTGCATACGATGTAGAAAGGAGAAATAGCAGTGGATGTCGCTAGCGGGTGTATCTAGAAATATAATTTGGTCCAGGTCAAGTAGAAAAGATCCATGGCGCGGAGCGAGAAAGGAGAAATAGCAGTGGATTTCGCTAGCGGGTGTATCTAGAAATATAATTTGTTGCAGGTCAAGTAGAAAAGATCCATGGCGCGGAGCGAGAAAGGAGAAATAGCAGTGGATGTCGCTAGCGGGTGTATCTAGAAATATAATTTGTTGCAGGTCAGGTAGAAAAGATCCATGGTGCGGACCGAGCTAAGAAATTGAACCTAGCAGCACGAGCAAAGGTACATCGTTTGTCTGGATGTTTTGATAATGGCTAACCAAGACACTCATAGCAACAGAACGCTATTCAGATTGTGGCTAAAATCCTCCAAAATTTCTCCCAAAATAGTAGAATAAGGAGTCATTTATAAGTTTTAAGAACATTTTCCCGTAGTTAACGACAACAGTTCGTGCAATCCTATGTCAAAATTATGGTCAAACAATGTTTGTCTTTATGATTACTGGACTGGCTCGCTCTGATCACCCAATATGTTCCCAATCCCACAGTCAAGAACCAAAACCTCGCTTTCTACCATTAAACTTGGTGTGGATGTCATCAAAAACATCCATGGACATTAACGAAAGATACCACGACAATCTAAGATGACCAAAATCTATGTCAACAACGACCTGAGCCTGTTGGCATCCTCTTATTAGTGTTATCCAACAATAATAAATAGTTGATGGCCATATTTCTTCCTAAAAATAAGTACTGAAGGAAGTTTTCAAAGTTTAGAACTATAAGAAGCACTCATTGATTATCCCATCAATCCCAAGATAAAATTTAAACAGAACTGCGCTGACCTGGACTGCAGCACCCAGAGCTACAACCTCGTCTGGGTTAACAGTGACATTAGGCTCCTTTCCGGTGATTTTTTTGACAATCTCCTGAACAGCAGGGATTCTGGATGATCCACCCACAAGAATTACCTCATCCAAATCACTGAATGATATCTTTGCATCGCGCAAAGAATTCTCCACAGGATTTCTCAGCCTTCAGTGGAAGGAATCAAAGCAAATGAGAAGCCAAGAAAGATTATAAGTTAGAAGAAATATATCAGCAATACTGTAACCATATAGACGCAGAAGTTAATGAACATCTAATTAATATTCTGTTCAGGAGAACGGGTTCGGTTTGAGTACGGCAACAATTGTGATCGGTCCAAATGCATGTATGGTTGGGTAGGTGTCGTTACGAATGTATGATCGGCCCAAAATGTCGTCACACTTGTGCAATTGTGGTCAAGCATTAGCAGACATGAACACCGAGATTCCAGAAAGTAGAATTTAGTCCAAAATCTATCATGAAAGTTTCCGACTCAAATATACTGCTACCATTGGATTTACTATCACAGGTTCACAACACCTCTGCTATACAAAGCCTAAATCCTTAAATAAATAATATCAGAGCACCATGGGAAATTGGAAGAAAAATAGCATAGACACCAAGGGGGTTAAGATCTCCTCTGCTGTACGCACATTACTAAAGTTGGGGATCAATAAATATTCTAATTAGGAAGAGTACCTGTCAAGGAGGTCTGAACACAGTTCCTCAAATTTGGCCCTTGTCAGAGTCGTCTCAATATGCTTTGGCCCATCAGCAGTTGCAGTTATGAAAGGCAAACTGTACGATGGAGGCTAGGATTACCATAATGAAGGTCTGCGTCCATAATGGAAGTGTGAAAAGTAGATAATATAAAGGAAAAAACCTGATATTAGTCTGTGTCAATGATGATAATTCCATTTTGGCCTTCTCTGCAGTTTCTGTGAGTCGCTGAAGAGCTTGTTTATCTTTAAGGAGATCAACGCCTTCATCTTTTTTGAATCTTGCTGCGAGCCAATCAACAATTCTCTGCATAAACATGTGTATGCGTGGTCATCCAATCAAAAGATAGCCTATAGGCAATTATGCAAATAAACTTACCCTATCACATGAGAATGTCAAGTTAAAAAAGCGCACATAAAAAAATATGAAAAGGTTGGAAATTGCAAAACACCGCACAGAATAAGTGTTGGGGATCATAATCCATGGGCGGGCCGACCCGCATTGCAGCCCATTCTGGTTTACACTCGCAAGTGGAGAGATTAGGGTTGTCATATGGACAATCCGAGCATGTTATTTTCTTTTTTGGTTTTATTTTGTAGCATGTTATTTTGTATGTTTTAGCGTTAATTGAGGCGGCCAATCATAGCCGTCCGATGTGTGTGGCTCTCCTATAAATATGTGCGTTGAGTTCATTTCAAGGCATTGCAGAATTTTGAAGAATTTCCTAGTTTTACGATCCCTCCGCAGCATAATGCCGTGGAACACTAAGTGCGAAACCTAGTTTTTTTTATCCCTTTAATTTAGCCGAACATCCGCTCCCCTTCATCTCAGCCCTTGATCGACCATCATCTCCACGCAAACTTCCATGACATTCCCACAGAACTGCTCCAATCCGCCTGGGACCCGCCACTCCAGCACATCCGGGGATGCTGAACCCCCATTGGATGAAAATGAAACCCTCTCAGTCGACTGAAAGGCTTGCCGAGGACCGTTGACTGCTTCCTGGGCGAGAACAAGGAGTCCCGTACAGTACTCCCGTCCCAATTCGCGCCTGCCGCTTGCGTCAACTCCTGGAGACGAACAGGACTGTTTCCAACAAATCTGGCCTGCCTTCGTCTCCAGTAGTCCAGTTCATCCCGATGCATCATCTGTAGCCCTTCCGAGGGATTGTCAAGAACCTGTGCCCAGTTCTGGAATCCAGCTCCTGACGACCAGCAAAGTTCCAGGCTTCTCCTCTGCCGCATGCCTTTCAGCGTGCATGCTTTCCGTTCAGAACCTCAGATCGGCAGCACTGCTTCACTCTTCTCCCGCAGTTCCTATCAACTGCTGTGCACATCCCCTGCTTCAACAATTTTTCAGCCACCCTGCTTCTCTGGCTGCAGGGAACTTCTCATCCAACCATTGTTCAGAAAGTACAGATTGCTGGCAAGCCTTTGTCTGCAACAACCAGCCTTTGGGAAGTTCAAATCGGGAAGAAACAATTATTTTGGCATCAGAATTACATCATCCAACTGTCCAAAGCCTGAAACTGCATTAAATTTCTGTTGAATGGTTTGAGGTACTGTATGTTCTAATTGGAAGTTAATATAGTCTTTGTTGATTATTTGGTAGAAAGTACATATTATTAGGGATCTAAAAATGTAATAGTTTGCCTAATTAACGTGCTATTTGCAAGGGTGTATTCGTCTACGGTTTAATTACCGCACTCTTACTATGAATATAACTTGATCTTGTCTTAGTTAAAGCCTAATCTTGATTGTACGTGTTTGTAAATCACGTTTATAACTACGGGATCATTGCAATTGTATGCCGGATTATTGTGTGAACATTGCATTCATTCTAGTTCTCCTCAGTGTCACTACATGTGCATTCACTCACTGGAGTTTCGTTAGGGCGCATACACACTCACGCCAACCGTCTTGCGCCAGATTGGTATTTGAGCCCCAAATTCAGGCATAGTTTAAGATACGCGGGACTAAATTCTATATCACCCAATGTCATATCATAATAGTCATCACTAATCTAATCCTCTATTTGAGGAGCCATAGCCCGTCTATGCCTGATCCCTAGGAATGCCTCCGAAGAGATCTTCGTATTATAACAATGATCATCATCGTCCTCAACCTTCCACTCATACAAATCGTGTTAACCCTTTCTCATGATTTGATTATTCTAGAGGTGATTACTACGATGAGTATTATGCATCACATAGAGGATATTATCATGAAGATAAATCACCAGAAAATTTAGATTTGATGCGCCGTCCTTTGACGTCCAATTGGAATCAAAAGCGTTTAAAGACAGGTTGTTAGGCATGGAAGACCGATTTGATTGGTATGAGATACTCGACGAGTGTCGTGTTAGATTTTCCAAGATGAAACTTCAAGATCAAGCTAAAGTTTATTGCACTAACCTAGAGCGTAGAATTGAGTATGATTGTCTTCGCCCCATTTCCCGATGGGCATACATGAAACGAGTATTAAATGAGAGATAACTTTTGGTACTCCATAGGAATAAGCTCCTTGACCAATTACACAACATTTAGGCTTTGTTTGGCGCGGCGTTTTGGGAGCAGCGGACCGCAGAATTTTCAAACGCCGCGCCAAACATAAATTTAAAGAACAGCAGTTCCATCAGCCACCGCTATTAATAGCGGTGGCCTGCTATTTCCCAGTCGAGACTGGGAAATAGCAGCAGCTGCTGTACTTTTTATATAATAAGTTTTATAATATTTATATAATAAGTTATATAATATGTTATATTAATAAGTTATATAATATGTTATATTAATTTAATAATTTAATACATTATAATAAGTTATATAATAAGTTAATATTATATAATTAAGTTAATAATTATTATAATATTTATAAAATAATATATAATTAATAAATATAATATTATTTAAATAATATTTATAAAATATAATTACTAAACAGCACTACAAACGTTGTTCTTCCAAAAAAAATCACAAATTCTGCCACCACTCTGCAAAACAACTGATTATTCCACCACTGTTTCCCACCACTGCTTCTCCAGTCTTGCAGCCGCGCCAAACAGAGCCTTAGCAAGGGAGTATGCTCGTTGTCAACTATATGACTCGATTTCATGACTAAGTAGTGATGAGCGATATTCACGAGGAGCCCATTGCGGCCACTTTTCGATTTCGATACGGACTCCGTACAAAAATTCGTGGAGACTTGATATTTCATCACAAAGAGTCTATCAATAAGATATTTTACCTAGCCCAACAGTCTGAGTATTACCTTAGATCCACTAGATTGAGGTGAGTTGTCCCGCAACTTAACCAGTCAACCATTAAAGATCGTTCCCCGCTAGGGATCACGGGTGCATCTCAATCCTTAACTACCAGGTTCTCCAATTCTGATGAGATTTAGTGTGTTATTGTCAAGGATATGAGACACATAGAGATCCAGTTTCCTACAAGAAGTCTACCCAGTGGTGGTGAGCGGCCTACTCCTGACTCAATAGAGTATGATGAGGGAGATAGTGTCACGTCTGATGAGATTGTTTCTGAGAGTGACACGAATAAAGCACTAGAGTTAGGCACGAGTTAGCTCTTATTGCCTACTCTCATTCTTGACGGGGAAGAAATTTCAACGAGTGATCCATTTATGAGCACCTGATTCTTGAAGTCTCTCCAAGTCTTATCTCCGAGTCATCCCACCACTGAGTTCCTCGAACCAAGTGTTACGTATTAAATGTTTGCCTCTCTTACGCTTGAAGCCACTCATAATATTTCAGGAACCTATATTGGTGCGTCGCATTTGCAACGAATTTCATCAAGCCCCTCCTGGTGAGTAATCTGATGAGTTCTCCTTTCGTGGAGACCTTCGATACACTTTAGAGTGGCATCCTAGTGTAGATCTCTTGGATGTTATTTCGAGTGATTGTCACTTTCACAATGATTTTTCCAACAGACTGTTTACTGAGTCTCTTGACGAGTCACATCCCTTGAGTGATATTCAGTATGTCATTAACTCATACTTTTGTGTTGGTGCTCCATATAAGTATGTGACCGTTCATTGCATATGTGACAATTACTTCCACACTTCACCTAGAGAGCCTCCTAACAAACCCCTGCTCGTTTGTGCATAACTAGTGAGTTAGTCGAAGTTGAAAGTGCTCTCAATGGCCCAAAGACCTATTTTATGACTACCAACACTCTAGGAGACATTCGACATACTATAATATCATATTTATTTGTCGATGTCTCGGGTGATTATTCGAGATAAAATTTTCTACACCCTACCACCCAAGCCTCTAGGCCATGTACCACTCTTAGGAGTTCGTCATATCGCTTGTTCATCATTCGCATTGGTTGCATGACCACTTACATATATTGCATGACTCACCTGTGTTGCATAATTCATACAAGTTGTATTTTTGCATGAACTGCATGAATTTGATCGATGTAAAATTGTAATGAGTAATGAAAATTATAAAGCGTATGCGAAAACTGACAGGAGACCGCGAGCTTTAGTGAAAGTGAGCAAGTGATGGTGAGGGTTAAAGCTGAGAGGTTCCATTCAGGAAGTGTGAAAATATTAAATGCTAAGAGAATTTGTTTGTATGTCGTAGTACTATGGTAGTATGGGAATCCATCATGTATTCAACATTGAAGATTTGACTCCATAATATGAACCTTACGAGTACTTAAGCACATTCTCTGAGTCCACTGCTGAGCCTCAATCCACCACCCAACTACACGTGGATCCACTTACACAAACTTCAGCACATGAGGGTATAACAGATATTGTAAGGCACGATGTCACCTCGACACCTGACGTGCACATTATCCATCAACGGGTCCACTAAAGGCGGCGTTGACTATTGATCATACATGGATTTCATCACAGGAGTATGACCATCGACATTTTACGGAATCAAATACTTTGAAGTCGGAGGGAATTGATGGAGATCATGCCTCATGGGTGGGTTGACTCGCGTCGGGGCCCATTCATGTTTACACTCGCAAGAGAAGGGATTAGGGTCGTCATATGGACGATCTGAGCTTGTCGTCGCATTCAGAGCGTCGATAAGATATTTTTAAGAGTTTGTTTTATTTTGTCGCATGTTATTTTGTATGTTTTAGTGTTTATTGAGGCTGCCAATCATAGGCATTTGGCTCTCCTATAACTATGTGTGTGTAGTTCATTTCATGGCATACATTTTGAAGAGATTTCCTAATTTTATGATCCCTTCGTGGTGTGACACAGTGGAACACTGGGTGTGAAGCCTAGTTTTTTTTAACTCCCTTTAATTTAGCTGAACCCCCTTTCCCTCTTCATCACAGCCCATGGCCGACCATCATCTCTACTGAATCCACGTAAACTCCCATGACATTCCCATAAGAACTGTTTGTAACTCCCACAACTACCTGAGGAACCGCTCCAATATGCCTGGGAACCGCCACTCCAGCACATCTAGGACTGCTGAACCGTCATTGGACGAAAATTAAACCCTCTCAGTCGACTGAGAAGCTTGTCAAGGACCGTTGACTGCTTCCTGGGTAAGAACGTGGAGTCTCATACTGTATACTTTTCCCGCTCCGCGTCTGCCGCTGCGACGACTTTCCTGAAGACGATCAGGGTTGTTTCCAAGAGATACGACAACCCGCCTTCATCTACAGGCATCCAATTCATCTTGATGTATCTTTGTATCCCTGACAAATCATTGTCGAGAACCTGCGCCTTGTTCTGAAATCCAACTCATGTTGACCAGCAAAGTTCCAAGTTTCTCCTTTGTCGTCTGCCTTCCCACATGTGTGTCTTCTATCCAAAACCTAAGTGTTGAAGCCGGGAAAATTCCTACTTCAAAATATTCAGATCAATGCAACCTAGGTTAGTGAATCTGCGGTCCGACGCCACAATTCGGATGGCTAGCGTCGGAGAGAGAAAACTGTCTATAAGCACACCACAAGTGCTCCAGCAGAGAGGTCTCACCACGTACCCAGAAGTTTGAGATAAACTTCCCCTCCGCAACCAAAAGCTGGGTAAAGTACGAGAAAGACATGGGCTTGGCGAGTATCCAACTTGGGGGGACCTCAACCTCTTCCAAAGTCTCATTTTTAGTACCCTTGGGGGTCTATTTACAGAGAAATCCTGGGGGGGGGGGGGATTGGCGAGTATCCAGCCTCTGCTAGCGAGTTACAAGGGCTACACGCTCATACTCGCGAGGTACTCGCCCAAGTTCATCTATACTCGCCTCTGCTCGCCCAAGCTCACCTCTGTTCGCCTGTGCTCGCCCAAGCTTGCCACGAGATCTGCGAATTAACGTCTCCTTAGACATTTTTGATCTCGACTAATTACGGGTTATACACAATCACAGTTTTTTCGAGTTCGACGCGAGCTCGGAAAAACAATGTTGAACCCGTAGTTCGGAGAGATGACGGTAGACAATACGATGTGTGAGGTCCTTCCCAGAAATGGAGCTCAACTGAAGGAGGAAAGAATGTCGACACCTCCCAGGAGCAGAACTCAACTGAAGGAGGTGGAGAAGAGGTCGACACCTCACAGGGGAGGAGCTCAATTGGAGGTAGAGAAGAGGTCGACACCTCACAGGAGAGGAGCACAACTGGAGGTAAAAAAAAGGTCGACACCTCACAGTAGAGGAGCTCAACTGAAGGTGGAAAGGAGGTCGACACTTCGCAGGAGCCGAGCTCAACTGGAGGTGGAGAGAAGATTGACACCTCGCAGGAGTCGAGCTCAACTGAAGATGGAGAGAAGGTCGACACCTCGCGGGAGAGGAGCTCAACTAGAGGTGGAAAAAGAGGTCGACATTTGGCAGGAGTCGAGCTCAACTGGAGGTGGAGAGAAGGTCGACACCTCACGGTAGAGGAGCTCAACTGGAGGTGGAAAAGAGGTCGACACCTCGCAGGAGCCGAGTTCAACTGGAGATGAAAAATAGATCGACATCTCATGAGAGAAGAGCTTAACTGGAGGTGGAAAAAGTAGTCGGCATGTAGGAGAGGAGCTTGTGCAGGCGCCCGACCTACGACAACAACACACTCGAGTACTTCAATTCACCCGAAGGAGCAAGTAGTCAGCATGTTGGAGAGGATCTCGAGCAGAGGCCTGGACTACGACAACAACACACTCGAGGGCTTCAATTCACCTGAGGGGGCAAGTAGCCAGCATGTTGGAGAGGAGCTCGAGCAGAGGCCTGGACTACAGGCCTACGACAACAACACACTCGAGGACTTCTATTCACTCGAGGGGGCAAGTAGCCAGCATGCTGGAGAGGATCTCAAGCAGAGGCCTGGACTACGTCAACAACACACTGGGGGACTTCAATTCACCCGAGGGGGCAAGTAGCAAGTATGTTGGAGAGGAGCTCGAGCAGAGGCTTGAACTACGACAACAACACACTCGAGAACTTCCATTCACCTGAGGGGGCAAGTAGCCAGCATACTGGAGAGGAGCTCGAGCAGAGACCTGGACTACGACAACAACACACTCGAGGACTTCCATTCACTACGAAGAAACCTGGATAGGGACATGACACTTGGGAGGTTCCGTGAGACACACACGCACGAGGCCTCCATCATATCCCTTTGCTGATGACGCCTTTGTACTAGGTTTCTCCGCTTTGTTAAGTCAACCTTTCGTCGAGTTTGGGAGGTTGGCGTCCAGACCTGTTCCTGATAGTTCCTCCACTCGGATGAGAAGTGCGATCGGGAGGTAGCTAAGCCAACATACAATAGAGGGAGCTGATCTCGACCGTCAATGTTGGGGCTTGGTCTTACAAGAACGCACTAAAACCTGATACACTGTCATATCACCCGCTCTGGGCTTTTTAGGAGAATCAGGTCGGAGACAAGTTTCTCATACCGATCGCGAAGGTTGACTTCACTGTTTTTAGCAACCTTCAGAGAAATCTTAAACAAGAAAGACAACTCGCTCAATCCCATGTTTCAGAGAGGCGAGGATTTTATTTTAAAAATATGAACATTACTTTACATGTAGGCAGGCATACCCCCTTCTCACTATGGGTAGAACATTTTCATATCATCACCGCTCCAAGTGCTTCCCAATAGCTCTCCTTTCTGGTTTTGTAGGTGGTATCCTCCGGTGGCCAAGGCTTCGTGGACGATGAAGGGTCCCTCCCAATTAGGGTTCAGTTTCCCGACAGCGGTCGCCCTTCCTGATACGTCCACCTTCATGACGAGATCTCCTGCAAGAAATTGCTTGATGCGGACATTTTTATCGAAGTGCTTTGTCATTCGCCTCGTGACCTCCTCCTGGCAGATAGAGGCTAGCTTTTGAAGCTTTTCGATGTAATCTAGAGAAAGCTTTTGAGCGTCTTCATTCTCCAAGAGCCATTCTTCGTCACCTTCTCCTGCCGCAATGACTCTTGGACTTCTGACATCGAACTCCACTGGGATGAGACTTGAGAGCCTCAGACCCGTGGGACAACTTGAAAGGCGTTTCCCCCGTAGCCGAGTTAGGAGTGATTCTTAGGGCCCATAGGACCGGAGGAAACTGCTGTGCCCAGTTCCCCTTCGGGTTTGTGACCTTTTTTAGGAGGTTGATGATCAGCTTGTTGGCAACCTTTACCTATCCGTTGCTCCAAGCACGGTGGACGGAAGCGAACCGAAGATATGTTCCTATCTGCCTGCAGAAGTCTTCCAGCTCCAAGTTGACAACCTGCAGGCCATTGTCGGTGATGATGGTGAGAGGGATCCCGAATCTGTAGGCGATCTCTCCCCAAATGAAGTTCTTCACAATCTGAGATGTGGTCTTAGCAAAAACTTTGGCATCAATCCATTTGGAGAAGTAATCGATCATGACAAGGACGAACTTCCTCTGACCGCTAGTCTGTGGGAAAGGAACTATCAAATCCATTCCCCGGATGACAAAAGGCTAAGGGGCGGTAATCGAGCGAAGTTGTTGAGCTGACTGCAACTGGAGGTGAACGAAGAGTTGACACTCCAGACACTTCTTTGACAATGCTTTCGCATCCTTCCTAATATTTGGTCAGAAGCAGCCATGTCTGAGAATTCTCTGCTCCAGAGTACGAGTCCCAGAGTGGCTGCCACACTCTCCTGAATGGATCTCTTCATGCACCCGGGAAATTTCAACTTCCAACACGCACTTGGCCAGGGGGGCCGAGATGGTCTTGCGATATAGCTCTTCTTCGTGCAGCAGATAGTAGGCTACCTTGTATCAAAACTTCTTGTGATCACTGTTGTCGGCCGGAAGCTGGCCTGTTGCTAGAAAGGTGATGAACGGGTCCTTCCAGGAAGCTCATTGTTCGATCTCCATCATTTTAACCTCTTCGATGGGTGGTCGAAACAACTCTGTCACGGTTCCACCGGCCCTCGGGCCGTACTTGGCTAAGTGGTCTGCTTCGCGGTACGTGTTCGACGAAGAAAGATTGAAAGCGCTCACAATCAAGCCTTTCACCTTTTCAAGTATCATTGCAGGATGGAGTCGCGCACTTCGAACTCTCTTGATTTGTGAAGCGACCACCATCGAGTCGGTAAAGGCCTTGATATCCTGAATTCTCAATTTCTTGGCGAGACGCAAGCCTGCTATCATGACCTCGTACTCTACCTGATTGTTTGTGACGGGGAAGAGGATCTTGACTACTTACTCGATCCTAATTCCTTGCGGGCTCACCAGCACGACACCGACTCCCACCGAATTTTTGTCTGGAGCTCCGTCCACAAACATCTTCTAGGAGACAGTGCTTGAAGAGTCCTCTTCTCCTCCTGCCTCGACCAAGAAGTCAGCCAGGAAATCCATCACGGTCTGGGCTTTGATTGCCACCCTTGGCGAGAAAGAGATATCGAACTCGCTGAGTTCTATCGCCCACTTTGCTAACCTCCCTGAATACTCGACTCCATCCAAGATACTTCGAAGAGGATGATCGGAGAGGACCTTGATGAAGTGAGCTTGAAAATAAAGCCAGAGCTTTTGCGCTGAAATCACCAATGCGAATGCTAGCTTCTCTAAAATAGGATATCTCATCTCCGCCTTCCAGAGCACCAGACTCACATAATAGATGTGAAGCCCCTTCCCCTCTTCTCTGAAAAGCACCGAGCTAACTGCTTCCGCTCTCATTCCTAGATAAATGAGGAGATCTTTATCTTCTTTAGGGCCTTGGAGTAGAGGAGCTTGGGTTAGCTGATGTTTAAACTTTCCAAAATCCTTCTCACACTTCTCAGTTCACTCGAACTGTTGATTGCTTCGGAGAGTTTTGAAAAATGGAGAGCACTTCTCCCCTGCCTTGCGTAAGAAGCGGCTAAGACCAGCCAGTCTTCCTGTCAACCTCTGGACTTCCTTGGAATTCTTTGGGATGCCATCTCCAAAATGGCTTTGACTTTATCTGGGTTAGGTTCCACCCCCCTCGGAGTGAGGAGGTGACCTGAGAACTTTCCTCTTCCTGCTCCAAATACGCACTTTGTCGAATTGAGTCTTATCTCGAACTTTCGAAGCGTCGCGAAGGTTTCCACCAGATCCTTAGTGTGTTCTGTGATGCTCCTACTTTTGACTAAGAGATCATCTACGTACACTTCCAGATTCCGCCCATTTTGCTCCTTGAAGACTTGATCCATCATTCTCTAGTACGTTGTGTCTGGTTCTTTAGCCTGAAGAACATCATCCTGTAGTTGTAGCAGTCATCGTTGGTGATGAAGGAGACATCGCAGCAGTCAGGGGGATGCATCCGGATCTGAGGATACCCTTAAAAAGAATCAAAAAAGCTCATCACAGAAAAAACAAAGGATGAATCAACCAGCGCGTCGATTCGAGACAAAGGGTAGCAATCCTTCAGGCAAGCTTTATTCAACATAGAAAAATCGATAAATAGCCGTCAGCCCCCTCCGGCTTTATTCATCATTGCAACATTGGAAACCCAACCTGGATACTAGATCTCTGAAACAAAACCTGCATCCAGTAGCTTCCTCACTTCTTTCCTGATCAGCTCGGCCAGCACAGTTGCGTTCTTTCTTTGCTTTTGGCGGACAGACACAACCTTGGGGTCCAGATTGAGGCGATGACAGGCAACCTCCGCATCGATCACTTACATCTCGGCGGCGCTCCAAGCAAAGATGTCTACATTTTCTTGCAGACAGGACATCATCTCCACCTTCCCTTCCAACGTTAGGGATCCTCCAATCTTTAGCAGTCCGGGTTCTCCATCCTTGGAGATCGCCTCCACTTCTTCCAGCTCCTTCGCAACTCTCAGCTTGTCCTCTCCTTCCAAGATCTTCAGCCTCTCTGCGTCCTCCATCCAGCTGATGGTACGGACAACACTAAGATAACACTCCCATGCAGCTTTAGGATCTCCCCTGATCCTCACTTGGACATCGACTCGGCAGTACTTCAGGCACTGATGATAGGAAGATGGGACGGCTTTGAAGTAGTTGATGATCGGCCTCCCGAAGATTGCGCTGTAGCAGCTTGGTGCGTCCAAGATGACGAACCTGCACCTGATCGAGGTGACACCAGCAGATCTGCTCCTCCCTCCACTTCCTCTCCGGAGAAGCCAAAGAGGGGACCATCAGCAGCTAGGGCCCTAGACGCCTCCACTTGTAACCTGATGAATGTCCTTTTGAAGATGACATTTACCGAGCACTCATTGTCTGCCAGGATCCGGTCGACGGTGAAATCCTTGATGTCGGCTTGGATGATGAGGGCATCATGAAAGGGATTCTCATTCCCCAGCATGTCCTCCTCGAAAAAGGTGATCTCCTTCAATGGCGGCGGTGCCTAAGAGGTCGAAGCAACGCTCTTGCAGTAGATCTGATGGAGACTTCCTTTTCGGGAAGCTCCTAGTCCGGCTCCTCCATGAATCACCCCCACTTGTCCTCCTGCTCCTTGGACGACTTCCCCGCGACCGCCTTGGTCGACCCGGCCCTTATTCCTCCTCCTCCCTGGAGCTTGGAATGATGTCAGTCCTGCGGGAGTTTCCTGCCTTTGCCGCTCTCTCTCAACTGCACGTACTTTCAGTCTCCTCCTTGCTTCCCAGAAATCAGGGCAAGCCAAGATCTCGTGTCCCTTTACTCGATGCAACTTGTTGTATAGGGGAATCTCCTTCGCCTGATTCCTCGCTAGTTGATTCTTCCTACGATGCTTATTCCCTTGTCGGGTAATAGTCATTGCCTCCTCCTGTGCTCTTTCATGCCTCCTCTCCTGTTGTTACCGTTTCTCCTCTCCTGATTTTGATACTGGGGTCTTCTTGCTGGCCTTCATGGTGGTCGGTTTATGAGATACTGGAATCTCCGCGCCTCTTCCCTTCTCTCTGAAGCCGCTACGGGCCTCCTCTATTTCTGCCTGCGAGGCCTCTCCTACCTCCTAGGCTCCTCTACCCTCCTTGGCTCTTCCCTCCTCCTTGGCTCCTTTCTCCTCCTCTCTTTCGGCCTCCCTTGAACTACTCTGGTCCTTACTTCAGAAGCTCCTCCTCTCTTCTCTCCTTGGGTCACCTTGTCCAGCTTAGTCAAAAAGTCGGCATTCGTCTCCTCCCCCTGCACAAACTTGTCGGCCCTTATGATCATGTCCTCATAAGACACTAGGGGCTTTGAGTTGATCTTCATGCTGAAGAGACCTTGCTTCAGGTCGAACATCAGGGTCAGCTGCAAGGTAAAGTCATCCACCTCTTCGATGCCGAAAACTTCCTCCTGGAATCGGTCGATATAGTGGTCAAGACTCTCCCGCTTCCCTTGCTTGATGTTGAAGAGAGTGATTGTCTCCTTCCTATTTTTTGACATCGCAAACCTCATCATCAGACCTCGGCGCAGGTACTTGAAGCAGTAGATGGAACCTCCGGCAACTCGTGAAACCAATCTCTTGCCTTCCTCGAATGTAGATGCCTGATCGGGTCATCTCTTCCATAATAGTGGCTCGGGACTGGCTATGTGAAGCCTTCTAGAACAGGGGTTGTTATCACTTCATCACAGAAAAGGCTCCTCCCTCCTCGGCGATGATGGATCTCGTACTGGCGAGTATCTCCCCCACACTCGCCACCTTGCCGAGCATCCTGGAATCTCGTCGAGTTCTCCAGATCTCCAAACCTGATGCCATGATAACTCGCCGGCTAGAACTGCGACTACACTAGTCGCTCTAGCTCTTCCGTGACAAGTTCCTTCCCATGTCGCCTGGAGGGACCCACTTCCTCCGACGGTGTCACGCGACGAGGCGAGGTCATCGTGACATCTGCGCGAGGAAGGAACCCGGCTCGGATGGTCTCCTTTATCCTCCGCACGAACTCTTTAAAGACCGTCACGGTCACATAGCCGCCTCCTCCTGCTAAGTTACCGATTATCTCTCCATTCTCGTCTGCATCTGTCATCTTGCCTACTCGCAAAACTTTCTTCTTCGACTACGATCCACGCTCACCGCACCAAAGTGTTGAAGTCGGGAAAATCTCCACCTCAAACTATTCAGATCAATGCAGCCTAAGGTTACTGGTTTTGCGGTCTGACGCCACAAATCGGATGGCTAGCGTAGGAGAGAGAAAACGGTCTATAAGCACACCCAAAGTGCTCCAGCAGAGAGGTCCCACCACGTACCCGGAAGTTTGAGAGAAACTTCCCCTCCGCAATCAAAAGTTAGGCGAGGTACGAGAAAGGCATGCGTTTGGCGAGTATCAAACTTGGTGACCTCAAGCTCTTCCAAAGTCTCATTTCTTGTACCCTTTGGGGTCTATTTATAGAGAAATCCTGAGGGGGGGATTGACGAGTATCCAGCCTCTGCTAGCAAGTTACAAGGGCTACTCGCCCATACTCGTGAGGTACTCACCCAAGTTCTCCTATGCTCGCTTAAGCTCGTATCTGCTCGCTTAAGCTCGTCTCTGCTCGCCCAAGCTCGTCTCTACTCGTCCAAGCTCGCCTCTGCTCGCCCAGGCTTTGTCTTGAGGTATGCGAATAAACGTCTTCTTAGACATTTCTGATCTCGACGAATTACGGGTTATACACTAAGATCGGCAGTCATGCTTCATTCTTGCGCAATACGACTCTTCTCGGACAAAATTTGATCTCCACTTGGGCCACGGTTCATGTAAACTGCTGCGCACAACCCCTGCTTAAAAAAAATTCAGCCACCCTGCTTCTCAGGCTGCAGGAACTCCTCATCCAAATTGTTCAGGAGAGGTCCAGACTGCTAGCAACCCTTCCTCTGCAACAGCCAGCCTTTGGGAAGTTCAAATAGAGGCAGAAACAATTATTTTGGTATCAGAATTACATCATCCTGCTACCCAAAGCTAGAAACAGCATCAAATTCCCATTGAATGGTTTGAGGTACTAATGTATGCTCTAATTGGAAGTTTATATTGTCTTGTTGGTTATTTGGTTGAAAGTAAATATTATTAGGAATCTAAATTTGTAATAGTTTGCCTAATTAACATGCTATTTGCAAGGGTACATTCGCCTAATGTTTAATTACCACACTCTTACTTTGAATGTAACTTGATCTTGTCTAAATTAAAGCCTAATCTTGATTGTGCGCATTTGCAAATCACGTTTATAACTTCAGAATCACTGCAACCGTATGTCAGACTATTGCATGAACATTATATTCTTTCTAGTTCTCCTCAGTGTCACTACGCATGCATTCACTCACTAGGGTTCTGTTAGGGCACATACACACTCAGCCACCATCCTGTGTCAATAAGAAAAGGTAATAATAATTTATTTGAAGCTTTTAAATGCTAGTTATAGAAACTTTGAGAAAATATTACACTAATTGTCATAACTAACACTATAGGTGCATTGATGAAAAAGAAGAAAGAAGTGTGAAAAGAAAATTGTTGAACAAACAACATTTAGGTCATGGCTCATTAGGTTATTTGATTTTGGCAAGCAGCAGCACGAGTCAAAAAAAGGTAAGACACCCAGTTTTATTACTCTTCGTAGCATGAACAAAACTGAAAAACAAGACAACTTTTGTTTACTCTTTATTAGTTAAATTAGTGATGCAGCGGTAGGTCGACTCGAAAGAGGTTTCTAAATGCGACCCTAAATGCAATGATGTGGAATGCTAGTGCAGAGAGCGGTCCGCCCAAAATTTACAGCAGTAATTAATTTTATAAGGAAAATTAGCAAGGGCACATGCAGTTCAAAATAGTTAATTAACGAAGAACATGTATTAATTTCCAAATGACTGAGGCGCAAATAATTTCAAGCGAACACAGAATTAATCCCGCAAATAGCACAATGGGTGAACTAATAGCATAATAAAATCAGCATCCGTCACGGTACAAGTTGCCAAAATAAACAACACAAAAAAATGACTGTTACCACAATTTACACGTGCAGGCGATAACGGCGGTTGATGGAGGCCTCAGGGAGTTTGCAGTATCCGAATATAGAAATGGGAAATCTGGACTATGCATATGTTTGAACAGGGTTGTGGAAGGGAGAGGGTCTCAGGAAATGTAAACAGTTGAAAGGATGTAGTGTGGGATTGTCAATCGGCTAACGGGTGGAGAAAGGTTAAAGGAAAGTGTTACTAAGAGAAATGGTGGTGGCTGGGTTCACGGGTAGTCGGGATCCGGGGTTAGAAAGGGATAACAGTGGTGGGGAAATAATAACTAGGGGAAGTGTTGGTTGTAAAGGAGGGTTGGGGTCTTGGATTTCAGGAGGTAGAGATCTGGACGGAATAGGACCGAGAGGAGGAATTCTGTGGTCGAGGAAAGTGGACGAATCGGAGTTGGTACTACCTGGGACGGATTTGACGGAGGGGGCGGAAGGGAGGCGTGGGCTGTGGGAGTGAATAGGGGAGGGCTCGGGTAAGGAGGAAAGGCGGAGATGTTGGCGGAGGGGCTTACCGGCGTCGCACCGGAGAAGAGGAAGAAGGGTCGGCGTCGCACCAACCGTGACCGACGGTTTCGGGATCTTCTCCAACACTCATGATACCCTCCGCTTGAACCGCCGGCTGCTATATATAAGCCCTAAAATAAAATTGCTGAATAAAAATGACATAACCACCGCGATCGGACGGTTCACAATGTTTAAACCGATCGGAGTACAAATACAACATAAAATATAAAAGTAATATGGATTCGACTCGGATCGGTCATCCGGACGCAACCACGGACTCTGATCGACCGCCCGGGTAGCGTGTCACCGCCTCAGGCGGGAATATACGTGTGTCGGTCGTGGCGCGCCATCAATTAGTCTCTAAGATTACAATAATAATAATAATACTACTAGGCCAACAACTGCATAAGAGAACAAATTCATGAAAATTCAATGAAGCTCCCTGTCAAACGAATAAGTAAAATTAAGAATTATGCTTTGGACGATAGTAACGCTTATAAACTATATAAAGCAACCAACACTAATAGCTTCAAAACTATCATCAAATCTACCTTGTCAAAGTCATCGCCACCAAGCTGTGTATCCCCAGAAGTGGATAGAACTTCAAACACACCATCTCCAACCTCAAGAACTGCAAGAAATTTGTTTTTTAAATTATCTTAGCTAACAACATAAGCTTGTAATTAGAATAAATATTTAAGTATTAATTCAGACTCATAAAGATTGCAGGCATTTAGTCATTTTCATAGAGCCTCAGAGAAAACCAAGCAGACCCAAACCTAAACAAAATAACTACAAAGATACCCAACATGTATTTTTTTACATTAATAAAAAGGTAAGTAATAAGATTTATCCTTAATCACTTCTACTTTATGCAACCAGAAAATAGCAAAAACCTAAACCAATGCACTTCTACTTTATGCAACCAGAAAATAGCAAAAACCTAAACCAATGCACATTACATAGATTAACTAGCAGAAAAAAGTTGTGCCCTTTTGGCTTCTTAAACAAAATTAAAAATGTAAAATTTCCCTTAAACGAGAATAAACAGATGTAAATTAAAATGTGGCAATTTTTGAGTATTCCAAGGGAAAAACTAGAAGATACTAATCATTGAACGAGGAAGATTAATTAAAGAACTTGATATAAGAACTGTATACATGAATGATGAGCCATTAAAATACATATCACTCAAAAAGGAAATCTAAGAGCAACTTCAGATATAAAATTAAAATGTAGAAACGGCTGATTTATGTACCTGAAACATCAAATGTGCCACCACCTAGATCAAAAACAAGAATGGTTTCATTATTCTTTCGCTCAAATCCATACGCTAAAGATGCAGCAGTTGGCTCATTGATTATGCGAAGAACTTCCAAACCAGCTATTCGACCAGCATCCTTTGTAGCAGTTCTTTGGGAATCATTGAAATATGCAGGTACCGTCACTACAGCTTTGGTGACTTTGTCATTTAAAAACTTTGAGGCATCATCAACAAGTTTTCTCAAAACCTGGAAGTATTCGTAATAAGATTAGATTGCAGATGTGATACAGTACTAATAGTCTAATGTACAAAACATGTCACATGAACAATTCATCATCATCATCAATCAAATCAAAACTCTTTCGACACAGCTTTATAAAAAGATCATTAGTTAAAAAGATCAAGGTATTATAGGATTTCTTTTGGGAATCAACATGCTAAGGTTTATTAATGTGTCATACAATTGGAGCTGGTGAGACAAATTCAGGGACCACCGGACCAGGGAGGTAATTGGATCAAGTTACAAAAATTGGTATCTTGAAAAAACTTAACTTGCAAACTCTCGGGTGACAGCTTTTTCCAAGGAAGTATTGGCTAGAATTATCAAGCTTGAGCAAAGAGAAAGTCAATATTTTTGCAGAGCGGGGTCGAGATGACAATTGTGGCTGCGACAGATCATCGTTATACCAAATAGTTGGATCAAACCACATTACCACAAAAACCATGTGAGGAGTGTGTTGGGTTCGGGTCCCCTCTTAATTGGAATACTCCCGCGACGACAGGCGTCGAGAGATCAGTAACGGAATGGATCAAGTCATGGCGAAATCTGTTTATATATAATCCGGCAAAAAACTAAAAAACTAAGCAGCCAGCGAATACTATCTCCACAATCCGTCAAGTGAAAATCTGTGCCCGATCTATGTTCTTCTCCAAGCTGCTTGTTCACACCAAGATTAAACTCCTTTCGCCTCTCCCCTCTCTCGTCCAGGCAGGATCTTTCTCGCCGGTGATCTAGGGTGGCGCCGGTATTGGAGAAAATGGCGGCGGTGAGGTGGAGTCGGTGCCATTTGGGTTAGTCTTGATCTATTTTGTGACAAGAGCGACCAGGGCTGGACTGGAGGCGCCTGTGGGGGCCTAGTTTATGGCAGTAGGTGGAAAAACAACGATGGTTGGAAGCCTTGAGATCGCGTGGAGTCTTTTGCAAGTTTTCACGACGGCGATTATCGCAATGGCGGAGACGCCGAGGATACATTGTGCGGGGATAGAGCCGGGAGGCATTGTTGGAGCTTGAGTTGTGTTGCGGGGTTGTGGTGCACATGTGCACGAGTGCGGGGGAGGAGCCATGTGAGTGAAGACTAATTTGAGCGGATCCAGAGATGCATTAGGCGGAACTTGGTGACCGCCATTTGGGCTTAGGGGAGCAAAGACCGTCGAAGCATCGACAATGCATTCAGACCGCGATCACGATTGTGTAGTGGTGCAGAGTGTGCATATCTGCACTACACAAAAGATGGCGGTGGAAAACCGCCATATTTGACTCGGGCAAGTAAAATGACTCACATCTGAGGCTATAAGCATTCAACACAGGGAGACGTCTTAGCCTCAAATGTGGATTGGTGGTGAGGCATATAAGCCTCAAAAAGGGGTACCTACTGAAGGCTTGCGTACTGATCGGAGTGAGCCAGTGATGTTGTGTATCAACCATTCTTGTCATGGCGTCAAAGCGAACCAAGGCGAGTGCCGGATGCCTGGACGCTTAGGCGATAAGGCGGACGTCTAGGCGACAATAAGGCGAGCAAGTCGCAAGGTTACAACTAGATGTTTTAAAAAACAAATTAAAGGCAAACTTTAGACTGCGGTTTTTATAAAAACCGCAGTCTAGAGTCTGCCTTACTGCGGTTTTTATTTTATAAAAACCGCAGTGTATAGTCAAAAAGACAGCGGTTTTTATAATAACCGCTGTCTAAAGTCTGTCAGACAGACTATACACTGCGTTTTTTATAAAAAACCGCAATGTATAGTGGGATAGACAGCGGTCCCAGTTTTTTTTTTAACTGTGAAAGCAATATAGTTTACCAACACAGGTTGACACATTCATGATTGCTAAATAAAGCATGCAACACAAGAAACACAAGAAAAGTGAACCAGTATGATGAAAACGACTGGCTTTCTATTCATATTAAGGAGTAAAAGGCAAAAAAATTCCTTACACCTAAGCATGATGAAAACCAAGCAAAAGTAAGAAAATAAAATTCTTAAAACAACTTTTAGAAAGCTACATAATCAAAGTTCTGTCAACTGCTAAATAAAGCATGCATGCTCCAATTAACAGTGGATTATGATTAGCATATATCCCTACAATTCACATAGTTGATGCATGATTAGTATACACATACAAATTAAGAACTTCCTCCTAAAACTCTTTAACACAATTTAACCACTTAAAGACATCTTCAATGCAAAAGTAATACTTAATGAACAGAAAGCATAAATCTTTTTCGAGAAAGAAAAGAAAGGGGTATCAGAATTTAGTTTGCCACTTCTATCAATTATGAGCATGTACACATGCTCCACAATATCAATCATGTACATCAACTCTGCAGCGATCGTCTTCATTATCTATAGTCCTAACCAACTATTTGGGGTTGGCTTATTTTATCTTCTTTAATATCAATTTTATGATAGATTGTCGTCATCATACACATTAACTTTTCCGCATAATATCATAATCAATTATAACATGAAACACAAGAAAAATGAACCAATATGAATAATATTTTTAACAAAAACTTTAAACAATCATAAAATTATCAATCCAAATGAGAAAGTTTCAGACTTTCATGAGAAAAATAAGACTTTCAAATCTGAGAAAAAAGCATATGTTGAATTGTTGATGCCTCTTATAGGCTTATAGCATAATCCAAAATAACAACAATCGGCAGTCCAGTGGAAAAGAAGTACTAAGAAAAAAGAAGAAATGTTATACCTAAATGAGAGAAGGATTGGAGGAGCCGTGTGTTTCTGAGTTTCAGATTTGAGGAGACCTACAAATGTCGAAGAAGAATCACTAGATCAAAGCAGAGAAACCCTCACAAAATCACCAGAAGCAGAAACCCTCGCTAAAACCCTAAAGGCTGTAAGAAGTTGCTGTGAAATGTAAAGTTACGATTTACGATTGTAAATAGCTAGTATAGACTGCGGTTTATCTAAAAACTGCAGTCTAAATATTACATATACAGTCACACTGGGGAACATACTGCGGTTTTTGAAAAAACGCAGTCTATAAAAACAATAGTCTATTCTACTATAGACCTGCGGTTTTATCTAAAAACCACAGTCTAAATATTTCATATGCATTCAAAATGAGGAAGACTGCGGTTTTAAAAAAAACCGCAGTCTATTACCTTTTTCTTAAAAAAAACAAGGCGCCCAACACTTTATACACAATCGGGCGCCCGGACGCCTAGGCGACGCCATAACAAGAATGGTATCAACGTAGGTAAGACAACTTAACAAATATTGAAAGTTCTTCTAAGGACTGCAAGGTACTCAGGAAACCAGTTTGTAACGAGTCACTCTGACTCAAACTTGGTCATCTTTGTTGGTATGCCTATACATTTCTCTTTTTTATATCTGTTGTAGCTTGTATGATACATCTTAGGATCATGGGGAGAAAGTAATTGTATGTGTTTTTGTTGAGTATCATTTAGTAAAAGCTTTTCGGATTGGACACTAATCGTCTCATGGATTTTACTCTGCTTTAGAGATTTCCCACATATATGTCTCACTGTTTGTCTGTGATTGTTTAGTTTGTTGTATTTTTCACTAACAATTTTTGTATGTATCTCGACTCATGTCCACACGTGTGCTCAGGTCCGGGAACATTTTTCCCAACGGAATGATCTTCTTGATAGCCTAGATCAATTCAACAGAATTACGCTCAATTGCATAGTTGTCGTAGGGATGTTTCTCACATGAGATGACTAACAGAATTATGTAAGAAACTACCAAGCCAATTTAGGAAAATATACTCCAACATTCAGAGTTGTTTGAGGAACCCAAAACAATCCCTCCTAAACGGGACAGACCAAAAAATCATTTTAACCCCAGGATCAAGAGTACAAAATCTGAGACCATTTTAGTATCCCTACCATCAGAAGAATAAAAAAGAGAGACTAGTAAAGGGCATGCTTGAAATGGACAAATTAGACCTAGTACGTCTTCTTTTAGCACCCCGATTTTGTTAGTTAAGAAAAAGGATAGAACATGGAGATTTTGTGTTGGCTATCGAGTCCTAAACAAAATAACTATTAGAGATAAGTTCTCAATTCCGACCATAGAACAGTTTCTGGATGAATTATATACAGCTCGAGTTTTTTTAAGAGACCTGTGATCCGTATATCACCAAATCTGAATGGCCAAAAACGACGTGCACAAGACATCGTTAATGATGCGGCACAGACGTCACACATGTCCGCCACCCTGGAGTCCCACCAGGGAGCCCACCTGGGGTCAACACCAGGAAACTTTCATCAGGGCCGCGGCCCGGACACCCCAACCAGCTCTCCGTTATGAAGTCACCACCATGCGGCAGGTTGTTGAGACCGGGGCTTGATCCCCATACCTACTAGATAAGAGGTCTTCACCAACGCTCTCATTTGGTGATGAGAGCGTTGGTGAAGGCCACTTATTTAGGAGGTCTAGGGATCGAGCCCCGACCTCAACAACTTGTCGTGTGGCGGTGACTCCATGGCAGAAAGCTGGTTAGGGTGTACGGGTCGCGGCCCTGATGAAAGCCGCCTGGAGTTGACTCTAGGTGGGCCCCCTGGTGGGACTCAAGGGTGGCACGCAGGTGTGACATGTGTCGCATCCGTTTAGGATGTATCAGGGGCACTACGAATTCATAGTTATGTCATTCGGATTAACCAACGCTCCATCTACATTTCAAGCACGGAAGAATACGATATTCTAATCTTTTTTGAGAAAATTTATAGTCATATTTTTTGACGATATTATAATATTTAGGCCTATTAAAGAGGAGCATTCTGAGCACTTAAGAATAACTTTAGATATTTTAAAAAATAATCAATTATTAATAACGTTATCAAAGTGTAAATTCTTATCCGGAGAAATAGAAATTTTAGGGCGTACAATAAGCCAAGGAAAAGTATTTCCAAACAAGACTAATATCAAAGTCATTGAGCAATTCCCAGTACCCACGAATCAAAAAGGAGTGAGAGCCTTTTTGGGAGGGTCACGTGATATTATCAAACATTTATAAAAGATTATGCTAAATTAGCTTACCCACTAACAGACTTGCATAAAAAGAATTCATTTCACTGGAATAATAAGACTAATGAAGCATTTGAGAACCTTAAAGAAAAATTACTTTCATATCCTATTCTTTCCCTTCCCAATTTCAAGGAGCCCTTTATAATAGAGATGGACGCACCAGGTACAGGAATAGGCATTGTACTGATGCAGGATAAAATAACTATAGCATATTTTAGCAAAAAATTATCTCCTTTAATGCAGCGCAAATCGACTTATATTAGAGAACTATTCGTTGTTACTGCAGTGGTTACAAAGTGGCGGCAATATTTAGGACATAAATTTACGATAATGACTGATCACCAAAGTCTCCACCCAAGAATTATGAGCTTAAAAATGATCTCTATTCCAACCTCCTCTCTGTTGGAGGGATTGGAACAAGATTATGATAATGATGAATTCATAATTAAATTAAGGCAAGAACCTCTGGCCTATCCTGAATGAAAACAACAAGGACAATACATCATCCATAAACATAGAATATACATTCTCAGACATTCACAAATAATTAACAAAATTATTAAAGAGGCTCATTCTAGCTTAGTGGGTGGGAGAGGGGCGCTCTGAATAAAAGGAACCCTGCATAAAATTCTGAATTAATTTCTCTAGCATGACATGAAGGAAGATGTTACACAATATATCTGACAGTATGACATTTGCCAGAAGTCTAAAGCCACAAAACATTTAACCTATGAGTTGTTACAACCATTACCCACACCCAAGCAATTATGGTATGATTTTACTATGGATTTCACTACTAGTCTACCTAATCCATTTAACTATACTATCATATTAGTAGTGGTAGATAGATTTTCCAAGGCAGTGCATTTTGTACCCCTTAACATCCTCTGTCAGTCTCATAAGTAGCCTCAACATTCTGGAATTGCGTGGGTAAATTGCATGAAATTCCAGAATCAATCATCTCAAACAGACATCATTGAACAGTATTTAAGAATTTTTTCACTATAATACATCATTTAATTCCTCGACCAACGTGACTCCTTTTGAAGTCATGTATGGTTGGCCTCCTCCTGGTTTGTTAATTTTTTGTGCAGGAGGGACTACTAGTGAAGTTGTATGACACTACAATCAAGAGAGAAAATACTTCATTCCTTAAAAGCAAACCTAGCAAAATCTCTGCATCGAATGAAGACTAAAGTCGACAAAAAGCGCAAAGAATTAAAACTCGATAAGGGAGATTGGGTCCTGCTCAAACTTTATTCTTACCGACAGTTATCCATGACGAGGACGTCAAGCAGAAAACAAAGTTTAAAATACTATGGACCATTTCAAGTCACGAAGGTCATCGGAGAGACTGCTTACCGTCTACTCCTCCCATCGGAATCGCAAATAAACCCAGTTTTCATGCTTCTCGGTTAAAGCATTACATTGGAGATCCTAACTTACAAGTCATAGAGCTACCAGAATTAAACTGGAAGAACAATCCTCTGCATCAACCATTATCCGTCATTAGCTCATGCCAAATCCTCCGGCAAGGACGCAAAACTCCCTGAGTCCTCATTCAATGACAGGAACTACCACATGAAGACGACACATGGGAGGATCTATTGCCCTTACAAGATCATCCGCAAATCCAAGTAGATCTAATAAAGATTATAGCAAATTTAGCACCCGAACTACCAGCATTAACATGGGAAAAACATAAAACAAGGGGAAAACAAACTGTAAGATAACTCCCAAAAAAGCAGCAAAACTCCAGTCTGGAACTAACATCAGATCTGGAAGCACAAAATCCGAACTACAAGAGAAGCACGGATCTAACTTCAGATCTAAATTCAATATTAGAGAACGAAACTCTATATACTTGGCAACAACAAGATTTAACCATAGATCTGGAAGATCTAAAATGGAAGTGGAAGAAGAAGAGAGAAAATGCAGAAACCTGTGTTGCACCAACACCGACACGCGACACGTGACTCGTCAATTCTAAAAAAATACCATATTTTGACACGTTGGGATGCGTATATTAAATATTTATTTTTTTATAATTATGAAAATACTAAAACATTTAACAAAAAATAAAAAAAATAAACAATTAACAAATATGCAAAAAACTACGTGGATCCAGAGAGTAGAGAGGAAGAAGCTAGGGCTCAGAAAGTCGAGGGCAAGAAACGCAGGTACGCGAGCTATCGAGCACCGAGAGGGAAGAGCCGCAATTTTTTTATATAAATGAGTGGATGAGCGGGACACGCATGCCCGATTGAGAGGGGCACGCGAATCCCGCGTAAGCCAGCATGTTGTACTTCCGACACGCGTGTCCGCACGTGTCCCCGTATCGGACGCATGTCAGAGAGTCCGACACCGACACGTTGAGCATTTTGAATTGTAGGTGCTTAATAGGCAGAAACAACAAAATTTAACCATAGATCTGGAAGATCTAAAATGGAAACGGAAGAAAAATGGGAGAAACGCAGAAACTAGTTTACTAAAATCATCAAAGCATCATTCAACCTTTTTAGAACCAGAAAGAAGAGATATTACCCAGTAGTATAAATAAACCGGCTAAACAAGGTGTTGCTACCATCAGATTGGAGTATATCTTTGTGCTTATCTCCTTCCTCCATCCTCAAGGGGTTGTCGTCATCAATTCTCCATCGGGCTCTCCAGCACCACTCTTCTAGAGCTTCTCTCCCCTCACGATGTTCAGTAGAGTGAATTAATGACTTGTCGTTGAGGGCAGCGATTTTTAAAGGGGATGGAAATGTTAGGGTTGAAATCGAGTGGCCTCGGATTATTGAAGTTAGATCCAACGGCCGGGAAGTCAACAACACTCATTTAAATCAAACGATCAGGAAAACTGCAGGTCGATTCATTGTCCATCTCAATCGTCCAAATAGATCAAACGTTTCTGATCAATTTATTCTTTCAAGGAACAGATCCGAACGTACAATTATTTTGCGAGTTGCATTTTTTTCATTGATTTTTGCCTATTTTTTTAACAGTAAAATATATGTAACGGTAAAATGTAATTATTGAGACATATATATATATGCTTATACGTTGAAATGAGGATGAAGGAAGAAATGAAATTAAATGTTCATCTAATCTCCCCTCTAGTTTCATCTCTCTCCTCTTCGGCCTCCGAGAGCACCAAAATGTGACAATACCTTATCCCGCCGAAGGAAATAGATCTTTCGAACAGAGGAGGACCTAGGAGGAGGCCGGAGGGGAGAGAGATGAAACTAGAAGGGAGATTAGATGAACATTTAACTTCATTTCTTCCTTAATCCTCATTAAGGCTTATAAGTATATATACAAGTCTCAGCTATTACATTTGACTGTTACATATACTCGATCGTTACAAAAACAAGCAAAAATAAAAGAAAAATGCAACTGACAAATATTTGTGTGCTCGGATTTGTGCCTAGAAAGAATAAATTGATCAGAAGCGTTTGATCTACTTGGACGGTTGAGATGGCCGATGATTATGCCTGCAGATTTCCTGGTCGTTTGATTTAAATGAGTGTTGGCGTCTTGGCGACTTCCTATCCTTCGGATGTAACTTTATTAATCTGAGGCCACTCGATTTCAACCCTAACACTATCTCACTCGCCGTTGTTCGCCAACTTCGCATTGACAATGCTTGAGGTTTTCATTTCTCTTAAATTTTGTTTGTGGATATAGTATTCAGAAAATAGTGGTTTTTTATTATCAAATAGTTGTGGATAGCCAAAGAACCGTGTTAATAACAACATTCAAAAATAATTACAACTTTCCTGAACTAAAATGTATTTCATATTCCCCAACTTTAATTCCTACCTATAATTGTACTCTATCCGGTTAGAAAGAGGAAGGTTCAATGCTCATCCAAGAAAGTTGCAATGAGACTTTTTAATGGTAAAGATAATTTGGCAGGAACATATGATATGAAATAAGTTCCCAAAGTTCAAATAAAAATCGGGAAGGGAAGAAAAAAACCTGAGCAGAAATTTCCTCAGCCGCAAACTGCTTGCCAATGGCCGGACACTCCAACTTAACATTCCCATTGTCATCTCTAACGATCCTGTATGAGACCTGCTTCGATTCCTCGTTCACCTCCTTCATCTTCCTCCCAATGAACCGTTTCACGGAGAAGAAGGTGTTCTCCGGATTCACCACCGCCTGGCGCTTTGCAATCTGCCCCACAAGCCGCTCGCCGTTCTTGGTGTACGCCACAACCGAAGGCGTCGTACGCTGTCCCTCCGAGTTCGTCACGATCGTCGGCTTTCCCCCCTCCATCGCCGCGACGGCGGAATTCGTGGTGCCGAGGTCGATACCCACAACCTTCTCGCACACCACCCTCATGGATCCATTTCCATCCGAATATTTCCGTGATAATCTCCGCCCAGAAACCCTGAGCGAAGCTGCGGTGCAGAAATCCAGCTGGCGGGCGCCGAAGAAGACGGATGAGGAAGAAGAGATGCGGGAGCAGAAGGGTTTCCTCGAGAAGGTAGGTTTAACGGCGGCGGCGGAGCCCGCTGCTTGGATATGGGCGGCCGGGCACGCCATTGCCAATGAAGAAACCCTAGGGAGAGCTCTGGAGTTCGGTGGAGGAGGCTGGAAGATGGAGAGAGAGGTGATAAGGAAAGAAGGGAGGAGAGGAGACTGGTTGTTGGGTATTTCAGTAAATGATCGAGTCGGGCTGCTTCAGTGCCTCGTGATTCACGCCAACATGAACGGATCTGATCGTTTAGAATTGGACGGCTGAGATGTGCACGAAGATGTGGTTTATGTTGAAAGTTGAAACACGCTGAAGTTTCCATCTCCTACACGTGTAAAATGCAATAAGACAAGAAGCTTCCCTGAAGTTTGATGTTGATCTATGAGGGACCCACATGGACACGTGTGCTGTGTGTGCTGTGTGTGCATAGGAAATCGAATTCAACCAAACCGGTTTGAGCCGAGCTAATCGAATCGAATTTTGGGCTGAACCCATCGATTCAGTTCGGTTTTGGGGGCCTGAAACCAGCAAAGTGGGTCGGTTTTGATTTGCACCTTCTGTAAGTGGATGAAACTGTACTGGCAAACCATGCTTCAATTATTTTGCGATTCGCATTTGTCTTGACTCGTGAGCCCATTATTGGGCCGTTAATTAATTTAATTCAAAGCATTGGCTCCTCCTTTGCATATATTTCTTTATCTTAATTGAGCTGACTCAATAAATGACATTTGGTTCATATCTTTCACCTGGATCATTAATAGTATTCAGATAAATAAGAATTTGCTACAGATGCTTCTCAAACTGCACATTGTTCAGGTTGTCACCTGGGTTATCAGGTAGAATAGAAAGTCAACACAAAGGCTCCGTTTGAGGGAACTTATTTTCACCGGTCAAGCGGTTGCAAACGCATGAATCAGACCGTAATTAAGGTCCGGTTCATGCGGTTGTAACCGCTTGACCGGTGAAAATAAGTCCCCCCAAACGGAGCCAAAGTCTTGTATTTTCATGTGTGGCTTTCTTTGTCTTAGTTTTTTTGTATGTGTGTTTTTGCATGTATGGACTAGTCACCAATTTCACTTTATGCTCGTCTACTTTGTAACCGGCTGAGAGAGCTAAATGTCACGGTGTTAAGGTTAATTTGATTACTTCGTGATCAGTGTTCTAGACAAGTTTATATATGTTGAGAACATTCTACAATAGTTGAGGAGAATCATGCATGTAAGATATGAAATAATCTAGTATTCTCTTTTGGTGGACAATTCTATAACCTTCTTAGTTTCTAGAGGGAAAAGGGGAGGGGGCTTATATAAGAGGAAGATCGCTCCTCATTTCCATCATTCATGGTTTGGAGCTTATTGTGGCAATGAGTTTACTCTTATGAGAGTTGAGTGTTTGTTAAGTGTGTAGTGTTGTTGTGTGTTGGAATCAAAAATTTTGGTTCCTGCGTTCAGACCTTTGGGTGACCAGGGTTTATTGGTCTAGTGGTTGACCCAGATGAGATATGACGAGAGGAGGATAGCGAACACAAGAAAGTTCCCTGCAAGGGTGGAAAACTAAGAAGAGACTCGCGAGCAGCAACAAGAAGGTCTCGCCGCACAACCAGAAGATAAAAGAGAGTTTCTCTACCCAAGCCAATGATTAATCGGGCATCTTGGAGGGCACTAGAGAACTCCCGACTACACACTTGGAAACCACGGTGAGCAGTATACTGGAGCTCTTGTCAACCAAAGCTAGCCAAATTAGAGACGAGTGGGAAAGAAGTCCACTCCAAAAATGCCCTTGGGGGTCTATTTATAATTTTCCGAAATCGATCCGTGGATATCGAAATCCCGTCATTCAGTTTGACTAAATGCATCTCAAAATGGTCTGCTGATAACAGAATCCCATGTTTGAAATTTGCTCGATGAGATCTCCCGGGTGAGTTCTCCTAGACGAGATCCCCTGCACGAGTTCTCCCGGACGAGATCTCCATGACGATATCTCCTTGACGAGATCTCCCATACGAGATTTCACATACGAGATCCCCTAGTCGAGATCCGCCAATAGCCATTTGGTGAGGCGGTTTCTTGACATGTGTCTTCCCTAGGCATTAAAGATATCGACAAATTACGGGTCATACATTGTATGTCTTGATCAACTGTCTATGAAACTGTACTGTAAGTTTGTTCTAAAATATAATCAAAAGTTTTCATTCTTCCGGCTGCATTCTTGAAGCAAAGTTTATTTGGTTAAAACAAATTTGCAGAGAAAGCTAGACAATTGTCGCACAGACCTGCTGTTGAAGTTCTACACGCGTGACAGAGCTTTCCTACTAACTTCTGATCACTATTTTTATCAAAAGTTATCTTCACGAACATCAAGAACAATCTCCAAGGAGATCATGGTCCTCTCCATGGAGATCACCGATAATTTTACCTGAGATGTATAGCTTCTTGCATCATCTTTTATCTGTCACATGTTAGTATCGCTGCAAGTCTGTAATCGTTGCAATTACCTCCATATCCTTACAGAAAATTATAGAAAACCTTCAGACCTTTATTTGAAGGGAAGCAACTCTAGCTGCTAGAGAAAGCTCTGAGATTTTCCGGCAAGAACGCATGACTTAGATTGTTCCACTGCTCACTATTTAGTGCAGAGACATCTCAAGGCTTCCAAGGCATGACATTCTTCTCCGCAGGAACACTCTCATCAAGGTTTCGACTCGGCAACAATGCTTTCATCGAGAATCCGAGCACTTGACGATTTTCCCACTGGAGCGCTCTCATTCAAATTCCAAGGACTTAGGCTCTGTTTGGGACAGCGGCTGCGGATCAGAAATCTGCTCTCTGATCCGCAGCCGCTATTACTCCTGTTTGTTTAGGATTTCTCCCCCCCCCCCCCCCCCCCGCGTTTTAGGAATCCCGGTTCAGGAATAAAACATTCCTCCAGCGCCGCTTCCCCCCCGCGTCTGGCTTCCGTAAAATCGCGGAAACCTAATTCTCTCGCACGCGCGATTCTTCCTCCCCCGATCCCGTCGCTCCTCCTCCAGTTGATTTCCGACGGTTCTTTCTCACAGCAGACATCCCCGACGTCTCCAGCCTCCAGATCGCCGACGTTCGCTGCCTTCCCGGCCATTTGCCAGCGTTCGCTCCTCCCGATCCCGTCGCTCCTCCTCCAGCCTATTTCCGGCGGAACTTTCCCGCAGCGGTCATCCCCGACGCCTCCATCCTGCAAATCTCGCTGGCGTTCGTTGCCTTCCCGCCCATTTCCGGCGTTCGCTCCTCCCCTGCCTCCATCTCCGGCCGCGATTTTTACTCCCGATCCCGGCGCATCAGCCGTCTCCTTCCAGGTAAATGCATTTCAATACCAGTGTGACTTTTTTTGGGGGGTTGTGGTGTGTGTGTGTGTATGTAGTGTGTGTTTGATTTTTTTTGGGGGGTATGTGGTATGTGTTTGTGTGTATGAATATGTGTTTGTGTGTGTATGAATTTTTTTAGGTGTGAATGAGGGTGTGTGTGTATGAATGTGTGTGTGTGTATGAATTTGTGTATGTGTTAATATTTTTTTTGTGTATGTGTTTGTGAATATGTGTGTGTATGTGTTTATGATTGTGTGTGTGTGTGTGTGTGTTTGTGTGTGTGTGTGTGTTGTATGTGTGCGTGTGTATTTGTGTGAATTAAGGTGTGTGTATGAATGTGTGTGTGTGTGTGTATGTGTTAATTTTTTTTTTTTGGGGGGGGGGGGGGGGGGGGAATTGTTGTATGTGTGTGTGTGTATTTGTGTGAATTAAGGTGTGTGTATGAATGTGTGTGTGTGTGTATGTGTTAATTTTTTGTGTGTGTATGGTTTTTTAGGGGGTATGTTGTGTGTGTATGTGTTTATGAATGTGTGTGTGTGTGTGTATGAATGTGTGTGTGTATGTGTGTGTGGGTGTGTGTGTGTTAATTTTTTGGGGGGTGTATGGTTTTATGTGTGTGTGTATGTGTGTGAATGAGGGTGTGTGCGTATGAATGTGTGTATGTGTTGTATGGATGAATGAGTGTGTGTGTGTATGAATTAAGGTGTGTGTGTGTGTGTGTTAATTTTTTTTGTTTGTGAATTAAGGAGTGTGTGTGTATGAATGTGTGTCTGAATGTGTGTGTGAGTGTGTATGTGTTGTATGGATGAATGAGTGTGTGTGTGTGTATGAATTTGTATGTATGTTTGTATTGAATGTGTGTGTATATTGAATGTGAGTGTATGTTAAGGTGTGTGTGTGTGTGTGTGCATATTAAGGTGTGTGTTTGTGTGTGAATTAAGGTGTGTGTGTGTGTGTGTGTGTGTTAATTTTTTTGTTTGTGAATTAAGGAGTGTGTGTGTGTATGAATGTGTGTGTATGAATGTGTGTGTGTGAGTGTGTATGTGTTGTATGGATGAATGAGTGTGTGTGTGTGTATGAATTTGTATGTATGTTTGTATTGAATGTGTGTGTATATTGAATGTGAGTGTATGTTAAGGTGTGTGTGTGTGTGTGTGCATATTAAGGTGTGTGTTTGTGTGTGAATTAAGGTGTGTGTGTGTATATGTGTTGTATGTTTACTGATTTTATTTAGTTTATAGAGTAATGGGAAAAACAAAAGAAGGAGGGCCTGTAGCGAGTTGGGAGTCAAGCGAGGTGTTACTATTTTGTGATCTTTGCATTAAGGAGATTGGACTGGGAAATCGACCCACAACACACTTTAGCAAAGATGGGTGGCAAAACCTGATATCTGGGTTTAAAGATCGAACTGGAAAAAGCTATGATAGAATGCAAATGAAAAACAAATGGGATCATTTGAAGAAGGACTGGAAGTTATGGAAAGAGTTGAAGCATGGAGAGACGGGTTTAGGCTGGGACCCGGAGAAGAGAACAATAGCTGCCTCAGATGATTGGTGGACAGAGAAGCTTAAGGTTTGAACAATATATTTTTCTTTTTAAATTATTTTGTTTAGTCGACAGAATTTTAATAATGTTTTTTGATTATTACAGGTTGTGCCTGCCGCGAAAAAATTTCAGTCTGGTGGCATTTCACCAGAGTTGGAGGAGAAACTGAACGCTATGTTCAGCCAGGTGGTCGCAACTGGAGAGGACTCCTGGGCTCCTTCGATTGGGACTTTGCCACCGGATGTGGGGAGGATCCACTTAGAAGATGATGTTGCAGATAACACGGAGAATATTGGGAGTGCTTCCACCTCGGCGGTTAGAAGAAGAAAGTTCGGGAAGAACAAAGGAGTAGCACTTTCTTTGATGTCAGATTTGCATCAATCGACCCTAGCACTGAAGCCTCCATCAGTTATCTCAGTCAAAGAAGTCGTTCAGTTGATTGCTGGTAGCCCAGAGATACGGGCAAATCCCAATCTCTATTACTTTGCTCTCGATCACATCAGGGACAAGACCACGAGGGAGATCCTAATGAGTATTCCAGAAGAAGACCGGGTTTGGTGGATTAAGTAGGCGTACGAGAGGAGAGCTCATTGAGCATCCACTTAGATGATATCTTTATTTCTTTTTGTTTATCGTGAGAACTATGTGTGTGTTTTTTTAGTATGATTAACAATATGATGTTTTTTTTGGCCATGATAAACATTATGTTTCTTTTAGCACTATATGATGTTTACTTTTTATTGTTATACCACATGATGATTATAATTAATGTTCTATGATAATATAAATACAGGTATTTAAATGGAAGGGCATGACTCATCCACAGAGGATTCTGGGGATTCAACAAGTATTTCGCCTGAGCGAACACAATATATACAGTACTGTCGTGCAGTTATGTCATCGATCGAGAGGCTGGATTATTATGTTCGTGACACGAGACCATGCATGACTTCTGCCCAAACAGGTGCGAAATGGATTAAGGAATTACTGGAAGGACATCCAGATAGGATTCACGATGCATTTAGGATGTCGAAACGCATTTGTACAACCCCGTATCCCGCGAGTGGTCGACAGGGGTTGAACCGGCCGGCTCAGACCAACTTGGACCCAGTATGCCGAGCCCGAGCTCGGCAATAGTCGAGCTGAGCTCGGCGATGGCCGAACGAAGCCCGGCATGCCGAGACCGAGCTCGGGTGCAGGAACAGGGCTCGACGATAGTCGAGCCAAGCTCGACGATGCCCGTGCCGAGTTCGGTTTCTGATGGAGCTCGGCGATCGTCGTGCCGAGCCCGAGCTCGGCAATAGTCAAGCCGAGCTCAGCGGTAGTCGAGCACAAGTCTGCCGAGTACCTGCCCACCTAGGCCCAAGACGAGGCGAGTCAGGCCTCCTGCCAAGCGAGTGCCCCCTCAGGTCCAGCTCGCACCTCGGCCATGGCATACCTTTACTATGTGGCCCCTTTTGGTTTGCCTGTAGTCCTCGAAAACAGTGAAGGTTGTATATTAGCAGGCCATCTTTTCCTATAAATAGGACCCAAGGGGTACCTCAGAAGACACTGACTAATTCTCCGGCCTACTAGCGCTTTCTGAGGTACCTTAGCCCGGCATTTGGCTAAGGAGGGGAAGCACTCTAAGATCTTCCGGGTGTGTGGTGGGACCTCCACGCCGGGCCCTTGGTCTTGCCCTTCGCCATATGGGGGCTGGACCTCGTAGGACCTTTCCCTCAGGCCAGCGGGCAGAGGAGGTTTTTGTTGGTCATGGTTGATTATTTTTCTAAGTGGATGGAGGTGAAGGCTCTAGCCAAGGTGACCTCTCAGGTAGTCAGGAACTTTATCTGGGGGGAGATCATCTGCAGGCATGGGCTGCCACAGGCTATCGTCACGGACAACGGACCTCAGTTCGCCAGCACGGAGTTCATTCGTTTCTGCGAGCAGCTAGGGATTGACCTTCGGTTTGCTTCTGTCCATCACCCCAGAAGCAACAGGCAGGTGGAAGCGGCCAACAAAATCATCGTGAACCTCTTAAAAAGAAAGTGGAAAATTTGAGGGGAAGTTGGGTGGAACAGCTTCCATCGGTCCTCTGGGCCTTGAGGACCACCCCCAATACGGCCACAGGGGAGACACCTTTCAAACTCTCTCACGGCTGCGAAGCCGTTCAACCTATCGAATTCGAGGTCCAGACGCCTCGGGTCGTCGAGGCAGGAGCCGGAAGGGAAGAATGGAGGTCAGAGAATGAGGAGGAGCTTCGACTCTCCCTTGATATGGTGGAAGAACTACGCGACTTGTCCGTCGTCAGGCAGGAAGAGGCCAAGCGAAGGATGGCCAAGTATTTCGACAAACACGTCTGTGTCAAGCAGTTCGCGGAAGGGGACCTTGTCTTGAAAAAGGTGGACGCGGCAGGGAGATCAGCCGCTGTGGGAAAACTCCACCCCAATTGGGAGGGCCCCTACATTGTGCAGGAGGTCTTGAAATCAGGGGGGTATCGCCTCCAAGATGCAAGAGGGGACACCCTCAGCCACACTTGGAGTGGCGACGATCTGAAACGTTTCTACCCTTGAAAAAATTGTAAATATCTTGGCCTTAAGAATGAAAACAAATCTCATTGTCGTATTCTATGCTCTGTCAAAACAGTGAGGGTAAAGGGGTTAGCAGCTTAAACCCCCAAGGGGGAAAAAATTTCTAAGTCTTCTCGCTCTGGGGTTAGGTCTCGTCACTCCCCTACCAGGCTCCCACCTAGCTGGCACGGCCGAGTCTCGATGGACATCGTTATGACCCTGGGGCTGAGCCCGGAGGATGTTCAACACCCGCCCTCAGGCTCTCACTTAGCTGACTGGCCAGGTGGTAGCACCCGGGAGAGGCAAAAATTTCTAAGTCTTCTCGCTCTGGGGTTAGGTCTCGTCACTCCCCTGCCAGGCTCCCACCTAGCTAGCACGGCCGAGTCTCGATGGACATTGCTATGACCCTGGGGCTGAGCCCGGAGGATGTTCAACACCCGCCCTCAGGCTCTCACTTAGCTGACTGGCCAGGTGGTAGCACCCGGGAGAGGCAAAAATTTCTAAGTCTTCTCGCTCTGGGGTTAGGTCTCGTCACTCCCCTGCCAGGCTCCCACCTAGCTGGCGCGGCCGAGTCTCGATGGACATCGCTATGACCCTGGGGCTGAGCCCGGAGGATGTTCAACACCCGCCCTCAGGCTCTCACTTAGCTGACTGGCCAGGTGGTAGCACCCGGGAGAGGCAAAAATTTCTAAGTCTTCTCGCTCTGGGGTTAGGTCTCATCACTCCCCTGCCAGGCCCCCACCTAGCTGGCACGGCCGAGTCTCGATGGACATCGCTACGACCCTGGAGTTGAGACTGGGAGTTGGCCCGAGGAAAACACCAGGGTGCGAGCTCGCCAGTCAAGACGGCGAGCTCGGAATATCCTACCCCCCCCCTCTCTCTCTCCAGCTCGCTACTAAGGAAGCCCTGGTCCTGTCCCAGACCCAGGGGAAGGAAAGCGGCTCTCTCCAGCGAGCCTAGCCTCGCTCCAGCTAACTCGGCGAAAGACACGCCCTGATGTCTAAGGCGGATGCCGGCAACATCTTGACCCAAGCGTATTTTCACTTGTCTGAATTATCGAAAAACTAAGGCGAGACATGGCGGGGGAAGGTGAGGCGCGAGTAGGATATGGCGCGAGCACGTGTCCTAGGGATTCGCCGCGAGCACCGCGGGGGCTGGTCCTAACTCAAGACATTCTACAGGCGAGGTCGCTCTACCAAGCGCGCGGGTATAATATCGCAAGTGAGCTTAAAAAGAAGATAGTAGAATTGTGCAAAATATCTTTGATTCATCATTACAAGTTTACAAGGCCCGCCTCGGCAGGGTACAAAAAAAAGAGAGAAAGAAGAAAACAAAAGTTAACTCTCGCCCTCCCCCCTCGAGTGACGGTCCTACTCGTCACCAAGCCGAGCGTCCTTCTCCCTCACCCCGCAAAGAGCGAGTCGAAGCTATCTTCCTTCTCGCTGAGCGGGCTGGGCGGGAACAGGGTTGGCAGAAGTTCCCGGACGGTGACCTCCTCGCAGCCTTCCGCCAAAATCCCCGTCCCCCTCATGGCTTGTAGAAGACACTCGGCAGCCTTGACGGAGTTGACTCGCAGCCGCTCCGCGACATCAGACTCGCCAAACACCCGGGGCCTCTTGAAGGGGAAGGCCGGCTCGCTGGCGTCCGGGGGAAGGAGAGCGTCGGCTTGGCGGAGGACCTCTCCCAGGAGCCCCTTGTTCTTCTCTTTCAATTCCTCCACCTCCGCCCCCAGCCGGGCGGCAACAGCCTCCTGCTCCTGGGAATATGTCTTTTGCTCGGCGAGCTGGGCTTCCCGCTCAGCGAGCTGAGCCCGCAACTGAGCTACCTCGTCTCGCATCGCGTCAGCGGCTTCGGCGTCCTGTAAGGGTTAAAAGTTCAGAACACGCGCAGGAATAATCTTAAGCAAGGTAAATAGAGGTATCCAGTGATTACCAAGCCACCGACAGACTTCGCGAGTAGAGCGTCCGCGAGGCCGAACCGCCTTTCCGCGTCGACCGCGCTCTCCTTCGCCAGGTCGCGCTCCTGCTCGGCAGTCAGCAGGGCGTTGCTGAGTTGGAAGCCGCGGCGGACCATCATGTGATGGAGCTCGAAGGCCCGCAGGTGGGCCTGCATCCCCTCGTAGCCGAGCTGACTGGGGGTAAGTTTCTTGTACGACTCGGCGCTGTCGCGGCTGTAGAGGCCGAAGCCGAAAGCGAAGGCGTGGGCGGTGGGCGGCCGGCGAGCTCCCCAGGAGGGGGCGCGAGTAGAGACGGAAACTCGGTGAGCCCCCTCGTCCCACTTCAAGATGGGCTCGCCAGCCGCATCTTTGCTCTTGCACCCCTTGCCGAAGTTGGGGTGATCCTTCGGCAGACTGGACTCGCGGACGGCGTCCTCCCCGGTAGAATCGGAGGACGGCCCGCTCTTCTTCTTCCCCTTTCGGGGGGAGGAGGCTTCTTTCAACGGGCTCAAGGGCGGCTTGTCGGACAGAGCCTCCGGCGAGCTCATGAACTTGGTAGGCGACGGGGGAAGGTGCAGCCGTCCGCGCGAGACCACCTTCGCCCTCTTCTTCTTGGGAAGCGAAGGATCGGGGCGCGAGCTCGACCCCCCGGACTCCAAGCGCTTCTTGCCGAGGGGTTGGACTCGTGCTTGCTCCTCGCGACAAGCCGCTGCCGCCGCCCGGGCCAGCTCCAGAGGGTCTGAGAATATCCCCGGGTCGGCGAACGGCGGATGCTCCGGCAGAACCCGTTCCCCTGCAGAGAAAGACTTAGTCAAAAAAAAGGGGGAAAGAAGAAAATATATGATAAAGTTCGCGAGAGGGCAGAGCGAGATATACCTTCACCGGGGAGAACGGGTTGAAGCGAGTCAAGGCCGCGGCGGAGGAAGGCGACCTCGAAGTCCTTGTGGAGGAAGAACTTGTGGAGGTCGGCGTCGCTACCAGACAGGGAAGGAGGACGATATATGTCCTCGCTCTTCTGCAGGGGGCGAAAGGGGATGTTGCCGAGCTCGCCCTTAATGAAGACGAGCCGGGTCATCCAATTATGATTCTTGTTCGCCAGCTCGCGAACCTTGATGAAGGACCCGCCGAAGTAGGCGACCCCGTCGGGGGTAGCCTTGTAAGAGAACAACTTGCGGAACACCGCGAGGTTGAACTCGATTCGCTCCCGGCGAAGGAAGCAGGCGAACGCCACCATCATAGCAATGGCGTTGGAATTCAACTGCGCGGGCACCGCGCCGTAGTACTTCAGGATCTGGCGGATTTCTGGCCAGAGGGGGAGGCGCAGTCCCACCTCGAAGTGCGAGATGGGGAAGGCGAGCTCACCCTCCGGGAAGGAATTGATGGCCTCATGCTCGGCGGGCCTGCGAGCCTGGAAGCCGGGGGGGGACGAACGCCGCCGTGAACTCGGCGAGCTCCTCCTCTGTAATGTGCCCCTCGAAAAAGCAATGATCAACAAAGTGCTGGGCGCACTTAGACCGACCGTCCGCGTCAGGGTTGGTCTTGACCATGGTCGCAGAGAAAAGGGAAATCGCGAGCTCGGGAAGACAGAGACGAAGCAAAAATTCGAAAGCAATAAAGGCGTGCCTCGGGGGTAGGTGAGAAGGTCTATTTATAGAAGAAGGTAAAGAAGGGCGAGAGGGAGGGCGAGTCGGCCGATCGGTCCGGTCTCGCCGCGCCACCTCGCCACCCTCTCCTCGCAAGTCCTGCGAGCCGGCCAGGCCCCCGAAGGGGGAATTCGAAAAGACTCACCAAAATATTGAAAAAGCGTCTACATATACAAAGTGGTTGAAAAGTTGTTCCAAATTATTACAAACAGACCATTCGGAGCAAATAAAAGAAAAAATATAAATAAGGGCGCAAGGACCATGCGAGGGCGGGGGCGAGTACCGGCCGACTGACAGAGGAGCCGTTTCATTCTCCCCGGTCTCGCCGGCCCGCCGTCGCAGGCCGGCGCGCATGAAGTTCCCGAAGCCGCCCCATGTTCCTATTTATCACCCGCAGGTTCTCGTCAATTTTGTCCATCAGCACCAGGGAAGACGCCTCCTCGAACGCCAGGCTGACTCCAGCACCGTCCGCGAGACGCGAGCACTCCCACTGCAGCCTGTTGTTGTCCTTCCGCAGGTCGTGGAGCTCGCGCACCAGCTTCTTGAGAACCTTCCGCTCCCGTCTTGCGCGTTCAGGGCTGCCTACCTCGGAGTCCAGGAAGGCGTCCAGGGCGCTTGGAGAAGGGAGGGGCGAGTAAGGAGGTCGATCCACGGACTCGCCGTCCTCCGTCCGCCCGGGAAATTCTGGGTGAAAAACTGAAAGACGGTCAGAAAAGCAAATATCCACGGAACAGAAGAGCAATGCCGGAAACTTACCGCGCGAGCCTGGCTCCTCCGGGTTGGCGCGAGGAGAGAAGTGGCGCAGGTCCTTGCCACGCCCCGGCAGTTCTTGAGGAGCAAGTTGGTAGCCGGGAACAGGGATAATCCCGGCGCCTCTCCCCACGACCAGGGATCCAGGGGAGGGTTGCCGGGAAGGGAGGCGACTCGGCGACGCCGGCTCTCACGAGCCCGGCTCCTTAACCTCGGGATCCTGCCGTGGCGAGTTGACGGGAATGCTTTTGGCCCGAGGGGTGGATGCTTCGCCGCTGTTCTCCCGGTCGGAAGACAATTCCACTAGATTTTTAGCAGAAGAGCCAAGAACTGGCTGGTTGGAGGAACCGGCCCCGTTCCCCAAGGCGGCAGTAAAGTCGGCCAGAATGGGTTCGGCCCCCGGGGGAAGGGGCTTCGCCCGCTTGGCCGAGCCAAAATCGGCAAAACGGCGAGCAGGGGCCTCAAGGTTGGTCAGCCCTGCGGCCTGGGCAGCGATCTCCTCGCGGGAACGTGCGAGTCGCTCTAAGACTTCTTTGGGGAGCGGCATCTTATCAGAATTTGGGGAAGGGCAAAGGTCAGCCAGATGCGCAGGGGTACGTATATATAGCTACCTGTGGGGCCTACCAGAAGATTCCTTTTTGCCCCTGTCGCACTCGCCGGATCCTATGGGGTTGGATGTTTCTTTCCGAGCTTGTCCCAACCTCGCAAAGAGCGGGGATTATGTACAACCCCGTATCCCGCGAGTGGTCGACAGGGGTTGAACCGGCCGGCTCAGACCAACTTGGACCCAGTATGCCGAGCCTGAGCTCGGCAATAGTCGAGCTGAGCTCGGCGATGGCCGAACGAAGCCCGGCATGCCGAGACCGAGCTCGGGTGCAGGAACAGGGCTCGACGATAGTCGAGCCAAGCTCGACGATGCCCGTGCCGAGTTCGGTTTCTGATGGAGCTCGGCGATCGTCGTGCCGAGCCCGAGCTCGGCAATAGTCAAGCCGAGCTCAGCGGTAGTCGAGCATAAGTCTGCCGAGTACCTGCCCACCTAGGCCCAAGACGAGGCGAGTCAGGCCTCCTGCCAAGCGAGTGCCCCCTCAGGTCCAGCTCGCACCTCGGCCATGACATACCTTTACTATGTGGCCCCTTTTGGTTTGCCTGTAGTCCTCGAAAACAGTGAAGGTTGTATATTAGCAGGCCATCTTTTCCTATAAATAGGACCCAAGGGGTACCTCAGAAGACACTGACTAATTCTCCGGCCTACTAGCGCTTTCTGAGGTACCTTAGCCCGGCATTTGGCTAAGGAGGGGAAGCGCTCTAAGATCTTCCGGGTGTGTGGTGGGACCTCCACGCCGGGCCCTTGGTCTTGTCCTTGTTCCTTCTCTTTTTCTTTGTCATTTTCTTGCAGGAGTGAAGTAGGTGCGCGGCCACCCCTTCCCAAAGGGTCGAATTCCACAAGAGACCGGTTTTCCGGTTTCAACAGCATTTACATTGATTTACTTCATAAACTAGAGGTGGATCATGAACTTCAAGGGTCACAACGAACGACGACAAGAGAAGTTCTAGGGCTTACATTGTACATCTTAGCACAAGGAGGTTCCATTAGATTGGCGAAAGAGCGATTCCAACACTCGACTGAGACCATTAGTAGATATTTTTCGAAAGGACTTACATCACTTTTGTTACTGTCTGCTGAGGTTATAAAACCCATGGACCCTCAGTTCAGAGAGATTCCGGCCGAGATTAGATGTGATGCTCGTTACATGCCATTCTTCAAGGATTACGTTGGTGCAATTGACGGGACACATGTAGATGCGAGGATACCCGTAGAAGATCAAGTCCGGTACATAGGACGTCACGGCACAACGACGCAAAATGTAATGGCAGTCTGTGATTTTAATATGTGCTTTACATTTGCATTGGCTGGATGGGAGGGCACTGCTCATGATAGCCGCATCTTCGCACGCGCATTGAGAGATAATCGACTAAATTTTCCGCATCCCCCGCAAGGTACACAAATCAAAATTATTATAATCATTTAAAATTTTTTTTCCGCATCAGCCGTTTGGGTGTTTAACATGCCAAATAAATGCAGGTAAATTTTATTTGGTGGATGCTGGATACTCGTTGAAGATGAGTTATTTGAAGCCGTATCCTGATACACGATATCACTTGGCAGACTATGCCCGTGGTAGTCGGCCTGTTCATGGAAAGCAAGAACATTTCAATAAGGCGCATTCATCACTTCGCAGTGTTATCGAGCGTACGTTTGGAGTGTGGAAGAAGAAATGACACATTCTGAGCAAAATGCCACAATATACCTTCAAGAAACAGCGGTCCATAGCGCTAGCCACAATGGCTTTGCATAACTTCATTCGTAGACATCCTTCTCGCTGGGACCCTGAGTTTAATGCTTGTGATGCAGATGAGTCTTCTTACGTTCCCTTAGAGGATGAAAACCCTGCGGCAGAGGATGACATTGAAAGCGATGTGGGTGATGCTGCTGGAGCTGAATATATGTCTACGGTACGAGATAACATTGCCGAAGAAATATACATGGCGCGTCGGTAAAAATTCGAATCTTATCTGGTTAAATAATTTACAGTATTTAAATATTCATACCAATTGATGTGTATAAATTTTCTTCAAACAGGTGATCACAAAGGATTGGAGAGAGCAATCAACGGACGTTGGAAGACAATTTACATTTATCAGTTATTTTGTGTTATTTAGACATGTTTTTAAGAATGATATGAAAGACTCTTGATATCAGTTGTTTTTACTTACTCTCTGCGTTAAAATATTTATGTATTTTAAAGTAAAAAAAAAAACAGCTTCCAAAAGTTGTTCATCCAAACAGCTAAATTAGAAAATTGCTCTTCAAAGCGCACTTCTGCACAGAACACCCAAACACTCTGCAGCTTTTCAAAACTGTTCCCCAAAGAGCTATTTCAAAACAGCTCTATCCGGACAGCAGCTTTTTAATCCGCCAGAGCTGTCCGAAACAGAGCCTTAAGCTCTGTTTCGGGGGTCTTATTTTCACCTGTCAAGCAGTTACGACCGCATGAACCTGATCTTAATTAATGTCCCATTCTAGCTACTATCGGCGACGAGACACGTGTCCTGCAGCGGACGTTAGGAAACATTCAAACCACGACGGAAGCGCTGACAGCTGGCTGGGGTTATCAAACCAAGCGGCCCATTCCCTCGTCGTCTTTCTCCCGCCGATCTACTTCTGCCGCTTCTGCTCTATTTTATTAGGGTTTCCCATGGAAATGCGGATTTGCTTGGCTGATTGAGCCATTAATTCCAAATAAGTTCAGAGGACAGTGATTTACACGGTGGGCCGGCGTTCTTCGTTTGAACATCACTTTTCCCGTTTGATCTGTGCGCATTCCATTAATTGCTCATGTTTTTTCCCCTTTGATCTGCGCGCATGCTATTAATTGCTCATGTTTTTTCGTGATGAAGATTGAAGGCGGGCGCCGTGTTTTGTTGCAGAAAATGACGAGCAAATTGTGCTGCGGTGAGTTTGCAGATTTGCTTTCTCTTCTCACAATCATGCATGCGTGTTTCTTGATTTCTCTCTGAGCCTGTTTAAGGCTCCAGTTGGTTCGGCGGTGGCGGGTGGAAACGGAGTGTTCGAATCGGAGGGGGGGGGGGAGGTGGTTGCTACATACGGAGTTTTTTGGGGCGTTTCTCAAGGCGGGCGGGTGGAAACGGAGCAAACGCCGCCGGAGGTTCATTTGTTTACCCTCCTTTCGGCGGCGTTTGCCCAAAACGGAGAAGCGAAACGCCCAAACAAATAGAGCTTAAGGCTATATTTGGTTCGGCGGTGGCGGGTGCATCCGGTGGGTCGAAACGCCATTTTGGAACCGGAGGGGGAGAGGTGGGGGTCGAAACAGGACGGATCGGGGCCGTTTCCTCCTTACTGAAGGTGCAAACGGAGCAAAGGCCATCCGGTGGCCGTTTGTTTACCCGCCATCCGGCGGACATTTGTTTACCGCCGTTCGTCGGCATTTGCTCCAAACGGAGGCGGCGAAATGCCGAACCAAACGAAGCCTAACTATTAACACAGGAATTTATAACCCCTTTGCCTAAGGTTTTGTTTGCCGCAACGTTTTTGTTCTGACGAGTTTTGAAAAAAATGCATGTTTATTTAGGCTTTGTCTGCCGCCACGAAAAAAAAAGTTAGTTTTCAACATAAAAGTGGATGGAATTTGTTAGGTGAGATAAGGCGTTTGCGAACGATGGTTTGTAACCACCTCGATCATGACTGATACCCCGTGCCACGAAGCCTAATGCTTCGTTTGGCGTGGCTTATTTGCTCCGGTGAGTTTGGTAAAAAATGTTATTATGATAGAATGTAAGTTTGGCAAGACAAAGGTTTTGATGGTTGCCGAAAAAATAAACTAGTTTTCAGCAATTAATAGCATGCGCGAGGATAGAGTGTGCGGCTTTGGAGAGATCGGGGAAGCAACAGTGAGGATAGATCATTGATGAGGATAGAATGGAGGAACACACCTTCAATCTTGTATCGCCCTAGCTCTACGAGCGTGCCTGTACATCGGCGAATTTGAAAACCCTCATGGAAGGAATCAGACGGATGGATATCCTAGGAGGTAAAATGGACAGCCATGATTTATTCTATGGGCCTCACCGTAACGCCATTATACTTCGTTATATCTAGTATATAGATATATACACCCCATTACATGTTTTCCTATTTTTGGAGCTCAACCTTGTTGGCTGGTTGTGGCTTAACTTTAATATTATTTATAAGTTATTTTTTTGCAATTTTAGTTGTCGGTTATGTGTCTCATTCATATATTCGACCTACACTTTTGAAGCATTTGTTCTGCGTCATAAGTACATCTCTATGGTCTGATTGATGACCTTAGCCTGGCCATCTAATTACAGGTGGTACGCCGAAGGGAAGACGAATATATGAAACCCCCCCTCAAGAAGTGGCTAGTGAAACCCGCCCTCCAGAAGTGGCTAGTGAACACTTTGTTCCTATTTGATACATTACTCTAGGGAAGGTCATGTAGTTTAAAGACCTCCGCGAAGAAGGCTCTGGAAACTCCCTTCGTCGTCAACAACCGGCTCAGTGTTCTGAAGTGCGCTCTCTTCAAGAAACAGTCCACCACAACCAGGAGTATGGACTTTCCCTTGACCATCTATCTGCAATGTGTGACCCCCCCTCCAGAAGTGGCTAGTGAACACTTGTCCCTATCTGATACATTACTCTAGGAAAGGCCACGTAGTTTTAAGACCTCCGCGAAGAAGGCTCTGGAGACTCCCTTCGTCGTCAACAACCAACTCAGTGTTATGAAGTGTGCTCTCTTCAAGAAACGGTCCACCACAATCAGGAGTATGGACTTCCCCTTGGATGTAGGGATCCTCTTAACAAAACTCATTGTTATGTCGACCCAAATTTGTGTAGGAATCAGAAGTGGCTGAAGAAGGCCTACTTGAAGACGATGCTCCACCTTGTGGCATTGACAAATTGTGCAAGCAACATTGAAATACTGTACACTTCGCCTTAGTCTCTTCCAAGAGAAATTGGTGCCAATGCGACGGAGAGTCTTGTACACTCCTTTATGTCCTAAACCGTGGTTGTTGTCCACTGAATTAGTGATTAGGGAAGAGGTGGAAAACAAATACACCTGTCCCATGTATCAAACCAATCCGCATGCATCGTTTAGTGTGCAGGAAGTTGCCCATCATCAATCCACTGGCTGTGCTCCACGAGAATAGGAGAACCATGTGTTTCTAGATGCAGTTGAGTGAGGATCTTGGGGTGGGAAAGTAGATGGGAAGAGAACCCCGTCCTCATGGTCCCGACAAGAGAGTGTGGCGGCTGCGCGGTTCAAGGCACTGGCTTGTACTCCACTCTGAAATCGAAGCCCAAAAGCTTGCTCACCCAACGTTGTTGGGGAACTGCTAAGATGTTGCTCCAGTAAGTACATGAGACTAAAATGGTCTTTGCGGATAAGAAAGGATTGCCCCACAAGTATGCGCGTCAATGTTGCACCGCCTTGGACAGGGCAATCAACTCCAACTCACAACTCGAGAACTTATGATGGTGAGTTGTAGTTTTCTGACTGAAATAGGCTACTGGTTGTCTCCCTTGTTGTAGCACTGTGCCACATCCGTGCCCTGGTGCAAACCACTCGACGAGGAACTCTTGGGTGAAGTATGTCATATGAAGGACTGGGGCAGTGATCAAGGCCTCTTGAGGGCCTTAAAGGCCTTGGTGGCGAGGTTGCTCCATAGGAAGTCGTTCTTCAGCAATGCCACCTAGAGTTTAGAGATCTTGCTTTAACCCTGGATGAAACAATGGTAGTAACCCGTCAAGCTTAGATATCTATGCGCTCTTGTGGGGATTGTGGAACCGGCCATGTCGTCACCCTTTGACTCTTCTCTGGATTTGCTGAAATGTCGGTGTTGTGTATCAAAATTTCCAAACTGACCACACTGTCAGTCCTGAATGAGCATTTATCCCTTTTCAAAAGGAGCTGCAGTTGTTCCTCTCATGTCTTGCTATACACCAATATGTCATCAAAAAAGACGAGCATAACAACGTAAAAGCTTGCGAAATACCTCATTTAACAGGGTCTGCAAGGTGGATGGTGCATTGGTGAGCCCAAAGGGCATCATCACAAAGTGCCCCTGATGAGATCAATAAGTCATCTTCTCCATGTCAGCTGGGACCATGCGCACTTGATGGTCGCCCAAGCAAATGTCTAGCTTGGAGAATAATTTGGCTCCATGGAGCTCATCCAACAGCTCCTTCATGACCGGTATTGGAAATTTGTCCTCTTTTTTTGGCATTCAACTCTCGATAGTCAACGCAAAAATGTCAGGTACCATCCTACTTGTGTACCAAGAGGACGAGTGAGGAAAACAAAGAGACATTATGGCTAATGATGACATGTTGTAGTATGACACTGCAATGACGCTCGATCTCATCCTTCTAGAGGAAGGGGTAGCAGTACGACCGCTCCACATCAGGAGCTGTGTTAGTGGAAGGCATATATGGTGGTCTTGGCGGCGCGGTGGAGGTAATCCCCGAGGAGGAACCAAGGTATGCCCAAACTCTTATAGTAAGTGATCAAGTCCCGCGGGCGGGCCCCTTTTGGGGATAAGCAGAAATCTCGGTGTGAATTTCCTATTAGACTGCGACGCCATACAATTTGCTCACCTCCCTGCTACCATGTGACATCGAGGCGATCAAAATCCTAAGTCAAGGGGCCTAGGATGCACAACCATCAGACACCCAATACCCCTCAAAGCCCTAAAGGGCAATCCCCAAGAAGTCCACCGTCGAATGGTAACCCTCCACTACTATCGACACGACTCGACAGATACTCAAACACTCCATTGTATTCCCATTGGCCACCACTAAGTGAAGATGGTGGTGGCTCGTCACGTCATGGTGGAGTCGTCGGGCGGCATTCTCGCTAATGAAATTGTGTGTACTCCCTCTCCATGAGGGCAACCAATAGGTGATTGACAATGAGAATCGGCATTTGAAAGGCTTCCCCTTAGCGTGGTTGTCTATGGCATGGAGGGAAATCTCAGGGCGCCCAGGACTGACCTCCCCCCCTTCCCCCCGATAAGCCGTTCACCTCCAAAAAGAACATGCATTTGCACTTATGGATGGGCGAGTATGGCTCACCGCAATTGAAACATTGCCCCTTAGCTCTGCAGTCCTCCGTCTCCTGTGAAGGTAGGCGACGTTTGGTCGACTGCAGTTCACCCGCTTTCCCCCTAAGAGGGGAGCTGATCACGGGGTGTGATGATGGTCCTAATCCTGGGGAGGGCCCTTTCCCTCCTCGTTGGCACCTGAAAGGTCGATCCATTAGTAACGATTTTTCAGGCTCATAGCAATGATAAGGTTAGCAGTGTCTAAAAATCCACGTCGAGGCAAAGACACTTATGGTGGCCCATTGTAAAAATGGGCACCTGGTGTGTTTGGGGAAATGATGGAGCATGTGCTCGAAGAACCTGAAATCTTTCCAAATACTCATCGATGGAGCCCGTCTCCTTGAGGGAAACGAGGCCTCCAATGCGATTGCCTTAGAGAGTTGGTTCGACGTGGATGTGGCAGTTACTCATGAACTCTTCTCATGTCAGATGTGGTCTCTCCTGCTGTAATTGCGAAAAACATAGCTGGGAGGACCATTAGATGGAAGATGTTACATTGATCCAGTCTTCCCATAATGTTGGTTGGTTCCTAAAGAACTACTCACATTGTGTCAGCTATGTCAAGGATCTTTTTGGCAGTTGATGATCGAATAGTCCTTCTTTACGTAACGGGGTACGTCGCTTCTACCTTCAGAATGGTGGCTATGAAAGTTTGTTGGGTGATGATTAGAGGACCCCTCGTGAGAGAAATCCGACGGGGGATTGGGATTGATGTAGACTGTGAAGGTTTTTAGGGGGGTCAAATGCTTCGTCTTCATTTTCTCTAACATCACCATCACTTGGGTCACAGAGAGGTGTTCGTCCTCCATGGAGTTCCGCTTCTTTGATCCCTAAGAACATATAACGGTGATGGGGATAACCGGAATTTGAAGGGAGACCGACGAGGTGGGTGGAGTATTCGTGCGTGGGAGTTGTGAACCGAAGGGGGGAAAGGAGTTGGGCTTCGTATTGGGAATTAAGAGAGAGAGAGAGAGATTTTTTATTAAAACATGCATAACTTTTCAACCCCCCTTTCTGTCTCCAAGTAAGAAGGAAAAGTAATACAATTAGATGTTCCCAAAAGCTCATCGCTAAGGCGACTTACATGACTGCAGAAGACATAAAAGAACGCTCTCCTAGTACGTGTGCGCCGTGGTGCTGTGGCGATGATAAGTCGTACCCCAACGCGGGTCCGGAACAAAGGACTTCCCTTGATGTGTAGTATAGATACCGATCACAAGGTTAACGTTTGATCTATAATATATCTAACCATACGTAGGACATTTCAATATAAGGTGACCGTTAGTAGATATACCTATAATTAAGGCCTTCTAGGACCCGGTTCCTTTGTCTCTTCTACTGAATCTCTTACATTTTTCCACCTTTTAGGCTCCGTTTGAGAGGACTTATTTTCACCGGTCAAGCGGTTACGACCGCATGAACCGTACCTTAATTATGGTCCGATTCATGCGGTCGTAACCGCTTGACCGGTGAAAATAAGTCCTCCCAAACGGGGCCTTAGTCATGAGTTCTCTGACCAAAGTACTGATTACAATTCCTTTGCATGAATAGGTTGAAATGAAATACCTGTGAAGATAACTGATCTTGTTGCCAATAACAGCAAAACAGCACAATGGAAACCCGCAAGCGCCGCCTTCTTCAAAGCTGCGGAAATTCATTCCTCGTGATGGCGCGCCGGGCTTGCGGTTTCACCAAGAACCTCGGTGGCCCGCTCGGTCTTCTCGTCCGCTCATTGTCTGCCGTCGTCAGCCCAACGCTGTATCAAGTTGAGCACCGCTGTCTGCTCACCCTATCGTTTGTCGACGAACGTATCCTCGCCGCAACCGAAGATTTTGCTGTCGCCATTTACCCGCCGTCCGCTACCCTCTTCAAGGGTCTCGACACCCTCACGCTTCTCGTGGAATCTGCCCCGAAGAAGTTTGATGACTCCGTTGAGTTTATGACTGAATTTCTTTGTGAGATTCCGCCCGTCAACTTGGTGATGAAGCGCTTTCTTAAGTGCAAAACGGAGGAGGAGATCAATGCGGTCGATCTCGAACTCACGTCAGCGTTGCCGGAGAAATCCGAAGGGGAGAGATGGGATAAGGTGGCTGAAGTTAAGAAGCCGGTGAGTAAGTGCGAAGAGGTCATTGAGGCGGAGGAGAAGGAAGCCGCAGAAGAGCGAGAGAAGAATAAGATGAAGGGTGGAGAAATGGAAGATGAGAGTGCTGCAATTCTGGAGCTTTTTGATGTGGGATGGCAGGCTAGACCACTTGGAGGGTTTAGAAGAGCCTAATTACATGTGTTATATAAAGATTAATTACTGAAAACTATCTTATGACTTTGAATAATCACCAGAACTTTCTCTCTAACTTCAAAAATTACCAAAACCTCTCCTCAGGTTTTTTTTTTAAACAAAGTAGAGTTTTTTTGGTGTGCATGCATTGTAACAGTGAATGCTTGAAGGTGAGGTGTGTTGATTTTTAAAGTTAGGGGGGGGGGGGAATGGGAGGTGCGTGTGATTTTTTAAGGGCAATGTTAGTAGCACCCCTCTATTGGTTAATAGCACCCCCAAAAAATCAAAATAACACATTGAAATGACTGCTAATAGCGACTTCAGGGGTGCTATTAACATTGCCCTTTTTTAAACTTAGAGATAAAGGTGGTTGATGAGAAGTAGAACTTGTAATTATTCTAACTTTCAAGAATGTTTTGGTAATTATTTCTCAGTCTCAGTGTAATTATATATAGTGAGAGAGAAAGAGAATTATTTATGGGGACCCCCTCAAAGTTTCCATAATTACAGTTTGCACCCCTCTTACTTTTGAAATTACAAGTACCCCTCTCAATGTGTGCACTTCATAGCAGTCATGCACGAAAAAACTCGTGAAGATTTACACTAAGGTGGTACTTTTATGCATGGGTGTTATGAAATGTAAACATCTGAGTGGAGGTTTTGGTTATAAGTTATAGTTCTTGTTGCGGCCAAACTCGACGCCCCGGTCGGATCGGATTAATTTAGACCATCTTAGTTCACGGAGCGGTCGAGTGTGCACACAATTAATGAGAGAGAAGGTGTACACCCGATGTTTTGACGTGGAAAAACCTCTTAATTTGATAAAAAATCACGTGAACGGGTCTGTGCCGGTTGAAATTCACTATCTGTTTGCGATTTCAACTTTCTTGGAGAATTGAGAGCGACAGGCCGCTCCTTGTTACACTTTGGAGGTGAGAGAAAGTTAGTTACTCATGGCAGACAACACACTACTCCACGCGAGACTGTTTGCTGGGGAATTGTGGACGAGCGGGGTGCTTGTTGTAGCAGAAATTTCCCTCTCGTGGCTTGTTCGTGGACTTGGGCAGATTTTGATGATGAGACGATTGCTTGCGAGTGGCTCGAAGAGAGCTTGAAGATGGCTTGAAGGTGGCTCTGGGTGGGACGGCCCCCCGCCGGCTGGGATGGCCGGTGGGAGCACCGCACCCAGTGGTGGAACTAGGATTTTGAAGTCGCACGGACACAATTTAAGTATTGTCAATTTTGGGGGTTCGGGGGACAGCGCACCATGATCGGGGGTTCGGGAGTAGCGCCCTCGTTTTTTTTTTCAATTAAGGGGGCAGCCGGCTATCTATTAAATTGGGGGAAAACAGTTATTATATGCAGTTAATATTAATGTGGGCTACTGTATGAATAATTGGGTTTAAAACTTTGATTTTTGAAAATAAATGGCTGGCTAATTAGACATAAAAATGTTTTGAAATCCATAGAACATTTTAAGAGTATCTTCTATATTTGAAATTCTAATTATGGAAATGAAACTAGAGATTAAGAGTCATTAAAAGCATCCACTGAAAGCAATAGAAGAAGAAGAAATTATCAAAAGTTATGATTTATTATGATTTCACAGTAGGGGTTATGATTTAGCAATAGAAGAAGAAGAAACAAATCGGGGGGCAAAAATAGAGCAGTGGCTAGGACCTGGGGCAAAAACAGAGCAGTGGCTAGGGCAAAATCAAAAGAAGAAGAAGAAGCCTGAACCTTTGGGTTGAGGAGGCGGAGGAGCAACGGGGATCGGTGGACTCGGGAGCGGACTTCGGGAGCAGCAGCGATGGATAGTCGGGAGCGGAGCCGGAACGAGATCGGCAGCCCTAGCGGGAGCGGAAAAAATCGGTCGGGCACGTGCCCTACCGTGCCCAGATGTAGTTCCGCCCTTGACCGCACCTGCAGTCGTGGGCATACAGCTGCATGGTGCGGCTCCCTAGCCGGCCGGAATCCGGGCCGCCGGCGGCGGGAGAGGGGGTCGGCCCCGGTGGTCGGCCCCCGGACGGTTCGGGGAAGGTAATCCCGCGCGCGCGGATCGAGCGAGAATGCGTGCGCCGATCGCGCGCCCGACAGTTCCCCCATAATCCCCATTTAGATGGTGGAATCATGGGGGTATTGGGTTAATCACACCCCAAATGCATTATAAAACAGACCTGACTCCCGTCAGTTTTTTAAATGATCGGTCTATAATCCATTACTCCTAATTAAATTAAGGACAAAACTACACATACATAAAAATCACAAAAAATGGGACCAAAACATAATAAAATATATTATTTGTCATTTTTCACACACCTAAAACACACAAAAAGATTGGGGTCGGATTATTTTATTGTGTGTGAGACTCACTTTTTGTGATTTTTAAGTATACTTTAAGTGTGTATAAAATTATCCTTAAATTAATATCAACCATGTCTGCAATTGGCATGGCGGCAATGGTTGTGAGTAATGTAGCTATGAACTGTTCATCGAGAAAAACTTCATCCATAACCTTTTTATGTTCAACATGAGTTTGTTTTTGGGTGACCGCTACAAACAAAGACTATAAGTATCCAAAAAACAAGGAAGAGAAAAAAAAATTTAATTTCATTTATCTGCCTTAAAAAGTAAATCGCCACTGTGCAATGTGAAATATACACATTTTATGATGTCGTTTTATACTGCCCCTCATAATATTATTAAAATAAAAGGATCGCCCACCGTGGGGCTCGAACCCACGACCACAAGGTTAAGAGCCTTGCGCTCTACCAACTGAGCTAGACGGGCTTCTATTTTTTAATGTAATATTTTATTTATTTTAACAAGAAAAAGCACTGTATTTCAGTACTGTTATACATTTCTGCCTACTACCTACTGTATTTTTTCATAAAAATAACTTTTTAGTACGGTTATTAATGAGTATCCAACAAATCAAAGCGATAAGTTTGCTACATTAACCTTATCATTTTTAAGTGTGTGTGCTTCTGCACTCCGCTCATTAGGGCACGTTCTTACGCCCTCCTACTCATTAGAACCCGCTCCACTCTTTATTGCACGACCGTTCGCTCCGTTTTTCAAAATGAGCCTCGTGACAGCCTCCATAACACATTGCCGAGGGCCGACCTCTAGGACGCACTCCCGCATGCATCACTCTAAAAGATGCACTTGACACATACAATCATAGGAAGATTCTTTTAACATTGTAGAATGAGATATGGTTTGTAACACCTGCAAAATCAGGTGTGTGATCTCTACCCGAGCATAGCATAACATTTCTATTTGGAGGGATTTATTTTCACCAGTAAAGCGGTTGCGACCGCATGAATCAGACCTTTCACCGGTAAAGCGGTTGCGATCACATGAACCGGATTCTAATTAAGCCCCGATTCATGCGGCCTCAATCGCTTAATCGGTGAAAATAAGTCCCTCCAAACGAAGCCAAAATCTTCGATACTTTTCGTCCGACCTGCGAAGAAACATTTTCCAATCGAGCGTTCGTGTCGATGCCAAGGGAGATTTATCTCTTTCTTGGCCTGCATTCCCTCAAGACATGGGAGTTTATCTCTTTCTTGAAGATTTTGGAAATAATCCCCGTGGGGTCTAATTTCAATTCTAACTCTATGGGTTCTGTGGTGTTAATAATTGTAATTTTTATGGGCTCTGTGATATTAATAATTTAATTTTTATGTTAATAATTGTATTTTTAGTGAAAAATCAATTATAATTTGCATCGAATAATACATGATGTAGCTAGATGTATTAATACATTATATAAATAAATTAAAAAAAATAAAGTATAATAAACACACGAGTGATGTGCATGGGTGTGGGTGAAACCCGCTTGGATACAGGCGAAGACTGCTTCGATGTGGGTGAAGCTTGCCTGATGGATGTTGACACTCGTCGAATGTTGTCTCCTGCCGAATGTTGCCGTCTTCCAAATGTTCCGCCCTGCCAAATGTTTCACCCCGCTAAATGTTGTTTCCCTTTGTATATTGTTGTCCACCGAATGTTGTTGGCCACACTAATGTAGCCTCCCGCCGAATGTTGACACTCCCCGAATGTTGCTTCCCGTCGAATGTTGTCGTCTGTCGAATGTTTTCCTGCGCCGAATGTTGTCTCTTGCCGAATGTTGTCCTGCGATGAATGTTGTCGCCCGCCGAATATTTTCCATGTGAATGTTGCTCATGTTGTCTCCCGTGGAATGTTGCTGTCCCCCAAATGTTGCCTCCCGCCGAATGTTGCCGCATGCCGAATGTTCCACCCCGCCGAATGTTGTTGTCCTCCGTATATTGTCGTCCACCGAATGTTGTCGGCCACACTGATGTAGCCTCATGCCGTGTTAACCCAAAAATCGGCGATCTCTCCCAAGGTAGCTAACTCGTAAGTCGCGGCCTTCCCCAAGCTCCCCATGGAGGTCGCGACCTGTCTCAGCCCCCTTTTCTGGGTCAGGCGGATAGACTTCTCTATCCGCTCAGGCCGCACGGCTAGGGCAGTCTCCCCAGTCTAACCGCCCGGGTCGCGCAACAGCCGTTCGTTCCGTAGGGGCTACAGACTGCTTCCACAGTCCGCCCCTGCAGGCCGCACGGTTAGATCGGCTAACCGCGCAATGGTTCTCTCTATTCAAACAGGTGTGGACTACCCGACTAGGTGGCGGACTCGCATTGCTATCCGCCCAGACCGCTCGGTAACCGCATGCTCAGCAGGAGGCGTGATCTGCTCTTCAGCCCGCTCCTGCAGGTCGCCCGGCTAGCAAGGTTACGTTATCGCAGAAGACCACCCTTTCTATAGGTGTGGACAGCTCTCCGCTACATCCCAGTCCGCCAAGAAGTAGTTGACCTGCCTCCAGGTCACCCAACAGAAGGCGACAAGCTTCAGGTCGCCTAAAAGGCGACAACTCCTCAGGTGGCCCGAGCGACAAGCGTCAGGCCGCCCAGCAAGGGCGACAAGCCTATCCATCCAGCATGAGACGGACTTCAGCAGCAGAGGTGACCTACCCTTCAGTTCGCCAGCAGGTGGCGAACTCGGTCTCAGTCTGCCTGATGATGGACTTTGCTGCAGGACCAACAACTCTTCACTAGACCGCACAACACAACGCGGATTCAACTCCAGCCCGCCAGAAGGTGGCGAGCTCACTCCTCCAGTAGGGGCGATCTTCTCCTTCTACCTCCTAGAAGGTAGCGAACTTGCTCCATCCAACAACAGAGGCGGACTCATCTTGTCCGCCGCGAGCTAGGCGGACTCATTATGATGTCTGTAGGAAGCACTTCAGCTTCCCAGCGCCGACTTCTTCTCAGTAGTCGGCGAGCTGCCTCTTCAGTCTGCAGCGTGTCGCGGACTCAATCGTAACTCATCGCCCTACCGGGGGTAACGTTACCAGGACCGTCTCCAACCCGGGCCTATAAATAGGCCCCCATACCTCTCATTTTGGGAGACACGACAGACAGGACAACCAAGGGCCAACCAACGCAGCAAACCATGTGACCACAGTCTTTCTGTCCGCCAGTGCGGCTCGCGGACTAATCATCTGTCCACACGGTTAAGCCCTTTCAACCTGTTTCCCGACCTTGGTTTCAGTGACCTTAGTGGTCTTCTCCGCTTGATCGCGCAGTCTGCTCGGCTTAGAGTAGCGAGTTGCGGGATCAGCTGTCCGCGCGGTCTGCCGACCTCTTTGGTCAAACCGCGCGGACTCTGACACTTCTTTCCTCAAGCCGCGCGAACTCTGCTATTGCCGCTGCCAGCGACCCCCCCCCCCCCCTCTCTCTTTCACCCTCTCAGTCTCAGCCATCAAAGCTAACTGTCAAAGTAACCGTCTGCTCGACAGTTTCTCATCAACCTTCCCTGTTATCCCCCGCATCCTCATCAAACCTCTCCTCTATCCCCGCAATCTCTCCACCTCACTCGCAAGATCGAACACCCGTTATCTACTGGTGCACCCATTTCCCGCATCAATTGACACCCGTCGAATGTTACTGCCCGTCGAATGTTGCAGCCCGCCAAATATTATCGCCCGCCGAATATTACCGTTAGCGGAATGTTGTCCTGCATCGAATGATGCTGCCCGTTAAATATTATCTCCGACCGAATGTTGTCTCCTGCTGAATACTGTAGCTCCCACCAATATTGCCCCTCCGAATGGAGAAAATTGTAGGTGGATTACTCCCATGTATTTCTAGGTGGGAGATGTGTATTTACCGTATGATCGAGCATTTAACGACCGTATCTGTTAGAGATAGGTCGTATCTGTTGGAGATACAACCGTATGTACCGCGCATCGATACGGCCGTATCTCGGCCGTTAATCCTTATTTAACTGCAGATCTCGGCCGCATCTCCCACCTAAAATTGCATGAGAGTGTACCTACAATTTTTTTCCTCGGAATGTGGGGGCGGGGAAGAAGATGTATATAACTAAGGCTCCATTTGGGGGGACTTATTTTCATCAGTCAAGCGGTTACAACCGCATGAACCGGATCATAATTAAGACCCGGTTCATGCGATCGTAACCACTTGACTGGTGAAAATAAGTCCTTCCAAACCGAGCCAAGCAATTCTTCGAGATCGCACGTCGCATTCCCCCGTGAAAACGCCGATAATTCCAAACTAGGGTTTCCCTCTTGAACCCCTTCTCCCATTTTCCCGTCTTGTACGTTCTTCCACTTCCCCAGCCTTTCTTGCTGCATCTCAACGTCTTCACCATAATCCAAAAACCCAAGCTCAGGAGGCGCATTTGACGGTCTTGTTCATCCGTCAACTCTTTCTCCGCCGCGAACCGTCGTGAATTAGGAGCCCCACCGTGTTTTACCCTGAGGCAGTGCGAGTGGGGTGATTCCTAACCTTTGATCTTATTTATTGTCGATTTTTTGGGTATATTTTTACCTCATTCCCTTCAAATTTCATGCCGTGCTTCTTTTCTTTTGCCTGATCATCCTGAAACTATAGTTTTTAGCTAATCATACAGTTTATAATTAAACAATAGATTTTCTCTTCATACAACTGTTCCCACGGTGATTGGAGAAGATGAAATTCTTATATACTATGATACTATGCCTCAATAAATTTTTATTTGTTATGCTAGCTGCTGCACAGCTTGTGCTGCAGAGTTTTATGGTGATAGGAGAAGATATCTACTTTGTTAAGCTAAACCAAATTAAATAGCTGCTAGGAATGTGGATATACTGTAAGCAGTGTTCTGCACTTTTTTGGGAGGGAGAATGAGAATTCTATCATGAGTTGTTTCCTCATTGAGCGTAACGGGTTATATCTCGTAAGGCTCTAATGGCTAGTTGAACTGTAATGGCTCTGTAAAAGGGGGGCCATATTGTATTAGTTGGGATTGAATGAAATATTATACTATGTTCTGTACATTCGAGTCGTCTCCTTAGGTAGATTTGAATAGGTGTCGTACAACTAGTTTTAGGAAATAGATTCTGAAGGTTCTGCCTTCATCCCTTTTGGCGTCGGCAGCCTCCCGACGAATCCGTAATGGCTCTAGGCCGTTACATTGGTGCTCTCGTTGATAGCCTGATTGACGAGTCTTCCCGACACACATCAATCAGGCGTTGGCTGGAGCTAACAACCACGGTAAAGACAAGAACAACCTTCCTTTAGTTCCTAAAGATGATACCCATCCAGAATCGGAACCACACCAAGGGTCCTTTGACATGCCGATGGAGTTCTGTTCGACAGGAGATTCATGCAATGGAGTAGTGCATGGAAGAAAGAATGAGTCGGGAACTTCAGTCTTTCCAAAAAGGACATACATCATCAGTTCTCCGATGTCCAATGTTTCTATCACAACTAACCATTAAGTTCACAAAGAAAGATAAAGAAAATGTGCCATCCCGGTTCTAGGCTCAAAATAATATGGGAGGTTCTTCTTCATCACAACCCGACATCCATGAGGCAACCCAATTTCCTAATCCGGCCTCAACCGGGCAACCTCTTACGGGGAAACCACTCATCTTTTCAAAATTTGACAAAAGCACAAAGGCATTCAAAGTCATACTACCCCCCCGATCTACATTCCAGAACGCAGTCCGACAGGGATAGAAGGCAACATTCCCCACTGGCTCTGCAATATCCACAACGTCCTCAGCCGTGTCAGACATCATGGGACGAGTTTTAAAGTCCTTCACACTGCCTCCCTCCTCATAATGTTCATTCATCATTGGAGCAATTTCAGGAATCACACTATCCAAATTATCAAGGGGATCAATCCTGACACTACCCTTAGGAATTGTACAATCTTAAACCGGTACCACTACTACCACAGATTCATCACCATATCCAGCTAAGCTACCATTATTACAACATTCAACATCACAAAATACATCCAGATTGCCTGACGCTCACAACACAACAAATTGACACAGCTCTCCACAACTACAAACTAAAGCCACTACTCAGAACAAGAGGAAAAAAAAGACTTACTGGAACAATGTCACTTCAGCAATGGGGAAAACTCCAACAACGCGCTATCAGGCTTCAAAGACATGACCGTCTTCCCCGCCAAAGGATAGAAGATCGTTTCCCTTCCCAACCACCGAAGTCAGATTTCTAGCTTCCAACATTCGTCTGAAATCGATAGCTCCGTTCCGGCCTTCCTCTCAGCTAAACCCGAACTCTCTACTCATCATAAGGGATAACTATCCATAATGGTGATGTTATCGGCTTAAAGCCTCGACCGAGGGGGACAATTTTTGAGACAGTCTGGGAGTGTAGCGGAGCGCTATACCAGATCAATGTTTTAGGCTCATCATAGTTTAAAGATAGGGATTAGATTGAGCCACGTGAAAAGCATATGCAACGAAATAGTAGAACCAAAAGAGCCTGTTGAAGAGAGGGACAACTGATGGTCAAGCCAGCTAATCACTTGTAAATAAAATATTGCATAGACAACTGGAGGTATCAGAAAATTGTACCATTAGTTGTATTCTTTTTTAAATACCGTAGGGTATTGTAAACGAGACGATTTGATTTCATAAAGAAAGACAAAGAAATTGTGTCGCTCCGGTTCCAGGCTCAAAATGATACGGGAGGTTCTTCTTCATCATAGCACGACATCCTTGAGGCAACCCAATTTCATAATCCAGCCTCTCTAGGCAACCCCTCACAGGGAAACCCCTCAACTTTTCAAGATTTGACAAAAACACAAACATTCAAAAGCACACTATCCCCCAGATTTATCTACCATAACGTAGTCTGGCAGGGATAGAAAGCAACATTCTCCACGGCTCGGTTTTCACAATTGTGTGCCTCATGACAAGCCTTCATTCTGAATCTTTGGACGCAGAGCAGCAAAAATGAACAAGTTCTTAGTTTTTCAAGATCCACCTCGGTGTTTGATAATGACCCGATGCATCCTCCGTCGTATTCAAATTTGCATAACGTCATCATGCGTTGGGGATCTTTTGTTATTATGCATTTATTTATTGTCGTGTATTTTTTCAGGCACTTGTTTTATTTAAAATTGTTTGGCTCGTCGGCTTGACCATCCAAAAAGACCTCGAATAAAAAAGTCCGGTAATTTTATTAATTAGGGCGGTAAAGGTCAATGCTCTGGATGCTGAATGAAGGAAGCATGATTATGTGCACATAAATCAAAATGGATTCTTGGGTCTGCTCTCTCTGATGTCTTTGGCTTTGATTTGAGGGCATGATTCCGCAACAAACGTGACGGTATAGGGGGCCACTATTTCAGTGGTATCTGTGAGCAATCACTTTGTGCATTTATTGTCAAAGGTTAGGTCGTTCTCCTCTGAGAGAAGCCACTTTGTGCATAGTGCCAAAGGTTAGGTCTGTTTCCAATCTTCCCCCGCCCATACCCCCAATGATTGGGGACTATATGGGTTCTGTTGTTGTTGTTGTAGGGCGGTAAAGACAAGCATAAATCATTTTAAGTAAGCATAAGATAATTGGAGAAAATACCCCACAAAAAAACTAAATCAAAAATATTATTTGAAAATATCCTAATTATAGACCTATTCTAAGAGCGTGAAGAAAGAATTGAAAAAATAAAAAGGAATTGGAAATAATAAGAAAATAAAAAGGAATTGGAAATAATAAGAAAATAAGAAGGAATTGGAAAATCCCCCTACTGGTTACTGCCCTATTTTAAGAGCATGAAGAAGAAGGAAGAGGGCAGCCAAGATAGAAGCAGGGAAACGACGACTCGTTTCTCTGCCAGGTCCGACCTACCACCATCATTCCTGCCGACGCAACCGCCCAGCCGCTGCACCCGCATCACGATGAAGACAAAAAGGGGTTCAGCTGCTCCCTGCTGTCGCCCTCACTCTCGATCTCAACAGACGAAGCTCCGACGCAACAGCGCCTCCAGCCGGGAATTCGGCCACTACAAAACGAAGCCCGCCGACGTCGTTGCAGTTTGACACCATCGTCTGCCTTCTAATTGATCCGCTGACGCCTCCTACTTCCACCAGCGGACCGCCCGAGACCGTGCTACTCACAGATTGTTGTCGACCGCAATCTCTCTTCCCGACAATCTGTCTACGAAAGTCTTTTCTTGACTGTTGCGCCGCTGATTTGGATTAGGCTGACAATCCTCTGGGGTAATCTCTGGGTAACCCACTCCGAGTTCATTTAGCCTAACTTATGCAGTCAATTAAATGACTTATGTTTGCCTCGAACGTTCTAATAATTAATTTCCGTTATTCCATAAAATATTGCGGGTTATGTTTGTGGTCGATCAAATCTCGCTACGGTTCAAATCGTTAGACGCCGAGGAATATTTTTATACGACTAACAATTTTGCTAAAGTTCAATTTTAAGAGTAGTTTTGCGCGCAAAACTTCGATTTGGCCCCTCGACCCATTTTAAAAATTGAAAACGGTCGTATAAAATCATCGTATTTTCAAAACCCTAATTTTATTCTGCATTATGATCGTTCTTGGTTTTCTTCCACCGCTCGTTCCTATTTTGAAATGTTGCCGGACTCGCGTCTTCAATCTCTACCCTCCAAACACTAGTGGAAGATGCCTCCAATAGCATAGACGCATCATTTCAATGGATCAAGGATACAATTGATTTGAGTCTCCAGAATTGGCATAAAAAGATCATTCCTCTTAAGAAAAAAAATCCAAGAATACTCTTCAATGGATCATCTGGCCATGCAGATTGGTTCTTCTACCACTCGTCCCGACTTTGTTTTACATTATTGGAACGCTCCCTTCAAGACGATTGGGGACGATTACTAATTGGATCCACCAGCCTATTCAACAATCTTCCTTCGTGTCGATGTTTAAGTGACAACACTCCAAATCTAAAGTCATAGTGGGCACTCCTGCTCATGCAACTTGTTGGAAAAGCGCATGTATAGAGGCCCATGATGGAGCCCATTTGTTTGTTTCTTCTTCTCTTCTTTTTAGTCCCACATCATGTATAGGGATCTCTTCTCTCTTTCTCCCTCCTATAAATGTGTATTCATACCTTGTATTTGATTATTGAGAAAGTATATACAAGTTTGAGGTTTTGTCAACATGGTATCAGAGGGAACAGGTCCTCCGTGCGGTTAAATCCTTTTCTAATTGCGACTTCCCGTGCGGTTAAGCCCATTTTTAACCACAGCTTCTCGTGCGGTTAAGTCCTCTCTAACCGCTCCTCCTGCTCTCTCTCTCGTGTCTTCCACCTCCCCTTCTTCTTCTTCTTCTTCCTCTTGACCCTTTTATAACTCTCTTTGTCAGGTGGGGCCATTTCCCTTTTTCCCTCTAACCGCGTGGTTTCTTCCCGTCCACCCTCACCTTGTCTACTCGTTGCGGTCTCCTTGTCTACTCGCCTTGCCACCTAGTTCTCGCCTTCTCGCCGCGTGCTTCTTCTACCCGACTTCTCGCTGCTCTCCTTTCTTCTTGTCGCGACTTCTCTTAGTCGATGCGGCTTCCCTAACTGCTGCGGGCTCCGCATCTTGGTCGCGACATCTTTCCTTGCCGATGGTGTGCTCACCGTGACCGTGCGGACTTCTCGCGCGGTTTCTTCTCTGCTTGGTCGCCGCGGTTTCCCTAACCGTTGCGGGCTTCGCATCTTGGTCGCGACATCTTTCCTTGCCGCTGGTGTGCTCACCGTGACCGTGCGGACTTCTCGCGCGGTTTTTTCTCTGCTTGATCGCTGCGACTTTTTTTATCGCTGCGACTTCTCCTCTCTGGTGCGGGCTCCGCATGTTGGTTGCTGCATCTTCCTTGCCGTTTGTGTGTTGTCACCGTGACCGTGCGACTTCTCCTCTTATCTAGTCGCGGCGGCTTCCCCTCTCTACCCTCTCCGCATCTTGTTCGTAGCCTCTTCATTTCCTTGCCGCTGGTGTGTTGTCACCGAGACCGTGCGGTCTTCTCGCGCACTCTCCTCTTAATTCGCTGGTCTTCTTGCCGCCAATCTATCCTCCTGACCGCCTTACCATGGGTTCATCTCTTGATTCTACCGGACAGGCGGCTTCCTCTTCTACAGACCGCCTAGCCCTTGTCCCTGAACTCCGGGATCAATTGCAGATCACCACTATTTCTTTAGCCGGGAAGAAGAACTTTGTGGAGTGGGTGCACTCTGTTCGCTGTGTTCTTCAGTTCAAAGGCTTTCTAAATCACTTGACTCAAGCTGTTCCCGCTGCTCCTACTGAAGACTGGTTGCGCAACGATGGTCGAGTTCAGACTTGGCTCCTCAACTCCCTTGATGACGAACCTTATCGTCTAACCATGTATCACGAGACGGTTAAGGCGATGTGGGACGAGCTCCATTCTCTCTATTCCGTCAAAGATAGTATCCAACACCTGTATGAAATCATAACAGATCTTCAGACTTTTGACGTTGGCGGGGCCGCCGACCTCACCTCCTTTGTTACTCGGGCCAAGACTCTGGTTGAATCCTGAATTCAACATCAGCCCCCCTACGATGGATCTTGCTGCCCAACATGCCCAAAAAGAAGTCGTCGGTGTTGCCATGATGATGACTCGTGTCCCGCCTCATCTTCAGAGTGTTTGGGCTCAGATCCTCTCCTCTGCTGCTACTCTGTCCCTATCTGATGTGTGCTCCATGTTGCTGAAGGTCTCACCAACTCCTGACTGTTCTGGACCTCCGTCACCGGCCCTCCTTCAACAGATTTCTGCGCCCTTACTGCCTTTCCCTCCTCCTGCTCGTGGGGGACGTTCAGGTTCTCGGGGCAGAGGTCGAGGTGGCCGGCCACGACCTAAGTGTTCCTTCTGCGGTAAGGTCGTCCACCTTGAGGCCACTTGTTACCGCAAACATGGGCTTCCTCCTCGTCCACTTGCCGCTGTTGCTGTCAATGACTCATCTGTCACTCGTACTGACCTTGAAGAGGTCCGTCTCCAGCTTCAACAACTTCAGGGTCTGCTCAGCCGCCCACCGACCTCCGTTGCGTCCGCTGCCTCCATCTCAAATGAAGGTATCGCTTGACCACTAGTCTGCGCTGGATAGTGGATTCAGGAGCCACTCATCACCTCACCTCCCTGCGGCCACATCAGTACCTGGATTCTCCTCATCCTAAGTGTATCACAGTGGCCAATGGGGACACTGTTCCGGTCTCCGGCTCTACTGATATCCCTCTCACTTTTTCTCTATCCATACGCTCGGCTCTTCATGTTCCGGGCTCCCCATTTAATTTACTTTATGTTGGCCGCCTTAGTACTGATTTAAACTGCTCTGTAACATTTACATCATCTTCTTTTCTGATACAGGATCGACGGACGCAGAATATCATTGGTAAGGGACGACTGCAGAACGGGCTCTACCTTCTTGATGACTCTCCTACTATCCTTTCCTCCATCTCCTCCATCGAATGACATCGACGTCTTGGGCATGCCCCTTTACCGGTCTTCCAGAAGGCTCTACCAGATGTATCTCTTCCTCCTTTTCAGTGCGAATCTTGTATTTTTGGCAAACAACCCGTTCATCTTTTCCATCTCATTGTACTCGGAGCTCTGCTCCTTTTATTTTAGTACACTCCGATATTTGGGGTCCGTACAAAATCATTAGCATTTCTGGGTATCGCTGTTTTTTAACTTTTATTGATGATTATTCACGAATGACGTGACTATTTACTTCGTGATCGCTCCGAGCCTCCCCGTGCCTTTCAGGCATTCCTCCTTGATACCCGCACGCAATTCTCCGCGAACATCAAAACTCTTCGCGCAGATAATGCTCGCGAATACACTAGCCACGAATTTGCGAATCTATGTTCTGAATTTGGGGTCATTCACCAAACATCGTGTGTCTATACCCCCAACAAAACAGAGTTGCGGAACGTAAGAATCGACATCTGCTTGATGTCGCTCGCTCTCTCATGCTTCACACGCAGGTCCCCAAAACTTATTGGAACTTTGCGCTTTCAACGACATGCTATCTGATTAACCGTCTCCCTTCTCCCATACTCCATAATGTACTCCGTTTAGCCTCATGTTCCCCGCTACTCCGACATTCTCTCTTACATCCCACATCTTTGGTTGTACTTGCTACGTTTACATTCTTGGTCCATCCACGGACAAGTTGGATCCCCGGGCGGCCAAACACATCTTCATTGGCTATTCACGAACTCATAAAGACTACGTGTGCTATTCTCTTGCTACCCGCAAGGTGACTGTTTCTGTTGATGTTACCTTTCAGGAGGATCTTCTTTTCTTCTCCGCCCCAGATCCAACTCCTCTTTCCACGCCACCTCCACCATCACCCGTCCTACGACTTGGCATTCCCGTTACCACTCCTCCACCATCAAAAATTCCTGACCGGGCTCCCACTCTTCCCAAGCCGCCTCTTATACATGTCTACACTCGTCGCCACCCTGGCTTCGTTGCCCCAATGCAGTCGGCTTCGACCTCTGATGCTCCTCGTCTTGCTGCTCCGGCACCAGAATCAACCGCTCATCCCATGACGAACTATATCTCCTTACACCGCCTATCCCCTCAACTTCAAACATTTGCCACTTCATTATCCTCGATTTCTGTACCTAACTCTGTGCAGGAGGCTCTCCAACATCCTGGCTAGCGGGGGGCCATGGAAGAAGAAATGACTGCTCTCTGAGCTAACCAGACATAGAACCTGGTACCTCTCCCTACCGGCCAGACACCGGTTGGGTGTAAATGAGTCTTTGTCATCAAACATGCTCCTGATGAGACAATTGACCGTCTGAAAGCCCGCCTGATGGCTCGCGGTTTCACCCAACAACAAGGTCTCGATTATGAGGAAACATTCTGTCCAGTAGCTAAGCTCAACACCGTCCGTGTCCTCCTCTTCGTGGCTGTGTATTGACACCGGCCCTGACATCAGCTGGATATCAAGAATGCGTTTCTGAATGGCCCAGGAAACGGTCTACATGCGGTAACCTTCTGGGTTTGAGATCACGGGGGAGTCCCGAGTGTGCCATCTTAAGAAGTCCATCTATGGTCTCAAACAATCCCCTCAGGCATGGTTTGACAGGTTCAGTAAGGCAGTTCGGGAAGTCGGTTTTATTCGGAGCTCAACAGACTTCTCCTTGTTCACTCGACATCGGGCAACTGAAACAGTTCTTCTGTTAGTATATGTTGATGACATCTTAATCACTGGAGACGATTCAAAGGGAATCCAAGCGGTCAAACAACACCTTAGCCCCGTCTTTCAAACAAAAGATCTGGGGCACCTTCGATACTGCCTTGGTCTTGAGGTCGCGAGACGTCCGGATGGACTTGTCCTCTCCCAACGAAAGTACTGCCTTGATCTCCTTCAAGATGCTGGCTACTCTGGATGCAAGCCGACTGCTACTCCAGTGGATTCAAATCATAAGCTGTGTGCACATGCTTCCGATAAAGATCCTCCTCTCCAAAATCCTGAATATTATCGACTACTTGTTGGAAAATTGATCTATCTAACGGTCATAAGACCAGATATATCCTTTGCAGTTGGGGTGGTCAGCAGGTTTATGCATGCCCTTTCAAGCCGTCGAACACATCCTAAGATATTTTAAAACAACTCCGGGTCAAGGGCTAGTATACAAAACCGTATCCTCTATTCCAACGTTGGTTGCATACTCTGATGCAGACTATGCTGGTTCCTTGGATGATCGGCGGTCTACCCTATTTTGGAGGTCATCTGGTTACCTAGCGGAGTAAGAAACAAGTCGTAGTTGCTCGATCCTCAGCTGAAGCAGAATACCGATCGATGACATCGGTTGTCTCTGAGCTCATGTGGCTTGAAAATCTCCTCGCAGATCTAGGAGTGAAACTTTCCTCACCAGCCATCCTGTTTTGTGACAGTCAAACGACAATACACATAGCAAAGAATCTGGTTTTCCATGAAAGAACGAAACATATTGAAGTGGACTGTCACTTTATTCGGGAGAAAGTTCAAATGAAGAAGATAGAATTGAAGCATGTTCTGGGTACTGAACAAGTCACTGATATTCTCACAAAGGCCCTACCGAGTATCCTATTTTATCAGTTCCTGTCCAAGCTGAGTGCCTATGACTTGTATGCTCCAGCTTGCGGGGGAGTGTTGGAAAAGCTCATATATAGAGGTCCATGATGGAGCCCATTTGTTTGTTTCTTCTTCTCTCCTCTTTGTCTCACATCATGTATAGAGATCTCTTCTCTCTTTCTCCCTCCTATAAATATGTATTCATACCTTGTATTTGATTATTGAGAAAGTATATACAAGTTTGAGGTTTTGTCCACACAACTCAAGTTGGTCAGCCACATGAAGATATGATTTTCCACAACCATGTGCATGCCCTTCACCTACTGTGTCTTGAAGAAAGATTTTTTTTGGAGAAAAAAATTTCTACAATTTTTGTTTTCTATCCAGGTGGGTGCATCATTTTGATAAAGTTTGCTCAATTGGAGCCAACAATAACCAAATTTCATGAAGCAGACTTTTTATCATAAAAATTACACACATCATTTGGGGTTTTTACCCCGGTGGAATCAAACGACGAGGTCGCCGTTTACTCGAGAAGGGAAGGAATGCGACATGTTACATCTCGTAAGGCTCTAACAGCTAGTTGAACTATAATGACTCTTTAAAAGAGGGCCATAATGTATTAGTTGGGAATGGATGAAATATTATACTTTGTTCTGTCCATTTGAGTAGTCTCCTTAGGTAGATTAGAATAGGAGTTGTACAGCTAGCTTTAGGAAATAGATCCCGAAGGTTACACCTTCCCTTTCGACGTCGGCGGCCTCGCCGGCGAATCCGTAATAGCTCAAGACCATTACAATGAGAGATCTTGAATCCAACATTTTCTATTGATGTTTAACCTAGCTTTACCAGGATATAGGAGATCAGGGGCGGACTTACATAGGGCTTAGTGTGGGCGGCCGTCTACACTGAATTATGAAAAAATATTTTTTTAGTAATAGAGGACAGGTTATTTACCATGTTTGATAACTTACCGAATAATAAAACATATTGTAAAAGTAATACATAAATAGTTTCTTGGCTCAGTTGGGGAAGGTTGTAATTTTTAAACAAGCGGTCATGGGTTCAAATTCAACTGAGAACAAAATTTAATGTTTTTTATATTGTAAATAATTTTCTTATTATGCTATTTAAAAAAAATATATAAACAAAATCTTTGTTATATTGTTGTTTAAATTCTTTTACAAATAAGTTCGTTGTCATGTTGTATAAATTTTTTATATAGATTAGTTAATTGTTATCTTGTTGAAATTATAAATAAATTTGTTATTATGTTCTTGTTTAAAAATTTTTTATAAATAAGTTAGTTGCGTGGTTATGCTATTGTGTGAAAAATATCAAAAATATTTAAAACGAAAGGTGGTATTCAAATAGTTCATAGAAGACAATGAATTAAAATTTTAATTTATAATCTGAATTACATCTACATTAATATTTGCAAATTTTATTATTTTAATTACTTTTCAATTATATATGACTAAAAGGCATAGAACATTTATTAATTCATAAAAAGTATAGAAAATTGAATAACCCTTTGCAACCAAGCAATAATTATTTAAAATATTAAGGTGAAAAATAAAAATAAAAAAATTCTTGAGTGTAAAAAAGTTGGTGCAACAAGTAAATTGGCTCTAAACTTTACCTATTTTATAAAATAAATCTTAACAATTGTTTTAGTTCATATATGTCTTTAAAAACTCAAATTTTACTCTTTATTGAAAAAGACAAACAATGTTCAAGGGATTAGTAGGAAAAGTATGCATTATTTTATAAAATTTTTTCATGCGATTTCACTATTAATGTGAGTTGTATTCAATTCATTTTATCAAAATCTCATTACATAATTAGAGAGAAATGAATGAATGAATGATTATTTGATGATTTATATTAAAAAAACATTTTACCAACAACAATGAAATTATTCCTAGAAAATGAAATATAATAAAAAAGTATAGTAAATATATATATATTTTTTCAAATTGATCAATAATAATAAAAACTTGTGTAATATTAATTAATTAATGTAATTTAAACATATTTCTGTTATATTTGTTGACTTATTTTTTGAATAATTTTGTACTCCACACATATTGGTAAATATCTTGGATCGATAGTTCAAAAAAGACGGAGTATTGATAAAAATGTGACACAGAATCCAAGCGGGTTGGTTGAAGTGGAGAGACGCGTCAGAGATCTTATGTGATCAAAAAGTACCATTAAAACTTAAGGGCAAGTTTTACCGTACAACAATTAGACCAACGATGCTCTATGGTTCTGAGTGTTGGGCAGTGAATTGTGTACATGAGCAAAAAATGGTTGCGGAGATGAGAATGCTTAGGTGGATGTGTGGACACACGAGGCTGGATAAAATTTGTAATGAATGTATCAGGGATAAAACATGAGTAGCACCAATTGCAGAGAAGATGCGAGAAGCTCGACTAAGATGGTTTGGACACGTATAAAGGAGACCATTAGTGACACCTGTTTGGCGTCGTGAGAGTCTAGTCACTAGGCATGTTAAATGAGGGAGGGGTGGACCAATAAAGACTTGGAATGACATTATTAGGAAAAACAAGATGTACATAGACATTAGTGAGATTATGACAAAAATAGGGCACAATGGAGACAAAAGATCCATATAGCCGACCCCACTATTGTGGGATAAAGGCTTGAGTGTTGTTGTTGTAATTTTGTACTCCGCTCACATAGAACAAAATTTCTGCATTCGCCACTGTAGGAGATTGTAGGGAAAGTGGAAGGTGGGAAGATAATGTAGTAAAGTTAATAGGAGTATATATATGTGTGTGTGTAGATGTGACCTTTTGCTTATATTGATTACTTTAGTTTTTAGGGTACATGTTATGAAGAATGCGAGGATTAAGCAAAAAGGAGACACCTTGGAGGGGAGGTGGATATGATGATCTCTCTGATAAACTTAATAAACTAATACTCTCATAGTCCTCCGTCCTCCTTTATAGCTGCCCATAGATGCCCTATGTTGAACCAAACTTATGAAGACAGATTAAAGGAAGGCATCAATGTAATTTTAGCGAAGAGAACTCATGATGGTTTCTTTGGTTTTCTTTCTTTCTTCCTTTGCCCTCATAGTTCTCAGTCCTTATTTTTAGCTACCCATAGATGTCTCTTATGTTGAATCAAACTTGCAAAGACAATTGTTTGTCAATTCCCCATGATGGGGGGCAGCACTGAGAAGTAGTTGTTTACTCACACCTGCACATCACCAAAAGTCTGTTTGCCTAAAGTAATTATTGCTTTACTCTAGATGTGTGGAGCCAAAAGTAGGTGATTGTCATGACCCCATGTTGGGCAGCTGCAAAGAGTGTCCGACGTAGCACCATAAACGTAGTTTGTTTGCCTCTGTCAGCTATGTTGGAGTGGCACCAAAAATAGTTTATGTTTGGCACTTTGGCTATGCTTCTTTGTAGGGGACTGGTGTTTTCTATATTTTTTTCATGGCTGTCTTGCTGAGGTGTTGCGCCGAGTGCTAGTGGACGAGTGCTCTATTGCATGGTTGTTGACTCCTTGATTTTGCTGAAACCTTCAGGAGGTGACTTTAGGCATACAAGAATAGCATATAGCTACATCACGGTATACAAAGCTCCCTAAAATTCTCTTCTTAGCCCTTGATTCTAGATTGTGATAATATGCTTGCCTCTGAAGTTATGCGTGAGCAGCATTAATTTATTTGATTTCTTCTTTGCGCAGCTACTCTTTTTCAGAAGACAATTTGTTACTTCTGATACCCAGCCTCAAGGGTTGTTCTACGATGTGATTAAGTAATTGCTAGAAATAAAGTAGAGAAGTTGTGATCAGTGTGATTGTAAGTACAGTTTAAGCATCAAAACTGCATCCGACTCCTCTTTTCTGTCAGCTGCCGTTCTATTATTTGAGAGCGCTGCTTTTGAATTTTGTCATGTCAGTAGAAGAGTGTCTAAATTTCTAATGTTTAGGTTCAGTTTTATAGGATTTAGTATCTAATAGTCATATATATTATTCTGATAAAATTAATACATTCACTGAATATGATCTAACTAGAAAAAAAAACTATAGCTATCTACAAATGTTTTTTTATGGATTTACCACTTGTTTCTCATGACTTTTGACTACTTAAAAAAAATTCTCGTTGGCTAGGTATTCTTAAACAAGCATGCAACTCAGATGTCAAGACGTTTACTAGCGATATGGAAGATCCATGTTTTGTTGTTGGGAAACAATTTGAGGATGTTAAAACTTTCCGCAAGGCAATCAAAGATGCCGCCATCACCGAACACTTTGAGCTTAAAATAATAAAGAGCGACCTAGTTAGATATTTTGCCAAGTGTGCCAAAAGGGATTGCCCTTGGCGTATTCGCGCTGTGAAGCTTCCAAATTCCCAAGCTTTCAAAATAAGGAGCATCGAAGCTATACACACGTGTGGAAAGAATGCGCAGCTTGGTCATCATCAAGCATCGGTAGATTGGATCGTAAATCTCATCGAAGAGCGGCTAAAACACAATGTTAACTATAAGCCCAAAGACATTCTCGAGGACATTCAAAAGCAATATGGAATTACCATACCATACAAGCAAGCATGGCGAGCGAAAGAACGTTGTCTTGCTTCTATATATGGCTCTTCTGAGGAGAGTTACTACCTTCTTCCTTCTTATTGTGAACAAATAAAGAATCAAAATCCTGGAAGTATTGCCAATTTTCTTACTTCTGGGTCAGAACATCGTTTCCAGCGACTCTTTGTTTCATTCAGTGCTTCAATTCATGGCTTTTTACATGGATGTCTTCCTCTAATCTGTCTTGGTGGAATGGAACTGAAGAGCAAATATCTTGGTACCTTACTTTCTGCGACATCATTCGATGCCGATGGAGGCTTGTTTCTCATAGCTTTTGGTATTGTTGACATAGAAACCGATGAAAACTGGTTATGGTTTTTATCAGAATTCCATAAGCTTCTCGAAACGAACACAGAGAACATACCGAAGCTGACAATATTTTCTGATTGTCGAAAAGAAATAAATGAGGCTGCCAAAAGAAAATTTCCATCTGCGAACCACAGTTTGTGCGTCCGCCATTTAACCGAGAGCGTAAATAAGGAGCTTAAAAATTCAAGGCTTGTTAATCTTATTTGGAAAGCAGCTTATTCTACCACAACAACTAGTTTCAAGGAGAGGATGGCGGAAATCAAAGAAGTCTCTCTAGATGCAGCGAGACAAATCCAACAAGTTCCACCCTGCCGTTGGGCTGTCATATATTTTGAAGGTTCAAGGTTTGGTCATCTTTCTTCGAACACCAATGAGTTTCATAAATGGATTATCGATGCACACGAGCTTCCTATCATTCAAATCGTTGAACGTATCCATAGTAAACTACTGCAGCAGTTTGATGAATGCCAAAAAAAAGGCGAGAGTTGGACTAAAGTACTCGTTCCGTCCGCTGAAAAACGATTATTAGAGTCCAAGCAATCTGCAGCTTCCTACCGAGTGCTTCGATCGAACGAGGCGGAGTTTGAGGTTTTATCACCCGACCGGTCTCATATAGTGAACATCAGCACGCGCTCATGTTCATGCCGTGATTGGCAATTGCATGAAATACCGTGCTCTCATGCCATCGCAGCACTGATCTCGTGTAAGAAGGATGTCTACGAATACACGGCCAAGTGTTTCACCGTCGCCAGCTACATGAAAACATATTCTCATGTGATAAATCCATTACCCGGAAAGAATGAATGGAGCAAAAGAACTCAGTTTCACCCCAACAATGAAGGCGGGATTGTCCATCCTCCAAACTTTCGCCGTCCCCCTGGTCGTCCAGAGAAGAAGCGGTCATGCACGGAGCAACTGAATATGGGAAAGCATACTGTCCGGTGCAGTAGCTGCAATCAAACAGGACACTACAAGAGAACATGCAAAGCAGGTACAATTCCATCAATAGAGCAGTGAATTTACCGTACCATTTGTTTATACACCATTTTAGATAGAGGAGTGCCTCCAGTATCATCCTTTTTGCAGTGTTATCTTGATTGTGTTACATAGAAAATGTAGGAGAGACTAAGAGAGCATGTTTATTTATTGTAGTAAGATAATAAAGGAAAGGTGCTCATGGGCAGGGACTCTTATAGCCAGAATTTGACCTAGCATTTGTCGATGTGGTTATCGTGTGTTCTATATCCGTGCATGTTAGTTGGGTAAAAATGTAAATTAGCGGTAAGTGGGAAGCTGTAATGTTATAATATATGAGCTTCCCTTTTATGTAGTAATTGTATATATTAAGAGCTAAAATTTCAACATTAAGGCTTCGTTTGGGGGGACTTATTTTCACCGGTCAAGCGGTTACGGTCGTAACCGCTTGACCGGTGAAAATAAGTCCCCCCAAACGAAGCCTAAGAATGGAGCATAGAAACATTAATACTAACTTATTGATTTTGAAATATTTGGACTTAATGATCAATGAGGCTTTCGAAACCCAAGCCCATTGGTGTTTCCTAGATTATATAGTTCCATTCCATAAAGACTTTGCCGGTTTAAATTCTAGGGATCTAAGGACACCAATGGCCAATGGAAGTCATGGCATAAATTTTAATGTTGAATAAAGCATGCTTAATAAATTATTCTTTCTGGAGTTAGCAATTTGGCTAATCATCTAGACAATTTTCACAGAAAGTTTGGAAATGAAACCCTCAAAACAAATTTTTTGAAATGTTTTCTGATGAAAATTGTGTTAGCCAAGTAGAGATTATCGCAATATATTCCCCCCCCCCCCCCCATAAAAAAAATCTCTTTTGGATGCAACATAATATGAGAAGTAAGCAAATTGTGGGTTAGTGTGACATCAGGCAGCCTACTGGACTTTCCAGAATTATAAAGGGGTCAATCCACTTAAAGCTTCCTCAGCCAATAAAAAAAATAGTAGAAGATGGAGAATTCCCTTGTCCTTGAGCCCCCCCCCCCCCCCCCCCCCAGTAAGAGAAAACCAGATTTTTCTTCCCTGCATTAAAACTGAGAATTTGCAATGAGTTATATATATAAGCATTTTAAGAAGAGCAACACATTTCTGACTGAACACATGAGCTGTGAGGATTTGAAAATGTCACACTTTTTAAAACTTGAAAATTTGATAACCTTCTCTAACTTGCTTTTGAAGGTATTTGGCTAGTTACTGCGCGCTATAGTAATGTTTTTTTAAATACATTTCCTCTTGGTAAAGGCATCCTGGTCCTTTGAAATAAGTGAGGGATTTTAAGAATTGAATTAAGAATCTTAAAAAAGATGAGTAATTGTGAAATGCTAATGGCCCTATAGTCCCAGATTTTTTAGGGTTATTTTTCTTAGGAATTAAAGCTATAAGAGTGAAGGTGTCCCAACAAGAATGAAAAAAAAGAACCCCAAAACTATATGAGCCTATAGCACACTTGTTATCCAGAGAGAATCACTTCCTTCATTTCAAGAAGAAGACATTGTGTTTTGAGTAATCATGTTGATTCTTCTTCTTTTTAAGAACATACTAGAGAGGCCAGGCACGGGTTCCCTCATGTGCAGTGTGCGATTACAACATTGCCCGACCATCACATGGCAACGGCCGAGTTTTATTGCTGCACATTACGCACTGGAGGACCCTTTGCACTAATACTAGTATCTGTATACATTTTTTTTTTAATGTTAGGCCAATACATTATAAAAGACATGTTTTTCATTAGATAGGGGAGATTAAAATCTGTTAAGGAAAAATGATAAAAGCCTAATATAAAAGCCCACTCTTGGGGCCCATGTAAATCCTTCTTTAGTCCCACATCATAGGATTGGAGTTCTCTCCTCTTTTCTCTTCCTCTATAAGTGTATGTATACATGTAATGTACAAGTTGGAGAAAATTAATAAAATTTGAATTATTTTTCTCAAATTCTGCTTCTCTCTACATGGTATAAGAGCCATCGGTCCGGTTCTTCTCTGCTCTTTGCTGATAGTTTTTCTCTAACCGCTGGCCTCCTGTCTACCCGCACCCTGCGATCTCTCTTCTCTACCCACAACTCTTCTTTCATGGTTCCACCTCTCAGCCCGCTCGCTTACTTGTGCAGTTACGATTTTCCTAACTGCATCCCCCTTCCTTTCTCCCTCTCTCCCCTCTCCTCCCCGTCTCTCTCCCTTTATAGGAATTTCTCTGGTCCCCACCGCTCTTCAGCCCGCTCCGGTCTCTTTCCGCTGCTACTTGCGGTCTCCTCTTCTCGTCACTAGCTAGACTGCACCGCTCTCTTCGCAATCCACCCATCTCGAAGAATTGTATTGTCGCGCGGACGATCTCTCTTGTCGCGCGGACTGCTTTTGTCGCGCGGTCTGCCCCTCTTGTCGCGCGGACTGCTCTTGCCGACCTGGCCATGTTGCGCTGACTGCTCTTGTCGCGCGGTCTGCCCCTCTTGACGCGCTGACTGCTATTATCGCGTGGACTGTTCTTGCCGACCTGCTCTTGTCGCGTGTTCTTCCCGCTGCGTGCCCTCCCCTCTGTTGTTCGTCGCAGATTGACAATATCTCTTCTAGTCGCTGCGGACTTGCCGCTGCGGGCTCCAGCGGACTCGTTGCGGATTGCTTCTCCTCTTACCATTGTGTTGTCACGTGGATTGGTTCTTCTCTACCCGCTGGTGTCGCGCGGATTGTCTCTCTACTTGCCACGCCGAATGTTCTCCTCTACCCGTTGTGCTTCACCTTTAGCCGTTGCGGGCTCCTGCCTTGCTATCTGATACTTTACCAGGCCGCCCTCCCTTCTTGCTGACATGGACTCCATGACGGCTTCCTCTCTTCCCGCTCGTTGTTGCTCCCTCTCCCGAAGTCCGTGATGAGCTTCAGATCACCACCATCTCTCTCAGTGGGAAGCACAACTTTGTGGAATGGGTGCATTCTGTTCGTCGGGTTCTACAAACTAAAGGTCTTATTCATCATCTTACTCGGGACGTTCCCCTTGATCCCACCGACGAATGGCTCCGTGATGACGGCCAGACCCAATCTGGGATCCTCAATTCCATGGACACCGAGTCATACCGCATGACCGTGTATCATTAGACGGCCAAGGCGATGTGGGAGGAGCTTCACTCTCTCTATTCTGGCAAAGACAGCTTGTTGCATTTATTTGACATCTTCTCTGCACTTCAGACACTGGACCCCGACACAACAGGCGATTTGACCTCCTTCGTTGCCAAGGCTAAAACTCTGGTGGAAGCTTGGATACAACATCAGCCTCCCTCCATGGACCTCACTACACAACGAGCACAAAAGGAAGCTATTGAGATTGCTATGATGATGGCTCAGGTTCCTCCTCATCTTCACGGTGTCTGGGTTCAGATTCTTTCCTCCTCTACAACACCCTTGTTGTCTGATGTCTGTTCTATGCTGCTCAAGATTACTCCACCATCTGAGATCCCAGGAAATTACTCTCCGGCTCTCCTCTAGCAGCTCGTGTTTCATCAGCTCGCGGAGGTCGCCACACGTCCCGGGGACGAGGACGTGTTGTGCGTTCTGCTTTGAAATGTACGTACTGTGGTCGAGAGGGTCATCTTGAAGTCACTTGCTACCAGAAGCATGGTTTGCCTCCCCACCTTACTGCTTCTACTACAACTGCTCCTCCCACTGATGCTACTACACCGAATTCTGACTCTACCACTCGGCAAGACATCAACACTCTATGCACCCAGCTTCAGCAGCTCCAAAGGGTTATCAGTCGCTCGTCTGGCTCGGTTGCGTTTTTCTCCACAGAAGGTATATCCTGTCTCTCCCATAGCCCCCACTGGATTGTGGACTCAGGAGCTACTCACCACATTACTTCTTAGAAATCACCTCAGTACATCCAGTCTGCCTATCCCAAGTTCATCACTGTAGCAAATGGCGACACAACTCCGATTTCTGGTGTTGCTGACCTTCGACTTACCTCAACTCTCTCTCCTCGGTTCTTCATGTTTTGGGGTCCCCTTTCAATCTACTATCAGTTAGTCGTCTTACTCAGGAACTTGACTGTTGTATAACCTTTTCTCCTTCCTCTTTTGTTATGCAGGATTATCGAACGCGAAATACTATTGGTAAATGGCGGCTGTCGAATGGACTCTATCTCTTGGATATTCCTCCTATCGTTCTCTTTGCTATCTTCACTGTTGATTGACATCGTCGCCTTGGGCATGCTCCCCTCCCGATTCTCAAGAAGACTCTTCCTGATGTTTCGTTGCAAGAGTTTATTTGTGAGTCTTGTATCTATGACAAACAACATTGTACTTCTTTCCCTCATACATGTACTCAGAGTGATACTCATTTCTTTTTAGTGCATTATGATATCTGGGGCCCCTATAAAATCCCTAGTATCTTTGGATATCGCTATTTTGTAACTTTTATTGATGATTACTCGCGTCTCAACTGGTTACATCTACTTCATGATCGTACCAAACTAACATTTGTGTTCTGTACTTTTATTGCTAAGAGGCGTACGCGATTCTTGACTACGTTAAAAGTAATTCGCACTGACAAGGCTCGTGAATATACTAGTCGCGCCTTCTCAAATTTATGCACCGAGTTCAACATTCTACATCAAACGCCATGTGCTTATACCCCCCAACAAAACGGTGTGGCCGAGCGGAAAAATCGTCACCTCCTGGATGTAGCTTGGTCACTCATGTTTCAAATGAAGTTTCCCACAGAATACTGGAATTTCGCTGTTTCAATTGCTTGTAATCTCATCAATCACATGCCTTCCTCCGTGCTCGACTTCACTTCTCTATTCAGTCTCATTTTTCCTTCCAAGTCTCCGTTCTCCCTCACACCTCGTATCTTCGGTTGTGTATGTAATGTTCACATTCTTGGTCCACCCACTGACAAGCTGGCTGCTCGCGCTACCAAGTGTATGTTCGTTGGCTACTCCCGCACTCAGAAGGGTTATGTCTGCTACTCTCCTACTGATGTCAAGCTGATCGTTTCCGCTGATGTGACCTTTCTTGAGGATCAACCATTCCATTCCTCCCCTTCGACACCGTTTTTACCTATCCCTGTCACTCGTCCTGTTGCTCCTGTCACAACTCTGTCTCTCCCACTTCTTCCTTCACCGCTCCCGACGTCCGCTCCACCACCACCACTTCTTCGTGTCTATACTCGTCGTTCGTCCAAGACTGGTCTCCTATAGCAGCTCCCTCCTACCAATGTCATTCCGCGACCGGACGATTCAACATCAACCTCTACAGCTCATCCCTTGACGAATTATGTATCTCTGCATCGCTTCTCTCCGCCACTTCTAAAATTTGCCACCTTTCTTTCCTCCACTTCTATTCCTAACTCTGTGCAGGAAGCTCTTCAACACCCGGGGTGACGTGCAACTGTGGATGACGAAATGAATTCCCTCTGGGCTAACCAGACTTGGGATCTGGTTCCTCTTCCGCCCGGCCAATCCCTTGTCAGTTGCAAGTGGGCCTTTGTTATCAAACATGCTCCAGATGGGACTGTTGATCGCTTAAAGGCTCGCCTCGTGGCCCTGGGCTTCACTCAGCAATAAGGACTTGATTATGATGAAATCTTCTCCTCGATCGCCAAGCTAAATACCGTTTGAGTTTTGATCTCCTTAGTCGTGCATCGTCAGTGACCCTTACATCAGTCTGATATCAAAAACGTCTTTCTCAATGGCGATCTCCAAGAGACTGCTTATATGCACTAACCTCTGGGGTTTGAGACCACGGAGGAGTCTCGGGTATGTCTTCTTCGGAAGTCTATATATGGTCTCAAACAGTCCCATCGTGCTTGGTTTGAGAAATTCAACAAGTTTGTTCGCAAAGTTGGATTTACACGGAGCTCGACAAACTTCTCCTTTTTCACTCGTCATCAACCAACAGATACTGTGATTCTTCTTGTATATGTTGATGATATTCTGATTACGGGCGACGACTCCATGTGGATACAAACAATCAAGCAATATTTAAACTCAGCATTTCAGACAAATGACTTGGAAAATCGTTGATATTTCCTTGGGCTTGAGGTCGCAAGACGACCTGATGGCCTTGTCCTGTCCCAACGAAAGTATTGCATTGATTTTTTTCATGATGCTGACTACTCAGGGTGCAAACCTTCGAACATCCCTATGGGTGTAAATCACAAGCTTTCTGCACATGGTTCCGATTTCGACCCACTGTTTACAAATCCAGAGTACTATCGACGCTTGGTGGGGAAGTTGATTTATCTTACAGTTACACAACCTGATATATCATTTGTTGTGGGGGTTGTGAGTAAATTTATGCATGCTCCTCAAACATGTCATCTTCAAGTAGTCGAGCGCATTCTCCGATATTTGAAGACTGTCCTTGGACAAGGATTCGTTTACAAACCATCTACCTCTCTATCTCTTATTGCGTATTCTGATGCTGACTATGCGAGTTCTCTTGATGATAGACGTTCCACAATTGATTTTTGTACATACTTTGGTGGACACCTTATTAGTTGGCGTAGCAAGAAGCAGACTGTTGTTGCTCGCTTGTCTGCTGAGGCCGAGCACCGTTCTACGACAACGGTTGTTTCTGAGCTAACATGGCTTGAAAGTCTTTTAAATGATTTGAGACTCAAACTCTCATCTCCGACGACTTTTTTTTGTGACAGTTAAGCCGCTCATATTGCCAAGAATCTCATATTCCATGAACAAACAAAGCATATTGAAATTAACTGTCACTTCGTTTGAGAAAAAGTTCAGTCAAAGAAGTTAAAGTTGGAGCATGTTCCCGCTACAGGATAAGTTGCTGATATCCTGACTAAACCCCTCTCTCAGCCGTTATATTATCAGTTCTTATCCAAGCTTGGTGCCTACGACTTGTATGCACCAGCTTGCGGGGGAGTGTTAAGGAAAAATGATAAAAGCCCACTCTTGGGACCCATGTAAATCCATCTTTAGTCCTACATCATAGAATTGGAGTTCTCTTCTCTTTTCTCTTCTTATATAAGTGTATGCATACATGTAATGTATAAGTTGGCAAAAATTAATAAAATTTGAATTATTTTTCTCAAATTCTGTTTCTCCCTAAAAAAATTGGAGTCAAATTCATTTGACGATCCTATTTCAGACCTTGATCATTCCAAAATTTTCTTTTCAATGTAATATAGATGCATGTAAATACTTGTTCCCATCTCCCGTGTAAATTCTTTATTTCTTTAGCCTCTTTTGTTACCAAAAAAATCCCTCCCTAAGAAGAGTTATATGGAGACGTCTCCTGTTCCACAAGAGTTTCCCAGTTTATCTTGATCCCAAGCTGCCTCTAAGCCTAGCAATCTTGCCTTCATATCACTAACATTTGAGTGAATGTAGTACCCAAACATGTCTTGATTTAGGCTTTGTTTGTTTTGACATTTTTGCTCCATCTCCATTGGAGGGAAATGCCAATGCTAAAAAAAAATGTTTGGTAACTCTCCAATTCCCACCGCCACCACTCCGAACCGTCATTTTGGGCCTTTTTTGAGACCGCAGCCACCCCCCTTCAGTTCCCACTGCTCCAACTCTCACCGCGGAAACAAACATACCCTTAATCCTTGAGAGCATTTTTCGACTTTTTGGGCCTGACTTTGAAGATTAATCAATGCATTACTACCATCTACCAGATTCCGAGGAATCTTGCCATATTGCCTGAAAGAAATCTTCATGAAGTAGCCACATGTCTTGAGACTTGAAAACAAATTAGGTGCCCGCGCCATAAAAAAAAAAGAATGAGTGCATGATCAGAGGAAAGTTTGTCTTTCCCTTGTTGCTATAGTGTAAGGCTCCTCTTGGGACGCCACGGCGGTGGAGTGAAACTATGGCAGTTAACGCCGCAATTGCACTTTACCCGCCCTCAAAACTTTCATTGTAGTTTTTTTAAACCAAAAGTTCACTTTCTAGATAGAGTTTGGACGTCCATGACCTCCAAAGCTTGATCGCACATACATGATTGTGATGAAATTTTTGCCTCAAAACATCTTTTTTTTTTTGAAAAAATAGTGTTCATGACGGCACCTCTCCAAGCTCTGTCTGCATTTATCATAACTGAGTTCACCACCGCCATCACAGTGCAACTGCTGCCCTAAATAAAGCCTAAATCAATGAGACATGCAAAATGAAGAGCTTGCCTTCCCTCGTAGCAGTAAGAAATAGCAAAACCAGTAATGTCTCTCCATGGCTTGCCTCTGATGGTATTAGCTGCAGGTTGAATGAAAATGAAATGCTGTTGAAAGCAATTTCAGCATGAACTATTACTACTCATTACTGTGAGAAGCCCAATTCTTTCCTAAATTAACTAAATATTATCACAAAAGCAAGCTTCACCATGATAAGGGAAACCAATACCAACAGCAACATCTGAGCATTAGGTTCAAAAATACTATCAATTGAAATTTGTACTCAGTTGGTAATAGCTTTTAGGACTCGTAGGACGGGATTGAGGCTTCAAAATTGAAATTGGAGTTCAATTTCAATGAAAATGGATCTTCAATCCTAATTCTAGGGTGTCAATTTCATCAAATTGAACGAAAATGTGTATCTTTTATGTATGTTTAGTTACAAGTTGCAGTAGTCCCCAACATTCCATTCAAAAAACTAATCAGGAATGTGGGGAAGGCCTTTTTTTTTCTCAGGAACAGTTCTAGATTCACCTTATGTTCTCTAGTAGATAAATCTCGAGGTTCTTAGAATTGCGCCGGGAATTGAACCGGTGAAAAGAAAGTTCTGACCGATTCGACCGGGGGTTATAACAACATTTATAGTAACAATAATGAAAAAATAACAAAAATCTAAATTATATCAAATATTTGGATCCAAAAATTGTATCTAAATTATTTTAGTAGACAACTTTTTAAAGTATAAATATAATTATAATCATAATTATTAATATTATGTTTATCGTGTGCGCATGCGCGCGGGCACCGCGTGCTTGCTGCGTAGTTGCATTGGTATAATGATTCCTGCTGTTGGGTTTGCAAATAAAGTTTCGCAAGGCCCAGGCTCTTTGGAAGGGAGTATAAAGCCTGGGCCCGAGAGGCCTGGTAGAGTCGTCATGACAACGCTCTTTTTTCACTTTTTCACGATGGTCTATATTCTCTCGAGTAGCTTCCAAAAGGCGATTGTTTTCAGGTTTAAAATCAAATATGTATTGGATGCCCAAACACCAAAATATCTTGACCATGGGGCTTGTATAATACAGCCTGCAGCTATACATCTCTGTTAAAAAGAAAAATAGATGCCTGTAATTCTTTTATTTGGTAAGTTGTTAACTTAAGACTTTGTTTTGGATGCTTGTGGTGGTAGGAAAATCAGTGCTGAGAAATTGATGAGATTAAAAAATCATTAATAGAAGAAGAATGTTAATCTATGACAATGAGAAACATAAAAAATGTGGAAAACATCTTTTAGTTTTTTTGAAAGTGGGGGATTCATTGCTTTCAAAAGTCCCGAACAAACTCGAGCGCTATACTCTGTCTGTCACTCTTTTTTTTCTTAAGCACATTGCACGGGGATTTGCGAACGGCGGGGATAGGGGGAATACTTTTTTATTATAGGTAAGAAATTTTATTACATGAGAGCACAATTATTAAAATTAAAGAAAAAACATAAATTGAAAAAATTGAAAATTTTGTATTAAAGAAGGATAAAATCTGGAAAGTTAAATGTTTAACCAAACAATTACTTACACATAATTTTTACATTACTAAGGCTCCATTTGACAATGCATTTTTGCTCCGCCATAGAATATATGTTTGACGACAACAATTATGACAACTACCAAGAAAAAACTAGTTTTGAAGATAAAAGGGAACGAAGTTTGTTAGGTGAGATCAGGCGTTCACGAACGATGATTCATACCCACCGCATTCACAATTGCTATCGTCATGCCAAATGGAGCCTAAATCCTCCAACTGATCTTGAATGCTAAATGTAGTTGCAAACCGCATAAATGTAGTATCCTCCTCCCATTTGCTTGGTCTATTTTGAACAGTTGAAATCGAATACATTTCGATTTTTCAAAATGAATCTGATTCTTTAGATGAAGCATGACGAGCCAAGCTCGAAAAATTTACGACAGAATGTTACTTACATTGCTCTATTAATTACCCAAACCTCCCTCGAGGGTTAGCATAATTACATGTTGCACCCCTCTACCTTTTGAAATTACAAAAGTCTCTCCTGTAAATTTACATTTCATAACATGCATGTCATTTAACATATCCCCATAAATAACCCTCACATTGATACAAAAGTATTAGAAAAACTTTACAACCTTATTTTCAGCACATTTCTTTTAAAATTAGGGACTATAAAAAAAACAGCTTATTGAAAAGCTGGAAAATTTTATATCAAGGGCTGATAATGTGGCTGTTGATCCAATGGCAACTATGGATAAACAGTCATATTCCTTCATCAACACAGCAAGGCCAAGCTCATCACCATTTCCCATTTGCTCTCTCTAACTTGATAGCTTCATAAGATTCCATCACCTCTTTGAATTTAGCCTCTGCAGCCTCTGCAACTCAAAATATTTCTCTTAACAACTTGGTTGTCAGCTGAGTTGCTCTCAGGCCTATTTTTAAAGCGAATTTTTTTGATATGCCCGGTGCTGTTGCATGTGCCAGCGTATAAATAATACGACGTATGCCTTGCCAAATTCACGCGCTATACGTGTAAATGAAACAAAAGTTTAACGTAACTGTGAACAGTATTTTAAACTATTTGTTCCACAGTTGCATTTATGGATGCTTCAATGTTATTTATGTTCACCTTTATGGGTTTAGGGTTACTATTATGTTCACAATTTGGCTCAACTTTTGTTTCAGTCAAGCGTTTGGCGCGCGGGTTCAATAGGGCACATGTCGCAGTTTTCCCTCGGGAGCAACCAAAATTTCTCATTTTTAAGGCATGGTTTTTTATGGACTGGTCAAATTTTGTTAGAAATACAAAAAATACCATTTGACCCTTGCTCATGCTATGGTTAAAAGTAAGGAGCAAAAGGTGATTTTTGAACTAATTTGGACAAACTTTGGCCAGTCCTCTAGGACTGAAACAGAAGAGAATTACTCTATGAAAACTACATGTTGAATAAAAATACACTACCTTTATTATCTGGATTTTGATCGGGGTGGTACTTCATCGCCTTTGCGCGGAAAGCAGTCTGCAATGACCAAGGTAGAAGAAAAAAATCATTATTAGATATTTGCAACCATAGAAGGAGAGCAAGGTGACTTGTAATAAAACTAAGGCTCTGTTTGGGGGTCTGATGCTGCTCCATTCCTATGGCAAAAAGGAGTCTGGTGGCAAATGGAAGTCCTCTCCAAAGGACAATGATCCCCACTAGAAATTCTTTTGTCCAACCGGAGAGGAAACCCCGCCAGAGCCTCATGCGCTGTTTGAGGCACCTCCATCTTCCACCGCTCCGGCGGCAGGCAAACGGAGTCCCCCCCCCCCCCCCCTAACGCACCCTAAATCTGGCAACAATGCAGTTTACTTTATAATAATATTCATCTGATGCAACATGTTTGGTTCAATGCTATCATAAATAATGTGAGAATATCAAGAAATATAAATTTAGGTTATTTCTTCTAGTTGACACATTATTTGACATCTACTAGATATAAAAAAAAATGACCAACCAACATCTAAATATATGACAAATGTTTGGTCGAACATCTGGACGTCTTCAAAAATAGGATTTAAATGTGGTCGTCCTGGCCCAGCAAGAACTATCGGCGGTTCGCGAGTACCATTACCCTCGCGTGCCGCCCCGGTCCGGGACGAGGGGGCGGGGCAGGTGGAAATGGGTCCAGTACTAACACCCCCCCCCCCCTCCTCGCTATCGACCGTCAATCACGGGTCCCGCCTGCACCTTGGGCACCTTCAAATTTTGATATTAGAAGGAAAAATGAATATCTATGGTGTAGAATTGAGTTAAATGCTTCACATTGCACTAAATTTTTTTAATTATCCAAATATATAACAGTATAGTCAATCAGATTGCTGGGAATTTAGGTCCCGTTTGGCACGGTAGTGATAGTCGTGAGAGCAATTGTTACGAACCGTCATCTATTTGGCACGGTTATGACCGTCACCAAGGAAATGTGTTTGACAAAACGGTTAAGACCGTTGTTATGGATCTCAAGCCGTTGGTTCTTTAGTATTAGGAGTTTTATTATATTAAGTGCATTATGTACTTTATTATTGTATGAGCCAAGTCGAGTCAAGTCAAACAGTCTTTTATGTGTTTTATTATTTCGCATAGTTTCATGGTATTAGGTATTTACACCTGTGTCATCTGGGTTCTATATAATAGACCCTTGTCATGTAATCCTTGAGCAATGAATTATGAACTTCCTTTTAACTCTCTAAAATTCCCCTCTCTCTAACCCTCTCCCCCTCCTCTAGGATTTTCCTCTCATCTTCTTCTCCAAGCTTCTTCTTCTAAACTTCTCTTCCTCTACTCCTATTCTAGGGCTTGCTCTTGTATCGCCGACCTCCAACGACCTCAACGAAACAAGCCCATAACATCTTTGTATCAGAGCCCTCCTTCCTCGGCTACACTCTTCCGCTGCTCTTCCTTGGCTGTGTCTGCAACTCCATCATCTTCTCCGTCCATAACAAGCCCGACGTCAACCCAGAAGCGCCGACTCGGCTTAGCATTCGTTGTCGCTCCTCTTCCCCGCTCCCGCGGCACACATCTACACCGCTCACTCTGTTGCTCGACGACGCCATCGCAGCAGCCGACTGCGGCCACTGCAAATACGCACCCTGTGCATCCTTCTTCGCCGTCCTCGCCAGACAAGAAGCTGGTGTCTAGCTCTGGGAACAACGACAGAAGCTTCCTCATCAGTGCGACTCCCAGCACCGCTAAACCCGCAACCAGTCAGCTTCCAGTGGTGCTTGCGACCCCTCCCCGGCGTCATCAAGCCGCTCAGTCTTCATCGACCCCAGCAGCAGTGCTCGAGCCCTCTTCCGCTTTCCTCGAGCCCCTACGCGCAAAGCTGTCTCTCTTCGTCGAAACCGCCTCCTGCTCCTTCCTTGTGTCGCAGTCCTTGAGTTCCGCATCTACGCCACGCCTATTTTCGAGACGAACGCCTGTCCGGCAACGTTTCTCTTTATTATTATTATTATTATTTGCCTTTTTCTTTCTAAGAATCCCTCCATCCCTCACACTCGCTATCCCCCTCCTCTTCCTCGAGCCCCTCAAAATCCCGTTCACAGGATTTGGGCATCAGCCGGCCTTCTTCATCTCATCATCAACAGGCCATCTTGTTTATTTATTTTTTTTTTTCTCATTACTTTTCATCTTCTTGTTTGTAAAAGTTCATTCACTCTTCTTGTTTTGCGTCTTGTTCATTCCTTTTCTTGTTTTTTCTTCATCTCATCATCAACAGGTCATCTTGTTTATTTATTATTATTATTATTTTCTTTTTTTCTCATTACTTTTCCTCTTCTTGTTTTGCGTCTGCACTGTTCAATTAAATTATATGGACATTAAACTTAGTGCCGCGAATGAAGCTGCCCTTTGTTCGACGTTGTGGAAGTTGTTGACGCCATTTCAAACGTCCATATCTCGCCTCAACACTACACTCGACAAATTTGCGACTTCAGAACATTTCGGCGTTCCGCCTCTTCCGGTGTCGGATCCCTCCTAGCCCGTGCATGCTGCCTCCGCTTCCGCCGATTCCACCGCAACTTACCCGCCGACGAGCCTGCTTATTACGCCAGTTGTCTCTCCACCGCTCGCTGATGTTCTTCACATTCAACCATCACCTTGGGTGAATGCTACCCCGATGTTTTCCTCAGCCGCATTCACGGCCCATTCTGACCGCCTTCCGAGGCCGCTTCCATCGCCGGCCGTTCTGTCGCCCACACCACCGGCCCCTGCCTTGCTGGTTCTTCCCGCAACGTCGCCTTCCGCTATGTCGGCCCCCACTCTGCTGGTTTCCGCTCGCCGTCTCCGACCACATCGCTGCCTCCGATGTCGGCCATCTCGCTCGCATTGCTATTGCTACCACGCATCGCATCGCCGGTCCCTCCAAACCCCTTCATTCCGCCGACCGCTATTCCCTCGGCCATCCTGCCACTTCTGCCTCCTGCCGCCCCACCGGACCAATTGCTTCAGCCGCTTGTCCTTCCGACGGCGCCGCCGCTACACCTTGTCGGCAACGCCACCGCGACACGCTGTCAGGCGTTATTTTGGCGTGAAATCAAGGAGACAGACGAGTCGATCATCCTACTGAAGTTCAAGCTTGAGGACAAGCTCCTCAAGCTCGATTTGAAGGACGGGTGGAGTGTTATGGATCTTAAGCCGTTGGTTCTCTAGTATTAGGAGTTTTATTATATTAAGTGCATTATGTATTTTATTATTGTATGAGTCGAGTCGAGTCGAGTCGAGTCGAGTCAAGTAGTCTTTTATGCGTTTTATTATTTCGCATAGTTTCATGGTATCAGGTATTTACACCTGTGTCATCTGGGTTCTATATAATAGACCCGTGTCATGTAATCCTTAAGCAATGAATTATGAACTTTTTCTCTCTAAAATTCCTCTCTCTAACCCTCTCCCCCTCCTCTAGGGTTTTCCTCTCATCTTCTTCTCCAAGCTTCTTCTAAACTTCTCCTCCTCTACCCCTATTCTAGGGCTTGCCCTTGTATCGCCGACCACCGATGACCTCAACGAAACAAGCCCATAACAACCGCCACAAAGGAAAAAAATAATTTTGAACATAAAATGGATGAAGTTCCTTAGATTAGAACAAGCATTCACGAACAACAGTTCATAACCATTTCGTTCACGATCCTCACCACCGTGCCAAACGGACCGTTATTCTTTTATATTAGGAAGCTCGTAAGATTGTGCACCAATATATAGATCTTAGTCCCCTCCATATAAGATCAACTAGTTTTACGTTCAAACATGGTATCAGAGCAGATTATGCCTAAAGGCGGATAAAGACCCTATACGTGAGTGAACAGGTTTAAAATTTAGGTCCACATTGAGAAACTAATATAACAGTACACACTTAATATATATATATATATATATATATATATATATATATATATATATATATATATATATAGAAATAATTACCCAAACCTCCCCTGTAAACTAGCATAATTAGTGAGAGTACCCCTCTTATTTTCGAAATTACAAAAAACTCCCCTTAAGTTTTCATTTCATTACCAAAACCTCCCCTGGTCTTTTCATTTCATTGCATCCATGAAGAAAAATACCCCCCCAAACACTGTTCACCGAGGGGGGTATTTTTGTGCATGGATGTTATGAAATTAAAACTTCAGGGGAGGTTTTTGTAATGAAATGAAAACTTTAGGGGAAGTTTTTGTAATTTCGAAAATAAGAGGGGTGCTGTCAGTAATTTAGTAAAGTTAGAGGGGAGGTCCCGGTAAATGGCCCTATATATATATATATATATATATATAACTACATTAAAGAAGTAGTTTGGAGTTGTAGAATTAATCTTAGCTATCAAATATGTGTCAAGTGTTTGATCTCAGCCATCCAATGAAGAAAGAGAAAGAAAGAGAGGGGGAGAAAGAGATGTGGAAAATATTGCATAGGATCATAAACAGAGGAGGAGGAATGGAGAGGCACAACAGGAGAAAATGCACAAGCAGATCACACAACAACATTCATTCATACAGATAACTCTTCTTCCTTGCTTATACAGGTGAAGAAGCAGGAAAATAAAATACACTCAAAAGAAAAGAGGGGCAGAACCGTAAAACACAACGAGACAGAAAAGACAAAGCACAAAAGCAGAGGAGACAGCAGCATCACGACAACATTGGGGAGAGGAGATCAAATTGCAACAGTACCTTCTTCAGCAGGGAGTTTTCTTTCTTCCTCTCGGTCTATCCTTTTTCCTTCCATCTCTGTACTGCATGCTAAAAGATTTCCTTCTTGGTTACTAGTCTGTCTTCCTGAACTGTCATGAGTATCCTTCAACACCTCCCCATACTCATGCTAGGTTTGCACTTGTAGTTTCGACCTCAGGTCCTCAAACGAGTGTGCTGGCAGTGGCTTGGTGAGAAGATCGGCGATTTGTTTTTTTTTTGTTTCGCAGTATTCTAGGGCAATTTCCCCTTTGGCTATGAGATCCCGAGTATAGTCAAGCTTGATTTCTAGGTGCTTGGTTCTTTTATGAAAGATTGGGGTTTTGGCAAGGGTCATAGCTGAGGTATTATCAATGTCGATGATGACTGGGTCTTCTTCTTCTCTTGCAAGTTCACGCAATAGGTTCTTGAGCCAAACTGCCTCTCTGACAGCTTCACTTAAGGCTGTGTACTCAGCCTCTGTAGATGAGAGGGCAATAGTCTTTTGTTTTCTGGAACACCGGGAGATGGGTTTGGAATCAAGGAAAAATAGATAACTAGATGTACTTTTTTGATCCTCTGCACAACCTGCCCAGTCACTGTCGGTGTATCCTCTTAACTTCATCTTCTCATCTTGGCAGTACTTGAGTCCAAATTCTTTCGTCCCATTCACATATCACAGAATACGCTTGACAGCTGTCAGGTGTTTGATTGAGGGTGCTTGTGTGAATCTTGAAACAATGTTGACGGCATGCTCAATATCAGGCCTGGTATTTGTCAAATAGACGAGGGATCCCACATCACTCCTGTATTGCTCTGGATCAGTTTTTCCTCACCGTCTTCCTTGGTAAATTTTTCACCTGTGATCATAGGTGTGGCTGCAGGTTTTGAGTTTTGCATGTTGAAGCGGATTAAAACATCCTCAGCATATTTGCTTTGCGTAATAATAATGTGCTGGGGTGTTTGGAAAATCTGAATGCCCAAAAAATATCGTGATAATCCCAAGTCAGTCATACTGAACTTGGTTTTGATGTACTGTCTGAATTCTGCAATCAATTTAGGGCTTGAACCTGTAATCAGGAGGTCGTCTATATATAGGCAGAGGATGATCACATTATTCTCACAACTTTTTACATACATGGCAGGTTCAGAAGTGGGTCTTGTGGAAACCATGCTCCTGAAGGTTTGACTCAATTTTTGAATTCCAAGCCCGTGGGGCTTGTTTCAATCCATATAGAGCTTTCTTCAGCCTGAGCACTTTATTCTCCTCTCCTTTAATCTCAAACCCTTCAGGTTGCCTAACATAGATTTCTTCATCTATTGTGTCATTGAGGAATGCGGATTGGACATCCATTTGGTACACGGGGAATTGGCTCTGAGCAGAAATTGCAAGGAAGAGTCGGAAGGACTTAAACCTGGCAACTGGGGAAAACGTTTCAGCATAGTCTATGCTCGGCTTATGGGCATAGCCATTGGCAACAAGCCTAGCTTTAAATTTCTTTATTTCTCCTTTTTCATTATATTTAATCTTGTACAACCATTTTAGACCTATGACATTCTCAGTGGTTGGGAGCTCATCCAATTCCCATGTTTCATTCTTGTTGATCATGCTGATTTCTTCCTCCATAGCATGAATCCAGTGGGTGTCCTCTACAACTTCTTTATAGTTTATGGGCTCCTTCACAAGAAAAGTAAATTGACATTGACTGTAAATGTTAGCAAGAGGGCGGTACCTGATGGGGGTTTCAGGGGATGAAGACTCATCAAAGCTTGTTGGTTCATTTTTGTCAGCATTAGGACTTTGCTGATTTTTATACTCTGGATTGGATGACACTTCTTCTATTTGTGTACTAATAGAACTTGGTGTAACCTCCAGGTTAGAGGTCTGACCCGATGAGCTCTCCCAGGCCCAGCACTTGCCTTCATCAATAATTACATCTCTAGTGATTAGGAACTTCAAGGTAACATGATTGTAAACATGGTAGGCCTTAGAGTTGTCACTATAGCCTACTAAGATTCCCTCTTCTGCTTTGGTAGATAATTTGTCACGGTTCTGATTGTTTTCCAAGTTGTAGACAATACTCCCAAATGTCCTCAAATTACTGATATTAGGTTTGTGTCCAGGCCATGCTTGATATGGTGTGGAATTGGTAAGAGCTCTGCACGGAGCCCTGTTAAGAAGGTAGACAGTTTGTTAGCTGCCTCTGCCCAGAATTTTTTAGGTAGATTCTTGTGGCAGAGCAGGCACCCCGCCATCTCAATTATAGTCTGGTTTCTTCTTTTTGCTGAACCATTTTGCCGAGGTGTATTTTTAACAGTGAGTTCCCTAATAATCTCATGGTTTAGGCAGTAATTGGTGAATTCATTGATTGTGAACTCATCGCCTCTGTCAGTCCTCAGCCTCTTGATTTTGTGGCCACTCTCATTCTCCACTTGGGCTTTGAAATGCATGAATTTCATGAACACGTCTGATTTATGGTTTAGGAAGTATATCCATGACATCTTTGTAAAGTCATCAACAAAGAGTAGGTAGTAATGCTTACCTGAGATAGATGGTGTTCTTGATGGTCAACGTCGGCAAAAATCAGTTCCAAGGGCAAAGAACTCCTTGAGCTTGATTGTTGAGGGTGAGCGAGCTTATGAATTTTATTTTTTGCACAATCCTTGCACACACTGGAGGTGTTGGACAGCTTTGGAAGACCGGTAACAAGGTGTTGAATCTTGCACAAGTCAGAGAGATTCAGGTGGTCATACCTATTGTGCCATTTGACAGTATCTGATAAACCTTCAACTCTCATTCCTCTGTCATTTTGCGGTAGGCACATAGGAAATACCTTGTTATCAGTCATCATAACTTTGGAAAAAATTGTGATGAGTCTCTCTCAGGAATAATACAATAGTTGTTCTCAAATACAAGTTTGTAACCTTTCTTTATGAGTTGGCCCACACTTAAAAAATTTTGTGCAAACCCGGGGACATATTGAACATCAGAGATATGCTTGAACTGTCCGGTCTTAGATCTAACTGCTATGGCACCTTTTCTATGTATGGATTTTGAAGTTCCATCTCCTAGAATCACTTGGGAATTATCTTCTTCATTCAGGTAGATGAAGGTCTTCTTATTATTGGTCATGTGGTTGGAGCACCCACTATCACGATACCATATCTCATCCAGATGTGATCCCTTGGAATCACAAGTGTAAAACACAAAATCTTCTTCTTCCTGTTCTCCAAAGAGTGCATCTTCACTGTCTTTTGCTTCAGCTTTATTTTTAAACTTACAGTCCTTGTGGAAATGTGTAGGATACTTACATCTTCTGCACTTATAGAAACAGTTAAAGGCCTCATGACTGGATCTTTTGCACAAGATGCACAATAAAGATGACTTCTGAACATGTTTGTCCTTCTGCTCTTTCACATTGGGACTGGATTGGGTGGACTTGATAATCACTTTGCTTTGGAAGGCCTGTTCAAGAGATTGATTTTCATATCTCTTGAACCTCTCTTCATGAACTTGAAGTGACCCTAACAGATCAGTCATGCTTAAGTTGTTTACATCTTTAGTCTCCTCAATAGTGGTGACAATGACAGCATAGCGTTGGGTAAGGGTTTTGAGGATTTTCAGCACTACCTTCTTCTCTTCAATAGTGTCGCCATAATTTTTAATTTGATTAGTGAGAGTGGTGATGCAGGATATGTAGGAGTGAGCATTATCTTCTTCCAATATTTTGAGAGTGTCAAATTCCTACCACAAATTTTGAAGTTTTATGGAGATAACCTTGGCTGATCCTTGATATTCAGCTTTGAGTGCATCCCAAGCTTCTTTTGCAGAACAGGCACCAATGATCTTGGGGAAGACAGTGCGGCTAATACCTTGTTGGATATACCACAAGGCCTTTGCATCCTGTATTTGATTTTCTGAGAGAGTTTTTACCTGAGCAGCACTCCAGGTATCAATAGGAGACTCCACAGAAGGTTGTGGATACCCGATTAGCACAAAGTCCCAAAGGCTCTGGGACAATAGCAACGTCCTCATCTGAACGTGCCAAAATTCATAGCCTTCCCCTTCAAAGACGGGGGCACCACTTAGAGAATAGTTGAAGTTGTTGCTAGAGGACGTCATATGATGATCCTTAGCCAAACAAGAGCAACACAGATGCTATACAAACTTAGAGGATTGATGCAGATAGCAACAACCTGGCTCTGATACCATGTTGAAAATATTGCATATGATCATAAACAGAGGAGAAGGAAGGGAGAGGCACAACATGAGAAAATGCACAAGCAGATCACACAACAACATTCATTCATACAAATATTACATCATATGCGGGCGCAGCCCGGTCGAATGCGGGGGCAGACCGCTAAGAGTCAGCGAGCACGGGTGAAGCACTGAAGCCCATGCGGAGCTGCTCGTGTGTATATATATATATATATATATATATATATATATATATATATATATATATAACTATATTAAAGAAGTAGTTTGAAGTTGTAGAATTAATCTTAGCCATCCAACATGCGTCAAGCTTTTGGTCTCAGCCTTACAATGGAGAGAGAGGGAGAAAGAGAGAAGAGAGAGGAAATATTTATAGCCCTCCTATACCCACATGAGGGAGGGATAGAGAGAGAGAGGGAGAGAGAGAGAAGGAGAGAGAAATTGATTTTTTAGGTAAAAAAAACATTTTTTACAAAATAAAAATAGGAATATTGATTCATATTTTTTTACGGTCATTTTAAGTACTCATATGTATATATTTTGAATAAAAGTAAGTGCTTATATGCGGGCGCAGCCCGTTAAGAGTCAGCGAGCACGGGCGAAGCCCGTGCGGAGCTGCTCGTGTGTGTGTGTGTGTATACATATATAAATATATATATCCTGGGTTTTTCATCAGTAACCAATTGATTTTTGGTTGGATAATGAGGTTCTAACATAGATAAATATAATGCAACTAGAGAAATTAATTTATTCATTTTATATTATCACAAAATCATATTTTAAACTACTTTTCCTTTTTTTTTGTTTTATCACAATCAAGCATGCCAAAAGGGTTCTGATTGCTGAAATTATCTTAAAATTTATCAAACAAAATATTACATCAAATTTATAATCAGGCATTAGCAAAAGAAAATTACAAAATCATGCATTTAAAAAAAAAGGTTAGGAACAGCAGGTTCTCTTTCTTAACATAATAAACATGGGTATAATGTGGTGCAAAAATTGAAGAACCTAATTCAAAACTGGTATGCAACCCAGAACTTCAGTATGGTGTAGGCTAGAGTAGGACATTTGATGCAAGAAAACTCAGTATAGATGATGAAAACCTAGTCATACCTTTATTTCAGCGTCAGAATATGGTACTGCCCTTGACCTACAGAAAGAAGAGAGTGAATGCCGTAGTAAGTCAAAATGATTAGGTTAAATGGATATCCTAAAGCTATACTAATAGCATGGCATTGAATCATAAACTTCATAGATAAAATGTTAATTGTAGGAGGTATGGAGGTTGATGGGTATGTTAGTTGAATCTGGGAGTATAGTCAATCCAACTCAAGAGCTATTTGGCCTCTGGGTAGCTCTGGGCCTGCTATGAATCTTTTTATGTTAACAGTATTTTGGTAATATCATCATGTTCTTGTAGCCCTAGACTCGGTCTTGCTTTTGTAATCACATGAAAAAGAATAGGAAACCCTAGTATACCTGCAGAGCTGGGAAAATTGATGAACCACTTAAAACCCTTGTTCTTTACTTTCCGCAACTTCTGTTCTCATTTTATTCTAATTCAAATACTAACACCAATTAATCATAGAAATGCCAAATAAGAAAAAACAATTCCTTGATAATTACCAGCGAACAGCATTTCCAGAATCAATGGCTAAGGACAGGGCTCACAAACTAGGTCTTAAGCTTACAGAAATTGCATATAAGTCAAATCTCCTAAAATTGATGTTTATGTTACAATTAAGCCCATCAACTTCTTGTCGCGAAAATTATATGCAGATCCACATTATTAATTAAAACTACAAAAACATGAAAATATATAAGAGGATGAGCATGGAGATATTATGTCGCCAAATTCTAAATACAAAAACAATCCTCAACAAATGGAAGGCCAATGAAGAAAATGTCAATGATATGGATAAGAAGTTCCTAGACCCACCAACCATAAGCATCATCACCATAATATCACACGTACTCTTTTCATATGCAGCCCTAGTGATATTTTGGTAATATTCGATGTGTTTTCACTTTCGCTTATATAAGGGAGAGGGAGAGTGTCTTAGAGTCATCTTGAGATCCTCTATGTTTGAACTCTCACTTAGAGACAGACTTCAAGAGGAAACAAACCCTCTGAAGCTAGGCACAAACATACCTCGCAAATTGTGGGAGCGTGTTGGTTGACTAGTCTCAGTGGATACACCATGTCGTGTGGGACTACAATTGTTGGATTATCCAAAGCGTGGCCTCATCTATGGTATTAGTTTCACATTGTCTACCCTTATTGGTCTCAGGCCCCTCCATTCACTTCGGGATTTTGGGATGGAAGTCGTGGGTTCTGACATGGTGTTAAAGGCAGGTTCCCAAGGCCCTCTCCTCTAATCCATGTGGCAATCCATGTGTGGGGGCGTGTTGACATTCCTCCCAACATGACCCGTCAGCATGGCCCCTGTACTGTTGGACTTCCTCGCGGTAGAGCCTTCCGTTATGTGGTACGCATATGATTGAGCTTATCCTGATGTCTGGTTCACAATATTAGTCCAACATGAATCATGAGTTGCCTTCATGGCTTTATAGGTTCTGAACCTTACCCCAGACCTGCTTAGGTAGAGCACCATGCATTGGGTACATCACCATTTTTAAACCATTTATTCTAGCCTAAACTATTTTTTGAAGGTTTTGAATCGTGTAAAGAATCAAATACTTTTTGATCGTTTCAGAGAACAAAACAGCAAGGAAAAATTGCATAGTGTTAAAAAACAGATTAATGTGGTTCAAAATCTCCTGCTCAAAGGTGCCAGAATGAGGGTCTCTTAATTTCTTTTGTTGTGATACAAGATTGCAAGAGATTGTCTTTTATATAAAGAATAATTTAGGGCTACATACATTAGTAGAATACCAAAATATTCCCGTACGAAAAGACATGATGAATTAATTAGTCTCCACATCTTCAACAAAATCTTCACCAAAAGAAAAAAATGTATTATTTATGAATAAGCTACCAACCATAACATCTATAGTCGACTAATTCTGTAAGCCCCAAATATATTTTATTGGTCATAATCATCCTCGTGCCTGATCCATGGGGCAAGAAGAAATGATGTAAACCTTGTAATATTTATGTCTACCGTACATATTCTACGTCAACTCGACTGCCAGTTTCTATAGAATTCACCTCATTAGTTACTTCTATAAGTTTGTGCATCAAATTATGGTAGGAATATATTTATATGTTGAGAACATTTGGTTGCTTGTAGATAGAAATCAAAGTTTAGAAAAGATCAACTTCATTCTATATGTGAAATTGAAATCAACACGTTAAGAGAGTTTTGGGTTTGTGGAGTTTGTATTCAATGCTAACGTCCAGCTACATCCAACCAAATAGTTAAATTTAAAAATTATACCACTTTATAAAACTTAGTTTTAAAATTTCAAGCAAATGAAGCCATGAAGGTGATGAAAAGTCATGTTTTACTCACTTTTCTGAGAATGATTCATTTACCCATTCATATAAACATTATGGACCATTCATTTGAAATTGATGATTGTTAATAAAAGTGGATAAGTTATAAAGAATAACCTGTCAAGACCCAGGACGGAATAATGATGGGACAAGGTATAATTTTTGGTTTCCCAAGGGCAGTATCCGAAATTCGTCTTCTGATCTCCGTAAGATGCATCTGAATTCCAGTACCAGTCTTCTTGTTGGAAATGCTGATATGCACTGGGACCATAGTCCCTCCAATTGTCGTAGCTCCTCTTATACTTTCTTCTCTCTCGGTTGAATAGCTTTTGCATTCTCCTTATGCGTTCCTGTGTAACAATACCATACAAATATTAGAATAAGAAAGATTTGTCTGGTTAAGGACTGCAAAGGTGAAGTAATTATGGACCAGTTGCAAATGAACATCCACACATATTGGCACGTCCAATCACAAATACTAACTTAGTTGATGTTAGTCAAGCACGAACATTCACGAATCTCATTGGCGTTGATCTTGATCTCATCGCTGGAGATTTTAAACCCAAGGTGTGGAGTGTTATTATGTTATTTTGGTAGTTTTATTTGGGGAACGGCATTTTTGTAATTGGTCTTGCTACATGTCATATAAGTAGCGGGGGAATTAGGATTTGGTTTTTTTATCGCTGAACTTGATTGTTATGTGTCGTGGGCGGCTGAATCGGGAACCATTCCCCTCACCGTGAGAACATCTCTCAAAGCACGACTCTTAGTGGATCTCCCCCTTATTTCCCGTATTGTGATTTGTGATTGTTGTTTTATGCAAGTTGTGGTTGTTCTGTGATGTCGTCCTCTATTCTATTGCTTCCTGCACTTTGATCATAACAAGGTATCAGAGCCTCGACCGGGAGTGGGATGGCACTGGCGGACGGCACCCGATCGCGCGACCTCCAGTAGGAAGTCGACGCCCTGCGCCAGGCACAAGAATAGATGCAAGGCACGCTCCAGTCAGTTGAAGATCAGTAGAGTCGAACCTTGGAGGAAATACGTGAGTTGATTTCCACCATACGTTTGGATCGAAACTCGGACAATGGCAGCCGCAACTCCCTGTATGGACACTGACCTGTCTCCCCCCCAGCCCCAGAGCCCACCTCCGCCACAACAACAGGCTCTGCAACCGCTGCTTGACACTCGCCTACCGCGGATCGAGTTTTTGTGCTTCAATGGGGATGCCCTCCATGAGTGGCTCTTCCGTTGTGATCAATTTTTTGACATTGACGGCACGGCCTCGGAGATAAAGGTTCAGCTTGTCTCAATGCATCTGGAAGGTAAAGCCCTCTTTTGGCACCAAGTGTTCATGAAGTCACGCCACTCACCGCAAGGGACAACTTGGGAAGAATATAGTCACGCCATCTCCAACCAATTCGGATCCATCTTATTCGACGACCCCATTTGGGAGTTGAAAAATCTGCGCCAACAAGGGGCCTTACAAAGTTATCTGGAAGAATTTGATATGCTTCGCCATTGGGTACACATCCAATAAGATCATGATATGAGTTTTTGCCTCGCCGGGTTGAAGGAGGAGATCGCGTACTCCGTGCGAAAGTTCCAACCTAAGACATTAGCGGACTTGGCCTCACTCGCCTGCCTTCAAGAGTACAAACTGTAGCTACGTCAAAAAAAGAGTGTCGGTAAGGCCACCGACACCTCCACGCGCAACAACCGCCCCCTGCTAGCTTCCTCCTAGGCCCTGCCCGATCTACCTATCCACCACCCAGAACGGGATTTAACTCGACTAGAGGAGGGCAAAGGCTAACCGCAGCGGAAGTGGCGGACAAACGAAGCAAGAGCTTATGCTTTGGTTGCGATCCACCGTACTCTCCCGGGCACCGGTGTGCGGGTTGCAAACAAGCCTATGCTATACAACTCATCCCCGAACAGGACGCGGAGGCGCAGGAGGACGACGACACCGAGGAGGGCCTTGATATACTCCACGATGAAGAGGACATGCAGGAAACACCGCAAGTATCTATGCACGCACTAACGGGGACTGCACACTTCTACACCATGCGGGTAACGACATCTTACCAAGGCCAACCAATACATATTTTGATCGATTCCGGTAGCACTCTCAACTTCTTGGATAGGGAGACCGTCACAAGGTTACAATGCAAATTTGTATCAATACCCCCGTTTAATGTGGTCGTCGCCAACGATAAATGTATCTCAAGTTCACATACGGTGGAGGGGATCAAATGGAGGATGTAGGGAGTTCTTCTTATCGGATATGTTGGTGCTACCTCTTGGAGGATGCGAGATGGTCTTCGGGGTACAATGACTCATTACATTAGGAGTCCTACAGTGGAATTTCCGAAATTTGACATTGGAATTTACCCATCAAGGACGACTGATTGCCCTCAGGGGTTCTAAAAGTGTAGCGGGGACATGGATGAAACAATGCCACGAAGAGTAGGGGCAAGCAAAACATGACCAATTTCACATGTTAGCAATTTGGGATAGGCCGACGACTTCCATGGAGGGGACCGAGCTTGGGGAGCTCTGTACGCAGAGCTGTGGGCAGCCCATGCCACTTCAACCAGTGAATTCAGAACCAGGACAGCAAAAATCCTTGCTGGAAAACACCCAAAGACAGCAGCTTATGACACTCTAGGAGTCATTTCGGGATTTATTTGAAGTCCCCAAAGGGCTACAACCAACAAGAGAGCATGAACATCGCATCATACTTAAAGAAGACAGTCATTGAGCACTTGATCGAGGAGATACTTCAAACCGGAGTGATCGACGTTCAATACTAGGGGCACTTTATCAGGTTAAATACTAATTTTGAGTATAGAGCCATGGATACTTTGTCAATTGGTTTGGCTAAAAAAACTTTAAAAGGAATTGAAACAAGAGGTTAAGAGTGAACAGAACATCAAAATTGACTCACTTCGGGAAAGATGATGAATGAAACAACTGTATTATGTTTGTTAAGTCAGAAAAGAAAAAATTTTGTAAGTATCTTTCAGGGATCAAGATCAAAAGAATTAGAGCTGGGGAATTCATATGCCTTGCCAACTCTCCTGATTCAACCAGAAGGGGAGTATGAGGATAATAACATAACTGGGTGAGCATATGCCTTGTCTACTCTCCTGAGTCCTGATTCAACCTAAAGGGGAGTATGATGATAATAACATAACAGGGTGAGCATACCGCATAGTAGCATTGTAATATAAAGCATAGCTATTTCTTTGGCTCAAGTGAGTTAGGTTTTCACGAAGCATGCTTTCTTAATCATTTTAGGTTCTCCTTCTCCTACCTCAACAATATGGGTACTTTAGTTGTATCACTTGATCTATTCACAAGATAATAAATTGAATGTTGTTGGGCTTGATTTTAGGGGACGGGGAATTGACCAAAAAATTATAATTAAATCCAAATTTTAAAGATTTAATTAATTAAAAAAGTCGATTTTTAACTAATCGAAAAAACATCTCTTGTCCTCATCTAAATTCCAGTTTGAATCAAGAAAATTGTCTCCATTTCTCAACATAACCTACATTCATAAACATAGGTAAACTGATTTAGTTGTATTCTATGGGCCACAATATCTGTTAACCCCAAAATCGGCGATCTCTCCCAAGGTATCAAGCTCGCAAATCGCGGCTCACTCAGGTGTTCCCCCCGAGGGTCGCGATTTGCCTCAACCCTCCTTTTTTGGGCCAAGCGGATAGAAACTCCTATCCGCTTAGGCCGTGCGGCTAGGACGGTTTTCCCGGTCTAACCACTCCGGTCGCATAGCAACCGCGTGCCCTGCGGGCCGACGGGCTGCTCTCATAGCTCACCCTCACAGGCCGCGCGATTAGGCCTGCTAACCGCGCAGCATTCTTCCTTGCAGGAGGCAACCCAAGGCAACAGGAGCGATTTGCGCGATCTACTCCTTCAGTCCGCCAGGTCGCCCAATCAACGTCAACCCTGCAGACCACTAACTCCCCCTTGCAGCCGCCCAAAGGGGCGGCCTGCCTTCCTAGCCGCCCACAACAGTGGGCGGCCTGGCCTTTTGCAGCTGCCCAAGTGGGCGGCCTGCCCCTTGCAGCCGCCCAAAGGGGCGGCCTGCCTTTTCTTGGCCGCCCAAGGCATGGGCGGCCTCCCCCTCGCCGCCTAAAGGGGCGGCCTGCCTTCCTAGCCGCCCACAACAGTGGGCGGCCTGCCTCTTCTAACTGCCAACAGGAGGCAGCCTGCTCTCTTCAGCAGAGGCAAAGTCTGCTCTCTTCAGCAGAGGCAAAGCCTGCTCTCTCTTCAGCAGAGGCAAAGCCTGCTCTCTTCAGCAGAGGCAAAGCCTGCTCTCTCTTCAGCAGAGGCAAAGCCTGCTCTCTCTTCAGCAAAGGAAAAACCTGCTCTCTCTTCAGCAGAGGCAAAGCCTGCTCTCTTCAGCAGAGGCAAAGCCTGCTCTCTCTTCAGCAGAGGCAAAACCTGCTCTCTTCAGCAGAGGCAAAGCCTGCTCTCTTCAGCAGAGGCAAAGCCTGCTCTCACTTCAGCAGAGGCAAAGCCTGCTCTCTTCAGCAGAGGCAAAGCCTGCTCTCTCTTCAGCAGAGGCAAAGCCTGCTCTCTCTTCAGCAGAGGCAAAGTCTGCTCTCTTCAGCAGAGGCAAAGCCTGCTCCCTTCAGCAGAGGCAAAGCCTGCTCTCTTCAGCAGAGGCAAAGCCTGCTCCAAATCCGCCCATAGGGGGCGGACTGACCTTTTCCGTCCGCCAAGTCTGCCCAAACCTCCACGATGACGTCACTGGGCCCCGCTTCTAGAAGATCTTCCCTGGGCCTATAAATAGCCCCCAATGCCTCTCATTTAAGGGAGGGGGCGCAGAAGGAAAACTTCCAGCTTGATCAAGACCTGCGGACTCCATTTTCTCAGTCCTCCACAGCTTATGATCAAGGCCTGCGAACTCCGTTTTCCAGTCCTCCGTCGCTGCCAGCAAGAGCTGCGGACCCAGATTCCCAGTCCTCCACAGCTGCTAGCAGCCTCTTTTACTTAGTCTCTGGCACCTTCTTTCCTCAGCCGCCAGCTTCCTCTTGTACCCCTTACTGCTTTTACATGTAATGGTGCAATAAAAGGATGTAATCCTACTTCTTGATTAAAAGAAAAGCCCGTCGCAAGAGTGGCATTTAAGCCGCGGCGGACGAAGTCTGCTGTTGCCGCTGCTAGCAGCCCCCTCTCTTCTTTCCCTCTCTCGGTCTAACCAACAGTGCTCAATCGCCAAAGTAGTCGGCTGCTCGTAAGTTCCTGATCAACCTTCCCCGCTGATCATCAAGCTCCTTTGTTGATCGTCAAGCTTCTCCGCTGATCATCAACCTTCCCGGATGCCTTCAGCAAACCTCTCTGTTATTCCCCGCAACCCACTTCTTCACCTAGCTTGTGATACCGAACACCCGTTAGCTGGTGGTGTGCGTTTTCGCGCATCAACAGTTAACACGCGGCCTTCAGATCTCGATCAGACAGTGAAATCAGCGGTTACTCATGGCAGACCACCAAGCAACCGAGAACCTTGCTCCTTCAAGTCCCAGTGAAGATCCTCTCTGGGAGGCCTTGGATCAATCTCGTAGAGAAACTGCCCAACAGTTTCAAGCAATCAACCGTACTCTCGCGGCTATCACGCAGCAATTGGCCGCTCAATCTGCAGCAGCGCCAGTTCCTCCAATCAATCCAGCACCAGCATTGGAGACTCCGCAAGTTTATCCACCGGCCTATCCGCCGGTCTATCCTCCTCTTTACACTCCAACCTTTCTGCAAGGGCCTGCAGCCCCTTTGCGGTCTCAGAATTATGAGTTTGCAGCTCGCCAAAACTTCTTCCGGGAAGCTGCCCTGGGAAGTCCAGCAAGATTTCTGAACTTTCAGGGAAGTCATCCGTACTCTTCAGCTCCAGCCTTTGCTCCTCCTGCAGCAGCTTTTCTCTCTTATCCTCCTGCTCCTTATGCAGCTACAACTCATGCTCCTTATTTTCCTAATGCAGTGGAACAAGAAGAGCCGTCACCGTTTACAGAGAATGTTCGGCATGAGCCAACTCCAGTTAACTTCAGAGAGCCACGGTTACCCATTTACACTGGAGAGACTGATCCAATCAAACACCTTCAAGCCTTTGAATCAGTCGTTGCTCTCAAGACTCTCTCAGATGCTATAAAAAGCAAACTCCTTGTAACGATCTTTGATGGCCAAGTGAGGGATTGGTTTTATGTATTGCGACCTCAGTCAATCTCTTCCTTTGCTGATTTGCGCAGGGAGTTCTTGCTCAGATTCTCTAATTCAACAAAGAGAAATGGTGGTCCAGAAGCCCTCTTTGAGATCAAGCAGCGAGAGAACGAGACTTGATCTCATTTTGTGGATCGTTTCCAAAAAGAAATCTTAGACATTGAGATTGTCGATCAAGAGATGTATCAAGTGGCTCTCATTCATGGTTTGCGAGAAGGACCACTCAAGTTTGAGGCCAACGTCCGAGCACCAAGGACTTATCAAGAGTTAATTGGTTTAGCCAACTCATACATTCGAGGCGAGAAGAGCAACCCCAGCTTTGTCTCCCGGCTTGTAGTTGAGAAAAATCCTCCTTACAAGCAGCCTCCGAGGTTTCCTCGGAAAGACTTTTCATCCCACTCAAGGAAAGCGAAAAGATTCCAGCATCATCTTCAACCCCTCTTCTCAAACAAGGATCGTGCCAGAGATCCATTGTTACAGCTACCAACCCTACCTCCACAAACAACTTCGGTTCATCAGCAGCAAGATGATGACTTAATAGACTCTGAACTTGATGAGGTCATGCAAGAAGTAAGCCAAATCATGAAGGGTAGGGCTAATCTTAAAAGGACTTACCAGCCGGCAGATCAAAGACCAAAAGATTCAGATCCGTTCTGTGAGTTTCACAAAGAAAGCGGGCACTTGACTGAAAACTGTCGAGCGCTTCGTTAACTGGTGCAAAAGATGCTAAGGAAGGGAAAGATGTGCGATCTGTTCTCGAAGGATATTCTGATCCGTCTACTTCAAAGGGCAAAGAAGTAGAGAATCCCTCTCCGGGTTCAAAAAATGTAAACCAAGTCAGCAGCTGCAACTGCCATAATAAGGAACCATGCTTCGACGCCAACGATGTAGGATCCAAGGGTCGTCTATTCTGAGCCAAAAAATGACAACATCGAAGTTCTCAAAGCTCCTCACAATCTAAGCTGGTTGTTTTTACCTTACATTTTTCAAGCATAGTTTCTCTTAAAACACTTCTAAGTGTTCTTTCGTTTCATTTCAATAAATTTTACGTCAGAGATCCCATACTGACACAGTTCCCTTTTTGTAATGCTTCTCCTCCAGATTTTTCTCTTTTGCCAAAGAGATCACTGAGCCATCGAGATATCGCCGAGTCTTGCTCAGGGCCCCCTCGAGGTTGTTCTCTGGCGTAAGACAAACACGACCACATATAGCGGGGAGTTTTCGCATATGTGCAGTGGGGGCCGTTCAACTCTCGTGCGGAGGATGACGGGACTTCGGATCCTGGCCGGCATCTAACACAGAGTGCGTATCCAGGGAGGACCCGTGTGTTAGCTCTGTTGCGCTTCGCTAAGGGATACGTTACAGTTACGATGATCTTTGCTTGACAAGCAATGGCGATCAAGTGTAACCTTGTCTCTTCGATCATCTCACAACTGTAACGGCCGAACACTCTATGGTACTCTCAATCCGTGCTTTTGCGGGGCCCGCAACTCCGCTGACCATTTCAAAGACAAGCAATGGGCCACTTGGCGTAACTGGTCTAATTGATCAGCGATGCTTGTAACCCGAGGCAAGAGAGCAGTGTATCAATCGATTCCTCCACAGGAGTTTCTCTGTGCTTGTTTCTCTTTTATGTCCTTCAAAGGGAATGCGGCTAGTCCGCTTTAGGTAGGACTATACCCTAGATGATTTTTTTTGGCAAGTGATGCATAAGGCCCACGGGTGCACTCCTGTGGCAGCATTCAACCTTTTTGGATCATCTACGGGGTGTAGACCTCCTTCGTCTTTTTTGCCTTCTTACAGATTAACAGGTTAAGTCCAACCTATCTAAGGGATCCGCAACATCTTTTTAGCTTATGATCATCTTATATGCATTGCTTATGTAAAGCTCTAAAAGATGATGATCTACAAATTCTCTACTATTCTTATTGGATATTTCTGGCACTAACTCATAGCCAGAGTTTGATTCTCTTTATTGACAAACCGTTCGGTTAAAGTTCAGATATTGATTTCATCTGATTAATCTGGTTTTTGTATGGGAGATATCATGTTTGACCACGCAAAGAGATTGATGCAATGACTTGATCTCTATTTTATTCTGCTTGCTCGGTCAACAGCAGGATTTGATGGATTTTCCTTCTGCAGTCTAATCATGTCTATCGCATCGCATTAATTTTTAGCAGCAGATTTATCCATAAAACTCCTCAGGTACCCAAGTTACTTTTCTTTCATATCTGCTTGCTCACTCTTGTGTTGCAGAGATTAGCAGATACTAGCAAGTTCTCTTCAGGTACTTGCAACTTAATTTCCTTTCATATCTGTCTGCTCACTCTTCTTTTACAGAGATTAGCAGATATTAGCAAGTCTTTTTCAGGTACTTGCAGCTTAATTTTCTTTCATATCTGCTTGTTCACTCTTCTTTTACAGAGATTAGCAGATATTAGCAAGTCCTTTTCAGGTACTTGCAGCTTAATTTTCTTTCATATCTGCTTGCTCACTCTTGTTTTACAGAGATTAGCAGATATTAGCAAGTCTTTTTCAGGTACTTGCAGCTTAATTTTCTTTCATATCTGCTTGCTCACTCTTCTTTTGCAAAGATTAGCGGATATTAGCAAGTCCTCTTCAGGTACTTGCAAGTTATTATCCTTCTATGTTTTCTCTCATCTGTATTTTTTGCAGAGCTCGATGGAAAACATTTACCCGTCTTCCTCGTTTACCAAAGCAACTCAGGTACACACAAGATGTACCTCCTTTTGCCTACACTGACTTTTCCTTCGCAGGAGAAAGATAGACATTCACGGATTTTTTCTGAGGAGAGATATCAGGTTCTACCTCTCCCAGTCTCTAGTTTTTCCTCTTCCTGATTTTCGAGGGGAGGATCACAATTTTCGCGGGTCTCCTACTTTTTCGAAGTTCCCTTCGGAACTTGAAAAAGTGCGGGGATTATGTTAACCCCAAAATCGGCGATCCCTCCCAAGGTATCTAGCTCGGAAGTCGCGGCCCACTCAGGGGTTCCCCCCAAGGGTCGTGATCTACCTCAACCCTCCTTTTTTGGGTCAGACGGATAGAAACTCCTATCCGCTCAGGCCGTGCGGCTAGGACGGTTTCCCCGGTCTAACCACCTCGGTCGCATAGCTACCGCATGCCCTGCGGGACGACGGGTTGCACTCATAGCTCACCCTCGCAGGCCGCGCGATTAGGCCTGCTAACCGCGCAGCATTCTTCCTTGTAGGAGGCAACCCAAGACAACAGGAGCGATCTGCGCGATCTACTCCTTCAGTCCGCCAGGTCGCCCAATCGGCGTCAACCCTGCAGACCACTAACTCCCCCTTGCAGCCGCCCACAACAGTGGGCGGCCTGGCCTTTTGCAGCCGCCCAAGTGGGCGGCCTGGCCTTTTGCAGCCGCCCAAGTAGGCGGTCTGGCCTTTTGCAGCCGCCCAAGTGGGCGGCCTGCCCTTGCAGTCGCCCAAACGGGCGGCCTGCCATTTCTTGGCCGCCCAAGGCATGGGCGGCCTCCCCCTCGCCGCCCAAAGGGGCGGCCTGCCTTCCTAGCCGCCCACAACAGTGGGCGGCCTGCCTCTTCTAACTGCCAACAGGAGGCAGCCTGCTCTCTTCAGCAGAGGCAAAGCCTGCTCTCTTCAGCAGAGGCAAAGCCTGCTCTCTTCAGCAGAGGCAAAGCCTGCTCTCTTCAGCAGAGGCAAAGCCTGCTCTCTCTTCAGTAGAGGCAAAGCCTGCTCTCTTCAGCAGAGGCAAAGCCTGCTCTCTCTTCAGCAGAAGCAAAGCCTGCTCTCTCTTCAGCAGAGGCAAAGCCTGCTCTCTTTAGCAGAGGCAAAGCCTGCTCTCTCTTCAGCAGAGGCAAAGCCTGCTCTCTTCAGCAGAGGCAAAGCCTGCTCTCTCTTCAGCAGAGGCAAAGCCTGCTCTCTTCAGCAGAGGCAAAGCCTGCTCTCTCTTCAGCAGAGGCAAAGCCTGCTCTCTTCAGCAGAGGCAAAGCCTGCTCTCTCTTCAGCAGAGGCAAAGTCTGCTCTCTTCAGCAGAGGCAAAGCCTGCTCTCTCTTCAGCAGAGGCAAAGCCTGCTCTCTTTAGCAGAGGCAAAGCCTGCTCCCTTCAGCAGAGGCAAAGCCTGCTCTCTTCAGCAGAGGCAAAGCCTGCTCCAAATCCGCCCACAGGGGGCGGACTGACCTTTTCCGTCCGCCAAGTCCGCCCAAACCTCCACGATGACGTCACTGGGCCCCACTTCTAGAAGATCTTCCTCGGGCCTATAAATAGCCCCCAATGCCTCTCATTTAAGGGAGGGGGCGCAGAAGGAAAACTTCCAGCTTGATCAAGACCTGCGGACTCCATTTTCTCAGTCCTCCACAGCTTATGATCAAGGCCTGCGGACTCCGTTTTTCAGTCCTCCGCCGCTGCCAGCAAGAGCTGCGGACCCAGATTCCCAGTCCTCCACAGCTGCTAGCAGCCTCTTTTACTTAGTCTCTGGCACCTTCTTTCCTCAGCCGCCAGCTTCCTCTTGTACCCCTTACTACTTTTACATGTAATGGTGCAATAGAAGGCTGTAATCCTACTTCTTGATTAAAGGAAAAGCCCGTCGCAAGAGTGGCATTTAAGCCGCAGCGGGCGAAGTCTGTTGTTGCCGCTGCTAGCGGCCCCCTCTCTTCTTTACCTCTTTCGGTCTAACCAACAGTGCTCAACCGCCAAAGTAACCGTCTGCTCGACAGTTCCTGATTAACCTTCCCTACTGATCATCAAGCTCCTCTGTTGATCGTCAAGCTTCTACGCTGATCATCAACCTTCCCGGCTGCCCTCAACAAACCTCTCTGCTATTCCCCGCAACCCACTTCTTCACCTAGCTTGTGAGACCGAACACCCGTTAGCTGGTGGTGTGACGTTTTCGCGCATCAACAATATCATTATCTATTAATTTTATAAATATATTATTATGTGTCATGTTGGTGTTATTAGTATTAGGTGTCTTTCTTTAGAATTATTATGAATGACGGATCTTTTATTTTATGTCGGATCTTTTGGTAGTTTGTTGGAGTCATGTAATTCAATATATAGATCTTCAGGGTCATGAATGGGGTAAGCAATGAATGAATATTAAATCTCTCTTCAAGCTAGGGTTTGGGTTTAGCAAAACCCTCCTCTTTTGCCTTCGTTCCCCTTCTTAAGCTGAGCACGGCTCCCTTGGAACTCCACTAACACCACCACCTACAATGAGATATTGATGTGCTACTGGTTAACTCATAACAATTTGGTATCAGAGTTATACGATCTCACCTTCATCCTCAACACATTCGGCTGCATAGATTTACGATTTCATCCTTCTCCTTTTTCTGGATCGAAGACAACTTTTCTTTTTTCTTGGTTCGAAGATGCTTGCAAGCCTAGCTCCTTATCGTCCCAGTCAAGTTGCTTCCCGCACAACAAATCCAGTATCATTCTTCATCCTGACTAACTCCAAGTCGACGTAATCTCGGTCGACTACTCCAAGTTGACACAATCGCTTACCCTCCTCCTCGTCTGGCGTCATTCCACATCGACGAATCTCACGACATCTTCGTCGACCTTCTGCGCCATCTCCCAAGTTAGTGCATTTCCCAGCGATCATCTCCATCCTTAGAATAGATCACTGGTTCTGTCCCTACACTCGAACAACCAGATAATCTCGTCCATAGCTTGTGTCCCTCCATGCAGGCACTCTTTCACTCAAGTGTCTTTGTCTACTTCTCCAAGCACATCCATCCACACATCAAGCTTTGAGTAGAACAGTTGACATCTCATCAAACCGCCCACACTTCCTCATCAAGCTCGCAATAGCAGCAATGTATCCTTTTCAATTTTGAACCCCGCTGTTATTCTCAAACGAGCCGAACACCCTACTTGGAGTAATCCTTTTAATTATTAATACTTAATTAATCATTTATTGGATTAAGACATTAATTAATTGATTTTGACATGGCGACGTATTCTGATGATTTTGGCATGGCGAGTGAGATATCAGTAGCATTAGCAGTAACGACTCGAGCAATGTTAGCACTGCTCCACAAACTATTAAAACCCCGCCTAGGCGAGGGACAGATAGGGAATGGGAGTCCGATCAAAATAGTGAACAAAGAGTGCCCACAAATCATTGTATGTCATGCCACACCACTATCGGCCCCATAGTCTTCAACCAACCGACTACTCTCCACATACATGTTCCGCCAACTTTGAGATTTTGAGACGTCTTCCTTGTCAACCACTCTTGAGCTATTCCCTTCAACAATTGCTCACCAGCCGGCATTGCCACTCCCGATAACTGCGATTTCCATTCCACCTTCTCCTTTGTCGCCCTCGATCGCTCGCCACCACCAAGCACCCTTGCCCCTACTCCAGATATCATTCCTAGCAATCTCTCCTCGGTAGACACTTCCATTCCATATCCATGTGGTCATTGTTCCACAAGCACTCAGTCGACCTGTTAAGCACTAACTAGGGGAAGAACTAAGAGAAGAGAAAGTAGAGAGAAACTAGAGAGAAATTAGGGTTAGGGTTGGGAGAGAAGAGAAAAACCTGAATAATCCTTGCATAAACCTCCAAGAGAGGGGTCCGGGTATATATATATCCCCGGACCCAAGGCCGGCCGACCAAGGGGGGCCGGCCGGCCCCCATGGGGCTGAACCCAACGTGGTTCAGCCCCCCCGAGCCGATATTTCAAGAGGAAAGGGCTGAACCCATTGGTTCAGCCCCATTATTGTCATGCACCCGCCGTTGCCGCCGTTTGTAATGTTGTCCGAACAGTCTAGCCTCATCCGGGGGCTTAACATTCTCTTCCCCATCAAAAACCAGCTTGTCCCCAAGGTGGTAATCGGGGTAAAGCTCCCGGAACTCCAGCAAATCGACCCAAGTATTGTGCTCGGCGGAGAGACCCTTCCATTTGACTAACAGCTCTGGACAGTACGCCGTGCCACGACGTTTCCACTTGATCAACAGTACCTCCTCCGGAATCGGGCGAAGCTCGCCCCCACTAGTAGCCTCGGGTAAAACCGGGAAGACCGGAACAGCATCACCCAACTTCCGCTTCAACAGGGAGACATGAAAGGTAGGATGGATCCGTGAGGTCGCGGGTAAAGCCAAGGTGTACGCAACCGGTCCGACCCGCCGCGTGATCCGAAATGGTCCATAGTAGCGCGGTGCCAGTTTCTGATTAGTCCGCTGTGCCACAGACAGCTGGCGATAAGGACGAAGTTTGAGAAAAACCTCATCTCCCACCTGGAACTCGCGCTCCGTTCGATGGCGATCTGCCTGAGCCTTCATACGATCCTGTGCCGCCCGAAGATTCTCACGCAAGGTGGCGAGGGTCCGATCACGATCACGAAGCGCCCGATCAACTGCTGCAACTGCGGTACTGCCGGGCTCATAACTGCTCAAGGAAGGAGGTGGCCGTCCATAGACGACCTCAAAGGGCGTGAGTTTACTAGCCGAGTGATAAGAAGTATTGAAGCAGTACTCCGCCCAATGTAACCAGCTGGTCCATGTTCGCGGCTCATCCATCACAAAGCAGCGAAGGTAAGTCTCGACGCCCCGATTTAAGACCTCTGTCTGGCCATCGGTCTGGGGATGGTGGGCCGTGCTGAAACGTAAGGAAGTCCCCTGCAAGCGGAATAGCTCTGTCCAAAATCTGCCAACAAAAGTGGGATCGCGATCGGAAATGATCGCCCGGGGAATTCCATGCAATCGAACAATCTCCCGAACAAATAAGCCCGCAACCGACTCAGCTGTGTAAGGATGGCTCAGAGCAAGGAAGTGCCCATACTTGGATAACTTGTCCACCACTACCAATATCACTGATTTACCCTTCGACTTGGGCAGTCCATCGATGAAGTCCATAGAAACCGTATCCCAGATCTGATGCGGAATCTCTAAGGGAGTGAGGAGGCCAGCCGGAGAAGTAGTCTCATATTTCTGTCGTTGGCACACCTCACACTTCTGCACAAACTCCTGAATGTCACGGCGCATCCCCTTCCAAAACACGTTGGCCCGAGCCCGCTGAAGAGTGCGAAGAATGCCGGCGTGACCTCCTGTCGGCGACGAGTGAAACTCATGCATCATCACCGTCCGCCAAGCTGACTGAGCAGGAATGACGACTCGCCCCTGATAATACAGCCGGTCATTTTGTAAATGATAACCGGGCGCTACCTCACGATCCTGTCGCAGGTTTTCCACAATAGCCCGTAACTCAGGATCTTGCTGCACCGCGTCCTGAATCTCGTCCACCGAATCCAACTGAGGCCCGGAAATGTGCGCTAAGGCCCCCTCGGGTAGGCGTGAGAGGGCGTCAGCCACCCGATTGTCTTTCCCGGGCCGATACTCGATCACATAATCATATCCCAACAACCTGGTGACCCACTTTTGTTGAAGGGGGGAAGAAATCCGCTGCTCCAAAAAATGCTTCAAGCTCTGATGATCGGTCCGTATCGTAAAGCGACGCCCAAGCAAGTATGGCCGCCATAGGGCCACCGCATGAATAACCGCCAGCATCTCCTTTTCATACACTGAGAGTCCCAGAGTCCGGGGAGCCAAAGCCTTACTGTAGAAGGCGATCGGCCGCCCCTCCTGCATCAAGACCGCCCCCACTCCCACGCCAGAAGCATCTGTCTCAACCACAAACGCCTTAGTGAAATCCGGAAGTGCTAACACTGGAGTCGTCGTCATCGCCTTCTTGAGCGCCTGGAAGGCGGTCTCTGCCTCCGCGTGCCACGCGAAAGCATCCTTTTGTAGCAGCTGTGTAAGTGGTCTTGCAATCTTCCCATAGTCCCGTACAAAGCGACGGTAGTAACCAGTAAGGCCTAAGAACCCCCTCAGCGCCCGAATGGTCAGGGGTCGTGGCCAAGAAAGCATACTCTCGATCTTCCGTGGGTCTGCCTTCACCCCGTCAACGGAAACGAGGTGCCCCAAGTACTCCACCTCATGTTGTCCGAAAGAACACTTGGACCTCTTAGCATATAACTGATGTTGCCGGAGAGTCGAGAAAACCTGAGCCACATGACGTAGATGATCCTCCCAAGTAGCACTGTAGATCAGAATGTCGTCAAAAAAGATCAAGACGAACTGTCGCAAGAATGGCCGAAAAATCTCATTCATATTGGCCTGAAAAGTAGACGGCCCCCCCGTTAATCCATTTGCCATCACCAAGAACTCATAGTGACCGTCATGAGTCCTGAAGGTCGTCTTATGCACATCCTCCTCCTTCATCAGAATCTGATAGTAGCCGGATCGCAGATCCAGCTTCGTGAACCGAGTCGCCCCATGCAACTCATCCAGCAGCTCCTCTATCACAGGAATCGGAAACTTGTCCTTCACAGTAACACTGTTTAAGGCACGGTAGTCTACGCAAAAACGCCAAGATCCGTCCTTTTTTTTAACCAGAATAATCGGTGCAGAGAAGGAACTGGTACTAGGTCGTATGATGCCTGCATCAAGCATCTCCTTCACACTGCGCTTGATCTCTGCCTTCTGTATGTAGGGATACCGATACGGACGGATGTTGGGCGGTTCAGCCCCAGTCTGCAGCACAATCTGATGATCACGGAATCGTGACGGCGGAAGTGTACTTGGCTCCTGAAAGATGTCATCATACTCCTCTACTAGCGCCCGCAACTGGTCCGGCACCTGTGTCGATCCATCCTCGTCCGACCTCACCCCCAACAGAATCGCCATCAAGCTACTGGATTCCTCAAGCTGCTGTAAGCTGCGAAGGGAGATTTCTTTAACCGGAGAAGATTTGAGCCCTTTCAAACAGAACTGTCGCTCGCCTTGCAAGAACTCCATCGTCATCTGATCCCAATCAAAAGTAACCCGCCGCAACTGCTGCAACCACTGCACTCCCAGCACCATATCTGAGCCCCGGATCGGTAAAAGGTAGACATCCGTGCACCCCACATACCCTTGCATCCGAAGCTCCACCCCCTTCAACACTCCTTGACACTGTAACTTGCTGCCATCCGCAACCATGACCTGGAACGCCGCTCCCGTGTCAATCTCATGCCCCGCCTTCTTCGCCACATTTGGGTGAATAAAATTATGAGTACTCCCGCTGTCTACCAGAATCGTCACCCTCTCCCGCCGAATCCGTCCAACCAGCCGCATCGCAAGCGGAGGTGGATGACATCCCTCCATGGCATGTAGGGAGACACCCAATTCCGTCAAGTCTAAGTCCCCCCCAGACTCCAACTCCTCCTCTGGGAAAACGTCCTCCTCGAGCTGCTCCTCCTGATGCAACATAAAGACCTGTACCTTCTGACACTTGTGACCGGGCACAAATTTCTCATCATAATTAAAGCATAAGCCCTTCTCCTTCCGAGCCGCCAACTCGCTCCAAGACAACCGAGTCACCGTCGGTTTGGTACCCGTGGGTTGCTCCCGTCGTGCTGATGTGCCAGGGCCCAGAGCCGGTCTACTCATGATACGTGCCCGCTGCCTGTTGAACCTCTCCTCCTGGATACGCGCCAACGTAATGGCATGGTTCAATGAACGGGGCATGAGTGCCTACACCTCATCTCGAATGTGCTCCTTGAGACCAGATATGAAACAGCTGTAGAGTGTCCTCTCCGGCCACTGAACCCGATTTGCCAGCTTCTCGAACTCAGTACGATACTCCATCACCGACCCTTTTTGCCGAAGCTTCTGAAGGAGGGCCTCAAAGTTCTCATACTCCAGTGGACCAAATCGGGCCGTAAATCCATCCACGAACTCCCCCCAAGGCGCGTACTCTCGTCCCCGCAGGAACCATTGTGTCCATTGGAAGGCATCATCCTTCAGATGGAAGGACGCTAGCTGCACCCACTGCCCTTCAGGCACCTCCTGGTACTGGAAAAATAATTCAGCCTTTTGAATCCATTCCAAGGCGTCGCCGCCCTCGAACTCCGGAAAGTACATGCGAGTTAATCCAGGGGTCAAACGTTGTGTCCCTGGACCTCCGTCCCGTCTTGCGTGTTCCCCATGTTCAAATCCGCCGTAGCCGTGCTGTTGTCCTGCTCCCCAGGGAGGAATTTGCTGCTGCCCGCCCCAACCTGGGCCCAAACCGGCCATTCCGGGTGGCCCAAATCCACGTGGAGGAGGAAGGAGTCCCCCCCTTGGCTGTCCCGTCATGTCGGGTGGCCGCCGGAGCCCGAAAGGCTCATCCCCGCCTCGGCGCCACTGTTCCGGGCCCGATCCGAAGTCGCCGAAGGCCGCTGCTGCAGATCCCGCCGGAAACAGCCCCGCCGGCCCTCCAAAACCCGCTGCCAAGCCCGCCGGAGGGCCTTGGGCCGCCGACGCCCCACCTGCTGCCGTCCCGAGCCACGCCGCGCCAGGCGGAGCCCCTCCCGCAAGCCGCACGCCCGCCACCCCTTCCGCGAGTCGTGCGGAAGCCAAAACGGCGGGATCGGCCCCCGATCCGCCCGATCCGGCCGAATCGTCCGTCACCGATGCCTTCCCTTTCAATAGGGTCTTCAACTCCTCCAATCGGGCTTCCAACCGCCCTTCTAGGGCCGCCATTGAATCGGTTAAGCCAACCACATTCTCCTATAGGTTTTCAATCCGCGAGGACTCCTCTTGATTCCGAGTGTTCACCATGGAGAGAATCGGACCTCTGATACCAAATGTTAAGCACTAACTAGGGGAAGAACTAAGAGAAGAGAAAGTAGAGAGAAACTAGAGAGAAATTAGGGTTAGGGTTGGGAGAGAAGAGAAAAACCTGAATAATCCTTGCATAAACCTCCAAGAGAGGGGTCCGGGTATATATATATCCCCGGACCCAAGGCCGGCCGACCAAGGGGGGCCGGCCGGCCCCCATGGGGCTGAACCCAACGTGGTTCAGCCCCCCCGAGCCGATATTTCAAGAGGAAAGGGCTGAACCCATTGGTTCAGCCCCATTATTGTCATGCACCCGCCGTTGCCGCCGTTTGTAATGTTGTCCGAACAGTCTAGCCTCATCTGGGGGCTTAACACGACCCGCTCATCCCAGTGCATTGATTATATCTTTACGCAAGCAACGACCCTCTGACAACAACACGTGAGATCTGAGAGCACAATAAGAGCTTTCCTTTCAATGCAGCCTCCGCTTCAGCAACACGTTGCATGAAGCCATTCTGGCGTGAAATCAAGAAGCCGGATAAACTGCCTCCCAAATCCCTATAACCTTATATGAGCTTCAGGGCAAGCTCAAAGTGAAGGAGGGGTGGGATATTATGGGTCTACATTATCATTCTTTGTTAATTCTATAAATGTATTATAAGGTGTCATGTTGGTGTCGTAATTATTAGGTGATGTGCTTTAAAGACATTATGAATGTAGGGTCTTCTATTTCATGTAGAGTCGTTTGGTAATTTGTCGAAGTCATGTAATTTTATATATAAACCCCTTGGGTTATGAATGGGGTAAGCAATGAAGGAATATTAAATCTCTCTCATTTAGTTCTCTTTTCTCTCTTCTCTCCCTCTTCAAGCTAGGGTTTGGGATGAGCAAGGCTCCCATCTTCTGCCTTCATACCAATCTTCTTAGGTTGAGGACGGCTCATGTATCTCCACCACCACCACCACCTCCGACAAGATATTGATGCGCAATGGGTTAACCTGTAACATTGTACCAAAAAATTAATAATTGGACATGGACCTATCAAGAATTGCCAAATGAAAAACATAATAGTAGCATAAAAGAAAAACAAGTTGACCAGAAGAGAAATATGGGAGTTGGGGGTTGGGGTTGTGGTGTTGTACACTAACCACTCTCTCCATTTTCTCCTTATGCTCCTCGCTCATTTTGTGGCTATATCTTCTCCAAGCTTCTTCTTCAAAACTTCTACTCGTACCAGTCCTTGCATTTCTCCAAGTTGACTGGGGCTGTGACCTGTTCAGCTTTCAAAGAAAAAGAATAAGAGTAGTCAATCTCGTTAAAAGGACTTGCAAGAAGGACTTGCAAGTTCCACGCAAAAAGGACTTTAGAAAAGTATTTAAGAAACTTTTTGGAAGTATCTAGAAAATTATGAAGTACGAAAACAGCTTCATTCAATTGTAACTGCAGTGTAGCAAGGTATGAGTCACATCTGAATAAGCATCATTAACATTGTTTATGGCCCTTTTCATTGAAACAGATCCTATCCGAAATGTCAGCATGCATTCATCGCATTTTGTTACAGTAGTGGGCAAGCATCATATACAGTGAATATAAGATAAACTAAATGAGATCTGGCTTCACAAAAACAAATATTTATGCCATCAACCTTCAAATAGCTTGATGTCAGCAAGAGATGAGAGAGGATCTGATTCACTAAAACCGCAAAAGCCACGCATATGAAGAACACATGACACTTCTTCAAAACTTGAATACAGCCATCTCTGACACAGATGGAGGAATCCCGAAATACAAATAGTTTATACTACAGATCTTATGTAGCCAAAATATTAAGGATGGCCACGGAATATCAAGATCAAAATTGACTTACGATTAAATAAACCTCCAGCAAAGACTCCTAATTGTTCAAATTCCATCGTCGATTTCGGCATTCATGAAGATCTAAATTAGCTTCACGTGCAAGATGTCATAAAACCAAATCTGCTCCAAAGAAGAGTCCAGATAGTTGAAGGCCTATTGATCACGATTTCACGGTTATACTTTGTCCACCACCCTCTTGCTATAGTGGTAAAATATTAGGACAACATTTTTGCAGGAGAGGGGAAGAGGAGAAGACTTAAATGAAATGAAGAAGATACAATAGCATTACGGATAGAAATCCCACCCATTCAAAGTTGAATGCAAATTCCAGGGATGATTCTCTGATCTAGCTCAAGGCCAAACTCTAAAAGGAGGATACAAGGTGAGCTCCTCAGACCCAAGTCACCCAACACTCCCCCAATTAGGAGAATATTAACCTTCATTTAATATACTAAATGCTCACAAATTAATCCAAAAAATTTCCATATATAATTTATTATTTGTCTTTTCCCAGAATGGCCCTAGGGTTTCTCATCTTGTCGTTGTTGGAATTCTCTCGAGATTTCCTTTATGGTATGTGTATCAATACATCCCCAATGAAAATTCATCTTGCACTCAAGGCGGTACGGAGAGCTTGGCAATATCGAGTCATCTTGAGTCCAAATCGTCATTGTGGGTTGAAGTAATTTGTCCAGGTTTTTAACAACAGTATATGTGATTATAATTTTCTTGAAAGAGGATGTTGGTTTTGTGGTGTCCCTCTCTTTTGGAAGGTATGAAAATGTTGAGAACGTTGACCGGGATCAATTAATAGTATCTACATTCTTCTTTAAGAAGCAAAGATCTTTTTTCGTTCACTATGCACTAACAAGATGAATACTCGTGTAAATTACCAATGGCAGGGAATCTTGTGAACAGCAAGACAGTCCAAAGAACCTAAAGTAAAGTGAAGGCTCTTATTTGATATGGATTATAGTTGGAGTTTGAAGGTAATGATGTCTCGACATGATCAATGGTCAGGGTAATTCATCAGGCTTTTCTCTCATTTCTTAGATTCAGTGGCTTGCATTCCCTCTCATTTTGTTTCAAGTAGTTGTGGCTAGATGTTCTAGCTTTCAGGATTCTTTAGAAAGCAGTAACTATTCTTTCTCCATTATACTACTCCCTCGTAATAAAATTAATTGATGAGCGAAATGGTCATATATATAGAGAAGTGTTTTGATGGGGATCATGTTTCACGACCCTCAAGGGTCTACACACGCTGACCAAGGAACCGCTAGTGACGATTTAGGAATTTTAGTATTTTTTTGTATTTTTATTTTAATATGTTTATGAGATCGCCATGATCGGAGAATCGTAACCGGTCATAGCCCCTCCTTAGTCTATAAATAGAAGTGGAGGGCTCGTTTGATGGCACTAAAATCTGAGAGAAATCACTCCCTTTGATCACCGGTGCCGAAATCAGAATCTTAGAGCAATGCTTGAAATCTCTTTTTCCCCTCACTTCCTTGGCCGACCACTTCTATCCCCTCCATAATTGTAATGCCCTTCCCCACCTTGTCCAGCCCTCAAAACCCTCTGTTTTCCATTCATCCAGCATTCTTCTCCATGATGTTAGCCCACTCCTCCTTTCCCTTAAATTCTGTCTAGGAAAATCCTAGGCTGCTGTCATCCTTAGTTACTAAAGGCGCAAGACGCACTAAGGCGCAAATGAGTCAGCCACTAGAACTCCCCTCATAGCAACCCCCCATCAATCTAGAACCTCAACTCTCACCTCTGACAGCCCTCCTATAAGCTCACAGCTCCACAAACAATCTCGTTCAACCCTTTCCAGCTGTTGTTACCACTTACCACTAATCCAGCCTTACGACAGTCCAGTCCAGCTAGCCGAATCCCCTCTGGCGGTCCAGATTTAGTCATTTGCTTCATCTCTGGTCACCAGTGACTCATTGGACACACACTAAACCTTCTACTTTGAATTTTTTGAATTTTCCTACTCTCTCACATATATACTACATCATGTGTTTTCTTGTCTGAAGTTTAACTTGATTGTGATTTATCTTGCAATATTGTTTATAAATTTTATAGTGCATTTAGATTTTATGCTAGATGTATGTGAAGATTGATAATTTCAAAGACCAATAATGCAAGAGTAGACGAGCTAGAGACCCGTATGAGCATGAGCCACATGTCTCCCCCAGCCCAAGGGCACGCACAAGTTCATCTCAAGGTAGATAGAGACTTAGAGGGGACATAGAGGCACACTCATGGCTTTGCAAATCCTAATGACCTACACTAGTTTCCTCTCGCACGTAGAGATCTAGAGTTTGTTTATGAGCTCTGATGTGGTTCCGCCTTAGCCCCGGTCACTACCCCGTAGGACGACTGTGTCCTCCTGCAACTCCCTTATCGTAGAGATCATGTTACCCCTTTGGCATGATTTAATTATGGTCGGGAAGATTTTGATTATGATCCCAAACCTCGAATAGGGGTCATCACACAGACGATGACATCATGTACGGTCCACATCGATGCTCATTCATTTGATGGTCAGTTAGACCTTAAAGCAGTTAGCAACTAGCTCCTACACATGGATCACTACTTTTAGTGGTTCGACATGGCCAACGAGCATAGGATTCGGTTTGCCAAAATGAAATTACACGAGCAATAGAAGATTTATTGGACGAGCCTAGAGAGATCACACAAGCAAGAGGGCTACCACCCTATCTCCTGATGGGCGGATACGAAGCAACGACTTGAAGAGAAGTACTTCCTAACTTCATACAAGAACCGGCTCCTGGATTAGTTCTACGTCTTATGACAAGGCACCCTCTTTGTAGCAAATTACATGACACGTGTTACGTAGCTGCACGACGACGAGCCTCCATGGAAAGTGTACACGCGCCGGGCGCGCGTAACGGAAGGCCCCACCGAGCCCGTAGAAAATATTTAATATTTAATATGTTGTCTTGTTTGCTTGATGCGCTTTTAGATATGTTGTCTTATTTGCTTGATGCACTTTTAGTATTTCCTGTATGTCCTATTTTCAGTATTTCCTCCTTGTATTCGCTCTTCGGCACTATAAGAGGGCATGCGAACCTTGTATTTCTTTATCTTGGATGAAAGTGTGTTTTTCCCTCTCTCTCTCCATTTCCCCCTCTCTCTCTTTCCCTCTCTCTCCCGTTCTCCTTCCCCCTTACCGACCGAACTCCCCGCCCCCTCCCCGGGTTCGTACCAACTGGTCCGACCTGCCATTTCCGCTCGTCGTCAGCCGCAGAAGAGCCAGCCCCGTCCGTCCGCACCCGCATCAACCCACGTCGTGCCGCCTGCGTCGACCCGCACCGCCGCGATCCGCATCACCGGCGCCGCCCGTCCACGTTCCCCGTCGTGGCAGGCTGTGCGGCCCTTCCGCGCCCTTCCCTGCCGCCGCCGCGCCGTGTTGTGCCTCTTCTGCGCCGCACCGGCCACTGCCTCTGTTCCGCACCCGTACAGCCCTCGTCGAGCCGCTACTGCCACCCCTCTTCCCGTGGCCATGGCGCCGAACACCTGTTCCACCGTCGAGGCCCCATCGGAGGACGTCAACGAGACTCTCCTATGTCGTGCCAGCACTCGAGAGTCCATCATAGCCTCCTTGTAGGCCTCCTTGCTCACCATCCATGCAAAACTTGATGCGTTACAATCTCCCGCTACATCTTCCGCCAGCGGATCCGCGTGCCTGGCCACTGACACGTCCATTCTAGGGGCGGCATCACTTCCGCATGTCGGGGACGCAGCACCCCCTTCCCCCCCCCCCCCGGGCCGCCCGGCCCTTGCCTTGGACCTCCCCACCTTCGCTGGAGTTGATCTGATTAAGTGGATCGCCAAGGCGGAACAGTACTTTGATCTCCACCACACACCCGAGCAGGACAAGATCTCTACCGCCGTTATGGGACTCGACGGCTCCGCCCTCCACTGGGCCCGGTGGCTCCTCCAGTCCAACCCGGCTATCTCTTGGCCTGAGATCAAACAGGAGATGATCTGTCGCTATGACAGCCGCCAATGTTGTCAAGATCGAGATCTTACCTAAGATCGGTCGGCAGTTGTAAGATCGTAACACGTGGGATCGACACGAAACGGTAAGATCTTACTTAGTATACAAAATTAAATAAATCTAATTTACATATACATATATGTAGTAGATCATTAATCAAAAAGCAATATATATATAAAAGAAAAGTTCAACTGCATAGTATTACATAAGAAGAAGAAGATGAGCACAAGGCAGAAATCAACAGCACAGCACAGTAGCAGAAATCAAGAGCACAGCACAAACTCACAGTAGCAGAAATTAAGAGCACAGCACAGTAGTACATAAGAAGAAGAAGAAGAACCTGCGGCGGAAGCGGAGGCGAGCGGCGGCGAGCGCTGCAGGGTCGGGCTGCGAGGGAAGAGAGGGCTGCGGGATCGGGCGAGCGCTGCAGGGTCGGGCTGCGAGGGTTTGGGAAGAAGAGAGGGCTGCGGGATCGAGCGCTGCGGGCTTTTATTAAGAAGGATTTGGAACGATGAGGAGCGGCGATACAGCGATTTACGTTCTTACCCGGCGATCCTACCCGCTTTTATGGAATCCCGATACCAGGCGGAAGGCGGAGCGGAAGGGGGATTTTAATCGTAAGATCGGACGATCTTACGATTAAAATCGCGTTTTTAACAACATTGACAGCCGCTACTCCGGAACCGCCATCGAACGATTGTGTGGGGTACGCCAAACAGGCGCATTGGATAAGTACATCGATGAATTCATAGCCCTCATCACCCATGTTCCGGGCCTACCACCGGATCATTATCTCGGCTTACTCATGCAAGGCCTTCAACCCAACATCCGGTCCCAGCTCCGCACCCACCACCCTCGGACGGTCTCTGAGGCCCTCGACATGGCCCGCCTCGTAGAGGCGGATTTGCCCTTAGACCCCCACCGGCTCCAGGCGGGCCTCCGCCGGGAGGCCGACCATGGCAGACCGCTACTCCAGAGCTACAGACCCCTCGGCCCCCTCCAGCCGGCCATCCAGGCGGTCCAGGCCCTCCACAACGATTCTCCAACCGAGAGTTGACGACCTCCATCGCAAGGGGTTATGCTTCCGCTGTCGTCGACGTCAACCCTACTCCCTATCCACGTCTGCGCGGTCAAGGAATTCCACGCCATCATCGGCGACTTCAAGCCGGAGATTACTTTGGCGGATTTTGAGGACCTCGAGATCATGCCGACGCCGACCTTCACCGTTTGGAGCTCCCATGTTTCTCCGTGGGCAGCATTTCAGGACCCCAGACCATGAAGATGGCAAGCAAGTTGGGCGACCGCCCCATTGTCATCATAGTGGACAGCGGGGCAAGCCATAATTTTCTCTCCTCTCACCTGGCCCAGCAGCTTTGCCTACCGATGAAGCCCTCTCCGGACTTCACGGTTAGTTTGGGCGATGGTCGCCGCCGCTCGATCCAGGGACGTTGTCCGGCCTTCTCGCTTTCAGTGGGCCCTTACTCGGTGATGACGGACTTCTACATCTTCGGCCTTGGCGGTATCGACGTTATCTTGGGAGTTGTGTGGCTCTGCACGCTAGGCGACGTGCGTGTCAACTAGGGGACTATGACGATGAGGTTCCTCCAGGACGGTCGGGAGTGTTGCCTTATGGGAGATGTTGCACTACTTCACTCCCCCGTCTCCGCCAGCCAAATCCAGAGGATTTCGGATGTCGACTTTTTGGCATGGCCCTGGTCCATCTTGGATGTCGCGTCGTCGGGACCGTCACCGCCGCCAGGCCTTTAGGCCATACTGCCCGAGTTCACCGACCTCTTTACTGCACCATCCAGGTTACCGCCGCCCGGCCGCACGATCATGTCATTCCTCTTCAGCCCGACGTGTCGGCAGTCTCGGTCCGACTGTACTGCTATGGGCACGTACAAAAGGATGAGATCGAGAGGCTCGTACGTGACATGTTGATGGGGGGCCTCATCCGCCCCAGCGTGAGCCCCTTCTCCAGCCCAATCCTCCTCGGGAAGAAGGACGGCAGCTGGCGCTTCTGCGTGGATTATCGGGAGCTCAACAAAGCCACTGTCCCAGACAAGTATCTGATCCCGGTGATTCAGGAGCTTTTGGATGAACTCCACGGCGCGACCGTTTTCACCAAGTTGGACCTCCGTGCTGGCTACCACCAGATTCACATTCGGTCGGCCGATGTTGCCAAGACGGCCTTCCGGACCCATGACGGCCACTACGTGTACCTGGTTATGCCATTCGACCTAACTAACACGTCGGCCAACTTTCAGGCCACGAAGAAGACATTTTTTGCTCGGTACTTCGCCAGCACGTACTTGTTTTTTTTGATGACATCTTGGTCTACAGTTCTTCTTGGCAGGAGCACCTCCAGCACGTCCGTCGGACGTTGTCCACTCTACAGGGTCACCACCTTAAGCTCCACCCAACAAAGTGTTCCTTTGGGGTTCCAGAGGTGTGCTACTTGGGACACGCCATCTCTGTTGCAGGGGTCGCGATGGATAGCGACAAGATCGAGGCAGTCCTCCAGTGGCCAACGCCATCATCGCTCTGCGATGTCCGCGGGTTCCCGTGACTGACAGGATACTACCGTCGATTCATTCAGGGGTACTGCACGTTGGCACGACCCCTCACCCAGCTCCTGAAGAAATCTGTTGAGGGCCCCTTCGAGTGGTCGGCAGTGGCCTCTGCCGCTTTTATCGCACTTCAACAGGCCTTGGTGCGTGCCCTGGTGCTATCCATACCGGATTTCTCTCAGCCCTTCCTCGTGGAGTGCGACGTGTCGGGCGTCGGCGTGGGAGACGTACTGATGCAGGTCGGCCGGGCTGTGGCCTATTTTAGCCGCTCTTTTTTTGACACTATCCGTAGGCGCTCCGCTTACGAGAACGAGCTCATTGGCCTCCTCCTCGCAGTTCAGTATTGGCGCCCTTACCTCCTAGGCCGACGGTTCGTGGTCCGCACCGACCACCACAGCCTCCGCTACCTCCTACAACAGAAGATTGCTACGCCCGCTCAACAGGTGTGGGTGGCCAAGTTCCTGGGCTACGACTTCAGCATCGAATTCCGGCCAGGGAAGGCAAATCGCACGGCCGACGCCCTCTCTCGCAACCCCATACTTGCAGCCATCTCCTGCCCAGTCTGGGAGGATGCAGATACCCTTCAACGGGAAGTCGAGGTTGACCCAGTGCTCAACGGGATTCATACAGCACTCCTCGCGGACGCCAAAGCCCGCCCACCTTACTCCCTGGCTGACGGCCGCCTACTGTTCAAGGGTCGTCTCGTACTCGCCCCCTCCTCCCCGATCATTCCCCTGCTATTGGCAGAGTTCCATGCTTCCCTGACGGGGGGACACGTCGGCGCTTAGCGGACTTACCACCGGCTGGCAACCTCACTCTATTGCCATCACATGTTCCGACAGGTCAAGGTCTTCATGGCTGCCTGCCTCATCTGCCAGAAGGCCAAGTACGAAGTCATGTTTCTGGGTGGTCTACTTCAGCCTCTTCCGATTCCCGACAGCATATGGGACGGCATCGTCATGGATTTCATCACACGACTGCCCCGATCACAAGGACACGACTGCATACTGGTCGTGGTGGACCGGCTCTCGAAGTATGCTCATTTCATTCCCCCTCCGCCATCTATACACTGTTGTCGCAGTCGCCGATAGCTTCATCCAGGGGGGCGTGCGTCTCAACGGGTTTCCCCGGTCGATCGTGAGCGATCGCGATCCGCTCTTCCTGAGTACCTCTTGGACTACACTGTTCCGCCTACAGGGCACCCATCTCTATATGAGCACGGTGTACCACCCACAGACCGACGGACAATCGGAGGTCCTCAACCGGTGTCTGGAGACGTACCTCCGCTGCTTTGTGGGGGAGCATTCTCATAGCTGGGCAAAGTGGCCCAGGTGGGCCGAGTATTCTTACAACACCGCCTACCATCAGGCGGCCGACACTACTCCATTTGAGGCCGTTTATGGCCGCCCTCCACCGTATATTGTCTGCCACCTTCCCGGGGAATGCCAGATAGAGAGCCTGGCCACCGCTACCGCGACATGGACACAATCCTGGATCAGCTGAAGCACCACCTACGACGGGCCCAACAGAAGATGGTTTGCTTCGCCAACAAGAAACGTCGGGACCTCTCCTTCGAGGTGGGAGAGAAGGTTTTCATCAAACTCCATCCCTACCGCCGGCTTTCGGTGACCCGCCGGCTTTCGGTGACCCGCCGGCTTTCGGTGACCCGCCGGCTTTCGGTGACCCGCCGGCTTTCGGTGACCCGCCGGCCATGCCCGAAATTGGCACCTCTTCGGGCCCCTTGAGATCCTCGCCCGCATAGGGGCGTTCGCAATTACCGCCTTCGCCTCCCACCCGGAAGCCGCATTCATCCGGTCTTCTATGTCTCACAGCTACGACGCGTGGTGGGCGAGCACGCCACCATGGATGACATCTCGGCCGACCTCTACCTCGCAGGGGAGACACCTTATTACCCCACCTCGATCCTCGATCGCAGATGCCGCACCTCAGGGGACCATACATCGGAGGAGGTTCTTGTGGCTTGGACCGGTCGGCCCGACTCGGACACGACGTGGCTGCCCCGTGATGATTTCTGCCGCCAGTTTCCCGACTACTTCCTTGAGGATAAGGTACATTTTCCTTATGGCGGCATTGCTACGGAGCTGCATGACGACGAGCCTCCATGGAAAGTGCGCCTGCGCCGGGCGCGCGTAATGGAAGGCCCCACCGAGCCCGCAGAAAATATTTAATATTAAATATGTTGTCTTGTTTACTTGATGCGCTTTTAGATATGTTGCCTTATTTACTTGATGCACTTTTAGTATTTCCAGTATTTCTTATTTTCAGTATTTTCTTCTTTTATTCGCTCCTCGCCCCTATAAGAGGGCATGTGAACCTTGTATTTCTTTATCTTGGATGAAAGTGTGTTTTCCCTCTCTCTCTATTTCCCTCTCTCTCCCGGTCTTCTTCCCTCTTACCGACCCCCCCCCCCCCCGCCCCCTCACCGGGTTCGTACCAACACACTTCAATGAGTTTATCTCCCGGAGCAAGATTAGAGAAGAGCTAATTGTGACTGTATCTCATTTCTGAGCAGGGTTACATTCTGAGATTCGCAGGGAACTCATTGTGCACCATTTAGAGACGGCGGAGCAGATATTTTGGCTCTCCCTCAAGATGAACAGTATTTGCAAGCCATGAGTCCGAGAAGAGTGATCCCACCGCCCGAGAGCTCAACAATTAGGAGACCAACTCAAATGCCCCTGTCCCCAATTTCTACGCCTAGTCAGGTCCCTACAGCCACGGAAAAGGAAAATCCATTGTCCAAGGGTCCCCAAACCCGGGGGAATTCATTGTTACAGCTATTAGGGTAGAGGTTACATCAGACCAGTGCCCCACGCAAGATCTACATATAAATGAAGATCTCGACCCCAGCCAAGATTTAGTAGAGACCCCCACATACGAGAAGGCAGTAGTTACGTTGGATGAAGGATAAGTGGTGCAACTTGTGTTGCATAGTCGCACTACCTTTATTTTTTTATTATTTAACGTATTTTCTTTTGTAGCGCATGTATTAGCGCATATGCATGTTATTTTGAGTACTTGTGGCTTATTGGGGGTGATCGTCCAATAAGTCCATGAATAAATAGATCTGTCAAATTAGGTGATATATTAATTAAGGCAAGCATGCTACATTAAAATGATAAAAGCCAAATAAAGAAAAGTTTTATTGTTTTCTTCTTTTCATCAATCTACCATTTATTGTTGGGTTCAAATCAAAAGGCTAAATAAAGACAAAACTCCTTTTAAAATCTTCTGTCCCTTTATTTCCTATGCTAAGTAAATGCTTAAAATGAAAATTGAGTTTCTTTATTACCAGTCCTATTCAACCCTGTGAGGCAGCTTGGACAAAATCGGGAAATAGAGATTCTTCTCACTATTTCCCGGAAGTCCAGCCCCTGCCCTCGTTTCACGCCAAACCCGTTGCTCGACAGTACTCGCCCCGCCCTTTTTCTCCGCCGCCAGTCTTCTAGGGTTTCGAAGACCTACTCCTTGCAGCCCTGTGAGCATTCTGGCGCCTCATCCGTCGGGAGCCGCGCCTCATGGTCTTCACTGTTGCTTCCGACGAGTCTAGCGGCCCCCTTGGCTGACGGCTCCTCCTCTGGTACCTACAGATCCAAAGGCCGACCACCTAATACACCGTCTCCACCGCCGACAGCCTCCGTGGGCTCCGGCGACCTCCCCTTTGCCCCACCCTTCAAGGAACCCGACTCCACCATGGCCGCTCTGTTTGGGTTTGTTGTTCACCATTCACACATCTTTTACACCTAGTGACTCCAGCAAGCCCGATCTCCCCTCCAACTGGTGGATTTTGATGCTTCACTCTCGATTTGGAGCTATACTTCTGGCTGCCCTTCTGCTCGCTTCTTGTTAGTTTAATATTGTGTACCTATATTTATTTGGTCTTAAATTTCAGAGCAAGCTTGCCCTTAATTAATATTTAACCTTTTTGTCATTAATTTAAAAGCGCCTTGTCCATCTTTGTTCTCGTGCTTGTGAAAGAGTTGATTCATATTATTGATTATGATCGAATGTTATGCTCATATGCTCGGTTACAAAATTGGGGTCGATTGTCACTTACCGTTTGCTCAAAAGAAAATCACGCTAGCGCAACATATTTAAAAGAAAACTCACATTTATTTTATTTAAGATTGACTCGAGAAATTTGGTCTTCATCAATAAGAAACTGGCATCGATAGAGCACTATAGTTGGGAGGAGTGCAACGCCTCCCCCCACAAGTGAATGAAGATGAGAGGCGTACCACGACAATCTTTTACATTTATTTCCAAAGCGCGTAAGGGGCTTGCAAAGTCACCATCAACAGCGGAAGTTGTGTGACTATTATTGCCCATAAGGGACACGAACGAATGAAATTGAAGGCGGCACCCACACCCTTACCAAGCTATTTGGGTCAACAATACAACGATCCAGTCAATTAGGTGTCTAGTACCCATTAGTCTTGCATCCTTTGAGGATAGAGTCTGGTGTGACATCATTCTCATGGACTTTGCGCATGGACTTTTGAGTAGCCCCTAACTATACAATCGTGATATGACGTGTTATAGGAAACCCAACATATGTGTATTTGATAAGAGCCGCATGATCACATTGTTCCCGAGACGGCCCAAAGATTCCCCAAAAGGAGGGGTCGAGCCCTCCTCGATTAGCATTGTTACTATTAAGCCAGTCCACATCTTACAACATAGTGACTTCACACCAGAAAGTCGTGACACTGGTATTATTTATGTAGTTGTTGCCTAGCACACTACAAAGGATCATATGGATGTGGAGGCTGTCATCCCGATGTTCGATATCTCCTAGATGAGTTCATTGACATTATGTCGGATGAACTTCTAGATGAGTTGCCCCCACGGGACATCCATCGTGAAATAAATCTTGTTTTGGGAGCATCCCTCTCAAACTTACCCCATTATCAGATGAATCCTAATGAACAAGCCGAACTACAAAGCCAAATCACCGACCTGCTAAAGAAGCAGTTCATTAAGGAGAGTATGAGTACCTGGCATATATGTGTTGATAGCTGAGCTATTGACAAAATATTAGTTTCTCATTCCCAACTTGACAACTTCCTTGATAACATGATAGGTGCTCAAATATTTTCAAAGTTAAACCTTCGAAGCGGGCACCACCAAATTAGGATCAGAGAAAGTGGTGAATGGAAAACTGGAAAACCTCGTTTAAAACAAAAGATGGACATTTTGAATGGTTGGTCATGCCCATTGGCCTATCCAACGCCCGCAACAGGTTTACGCACATGATAACTCGAATTTTGCGCTTGTAAATGGGCAAGTTCCTCATGGCATATTTTGATGACATCTTAGTATAGTCATACCCATGAGGAGCATCTCACACATTTACAACTCTTCGACAACCTCCGCAAAGATCATTTCTACATCCACTTTAATAAGTGCACCTTCCTATCTGAATCTTTACACTTTCTGGGAATTATCATTTCTGCATCTAGTGTATCCGTCGATCCTGAAAAAGCCAAATCTATTCGGGAATGGACAACCCTTACGAATATCCATTGAGTTCCTAGCTTTCATGGGGTGGTCACCTTCCATAGGGGACTTGTAGAGGTTTAGTACAATTATGGTCCCCCTATATGAGTTGTTTTAGTAAGGGAGACTTTCAGGTCCACACATCACGACGCAAGCTTTTGAGGACATTAAGAAAAAATTGACCGCATCCCCTAACTTAGACTTTCTGACTTTAACAAAGCATTCGAGGTAGCTTGTGATGCTCTGGAATAGGTAACAGAGGAGTCATCAGCCAAAAGGATCATCCAGTTTCTTACTTTAGTGAGAAACTGAATGATGTCAGACAGAGATACTCTGACTATAATTGAGAGTTTTATGCGATTATCCAATCCCTACGGTATTGGAGACACTGCATACTCCCTCGCGAGCTCGTACTCTATTCAGATCACCAGGAACTTCACCACCTAGACTCCCAGAAAAAGTTAAGCCATTGTAATGCTAAGTGGGTCGAATACCTACAAGATTTTCATTATGTTCTCAAACACCGAACGTGTGTTGTTGGCAAGCTCGCGGATGCACTGAGCCATAGGATCAATTTAGCAACACCTTTGGCACTCAGACCACAAGATTCGAGCACTTGATCACCGAGTATTCACATGCCACGACTTTGCCACTATATACTCTGTATTATCCCAGAACCCACCTAAGTGTTTCCGGATTCACGGTCACCGATGGTTAATTATTATGGAGCACCCACTTATGCATTCAACGGATATTCATCAGTGACCACTTAGTCTGGGAGATGCATGTCGACTTTGGAAGAGATAAATTGTTGCATTAGTGGAGGACCATTTTACTAGCTTATCTTAAAGAGAGATATGGCTCGAGTCGTCTGTCATTATCACATTTGTCAGATGGTTAAAGGGTCGCAATAAAACACAGGCTTATATACACCACTTCTAGTCCCTCGTCAGCCATGGTTTGACATCAGCATAGATTTTGTGCTCGAACTACTATGCACCTTGCGGAAGCACGACTCAATCTTTGTTGTAGTCGATCAATTCTCCAAGATGACCTGCATCACTGCTTACATTAAGATTGCGTATGTGTCACACATCGTATCTCTATTTGTGTAGGATATCTTTCAACTTTACGAATTACCCAAGACCATTGTTTCTGATCGGGATGTCAAGTTCATGAGTTATTTCTGGAAAACACGTTGGACGAAGATGGGCATGACATTGTAGTCCTCCTATGTCTGTCACCTACAAACAGACAGCTAGACTGCAGTTGTAAACATGAGCTTAAGAAATTTGTTACGACGCTTAGTAGGGAACCATAACTCCAGTTGAGATTCAGTGTTACGTATTGCGGAATTCGCATCTGAAAGTAATATAAATAGGGCGACCGGGTTGAGCCCATTTCAAGTACTTTTAGGATATGCTCCTAAAAAATTATGTATACCTTATCCTTCTCCCCCATCGAGTCCCGCCATAGCGAGACCGTCTTTTGCTAGACACCTACATGACAAGCATGAGTCTATCCGGCGGTAATAATGAAATTTATAAATCTTATATCGATAGTCACAGGAGAGCACAAAACCTCAAAGAATGTGAACATGTGATGATTTGTATACGTGATGAGAGGTTTCTCAAGGTAACTATTCAATTAAATGTCACATGAATGAGTCCTTATATAGTAACCAGAAGGACGATCCTCCACACCACCACGACAATTCACCATGTCGGACTCAGAAATCATGATACACCACCTCACATCGTGGTCCTCATCAGCCGGTATAGATTACCATGCTACACAGCTCTCCTGAGAACAGTGTGCCCTCACTCCACTGTCAAGACTCCACCTCAGGTCACTCAATTGTAGCCACCTGAGTCCAATCCGCTTAATGATGTCAAATCCTATGCAATTTGGGCACTATATGCACCCTCTCAAGCTTGCTCACGACACTATCATGCATCCTCATGTCATTCGTCCCTGTCTCCGTGACCTCACAACCTCGAGTCGTCACCTTCAGAGAACAGAATATTGATGCATTGGAGCAAGTGTTTTGCGACGCATCGGGATCCAACATCCAACTGTCAGAGTCGCTCAGACTCTCAGTGGTGGTGAGGGCATCATCACTCTGCACCCTGATCAAGCATCACTTTGTCCGCACCCTCGCCTCGAGGAACCTACAAACTCGTTCTCCTGTGTGACCGCACTGTTTGCAATGGTAACATGTCATTATAGAGTTGTCAGTTAAAACCGAAAACCAAACCGGAACCGCAAAGAACCGGACCGAACCGTTCATGAATTATTCAGGTTCTGATTTAAATTTTGGAATCATAAACAACAATGGTCTGGGTGCAGTTCCTTCATTTTATTGTCCGAACAGAAACCGCAACATAAATGTCTCAAGCGGTTTCAGAATTTTTTGATCCGATCCGGACCAAACCGAAGCAGAACCGACCCGCAATCCGTTTATTATTATTATTCTTTATAATATATATTTATTATTATTATTATTATTATATTATTTTTTTAGAATATTAATAATATATATTTATTATCTATACGACTATACTTATATCAGCCGTCTGATTGCAGCACCTTTCGATTGCAGCGGGATTCAAACACTCATACACAGGTCACGCGGGATTAGGTTATTTCCCCGCTCCTCTACGCCGAAGGCTTCAAAGTCTATGTTTAGCACGGGTTTTAGAGTAATTCAAAAGAAACATATATGCCTAAAGCCTTATACCATCTAAGCACTTATTTGCCTACAAGATTGACTAAGTAAGAAATTCGCATTTCCATCAATGTCAAAAGGTAAAGTAAATAATTAAATTTAAATTTACTTAGAATATCACATAATTTTTTTATACTTACTTTCTAACTTTTTATATTAAGTAGATATACGATTTGATAACTATAATATTAATGAAGATTGGGATGACAAACTTGATGAATCTAATATAAAGGTAATTCACAATCAACTTGTTAGAAAAGAAGAGAGAAATATTTGATGTATTTTATTCTTTCACATATGGGTAATATATAGGGAAATACAAATATACTTAACAAGGACTCATGATGTGGGACTAAACTCAACAACTCCTAAAGACTCTAATAGACATACATAATAATATCAAACTTGTTAAAATGCAAGCTAACATAACCTCACCGGGAGGTGACTATATCAAACCGGATGGTTGATTGCTTATATTGGGACTTGCCCGTATGGATCGATAGACAAGGAGAAAAAACCCTAAAGGTACGCTCTCCTCCTCTCTCAACATGGTATTAGAGCGGTTTGTTCCTCGGCACCGTCTACCTTAAGGCTCGACGGTCTATTTTTTCCGCCACCGCCTCGTCGTCGGGGCTCGACGGTCTATTCTTTCCTCCGCCTCCTTGTCGTCGGGGCTCGACGGTCTGGTCTTTCCGCTGATTCTTTGTCGTCGGTCTCCGTTGCTGAGTCGTCGGCTCGCATCATCGTCCTTGCCCGACGCTTCTCCCGTCAACTCGCGTCGTCTGTTCCGTTGTTTCTCCGGCTGTTCTGGTTCAGCCCGGGCCTCCTCTGTTTTCTTCGGCTACTTCTGTCTTCCAGGACCTCCGTCAGCCCCTTTCTGCTTCGTTTTTTCTGCTTGTTGCTGCAGGTTCAAGCCTCTTCTTTGCTTCGTCCTGGCATCTAGTGTTGTCGTTGCTGCTTCCTTTGTCATCCAGGGTTGCCGCTTCTTCTGTGGCTGCTAATTTGCAACTGTCTCCTCCTGTCTTTTTCAGGGCTGTGCTACCTGTGAGTTCTGCTTTCTGAAGGGAGCCCTTCTTCCTGCCTATCAAGTGTGTGCTCTTATAGAGGATAAATTGAAGAGTGTAAATGCCTCTGAAGGGACCGTTGATCAATCTAAACACCATTCTGGAGGAAATTCTAACATGGACTTCAATCAAGGTGTTACTCACATCAAGCTCAATGGGAGAAACTACCTCCTATGGGCTCAGTCTATGAAAATATTCATTGGAAGCCGTCGAAGACTTGGGTTTATCACCGGATCCAAGCCGGACCCGAGCAAGACTGATCCTCTCTATGAGGAATGGGAAGGTTAGAACCATACAGTGATTAATTGGCTTGTCAACTCTGTAGAACCCAAGATCGTTAGTCACTTCCTTTTTTGTCAAACTGCAAAAGAAATGTGGGAGCTAATCTAACAGAATTATTCAAAAAAGGACTTGCCTAGAATATATCAACTCCAGACCGATCAGATCCACATGACAGGGATGAGCGACTTTGAAGAATATTATAGCAAACTGACACATAAGTGGGCTGAAATTGATCAATACTCTGTTATCCAGATTATTGAAGACTACAAGACTGAGCTTATGCAACGTAGGGTATATGAAATGCTATCTGGTCTCCCTTCTAACCTTGAATTTCAGAGAGTTCGGATGTTCTGAAGAGATTCAGTCCTTGATCTGGAGACAATGGCCCACTATATTCGAGGGGAGGCAAGCCGTATCAACTCCCTTCGTCCAGATGTTCATATTGGCCATGAGAAATCTGTCCTCGTTGATGAGCAGAAAAAGTGGCATTCAAGGAATACGAGACAGGAAGATAAGAGTAAAATGAAGTGCCCTCACTGTGGGAAGAAATGACATGGGAAAGAGAAATATTAGGATCTTCATCCTCACTTAGTTTCCTCAGGTTGGATTCGTGGTTCAGATGGGAAATACGTGAGATCCCAAACAGCTATGTATGGTAATTTAGAGAACACTGGGTATCTTTTGGTGGAAAATGAAAGTTTGACTAGAGAACACAAGGCTCTGAAAGCCAATGCGGCTGGAAGATCTTCGACTACTGACTTGGCGAGTGCAGCTGCTCATGTTCACACTACATATGTGCCCTCTAAAGGGACCATCTTCACCTTGGATCATTGACTCAGGGGATTCTGATCACATGACTGGGTCTTCTGTGGGGGTTTCTTTTGTTTCTCCTACTTCTGGCAGTGTGAGACTCGCCGATGGTTCCTCGGCTGCTGTGACTGGTAAAGGGGTTATTCATCTTTCTCCTTCTGTTTCTCTCAAATCTATGGTTATTGTTCCCTCACTCCCCACAAATCTTTTATCTGTGAGCAGTTTAACTAAACAGCTTAACTGTTTTATCACATTTTTCTCTTCTCATTGTGTTTTCCAGGATCTGGCGAGTGGGAAGACGATTTGTGGTGGACATGAGTATGGTGGTGTGTATGACATGGACAACGGTCATGCTCTTGGTGCTCAGAAGTCTACCAATCCTGATCAGTTGAGGTTGTGACATAAGAGATTTGAGCACGCTAGCTTGAAGACCTTGAAGGCTACCTTTCCGCATCTTCTTAATGTTGTTAAATTTACTTTTGATTGTCAGTCTTGTGAATCGGCTAAGCATCATAGAACCGGCTATGCTCCTAGCCAGAGTTGAAGTGTGAAATGTTTTGATTTGATTCATTCTGATGTCTGGACTTCTCCTATTTGCTTTGTGAATGGTTTTCGATACTTTGTTTCTTTTATTGATGATCACTCACGCTTTATTTGGGTGTATCTCATGAAAAAGAAAAATAAAGTTTCAAAAAAAATTCAGTTATTTTATCATCATGTGCAAAACCCAGTTTGAAGCTAAAATTAAAATTCTTAGAAGTGATAATGGAGGTGAGTATACTTGTAGTGATCTGCAAAAGTTCTTGGAAGACCATGGTATTATTTTCCAAACTTCCTGCTCGGAGACCCCTCAGCAGAATGAGGTAACCGAAAGAAAGAATCGACATATCTTGGAGACTACTCGTTGTCTGTTGCAAGAGATGCACGTCCCGAAGAGATTATGGGATGAAGGTGTCCTCACTCCTATCTATATAATTAATGGGATGGCCACAGGTACTTTGGATGGGAAGTACCCCCTGAAGCTTCTTTGCCCAAGCATGCCCCTATTTAATCTTCCTCCTAAGATATTTGGATGTGTTGCATTTGTCTATATTGTGGGGCCCTAAGGATAAATTAGGCCCACAAGCGATAAATTGTATAATTGTGGGATATGCTGCCAACCAAAAGGGGTATACGTGTTATTCTCCTGCTCTCCGGAGAAATTTATATCAAATGATGTCACCTTTTTTGAACACATTCTCTATTACTCCGATAAGGATAAAACTGTTACATTACAGAAGAAGAGCCAAAATGAGAGTGATACGATGCCACCCTTACCTGTACTAGTTGATGTGCTTGCCTCAGGCAGGATGAATATTCCAGTTAGAATGGAAGCTCCCACCAATGACTTTCGTGTATACAGAAGGAGGACGGATCTTCAAGTTTACAGGAGAAGGCCAAATAGAAATATTGGACAAGAATGCCCCACTCATGCTCCACCACCCAGCACCACCTTGCCAGATCCAAGCATCAGCACCACACAAGAGACCACATCTGGGCTTCAAATTCATAGTGGTCGTACCAAATATCATGTTGACAAGTATGTTGGGTATCACTCTATTTCTCCCTCCTTGAAAGCTTATATTGCCTATGTTTTTTTTATTTCTATCTCTAACAGTTTGCAGAAGCTATCTTGAATCCTTACTGGATGAAGGCTATGGAGGAGGAGATGGATGCCCTACAACGTCAAAAGACTTGGGAAATTGTTCATATCCCTCATGGGCGTCATCCAGTTGGGTGTAAATGGATATATACTACTAAATTTCTTCAAGATGGAACTCTTGATAGATATAAAGCGAGATTGGTTGCTAAAGGCTTCACTCAAGTTGATGGAATTGACTTCCAAGAGACGTTTGCTCCTTTCGTAAACTGAACTCAGTTAGAATCTTGTTGTCAATTGCGGCTCATAAGTCTTGGACCTTGCACCAGCTGGATATAAAAAAAGTCTTCCTCCACGGTGAATTAGAGGAAGAAATTTATATGACTCCTCCACCGGGTATGGATGTTCCTAAAGGACATGAGTGTCGCCTTAAAAAAGCCTTGTATGGGCTCAAGCAGTCCCCTCGTGCTTGGTTTGCCAAGCTAAGTGACAAACTCTTGAACTTAAATTTCACTCGTTGCACCTCTGATCAATTAGTCTTTGTTTACATAAATGAGGAATGTGCCACAATTCTTATATTTTATGTGGATGATATCATTATTACTGGGACTGATGACCACCGCATTACCCTTGTGAAAGGGGAATTGGCTCCTGCCTTTGAAATCAAAGATTTGGGCCTTCTTTGATAATTTCTCGGGATTGATATTGTTCGTTCTGCCGGAAAGATTATGATCTTCCAGCGCAAATACGTCTAAGACCTTCTCAGTGACGTTGGATATTTGGGAGTCAAACCCGTGGATAGTCCTGTGGAACCTAATTATGACATTCATAAGGAGACTTCTCCAGATCTAGAGAGGAAGTTAGAATTATTGTGGGAAAGTTGATTTATCTGACAATTACTAGACCTGACATCTCATTTGTTGTTGACTTAGTCAATTCATGCACAGTCTTAAAGTTCATCGCTATCAAACAGTTCTCCAGATTCTCAAATACTTAAAAAGGGACCCAGGAAAAGACATTTTCTATCAAGATCATGGTCATTTTAAGGTCCACGGGTACTGTGATGCCGATTGGGCAGGTTCTTCCCTGGACAGAAGATTTACGAGTGGATATTCTATCTTTGTTGGTGGTAACCTTATTTCCTTGAAAAGTAAGAAACAAAATGTGGTTGCTCGTTCCTCCACTGAAGCTGAGTATTGTGTCATTGCGGTCTCTACCTGTGAACTCCTCTGAGTTAAATCTATCTTGAGATAAATGAGCTTTCATGTTCATGAGGTCATGTATCTTTACTATGATAATCAAGCTGTTATTCATATCGCCAACAATCTTGTCTTCCATGCGAGACAAAATTCAGGATAAAACTATTACCTTGGTGTTCGTGTCATCTGAAGATCAACTTGCTGACATTCTCACCAAAATTGTTTCTGGTAAATCACTTCATTCATATGCCCTCAGGTTCGGGATACTGGAGGCTTATAGTGTTAGATTGAGGGGGTGTTAAAATGCAAGCTAACATAACCTCACCGGGAGGTGACTATATCAAACTGAATGGTTGATTGCTTATATTGGGACTTGCCTGTATGGATCGATAGACAATGAAAAACAATCCTAAAGATACGTTCTCCTCCTCTCTCAACAACTCCTGATCGCTTATATTGAGACTCATGGTGTGGGACTAAACTCAACAACTCCTAAAAACTCTAATAGAATATCAAACTATTAATTCCAACACTCCCCTTCGAGCTGAAAAAGGAACGTTCAACTTGGACATCATAATAAAGGCACTGGAGGTAAGCGATGTGGGACAAAATATCAGACGAGCTACGGGGGAAAATTCCAAATCGGGGGCATAGCCACACACGACGCGGACACACACACAATGCAGGACCCACACACGACGTGGACTCACTGAAATCAAATCAACCAACATCACCTACACACACAATATGCGGAAGGAAACAAACGATGTGGAGTTAATCATCAAACGGGAAACAATGGATAATTCATCGGGGATAATTTGTATAAAGAACAGTCCCACACGATGCAGTCCCGCATGACACGGTACCACACGATGCAGTCCGACATGACACGGTCCCACACGATGCAGTCCGACATGACACGGTCCCAACGCGGCATAACCCACTAAGATTAGAACAACTAACAACAATGGTGCCCCAAAGCATGAACATCGAAAGAAAAAATGGGGAGATGAAAATCAAATACGACATAAGCCTGGAGGCCGTGTGGAACAAAGGCGAAAGGTCGAGAAAGATCACCTGAGTCGCCTTTGTCCCAAACACTTCATCTCACATGAAAAACATGTGCATATAGGCATAACAATAGCTAACAAACAATAAGACACGTAATAAATGAAGACCGCAAAAGAAACTACAATAAAAAAAACTATGTCATCTTCATCGTCGACGAGAAAAGCAAGCATCTCCAAAATCTTTGGCGGGATTAGCAGCAGAGACCATCGACAGCGGCAGGGAAAAATCTCGGGATAGCAACAGGCTCCATCATCAGAGGTACTACAAGATCAGTCGAGATCACATGCATTAATCAGAATGGAGTAGTAGCAACAGCCAACGGGGGATGAGGACGTCAACGCAGGCGACAACACTGGTCGCACAAAGAAAATGGTATCCAATTGTTGAGCCCGGCGGAAGAAAGAGGAGGCAGCAAGATCTGGATGGGAGAGGATGTCGACTGGATCAGGACAGGAACAGCAGAAGAAATCTTATCGTCGACAAAGAGAAGCTTCTCCTTGAAATTGGTTTTTTTCCTTGAAATTGGAAAGAGAAGCTTCTCCGGGAATAGCAAAACGACAAGGCCCGCATGAAGAAGACGATGATCGAACATCCTGCAGGATCAGCTGACCAGTGGGATTTGCGAAGGAAAATGATCGGCGAAAAGACGAAAGGTGGAAGGCATGACACAGTTAGACCTCTCGAAGAAAGGAGATGACAGGTCGTCGAAGAAGCGCAGGCTGCGAGGGGGCAAATGTCCCTCACGTCGACGGAATCAGAGGTAGATTATGTCGACGGGAGCAAAAGCAGCGTTGCTCGACGGGTGCACTAGCAAGCAAGGTCGACGAAAATGAATCAAGTAGTGGACGCGATAAGAAGTGGTGGCATCTTACGAGATTAGGGCTTTAGATGGGCGAGAAAAAAATCTCTCCTCTGATAACATGTTACAAAAAGAAGAGAGAAATATTCAATGTATTTAATTCTTTCACATAGGAGTTATATATAGTTAAATACTAAGACACTTAACAAGGATCCGTGATGTGAGACTAAACCAGACAACTCCTAAAGACTCTAATAGACCAGCATAAAAATATCAAACTACTCATTCCAAAAGAACTAAAAATGAATTTAGCGTTAGATAAGAATAAGATTTGATGATTATTTTATTATAGATGTAACTAAATTTTGTTTAATTGAATTACTCGGTGATGGACCCAACCAACATACAAATATGGTATTTGGTGGTGGTTATTTAATTTGTTTGATGATTATATTCTCTATTTTTTATGATTATGCTTGTCATTCCTAACTACTTGTTTATCATGCTAATGAAAATATTTTTATTAATTAATTTCTTGGATCAAGTTTATTGTAATCATACAATATTACTCATTTTTTTTCTATTCAGTGTGTCAAATCAAATATTATTGCATGTTACGAAACCAAGAGATTATTATTCCAACCATTTGAATTTTATTTTCCTTTTCAAATATGCATTTTTAAAGAGATAATCATCTTTGTTAGTGCGCCTAATGACTCAAATTATAGATTTATAAAATAATTACATCTATGACACATAAAACCGATTGGAACCGGGCCGAACCGCATAGAATAAGACTGAACCGCTAATGACCGGTTTGGTTTTGATTCTTGTTGAATCGGAATCGTTGACACGACGGTTCCAAAAAATTTTACTGGAATCGGAACCAAAACCGGACAAATCAAATAAGATTTTGGTTCTAATATGAAGAAATATTACCTTAGCAGTTCGGTTCACAGTCATAGTAGAACCGGAACCGAACAAGAACCGTGGCAGCTCTACATGTTATATCCTCATTCGGACTAGATCGAGAACGTCTTCCCTCAATCTTTTGTTGAACTGCCTCATCTTACCCTTTGTTACTGCCAAGATGTTGCCACCTTTAGGAATATGGCCCATTGACATTTGTTTAGATAGCACTGCGATTGTCACCTCCTCTACCTCCATTGTATCTTTCTCATACAAGAGCGTTGTCGCCAAAGTCTAATAAGTCTTTGTGAGCGAGGTAAGAAGTGATAGGGTCTTCACTTCTTCCTCGCCTCTACGCCAACTGTCTCTAACTGAAACAGAAAACCAATGAACACATTTTGATGTTCCCGCAGATTGTCTCCTCCTTATAACAAACACCATGACCCTCTCATACAGTACACATAGAAGTCCTTGGTGAACCAATTTATTCTGGACTTGCACCAGTCATAGGCCAAACTCGCAATTGTTATTGAACTTTTTCACTGAAAAACTATCCAGATTCGCGTTCTGCCCTGTCATGGTTATGCTCCGGCATGACTAGGTGACTTGATTAATTCAAAGGTCGGATTTGAAAGGATGGAGAACGAACCTAGTCATCACTTACCGCAGTCAAACCTTCCCCAAATGTCCAATCAGTCACCTACAGAACCTCCTTCTAAAACAACTTGTTGGAGATAATGCGGAATCAATCTCTCGTACACAATCAAATCGATATAGTGTAATAAAATAAACACACACAAAAATCTAACCACACTGCATATAAAAAATATATAGCAGCAAAATCCATATACGAAAAAGTATACCGACGTCCGTTGCAGAAAACGTCGCGGAGAAGCCGGACTCGCTCGATCCACGGGCAATCCACTAGCATAGCGGACACACAAGGTTCGTAATAGAACGAACCTTCATCGTCGTTAAACGACCTGCTACCATAGGAGAAGCGCCCCACCGAAACTTGGCCTTGTCAAGTCTATACATCCCGTCAGCGTCCCTCCTCCCAACATAGTCTCGTCGCACCGACTGCAGCCCACAACAGTCTCGCCGCACTCGTTGCATCCCACCACAGCCTTGTGGCACTCATTGCAGCCAGCCGCAGCCTTACCACACCTGTTGCAGCCCGTTGCAACCTTGTCACACCAACATCCATCGGTCTACTTCTGTCGACGCGCTCCGGCGTTTGTCGGCGCCCTCCGGCGCCGACCAAGTCCCTCGACTGTCGTTGGCCTTGGATCAAGAAGGGTATTGGTGCTCCACATCTTCTTTCTGGAAGCTAAATTTTAATACGAAGAAGTGCACATGTTTGGAGAGGAAAGAGCACAAGGGCTGCAGCATGGAGGTAAGTCAAAGATTCTATTTTTTTCTAAATCCTCGCATGTTTCTCACGGGCTGCTCTCCCTTTGACATGTGGTGGGGTGTTAAAATTTCCAACCAACTCAACACAATGGTCATGCATATCATTTAAAATGATGAAGCAAATATACAATATATAAAATGCTCTTATATTATTACCTTTTAATTATGAAGTAACAAAGAGTTGGATTAATATATGCAATGTTAATGGTTACAAGACAGCTACACGAAAAATGGAATATATTTAAGAAACAAAGAGAATATCTTTCAAGCGTTTGTCACTTAATGTGTGCCATTTACTATGAAAAGGTAAAATACGAGAAATAAAGAGAAGCGTCAGAGTTAAATATACCTCGGTGTAGATCCAGCTAACACTTTTTCGGAGTTGAAAGACCTGCAAGTTTGAGAATAGACTATCATGTGTGCATTCATTTCTATGCACTTGGAGATGTTATCCACTTCCCCGTAGCTATTTAAATAAGTAATTGAGGAGTTCAAGTTAAATTCAGCGAGAACTTAACAGCATTCGGTCTCAAAATCAGCCGAGTCAAGGATACATCTAAGGAAAAGGAAAAAAAATCAATTAAACCAAGTTTAGATGAAACTCAATACAGCTCGTGCTCTCTAGAGTAAAAAAAAAATACAAAAATCACAGACCATGGAACAGGTGATCTCTCGCTCTTCGTACATCTCTGCAGTCCTATGAAACATGTAAGCCTTGTGCATCCCTATTTGACTATTTCTCATTATTCTAAGTCTTATAAAACCAATGCACCTATAGGGCTCATTCTGCCATAACATCTTGCATCTCCTTCAAAGATAAATAACTCCCTGGCTCCAACCAAATTCTTCTCTTGTAAACAAATAAGATTTTTTTGGGTACTAAATGAGGGGGAGAACAGATCATAAACATGAGTGTGTTCAAACTAGCAACTTTATTGCATGTAGATGTAGTTATGTGTTACTAAATGTAAGCCAACTAGCATATGCACTTACTGAGACATAGGTTATAGCACCCGCATACCACTCAGGCAAGCATCACTACAATAAGTGCATTGATTAAGCTTTCAGACAATGAGGCAAGTGTCATGCCTTAATTTGAGATAAAAGTAACGATCCGAATGTTAAAGATGACTTAGTTTTTGAGAATGATAATAGGACATCGAAGAGATAAACTATAGGAAATTTCAAAGTTTTAAAAAAAAAAAGCAGACACTTTTAGAAATATGTTGATCAGGAACACATAATACTCCCAAATCTAGCTTAGTGCAATTTAATGATATTAAACAGAAATGATGAATTAATGAACACACAACACTCCCAAATCTAGCTTAAGCATAATTTTAGGCAAGAATCAAGATTAGTGTAGTTTATCAAAATCAGGAACACATAATACTCCCAATTCTAGCTTCAAGCATAAATTTAAGCAAGTGATGAATTAATGAGGTGCACATGAAAATGAGTTATTCTCAACATTTTTTTTCAATTCCAAGGAAAAGCATTAAATTCCAACATCAAAGAGATATATGAAAAAGAGGCTCTTTGGCACTTTGCACCCCTAAAATATGGGTTATTGGCACTTTGCATCTCGAATCTTTAAAATTGACACTTTGCACCCCCCCCCCCAATTCACCGATTTCTGGCACTTTGCACCCAGGGCAGAAATTTCACAGGTATTTATGTCCGGGCAGCACAAAAAATACTCATTTTAGTACTTTGCACCTGGATGATTAGTGCTACCCGGACCTAAATACCCTTGAATGAGAATTTTTTGGTGTTGATGGGACCTAAATACCCTTGAAATTTCTGTACGGGAGTGCAAAGTGCCAAAAATCGATAATTTGGGGTGCAAAATGCCAATTTTAAAGATTCATGGTGCAAAGTGCAAATAACCCATATTTGTGGTGCAAAGTGCCAAAAACACTGAACAGGACCACAGGTGAGATTAAACAAACCTATCAAATATTACATACAGAAAGAACCAAAATCTGATAAGCTGTCTTTTTTAATTAAACGACATGAGTGGAATATGAAACTTTGGGTGGCAGCAAATCAAATCAGGAAGATAGATATTGAAGAGGGGAGTAAATCTCTAGCTAATTCTGACGAAGCCGACGATTATAACGGGAAAGTTAAGCAGCAAAAGTTATGGTAGAAATGAGGAAATGAAGAAAGCCATACCGCGGCGGTGGTTATGGTGACGCCGATGACGCCGAATAGGAGGGCTCCCCAAGCCGTGGAGGCGTGCCCCCTTTCCTTCCACCGATTGGCGCCGGCGTTCTTCTCCACCGGATTCATCTCCGCCCTCTTTGCCCGCTAGATTAATCAGTTTCCCTCGCAATACAAACTAACGCAATCGGAGGTCCGAAAAATTTTCGTGCAGGATCCAAATCTGTCCGGGAGTAAAAGATTGTGCGACTTCATTGGTCCCCGGGATATGCTAATTACAAATAAAAATTCAGTTTTTTTAACTACTCTTTTAAGGATCCGGGGGGGTGCAGTGCGTCGAATGCACTGCACCGTGCAGTGCGTCGAATGCACTGCACCGTGCAGTGCAATCCAACGGCCGCGCTGTGATCTCGCTGTGCCGTGATGCGTGCTCGCTGCGCCGCGATGCGTGCACATCTTCGCACGCATCGCGACGCAGGGATGGAGCGTCGGATGCACTGCACTTTACGGTGCAGTGCATTCGACGCACTGCACAGCCCCCGCTTCCCTCTTTTAAGGCCGGGTTTGCGAGAACTTATTCTCACCCATTAGAAAAAATTTTAGGGACGGATCTTGTTCCTAAATGTAGGAACGAGTTTAAAATACAGTTGCACTTCAAAAGAAAAATACAGTTGTACTTTAAAAAATACAGTTGAAGTTCAATATTAAAGTACGACTGTATTTTAATATTGAACTTTTCAACTGTATTTTTAGGGTACAACTGTATTTTAGCATTGATTTTCAACTGTATTTTAAACTCGTTCCTACATTTGGGAACTAGACCCGTCCGTAAAAATTTTCCCACCAATTAGGTGGTTACTATCGCATCAATTGGATCTTACCGGTCAAGCGGTTACAATCGCATGAATCGGATCTTACCGGTCAAGCGGTTGGATCGTATGAACCGAACCTTAAATTGTCGCAACCGCTTGACCGGTGAAAATAAGTCCCCCAAACAGAACCTAAATCTCGTGAGTTGACCTCAAAAAAAAAGGAATTTTTGGCACCTAATCCCATTCAATTATGAGATTTTGGTAAATTGTATTGATCAAGATGTGACACATATAATCCAAGCAGGTTGGTTGAAGTGGAGAGTCGCGTCAGGGATCTTATGTGATCGTAAAGTATCACTAAAACTTAAGGGCAAGTTTTATCGTACTGCAATTAGACCTGCGATGCTCTATGGTTCTGATTGTTGGGCAGTGAATTGTGTACATGAGCAAAAAATCAGCAATCGAAATATTTTAATGCCCGTCATAGACATATGGAGTTTGTGGTGGGCGACATGGTCTACTTGAAGATCAAGCCGTTCAAAAGTGTTTCACGGATTCAGCGGCTCAAGAAATTGAGTCAGAGATTTTTGGGTCCGTTCGAGGTTACATAGCGTATATGTGAAGCAGTCTATCGGTTGGCGTTGTCCAAAGAGCTGAGTGGACTGCACGATATTTTCCATTTCTCGATGTTGAGGAAGGCCTTAGTGGAGCCATGTGATGTGGTTAAGTCGATGGTAGTGCCAGTGGTAGCAGGTTTGAGGACGACGGTCCGTCCGATTTTCGTGGAGAATTCGGAAATCCGGCATTTGTAGAATAAAGAGGTCAATCTCGTGAAGGTACGTTGGGACAACTGTGGGCGAGACGAGTTCTCGTGGGAGCGCGAGCAAGCAATGGGGAAGACTTCCCAGAACTGTTTGCTTAAGGTATGTTTTATTGGTCCATAGCGCTTAAATTTTGAGGCCAAAATTCTTTTTAGGAGAGAGCAGTTGTAACACCCCACAATTTTTACCTTGTGTTTGAGCGTATCTGGGGCTATCGCCGACGATAACTTTATCGTCAGGCGATTGTTTACCGTCATGTCCGTTTGGAAGTCACAACGGTATCATCGTGACCATTTGGGAGTCATGACGGTATCGTCGTGACCGTTTGGGAGTCACAACGGTATCGTCGTGACCATTAGAAGACACGATAATATCGTCGTGTGTGATGAAGTGTCGTCGAGTGCAATCCAGAGAGCTGTTTCGGGCCGCCCGTGAACTAGTTCTGTAAATAACTACTTTCTGGGCGTCCAATCCATTTTGAAATTGATCCAATGGCCCAGATCTGTCGCCCGTGAGCCTTATATAAGGTTGATGGTATTTTCCCCCTCTTTTATCCAAGTCCATCGTAAGTTTGACGGCTGGTGAGCGAGTGGTGGTGGAGGATGAAAACGACCTAGATCTGCCATTGTTGGAGCTTTGGAGCTCTGTTTGCCGATCCGAGCCCGGATCCCTGGAGAGGGCTTAGAGGCGAACACGGTCATCAATGCTTCTTCAAGTTTTCATGGCGAGGAAGAGGTTTTGTAAGGTAACAACATCTCTCCTTCCGGTTTTAGGATGCATGCATAACATCCCTTTCATTTATGTCTTTTTTTGAGCATTTTAGCACTGGATCTCTCAAATGAGGGTTTTGGGTCACCTTGGTTCAAGAAGAATGACCGGATCTATTGAGTCCGTCCCTTGCATATTCTTCATTAAAAATCTGCTCCGTTAGTGGATTAGGCATCGTGAGTGAAGCCGTAATCACGATCGGTGGTCTGATTCAGTGATATTGCTTGACGTGCATGTTATGGATTTTTGTTAGTAATCTGATTGCGGAGAAGAAGTCATTGTGATTCCCCTAGTTTTGTGTGAAAACGAATGGTGGTTTGGGGCGGGAAAGGATATGCTTGTTGAATGTTATGTGAGGGCAGGAATTTGTCTGTGTGGTCGGCTGACTATCTCTGTGATGTTGCAAGTCATATGTGAAGGGTGTCCCAGCAAGACAAGTCCCCTTTTGTGAAACTGATGAGAACGCCAAAGCTTTTGGACATGCCTGCGTGATGTAACTCGTGAGTGGGCAAAGTCAAAGTAAGAGTTCTTAACATCGGTTTAGATGTTTTGATAGAACTGACGAGAGCATCAAGCTTGCAGGCAAGCCCACGTGTTGAGACCTATAAGCGGGTGAAGCCTAATCAAGAGTTCCATATGCGGCTTAAAAGTCGTTGGGTAAAATTAGAAGTACCCATGTGATTGTTGTGATGTGGTGATGTGTGTTGATGTATTAGAATCATACACGCGTGGGGTACTTCAGGTGAAACTCAAATTTGCATACATGTTGCATTGATAGACCCCTTTTTTATTTTAATGTTCAATATAGAAACGTGTTTGATGTTTGCGACACTCACCCTTGTTGTTTCTATGTTACTTTTCCTTTTATTACATATGCATAGAAAGTGCTGACCTGAAGGGCGATGGAGTGCCCCCAGGGTCCTCTAGGGACGACCGAGAAGAGGGGTGTTGGTTGCACAGTTGAGGTCAACCTTAGCAGACTCACATTACATCAATTTTTTACAGAGAAAGGATCGCAAGTCGAGCTTGCTCGCCGACCAAAAAGTCCTAAGCTGCATGGAGTGTACCTCCTCCTATTTTGGTAGTGTGTTGTGTACCATGTACCTTGTTTCCGTCTTGCATGTCGAGGTAGCATAAGAGGGTCGTACTTATTGTCTTTTGTGTGATGTATGATGTTCTGAGCATTTATTTGGTATAAGGCCTACATGCCATTTGGACTCCTATATTTATGTGTGGATAGCTTTTGCTTTTTAGTTAGTATTTTCGTTGTTTTCTTTTATGCTGAGTTTTGAGATGAGTAGCATTCTATATCACGTTATAATACTACCATCGTGGCATCTATGTGTTGTGGGGCTCCGTCCGGGCTCATATTATATGGTCATTGTAGGGAAGGTGTTACAAATTTCCCCAGACTTAAAGCTCACAAAGATCGAGACATACGACTGAGCAAGCAACCCATTGGAGCACGTCAGGTACTTGGCAAAAATGATGCAACCATGCAATGCTCCTGATCCTCTGTGTCATTCATTCATAGCAACCTTGAAAGGCCAAGCTCGCAGCTAGTTACTTTACTTAAAAGAAAGAGAAATCAAGAATTTCACAGAGCTAACACAACAATTCACGGACTAGTTCATCACCATCCAACAAATAATCAAAGATCCCTTCTACTTGTCTGGGATCTGCCAAAATGAAGGGGAAACCCTTATAAACTTCTTCCACCGTCTCACTACTGAGGTGCGACAAATACTTAGGGTAAACCAAGAGCTCCTACGAGGGCTTCTTCTCAAAGGGCTTTGCCCTGGTGGCTTCCACTCCTCTCTAACACTGGAGACTGTACCCACTTATTCCGATCCCATTTGTCAGATTGATGCCCAGATTGCTGCTTATGATGCAGTTGAAACACACCGCTAGCAATTCGAAAGGGACTCAAAAAGACAGTAAAAGCAAAAAATAACACCATCGCAGAAGAACAGCTCACACCATGATAATTCCCAACAAGTCGAGGGCATGACCACTAACAAGCCTTCACTCCCCTCAATACCCCGCGAACAGAGGTGTTGTTTGTTGTGCGTTACCATCCCTCTCTCCAAAGGCCAATGGCTCTCGCTCCAAACTCTTGGGACCAGTCTAAATATTACAACTACCACCAAGGTCACAAGCACGAGATAGAAGATTGTTCGCGACTGAAGACGGAGATCGAAGGACTCATTTGCTAGAGGTTTATTAAAGAATTTTTGCAGCCCATGGGCCTTAAATTGGTCATGCCAGAATGAACCAGCAGGGAGGCAATCCCCAACGAGGCTATTTTGGAGGAAGATTCATTCCCCGCCAGCAGAACGCCCAAGAAGCCCAACAAGTTTAGTTGCATCTTATGTTTTCAGTGCTTGTGTACGCAAACAACAAACATCACTTTCAATATAGCTGGATGTTGGATGATACTATTTACAAAGTGTTCAGATCACCGCAAAGGATACTCCAGTCTTTACTTTATAGAGTGTTCAAATTTACGTAAAGGATACTCCGAACTTTACCTTATAGAGTGTTTGGATCTCCGCAAAGGAGACTCCGATCTTTACCTTACAGAGTGTTACTCCGCAAAGGAGAATCCGAACTTTACCTTACAGAGTGTTCGGATCTCCACAAAGGAGACTTCAACTTTTACCTTACAGAGTGTTCAGATCTTCGCATGGGAAACTCTGACCTTTACTTTATAGATTGTTCTGATCTCCGCAAAGGAGACTTCAACCTTTACCTTACAGAGTGTTCAGATTTTCACAAAGGAGACTCCGACCTTTACCTTACAGAGTGTTTGAATCTCCTGCAGTGTTACCGCACAGGAGCAGGCCGCCCTCCCCCTCTCTCCGGCCGCCTCAACTAGGCCGCCCTTCGCCTTAATTGGGGAAGCCTCCTATTTGCCCTGGACGGGCGACCGATCTGGCCGCTAGTCCCCTTCTGCCACCCCTATCAGAGGCAGCCCCCAGTTACTATAAACGACCGGCCATTTGACTGCCCGTCTGTGGCCGTCACCCCTAACAAGGGCGACCTCCCTATTACTACAAATGGGCGGCCATTTGGCTGCTCGTCTTTAGCCGCCGCTCTAACAGGGGCGAACTCCCTACTAATACAAACGGGCGGCCATTTGGCCGCTCGTTTGTAGCTGCCGCCCTTAACAGGAACATCCTCCCTGTCGCCACAAACGAGCGGCCATTTGGCCACCCATATGTGGTCGCCACCCCTAACATGGGTGGCCTCCCCCCTGGCCCATGTCGGGCGACCAAATTGGCCGCCCGACCATGGCCGCGGGCCCTCATCCTGGCCAGGTTGCCGGCCTCGTAGACCGCCCCTCCCTTTGCAAGAGGGCAGTTAGTTTTCTGGTCATCTCAAAACTGTCTGGGGGCGGTCTCGTCATTTGCGTAAAGCAAACGATCCACGTGCTCTGAACGGAGCATTCCTATTCGTCCGTCTGATAGCTATCGGGGGAAATTACTGGTTTGCCCCTCTTGGAATTTATAAATATACCTCTTTCCCCTTCATTTTCATTCCTTTCTCAGACGGAAAATCTTCCTATAGATTTTCTCTCCTACTCCCACGACTTTGTCTCTCTCTTTCTTGCGTGCGACTCTTCCTTGCACGCTCATGCACGTGCCTCTGCCTCACGCGCTCGTGCGTGCTCCTCTGCCTCGGGCGCTCATGTGTGCGCCTCCTCACTGCGTGCTTTTGTGCACGCCTCCTCATTGCACGCTTCTCCGTGTGCTGTGCTCTCAAGACCGCACCAAAGCGCGCCTCTGTGCGCTCTGCTCTCAAGACCGCTCCAAGCGCGCATTCGTGTTCGCTGCTCTCAAGACCGCTCCAAACGCGCCTTTGTGCGCCTTGCTCTCAAGACTTTTCCAAGTGTGTCGTCGTGCGCTCCACTCTTCAGCTCCCTGCTAGTGCTCCGTTTAGATAGCCGAAGACTCTCTAGTCCACCGAAGCCCGTCTTGACCTTCGAAGCCGCTTGCAAGATACATCCATCACTCAAAAGATCACAAGAGGACTAATAATTGCCTTCTGTTATTAGCCGCCTATGCGGTGATGAACCAACCGCAGACCTCCTCATTGACAGCAGACCAAGTCCACCGGTGTTCCCGAAGTTTGTGCCCCATATCGCCAGGAGTTGACAAAACCAACTTCAGAGCCCGCCAATGGCCGCTAAACTACGGTCGGACGTACACAACACTAAGTATTCCCAGCGCTCTCAATTCAACAACAAGCCTATCAGTCAGTAACAAGTCTACCACTCCAGACTCCTCTAAGCACAACAAGAGACAAACCACAAAGTATAGAGCGCACCGAGTGCGCCACTCGAGCTTCCAAGCTCCAGACATCCGAGTGCAGCAAGTTGCTCCCACTTCCGAGGACCAATAGAGGACTTCAAGGGGCAACTAGCGCATCGCTCCCGACAACTCTCAAAAAATACTTAGCTCCGCGAGTGGCGACCTGTCAACCTCCGAGCTCTTTCCTCCCTCTCTCAATAATTGTAACGAGAGACAGACTGTCGCCCTCGAGTTCTTCAAGAAAACTCTGTACACCAACGAACATATAGTGGAGGTTTGGCCGACACAGATCCGATCACGTGATTTTTCACCCAGTAGGCTGATTTTTCATGTTAAAAATGTGTTTTTCCAGCTTTCTATTTTCTGTGACTGTTTGCGCGCTTGACCGCTCCAATGTCAATACTTTTCAATTTAGTCGGATCTACCAGAAATCTTGAGCGATCGTCAACAACACACAAATGACATAATATACTCGCTAGAATATCAAATTTTGATATTCACGAGATCATAAATGATATCTAGGTCAAAATAAACAATAATTTTTAAACAGTAAACACGTCACAGTTTAAAAAGTTGGCAAGCTCCAAAAAATTAGTAACATTTATTAAAAAAAACAAAACAAAACCAACCAACCATTTGTTGGCATGAAAAAGCTCCACGGTTTTTACGCCTTTTTTAACTGTTTGAGATTGCACTCCTCTAGGAGAAGCACTTTTTCATAAAGCAGGGGCGCATTGCCATTCTGAAAACCCGCTGTCGCTGCTCTCTCCGCTTCCAAATCCTCCAGCGAGTACCCTCTGGCGTCGTTCTTCTTCCCTGCTCCGGCATCGACCTCCAGCGAACTCCAGCGAACTCCAGCGAATCGTTTAGCCTCCAGTGACCTCTTCTCGAATTCCTCTCCCCGCAGCTCTCGCGTCTTCCTCCTCGGCTTCGGAGCTCACTGCCTCCCCGTCGGACGGTCACCCGCGATCATCTTGGAGGCGCTACGGAACGGTCAGCTCCGCCTCTCTCTCTCTACCTTTCTCTCTCTCGTTCTCTGTGCCTCCCCCTCTCTATCTCCGGCATGGCATGGCAGGAGGTTGAATAGCGGCTGGTTTGCTGCAGGACGGGAGGTATCCAGACTTTGCTTGATCTTGGGGAACTGTTTGGGGATGTAGATGTCTGTGTACGAGTTGGGAAAGGTTGGAGAATGTTTGTGGAGAGGTAATTTGTATTAGGCTGCAGGAAAATGGGGAAATGGGTGGTTTTCAATGGCTGGAATGGGATTGCAGCAGCAGATTTCAGCCCAGAATGCTTTTATGTACTGAAAACCTGTTGCATTATGTCGGACGGTGATTTATGGTTGGCTCGAGAGCAGGAAAATATTTCCCGCTGCTGCATTGCAGCATGAAATCGGATTCTTAGGGCTATATGGGGTTGGAATTGGGGTAGAGAGAGGGGGACAGGAATTGGGGAAGTAGCTTGGGAAAGTTCTGGGAGTGTAGAGTTACTTGGCTGTGGAATTGGGAGGGAAAATGGGTCTCGGCTGAGTGACTGGATGAGGGTGGATGCTGTTGATGAGTGAGGGAGGTGAGGAGTAGCTGCCAGGGGAGGTGAGGGATTTGGAAGGGGAGCTTGATGAGTGGTTACTAGAGCCGTCATGGTTCCGGTTCTACTAAAACCGTGAACCGAAGGTAATTGTTATTCAAATTAGAACAAAAATTTTATTTGATTTGATCAGTTCCGGTTCCGGTTCCAGCATAATTTTTGGAACCGTTCTGTCAACGGTTATAGTTACGGTTTAACAAGAACCAAACCCAAACTGGCCACTAACGGTTTGGTCCGGTTCTATGCTGTTCGGTCCGATTCCAATCGGTTCCAACTAAAACCAAAGTCAAACTTGACGAAATGAAAAAAAAGCGGTCTGTAAATAGTAAAACTCAAAACAACTTCAAAATAGATATAATTAAGTTGCGCACTCCTTGACGGTCTCTTCCATGATCGGTAAACTAGTATTTGCCGCCTTCCTACATGCGTAGACTCGCCATGACGTTTAGTTGGTCTGTGCGTGTCTCGTTGGCATGATTTTATGCGGTTCGGTCCGGTTCCTGGTTCCAAATAAAACCAAACTCTGACGGAATGAAATAAAATCGCTTTGCAAATAGTAAAACTCAAAACAACATCAAAATAGAAATAAATAAGTTGCGCACTCCTCGGGGTTCTCTTTCACGATCGGGGTTCTCTTTCACGTCTAGTCGATTTGTGCACATCTCGTCGGCATGCTCAACCGTAACAATCATCTACTATTCGTTGTCTTTCATGATTATCATTAAATAGTAGTTGTATGCCTTCTATATTTTTTGAATAAAATATTTTAGAAAAATATGTGAGTAAAATTGAAAATGCATTATGTACTGTATAAAAATCAAAACTACACCGCAAAAACTGACTTCAAACCGCACCAATGTCAAATCATATCACACGGTTTTGGTGCGGTGCAGTTTTGTTCAGTCCAAAACCGACCCCGTTTGGTGCGAATACGATTTGTGTTCAAATTGCACCAACTTCACTCATGATTGTAAATATAGATATTATAGATAGATTATAAAATAATAACAATATTATAATAATCTTAATGATAATAAACATATTGCAGTTCAGTTCTACATCAGCTCGGTTTGGATCGGGTCTAAAAATCTTGAAACCGCGTAAGACTTGTATGTTGTGGTTCTTGTTCTGGTCCGGATAAAAGTTAAAATTGGCAGAATGTACCCTCTAATTAGAAGATGTTTGGCACAATGGACCCTGATCTGTTAATAACAAGGATATTTTGGTCAGGAGTTTTTTCTTTCCTTTTTACCGCCTGCTTCTTCCGGGTGAAGCTAGGTTTTACTTTTCACTTTTACAGCCGCTGAAGAAGTGACCTGCTACATCCGAAATCTGCTGCTACAACTGAGTAGATTCCGACGCTTCTTACGTCACTGCCTGTTTCTGCGTTACCGGCGAGGATCCCGACCGCTTCTTTCGACGTTAACTGCTTCTTCGTAAGAACTAGGATGCCGCCATTACTTTCCATCACCGACGAACCCTTCATTTCTTTTGATACCTACTTGTGTTATTACTGCTGCTTTGCTTTGATACCTACTGTTGATACAGTGCTTTCCATATGCAGATTTCCTTTCATCTGAGCAGGTTTGAGCTCAGACAACCCCTTCTTAGGTATGAGGTTTGATACAGTGGTTGTGTGATTACTGCCCCTTCATATTTATTTTCTATTTTATTTTTCATTTTTGTCTCTTATATGCTTTAATTTACAATGAAAGAATGCCGTATTCGGGTGAAGTTGAATGTGATAATTTGTTGATTGACGCACATGATTCTCAAGAGGGATTTCCGTTATGTAACAGAGTGATTCAAACACTTTCACTAAGGATTATAATGATTTTGATTTCTCATTTACGGATGATTTGAAGGAAAGTGAGTTTGAGTTGGATGATGCTATGTATGCCGAAAATATCGATGATGAAATTCAATTGGTCGGTGAAGGGAATTCAAAAAAATTTGGAAGTGTCAATGCAAGAGAATTACCAACTATAGAACAAAGTAGTCATTCATCGTCCAAATTTGAGAAATGAAAACACTCACAAATACATGTTTACGAAGGAGACGCCAATGATTCTGATTTCGAGTTTGATGTGAGTTTGTCTTTCAATTTCGCAACAGATTTTAGGGATGCAATTAGATTGTATGTTACCAAACAAGTAAGGCCTCTAAAATTTACCAAAAATTACAGCGATAAAATTCAAATTACATGTGATTGTGGATGAGTTTTGTTTGCTTCGTTCATATCAAAGAGTGAGAGGACTTTTCAGGTGAAGACAATAAAAGGGGAACATACATGTCCAGGGTTGCAAACTCCTTACACTGCAATTCTAAGTTTATAGCGAATAAGTATGAGCATCACATCAGGAGCAACCCAGAATGACCTGCAAATTCTATGCATGAGGTGATGTAGATGGAGAACAAAACATCTTTGAGTATTTGGAAGATGTATAGAGTAAAAAAACATACTTTCAAAGTAATTAGTGGCACCGAATTAGAGCAATATGCTATGCTTTGGGACTACTGTGAAGTGATTTAAAGTACCAATCCAGAGACCACAATTAAGCTAAAATGCAAGCATGATGTAGCGTCTTAAACATGTATTTTCAAGAGACTTTACATATGATGGGGGTGCATTGAAGATGAGATTCATGGCTGGTTGCAAACCGATCATAGATTTGGATGACTCTCACATTAAAACAACTGCAGGTGGGGTATTATTATGCGCAGCCGACATTAATGGTAATAATAACACGTTTCCTGTTGCTTACGCTTATGTTTTGAAGAAAAACACCAAGACTTGGGAATGGTTCATTACACTCATTATGAAAGACTTGCGTATGTAGAATAGTCATATGTGGACAATCATTTTAGATAAGTAAAAGGGGTTGATAAAGGATGTTGAAAAGTTATTGCCTAATGTTGAGCACAAATTTTGTTCAAGTCATTTGTATAACACCTTCAAGCAAAAGTTTAGAGACTTACAATTAAAAGAGTTGTTATGGAGAGTTGCTACAAGTGTTGTTGATTTTAATGTTGAAATGGAGAAACTGAAGACATGCAATATGGGTGCTTATGATTGGGTAAGTGAAGGGCTTGAAAGACATTGTGCAAAGTCTCATTTTAATGTTTGGCGTAAGTGCGATATGCTCTTAAATAATTTTTGTGAACGTTTTATCAATATAATCTTAAAGGCTAGAGATAATCCTATAATCACAATATTGGAGACAATAAGGCTCCGTTCGTTTCGCAGGAATTAAAATGCAGGAATTGGAATTGACTTCAATTCCAATTCCCGCAAGAATTGGAATTGAAGTCAATTCCAATTCCCGCAAGAATTGGAATTGAAGTCAATTCCAATTCCCGCAAGAATTGGAATTGAAGTCAATTCCAATTCTTTCGTTCGGCTAAATGCATGAATTCCGTCACGAGAATTGAAATTATTAATTCCACTGTTCCGCTCAATATTAGAATTTTTCAGTCCGAGAGGGCGTTTTTCACCCGGGCGCGCATTTTTTTTGCCCGAGTGCAAATTTTTTCGCCTGGGCGCACTTTTTTTGCCCATGAGCGCATTTTTCGCAAGGCGCGCAGTTTTCTCCGGACCGGGCATTTTTTTGCCCGGACGTGCAATTTCCGCAGGCTTAAAAATTTGCTCCAGGGCGAAAAATTCGTGCCCGGGCGAAAAATTTGCGCCCGAAAATAATCGCTCCCGGGCGAAAAATCCGCTTCCGTGCGAAAAATTCGTGCCCGGGCGAAAAATGCGCGCCCGGGCGAAAATGCGCGCCCGGGCGAAAAATGCGCGCCCGGGCGAAAAATGCGCGCCCGGGCGAAAAATGCGCGCCCGGGCGAAAAATGCTCGCCCGGGCGAAAAATGCGCGCCCGGGCGAAAAATGCGCGCCCGGGCGAAAATTTCGCGCCCGGGCGAAAAATTCGGGCCCGGGCGAAAAAATCGCGCCCGGGCGAAAAAATCGCGCCCGGGCGAAAAAATCGCGCATGGGCAAAAAATCGAGCCGGGTGAAAAATGGGCGGCCGAGCGAATACTATCGCATCCGGACGAAAAATTCGAGCTCGGGCAAAAAATTCGCGTCCGGGCGGAAAATCCACGTCCGGGTGAAAAAATCACGCCCGGGCGAAAAATTCGTGCTTGGGCGAAAAATTCGTTCCCGGGCGAAAAAATCATTCCCGGGCGAAAAAATCGTGTTCAGGCGAAAAATGCGCGGCCAGGAAAAAAATGCGCGTCAGGGCGAAAAATGGTCACCCTGGCGAAAAAATACGCGCTCGGTCGAAAAATGCGGGCTCGGGCGAAAAATGCGCGCCCGGGTTAAAAATGTGATCTCAGGCAGAAAAATGTGCGCCCCGTCAAAAATTTCTCTCTTTGGCGAAAAATGCGGCCCTAGGCGAACAGCAAAATTTGCGTTGATATATTTTTGAGAGAGTCGGGGACGCACTGGTAGGGGTGGGAATCACGAATGAAGACCTCGTGAGGTAAGAATTGAGGGAGCCATGTTTCTTCTATAATCAATTCCCATGAGAATTGACAATTGAATGTCAATTCCAAAGCCCCAATTCCATCGAAACGAACGGAGCCTAAGGGTAATTCTAATAAAAAGACTCCATACTCAATGAGATAAAGTGCTCAAATTTAGTGGAGAGGTGTGCCATTCTATACAAATTTTATTGGAAAATAACAAAAAAGAAGCAAAGACTATATTTTAGTATGAAATGGTCAAGAAAAATTCAAAGTGCAAGGATGGAATGAAGATAAATGGACGGTGAATTTGACTTTGAAAAATTATAGTTGCAGGCGGTGGGAATTCACCGATATTCTTTGTGTGCATGTAATATTATGTCTCTTTTATCATTTTGGAGCTAGTGGCAATATGATCGTGATTTATATTTTGTTTATCTTAGTTGTGTTGTTATATTGTTACATTATTGAAACTTTAATGTTATCTTAGTTTATATGATGATTTTGGAAGAGACTTATTTTGGGAACTTCAATATTATTTTGGTACTGTTACTTATAGGTGAATTGGGTTACTGCTTGGCTCACTGTGAGGAGCAGCAAACGACATTACTGCAAGAAATATTACTGCAGGGTACTGTTCGGCTCACTGTTGTATTGAAAATTCTGGCATTTCATACGTAAAGCAGCTCGAAGGTTTGAAAATTTCGGCAATGACCATACTGCAATTGAAAATTTCGGTTTGAAATGCTTGGTAATGACCATACGCTCATTGAAAATTTTGGTATGAAAAATTCGGAATTTCGGTTTGAAAAAAAACAAAAAATGCCCAGAAATGACTGAAATACCTTAAATACCCTGTTTTATAAGCCTAGGGTGCAAAGTGCAAGACTAATGTTGTTTTGGGGGTGCATTTTGCCAATTTTAATTTTTAGGGTGCATAGTGCCAAAAACCCATAGTTGTGGGGGGGGGGGGAGTATATTGTGCCAAAAGTCCATCAAAACACGGCCTATGAGAATGAACTCATGACACTCATTCTAGCAATTCAACATTGGAGGGCATATCTCTTGGGCCGCACCTTTATCGTCCGTACCGATCACCACAGCTTGCGGTGCCTCTTACAACAGAAGATCGTCACGCCAGCGCAGCAACTCTGGGTGGCCAAGCTCCTCAGATACGATTTCACTATTGAGTTTCGACCGGGCCGCACCAATCAGGCGGCAGACGCTCTCTCCTGGCAAGTGCAGTCCCTGAACTCCGCGCCATCTCCCGCCCGGTTTGGGAGGATGCCACCTCGATCCATCATGATGTGGAAAGGGACCCGCACCTGGCCTCCATTCGGACCGCCCTCATCGCTGACCCGGACAACCACCTCCCTACTCGTTAGTGGGCGGCCGACTCTTTTACCGTGGACTCTTAGTACTCCGCGGCCTCTTCGCTCATCCCCCGCCTTCTGGCCGAGTTCTACGAGACACCTTCCGGAGGCCACGCCGGAGCCTTCCGCACCTACCGATGCCCCTCTACTGGCCCCACATGTTCAAACAGGTGAAAGCCCATGTGGCCGCCTGCCTTCCATGCCAAAAAGCAAAGTATGAGACCATGTTTCCGGGTGGGTTACTGCAGCCATTACCGATTCCAGACCGCATTTGGGAAGATATTGCCATGGATTTCGTTACTCGCCTGCCGCGGTCCAACGAGTTCGATTGCATCCTGGCAGTAGTGGACCGACTCTCCAAGTACGCACATTTCCTTCTTCTCCGGCACCCGTATACAGTAGCAGGAGTGGCCGATAACTTCTTCTCCGGAGTCGCACACCTCCATGGCTTTCCGCGCTCTATTGTGAGCGATCGCGACCCCCCTCTTTCTGAGCAATTTCTAAACGTCCTATTTTGCCTTCAAGGCACGCGCCTCCGCATGAGCTCCACTGATGCAACCCGCGTCGCCTCGTTTTTTATTATTTTTATCGCACGTGTCTTTTATTATTGTAGCACACACTTTTGTGTAATTTTTGGATTTTTGTGTAGCGTAGAGTTGTATTGCGCATGTTATGAGCGCTTGAGTATTATTTTTGTATCGCGCAATTTTGGTTTGGCTCGTTGGTGTGACCGGCCAACGTGACCCTAAATGCATAGGTCCGGTATTTTAGGAGGTAGGTTAATTAGGGCAAGCTTAATTTTAATTAACTATTTTATTTTGTAGCGTCCCCTATGCCTATAGCCCACCCACTTTGAAATCCCCATTCGGATAGCCCTTTAATCTTGTTTGATATTCGTCAACCCATCTTGAAGCCCACCTCCAAAGCCCATTTATTCCTCTTCCAAAACCCTAAACCCATCCTTTAAAAACAAACCCCCCGTAACCCTAATGGTGGCTGGAAATAGAATTGAACCGAGGATTTTATCTCGGTTTGGTTCCGTCCAGAGCCGCACAACCCGAAGCCACAATTCCTTCATTGTTCCTGCTCGACGGAAGCCCGTCACCGCCTCCTTCCCGCATCTCCTCTTCCCGTCAGAGCCTCCGGCGACCCAGCCCGCGCCATCCAGCACTCCGCTCCATCTTGGCGCCACCAGGGAAACCCTCTCCCGCCGCCATTACTGCCGCCTGAAGCTCCAGTGTTCATCTTCCTCGACGAAGCCGTCTTCTGAAGCTCCGTCTGCCACCGACAAGGTCACAAGAGCTCTCCTTGGGCACCGTCGACCTCTCCCGCACCCTACCCCAACAGATCCGGCAAGCCTCCACTGTTCTTCTCCTCTGCCGAGCCTCTTTCTTCCGTGCAGCCATCCTGCGAGTTCATCCAACCTTACTTGCAGCCGCCGGGTAGTCCACTCTTGAAAATTCTTCACCTTCCAGGGGACCCTGCCGGTATACCTCTCTAGACTCCATCTTTCAATTACATTTTATGCCTAAAATTAAAATGAATAGTTATTATTGAGAGCTTGCCTAGGTTAATTTCATGTCCTCATTACCGTTTATTTCCAAGCATGTGCATGCCACCACTTTATTTCTGCTTCTGTGGAATTATGACTTGTGACGTTATTACGTTTGTGCGGTAGCCTTGCGTTCGCAAGTGACGTCTTGACCGTTTAGTTCGTTAAAATAGCCCGCCCCTCGCGCCAATTTAATTTAAAAGTTCTCAATTTTATATTCGAAAACTACACCCCTAGGTTTCAGATCTGGCAACCACGTGCTATTATTGGCCCCGCATAAGACAAAATATTATTAACCTCGTTCGTGCCTGTTACACGTGCCGGTTGTATACGGGACAGTCCCAGAACACCGGATTGTACATTCCCTTACCCGTTCCCGAGCGGCCATGGGATGAGGTCTCCATGAACTTTGTGAGCGGTTTCCCTTGTGCGACGCGTGGAGTCTACTCCGTATTTGTAGTCGTTGATAGATTCTCCAATATGACCCACTTCATACCTTGTCGGAAGACCTCCGACGCCGCGCACATAGCTAATCTTTTCTTCAGGGAGGTAGTTAGACTTCATGGTGTTCCACGCACGTTCACGTTCGATAGGGACACTCGCTTCATGGGCTACTTTTGGAAAACTTTATAGAATAAACTTGGCACAAAATTAAATTTTAGTAGTGCGTATCACCAACAGTCTGATGGGCAAATTGAAGTGGTCAACCGAAGTTTGGGCAACCTATTGAGATGCTTAGCGGGGGAACAACCTAAGCAGTGGGATTTGACACTAGCCCAAGCCGAATTTGCCTACAACAGTACCATAAATCGTTCCACCCAAAAGTCTCCTTTTGAGATTGTCTATGACTTCCCTATTCCGCATTTCCTCGATCTCCACTCATTACCTTTTCACGAGCGTGTTTCCTTTGAAGCTACCACTTGGATTGATAATTTAAAATCTTTGCATGAAGTTATCATAATAAGTTGCAGGTAACATCCGAAAAATACAAGGAAAGCGCCGATATCCATCGGCGCGACGTGTATTTTTCGGAAGGAGATTGGGTGTCGGTATATTTCAGAAAGGAAAGATTTCCCAGTGGGTTGTACCACAAACTCCGGCAGCGTCGTTTCAGCCCTTTTCAGGTGAGGAAACGGCTGGGCGAGAATGCCTACCTTATTGATCTGCCCTTGGAATTCGATACTTCGCCGATTTTTAATGTGGCAGATTTTTCCGTTTTCCACGACCCTCCACCTACCGTTCCTTTGCCGCCACCTAACCTGGACCCCGGGACGACTGCAGGATTTCAGCCGGACTTCACACCCACCACAGAGGATTTTGACTAGGTACTCGATGTTCGGGAGTTCTAGACGCGAGCAGGAGCCTACCATCGATACTTGGTCTCCTGGCGGGGCAGGGACGTCTTGGATAGCAGCTGGATCAGTGCCAGAGAGTTACAACGTCGACGTCCGGACCTCTCAATTGGAGTCATCAACACAATCTCGCCGGAGTCGAGTTCTCTTAACCCCGGGGGAATTGACCCCATCGTCGGCCCTCTAGTTATTTTCTTATTGCCGTTTCCATCGACTTATCCTTTTATGTTTTATCGCAACATTGTATCTTTTTTTTTCGTTTTTAAGTGAACTGTGTTATTTTGTCCCGACACGTGAGATTGACCGCCTCGCGTGACCCTGAATGGATTGGTTCGGTTCGGATTGTGTGGGGTTGGTCGTCGCGTTTGTTTTGGGGGACATGTGCTGAAATTAATTGCTTAATTAAAATTTTACTTATTAAAAATTAGAGATTGAGAGAGGGAGGAGGCCTATATAAATATGAGCTTTCCCTTGTTTTGCCTTAGACCGGTTTGGAGAACTTGCTGAAGCACGCTGCTTTCGGCTCGTTCTTTCCGCCGTCAACCCGCGCCAGTGCTTCCGCCCAGCTCCTCCTGATGACCAACCGCGCCGCTATTTTCTTCCCTGCCTGCGAGCCCTCCGGTCGCCCCGGCTTTCCTCCGCCCTCCCCGATTCCAGTCCGCACCGTGCGGAGTTGTTTCCGCCCGACGCCGAGCCTTCCGCAAGCCCTGTTTCTCCCGAACTCCGTTTTCCCACTGTCCACCGTTGGCAATCCTCCCAAGAGTCTACCTCGAGTTTCCAAAACCAGCCACCCTCTCCTCTCCACCCTAACCCTAGATCCTACCTTCCACTGCTCACCTCCAGCCGCCCGTATTCTCCACAAAACCCAACAACCGCCGTCATTCCACCTTCTCCTCCACCAAAACAGCCTCCGACAGCCGCTACTTCACTAGACCCCTTCCTCGACGGCCGTGACCGCCCGCGAAGAGCTCGAAATTCAAATGTCGGAGACCTCCCGACGAGGTTTCTTTCCTCCAACTCTCAATATCTTTATTAGTAGTTTGTTATGATAATTTCAGCAAGGTATTGTCACATCCAAGTGTAGCGCGCGCTAGCCCTTCACATTCCTAACCGTTGTTTTACTTTGGTGTCCGAATCCTGCGAGTTTGTTCCCTTGTCGCGTCTTATTTATGCCGAAACTTTTGGAAAGCCGGAAGTTAGCCTTTTCGTTACGTGGTGTTGCTTCTAAAACAAAATTTAATATTGTGTCGAGTAAAATTTCCGCTTAAATTTAAAATTTGCGAAGTTCAGTTTATATCAGTTTGGTGTGGCTGCTGGGATATCACTCCTATCGTGGAATAGCCGAGGGCCGGTTGTTTTCAAATTTCTAAGTTTAGAAATTTTCGTTTAAAAATGATGAGTGATTTAGATGTGCACATTAAAGCTTTGAAGAAAGATGTTGAGTGCGTCACTACTGACGTCCGACAGAATCTGCGTGGGTTGTGCACCTCTGTTCACAACTTGGAGGTGACAACACGCACGTATTATGCTGCTCCTGCATACCTTCCCACTTCATATCACATAGTGAAACCCGAGGTTAGGTGTTTCGATAGTCCTCCACATCTCGTCAGTTTTCACGACGAGCACTTTAACTCCACCCACCCCCACTGTGACGCTCACTTCAGTCGAGGAGATTCTTCCGCAGCCCCTGCTCCAGGAAGAAAAAGTTCCTCCTATCTTTATCACCCCTACTGATGTCGTGACTCCACGTGTCTCCACTACAACACTCCCTTCAGTCGAGGAGGTTCTTCCTGAGCCCCTGCTCCAGGAAGAAGAGCTTCTTCCTATTTTTATCACCCCGATTGAAGTCATGTCTCCAACTGTCTCCGCTTTAGTACCCCCTTCGATCGAGGATGTTTTTCCCGAGCCCCTGCTCCAGGAAGATGAGTTTTTTACTCCTCATTCCTTCCTCCCGATTGACATGGTGTGCCCACTTGCCCCCACTAAATCACATCCTTCAGTCGTCGAGTTGTTTCCTGTGGCCCCGCTCCAGTGAGGAGTTATTAGGGATGTGTCACTCACCTCGTAAACCACATCATCATTCTCTCTTCTCCCGGAGGAGTTGGTTAGTGATGAGACCCTCATCTTGGGTGACACAGACTCGTGCGTCTTATGTCCTGACTTTCTTAGCACACTACCGCCACAAACCCTTGAGCCCACAGACTTTGTATTTGGTCGTCCCTCACCTGTGGCCCTCGAGTCACCACCCTATATTGATTTTGTTTTTGGCGAGCACGTGTTTTGTTCACATCACTTCTTTATGGATATAGGACAACATGTTGCACCACCACATCACTTCTGTTTGCGTGCTGACGCTTCTAGGTTTAGTAGTCTCGAGAGAGTCGAGACAATACTTAGATTTTTTACTTCTCATCGGGACACCCGCTTCAAAGGATTTTTGTGGAAAATTTTACATGGTAAAATTGAGATCTTCTTGAAATTTTGTGACTCGAGTGAGACGTTGACGGGTGAAATTAGGATAATATTCGATCCGGTTCTAGCAGACGTTCGTAGGTCTCTATCGGACGAGCGTATGTTGTGTTATGAGTTACCGATTCCACGGGCGGATTCCACTTGCTTCCTGTTCTCCCTACTGCCACATGTTTTCCCCACACTCCGCCCCTGTCATCCTCTGCAAGCTCTAATAATTACTGTTTATTTAAATATTTGGCATCCAATTTTGACTAATGGATTGCGAGCTTTTGGGATGAGAGGTTACTTGCAGGTTTTGGGTCGCAGCCATGGCATCAGCAGGACAATATGCAGCATCTCTCCAATCGGCGCTTGGATTTTCTACTTGCAGGTTACATCGAGTATCGTCGGGGTCGAGCTCTTTCAACCCCGGGAGAATTGATGCAACCCGCGTCGCCTCGTTTTTTATTATTTTTATCGCACATGTCTTTTTTTATTGTAGCGCACACTTTTGCGTAATTTTTGGATTTTTGTGTAGCGTAGAGTTGTATTGCGCATGTTATGAGCGCTTGAGTATTATTTTTGTATCGCGCAATTTTGGTTTGACTCTTTGATGTGACCGGCCAACGTGACCCTAAATGCATAGATCCAGTATTTTAGGAGGTAGGTTAATTAGAGCAAGCTTAATTTTAATTAACTATTTTATTTTGTAGTGTCCCCTATGCCTATAGCGTACCCACTTTGAAATCCCCATTCGGATAGCCCTTTAATCTTGTTTGATATCCGTCAGCCCATCTTGAAGCCCACCTCCAAAGCCCATTTATTCCTCCTCCAAAACCCTAAACCCATCCTTTAAAAACAAACCCCCCCTAATCCTAATGGTGGCTGAAAATAGAATTGAACCAAGGATTTTTTCTCGGTTTGGTTCCGTCCAGCGCCACACAGCCCGAAACCGCAATTCCTTCACTGTTCCTGCTCGACGGAAGCCCGACACCGTCTCCTTCCCGCATCTCCTCTTCCCGTCAAAGCCTCCGACGACCTAGCCCGCGCCATCCAACACTCTGCTCCATCTTGGCGTCACCAGGGAAACCCTCTCCCGCCTCCATTACTGCCGCCTGATGCTCCAGTGTTCATCTTCCCCGACGAAGCCGTCTCCTGAAGCTCCGTCTGCTGCCGACAAGGTCACCAGAGCTCTCCTTGGGCGCCGCCGACCTCTCCCGCACCCTACTCCAACAGATCCAGCAAGCCTCCAACATTCTTCTCCTCTACCGAGCCTCTTTCTTCCGTGCAACCATCCTGCGAATTCATCCAACCTTACCTACAACCGTCGGGTAGTTCACTCTTGAAAATTTTTCACCTTCCAGGGGACCCTGCCGGTATACCTCTCTAGACTCCATCTTTCAGTTACATTTTGTGCCTAAAATTAAAATGAATAGTTATTATTGAGAGCTTTCCTAGGTTAATTTCATCTCCTCATTACTGTTTATTTCCAAGCACGTGCATGCCACCACTTTATTTCCGTGTCTGTGGAATTATGACTTGTGACGTTATTACGTTTGTGCGGTAGTCTGGCGTTCGCAAGCGACATCTTGACCGTTTAGTTCGTTAAAATAGCCCGCAAAATCCCCTCGCGCCAATTTAATTTAAAAGTTCTCAATTTTATATTCAAAAACTACAACCCTAGGTTTCAGATTACATCATCCGCAAACAGATGGTCAATCAGTGGTTATCTACCGTTGCATGGAGACGTATTTACGTTGTTTCATCGGCAAGAGGCCGGGCACTTGGGCCAAGTGGTTGGGCTTGACCGAGTATTCCTACAACACCGCCTACCACCATGCCGCAAGCACAACTCCATTCCAGTCTGTCTACGAGCGCCCACCGCCATATGTAGTTCAGCATCTACCCAGGAAGTGTCTTCCAGAGAGTTTGGCGCATCATCTCGGGATCGGGACATTATTTTGGACAACCTCAAGCACCACCTCCGCCGGGCCCAGGCCAAGATGACATCTTTTGCCAACCGCAAATGCCGGGACCTATCATTTCAAGTCGGGGAGAAGGTATTTATCAAGCTGCATCCGTACCGACAGCTCTCGGTCGTCAAACGGCTGTGCCCCAAGCTCGCACCGCGTTTCTTTGGACCATTCACCGTCCTAGCCCGAATTGGAGCCGTCGCTTACAAGATTCAACTTCCCGAAGGGAGCCGCATTCACCCGCTCTTCCACGTCTCTCAGCTGCGCCGAGTCGTGGGTGATCACCTGACATTGGACTACATATCTAGCCATTTGGAGTACTCCGACACCGCCCCCACTTATCCACACAACATTCTGGACCGCCGACACCATTTACCCAGCGACGCGGACTCGGAGGATCTCCTCGTGGCGTAACACCACCACCCACCGTCTGCGGCCACTTGACTACTGAGGAATGATTTTCGCCGACAGTTTCCCGACGTCTGCCTTGAGGAGAAGACAAATTTTCCAGAAGTCAGTATTGTTACCGATCTTCACGGCAATGAACCATCATGACGGGTATACACACGATGAGGAAGACGCCAGGCGAGTGCGGAAGTGACCGAGTCCGGCGGAGAGGAGCCAGACGTGGGTGCGGACGTGACACGGACACGAGCGGAGCCGGACAATGAGGAAACTTAATATTTAGTTCCTATTGTGTGCTTTGCTGTTTTAGTATTTTTTATTTTGGTATGTTGCTATTGTAGTATTTTGTTATTTTGGTATGTTGCTGTATTTGTCTGGACCCCCTCTATATAAGGGGCTGATTATCTACTTTTAATGGGATCCCCAAAAGTAATATCAAAGGACTGTTCCCTAGTTTCTCTTCTATCCTAGTCTCCTTCTACTCGCCCCCCCTCACCACCTGCTCTTCCCCTAGTCCGGATTTTTTCTCGTACCGTAATATAGGGTCTCCACCATTGGTGGCATTATCTGATTCAACGTGAGTTTGTATTGAAGACATATCACAAAGATTGAAGCATCTCAACTCCCTAAAGGAGATTAAGAGGCATGCCAAGTGCCACATGCCCTTAGAAGTTTACATTTCATCTAATGCACAAACCTAATGTTTCAAATTGATTTTATAACACACTTAGCAGATGCACACACCTATATGTTTCCCCTTAGCCGCATATCTTAGACTTAGACTCTCATGATCTTTATTGTATGAACCCATATTTTAGAGGGTTTTGGGCTGCATGTCATCATAGTGGAACTGATTCCACCATGCAATTTATATTTAGTGATGGTTTCTTATTTAAAGGGATCCCACTTTGCATCCATAATAGTCCTTCACGAGAAATATTCCTCATGGAACTTCACTCATCCGGTATAAGAGATGTCGCCCACTCCATGTTATTAGATCTCGACAGTTCTCAACTCTACTCGTTGAAGCAGAAACATGACTTTATTAGTTTGGTTCAAAGGTATACCACGTGTCAGTTGTATAATGGCCATGCACATAGGAGTGGACTCTATACCCTCACTATCTATTCTCTAGAAGACTTGGGATGAGTTTTGACGGATTTCATAGTAGGATTACCACTCATAGTGCGTAATATTAATTCTTTTTTGTAGTGGTAGATATGTTTTTTCAAATGAAAAACTTCATTTATTGTAGGAAGATCTTCGATGTCTTCCATATTGCTGATCTCTTCTCTAAATGAGATTGTCAGATTGCACAAAATTCACTGGTCTTTCACTTTTAGTAGGGACACGATTTATGAGATGTTTTTGGAAAGTCCACATGGGGCAAGCTTGAGATCACATGAGTTATAGTAGCACTTATTGCCCTTGCATGAATGGTCGAATTGATGTTGTTAATTAGTGTCCAGTGAACTTGGGTGCTTAGCATGGAAACATCCAAAACAATGTGATATTGTGATTCCACATACCGAACTTCTTAAAACAATTCAAAAAATAGATCCATCAACAAATCTTCATTTGTCATTTGTTTATGTCTATCTAGTACCACGTGTACCTCACAGTCAGTCTCTTCCATCGTTTGACGACACCTCTTTTGATACTCCGTTTAACCGTTTAGTCTGTTTAATATCAATCAATCATTTAAATTTTTACATAAAAATATTGCTAATTGTTTATGACCATCTTTTGAGAAATATAAATCCATGGATGGCGCTCATCACAAGGAGTTATCTTTATCAGGAGATTGATTTCTTGCCTTCTTCAGTAGGAGAAATTTCTTATATAGTTATATGTACTTGCCATAAATTACGACAAGAATTTGGTCTTTTTTTATGTTAAGAAGTGGTTCGGTACGAATGCCTATCTCTGGGATTTTCCTGCTGTATTCAACACTTCATTATTATACAACATAATAGATATAATCCTTTTTATAGTGGTCCACCAACGTATGCCCCCGCCTACCTACTACAATGCTCGAGATTCCCTCGTCTAACCTTTTTCCACCCTTTACACCCTATACTGAGGAGATTGACTGGATGCTAGACATTAGAGAGTTTCAAACCCGCCAAGGTACCCACCAATGCAACTAGTCTCTTGGCAAAGACATATCTCATATAGCTCATAGATGATGATATGGGTAATATTTGCAAATTCTCGACGGCTGGAGCTCTTTCTATCCCAGGAGAATTGAAGAAACTGCGGTGCATCATTCCTGCATTTTTTTGAATTTTACTCATGCATTTTATTTTTATAAATGCACTACTTGTTCAGACCTGTTGACTTGAATGACCAATACGATCGCAAATAAATAGACCCACCAATTTATATGATAAAGATGTAGCCCATCAAGTGGAACATTACTATATGTTTAATTCACGGTTTCCTAAATTTTCTTTTGTCTTCCCATGTAGGTAACCATTGTTCTTCTAAATTAAATATAACTTTTTTATTTCTCAAAACCAACCTTTAGGTTCTGTTCGGTTCGGCGGAATTGTAATTGAGGAATTGGAATTCAACTCAATTCCAAAATTCGCAGGAATTGGAATTAAGCTGAATACTATGCTGCTCAGCTACATGATGGAATTGACCAAAACACGCGGTAGTTGCTTGTAAAGGGGGATATGGGTCGCTCGATCTATCGTTCATACCGCCGGGTGTTCCCCAACCCATGTCTCTATTTCTCCTTTGTTGTTTATCTCAATAAACCATGAGAAATCCCTCTACACAAATTCACAAGGGGAACTGGGGAACCTCACAATTATTACGTCCTACCCATAGGAAATCATAACCCACATATCAATTTCTCGTAAACAAGAAACATCTGACGAGTCCATGGACTGAAACTTAGTCTTCAGTCTTCAAAAGGGAGGAAATTTTAGATGTGATTGTTATGTAACCAAAATTCAAAACCATAGATTGTCAGTTTCGTTGGGGACATCGGAGCCTGGAGGAATCAGAGAGTTGCAATACCTCTGTTTCTCTCTGTATGCCATTTTGAGCCACGTCTTTATTGTGTTTCTTGGTTGTCGTTTCTTCTCCTCCAGTGGACAGGGAGTACGCTGCCGACGCCTCAAAAGTTCGCCGGATTGACGATGCCTCGAATCCTGGAGGAAGTGATGGTATTGGTATTTGGCGCTAAAAACTCCTTCACTGAAAGGCAAAATTCTAGTCGGGCGAGACAAGAATTGTGCTTAGGTTAAAAGCAAATCCGTAGGTTTTGGTGAATTTCAATTACGTCGCAGATTCCTTTCAATAGAACTAGGTGAATTTAATTACTTAAGCACAATTTCAATTCCAACGGGGCAAATCCATCAAACCGAACACAGCCTTAAGCATTTTTTGCAATCATGCCTAAATAATTTCTTTGCCGAATCACCCATATGCCACAAGAGAAACAACCCGAGAGAAACAAAATAGAGCTTCCTCTGTTTGAACTCTCTCGACATCAGCTCACGACCATTCCCCTACTCCCAACGCCACTACAAACAACTTTTCCTAGTGTGGGTGACCTTCGTCAAAGCCATGCACTCATCCTGTTGTGTCACCTACTTCTATCCGGCTCAACACCTCCTTTCATTAGACTCCACACCTCCTTTCGTGCGTTTCCGCACCACTATCCTCGTGAGGCTCCACACTTCTTCCTCGCGATGTCTCCGCATCTCCTTCCTTGTCCGGCTTCACACCTTCCTCATCCGAGTCTGCACCTCCATCCTCGTCTGGCTCCACACCTCCTTCCTTGACTGCTCCACTTACAAATCACTACATGCGTTTCCCTATGTCATTGACTGGTCCGCCCTTTCAAGTCCCCTTTGCTGCCGCCAAAAAACTTTTCTCCTCCTCCCATACCATCTATGACCACCATTTGAGCCACAATTTTTTTTATTCCGCACTCGCTCGAGCCTTCCATCCCACTCCCACCTAAGCTGCTTGACAACTTTGTCATACTAGCAAAATCATCACCACAACCTGTTCCCTTAGGTCTAATCACACATGTGCTCCTCGTATCGCAGCGGAGTTTGGCTGTTGGCAGGCCAGCCCGAGGAGTTTTCAGTAATTTCAGGACAACAAAGGTCAGTTATTTGCAGATCACCTTCAGAATCCTATAAATAGGACCCAAGGGGTATCTCAGAAGGCATGCTTACTTGTCTTCTAGTCTCCTAGCGCTTTTTGAGGTACCTTAGCCCGGCATTTGGCTAAGGAGGGGAAGTGCTCAGTGATCTTCCGGGTGTGTGGTGGGACCTCCGCGTCGGGCCCTTGGTCTAGTCCTTTGCTCTCTTTTCCTTGTTATTTTCTTGCAGGAGCGAAGTAGGTGCGTGACCACCCATTCCCCAAGGGTGAACTCCACAAGAGACCGATTCTCGGTTTCAACATTTTTGGTGCGGTGCGCGTGGAAAGTGGTCAACACAGAAAACCTTCAGTGAGCTCAATGACTGGAGGAGAAGGGCAAGGATCGGACAGGACCGACTCGCCACCCCCTCCCCCTCTCGCCACCATGGGGATGCTCGAGGAGTTCAAGCAGGAAGTGCTCGGCATGGTCCGATTCGCACTCGGCGTGCGGGCCGAGAGCTCGACTCCGGTGATTCTGGTTCTCGCGGACCCGGCACTCGGAGAGGTCGCTCCCGCCAGGCGAGCAGGGAAGGAAGTGGCCGAGGAGTGTCGGGGTGCCGAGCTCCCCGGGCGAGTACTCTTCCCAGGTTCGGGGAGCGGCGGCAGATTCGGCGAGTTGGGGGCGCGAGACTCTCCCGCTCGCCCAATAGGGGGAGAGTGCCCCTTCAGCGAGCTGGTCCCCTCTACACCAGTCCCAGATGGGTTCAGGGAGCCCGAGGTGTCCTACTACACCGGGAAGGGGGACCCAGTCCAACACGTCCAGTGGTTTGAGGACGTGGTCTCGATCCGACAGATATCGGATGGCTTCAAGTGCAGGCTCTTCGCCATCACTCTGAAGGAGAAGGCCAGGGAGTGGTTTCACCAGCTGCCGGCCAGTTCCATCTACTGCTTCGAGGACCTCCGCCGGGGGTTCATGCTGAGGTTCACAACCTCGAAGAGGAGGAAGAGGGAGTCAGAGTCCCTGTTCCGCATCAAGCAGGGAGTGAATGAGACCCTGGGGAGCTACGTCGATCGCTTCCAGGAGGAGGTCACCCAGGTTCAGGAGATGTCGGGCCACACTCTGATGATGGCTTTCACCCTGGGGCTGCAGCAGGGCTTCTTTCGAATGGAGCTGAAGAGGATTCCCCCCTCTCCTACGAGGAGTTGATGGAGAGGGCGACAAGAGAAGTCGACGGGGAGGCGTCGAACCCGGAGTTTGCCCGAAGGTTGGCCAGGTGGGCTACGGAGGAGGAGAGACCTAGAGGAGGCAGAGGTCAGGAGGAAAGAAGAGCTGAGCCCCGGCAGAGGGAGCAGCCACAACAGCAGCCCAGGTGGGGGCGCCAGGAGCCGAATCATCGGCTAGAGTGGAGGCCCGAATGGCAGGAACAGGGGGCGAGGAGAGGGTTCCGCGGAGGGGACAACCGCCAAGGAGGCCAGGGCCAGTTCTACCCTCCAGGTGGGAGGCAGGGCCAGCGGCTCCCCCTCCCCGATCAAGAGGAGGCTATGGCCATAGCCGCGGGGGAGAGGAGAAGAGCAACGCGGAGGAGAAGAAGGGAGGTTAGGGTGGAGCTACCCTACTGTGACTTTCATCGGGAGGAAGGGCACGCCACGACCACGTGCCCGGAGTTCCTCGAGATGAGAGGAAACAGAGAGCAGCAGCAACAACAAGACCGCCAAGGGTTGAGGATTGAGGAGGCCCTGCCTCGGGCAGAGGAGGACAGGTGCGAAGACCGGGCAGATGTGGGAACCCGGGGAGGGATCAGAGCGATCCATGGGGGGGCGGGGATCGAGGCTTCCCGTAAGGCGAGCCTCCACACCATGTACCGACGGAGCGTTGGCTCCACATCTCAGACCCCGCCCCGGAAAAAAGAATCACCTTCACGGTCAGGGACATGCCGGGTCACGAAGACCCTTTTTGCGATGCGCTAGTCATCCAGACGGCCGTCGAAGATTTCACCGTCTCTCGGATCCTCATCGACAACGGGAGCTCAGTCAACGTCATCTTCAAGAAGGCGTTTGACGCGATAAAGGTGGAGGCCAGGAGGGTGTTGGCCTCAGATGGGCCCCTGTTTGGCTTCTCGGGGGAGAGGAAGGAAGTCGAAGGAGGGGTAGGACTCCAAGTCTCTCTGGGAGGGCAGTCCTGCAATTGCAAGTTCGTCATTGTGGACGCCCCTAGCAGCTACAACGCCATTTTCAGAAGGCCCCTCATCAGCGCCTTCCGCTGCATCCCCTCGTCCTTCTACCAATGCCTGAAGTTCAATGTTGAGGGGGTCCAGGTCCGGGTTCGCGGAGACCCTAAGATGGCGAGGGAATGCTATGTCACCGCCGTAAACTCCATCTCATGGCAGGAGGGTGCTGAAGAGATGGGGCGGAGGATGGAGGAGGCAGAGCGGGGGGTTGGACCGGAGGAGATGGAGGTGGAGGAGAGTTGCGCCCAAAAAGAGGAAGTGAAGGAAGTTCGGGAGCCGGCCGAGACAATGGCCGTGGAAGAAGCCGAGGAAGAGGCCCTCGCCCCAGGAGGAGGGGATGCTGAGGAATGGGGGGAGCGGCCCCGCCTGGAGGCGGCAGAAGAGGTGGTGGAGATGGAGGTTCTCACCCTCGGAGGCAAGGTGGAGAAGGTTCGCGTCAGCGGGGGGCTGACCCCGGAGGCCCAAGGCAAGATGCTGGAGTGCATTCAGAAGAATGTGGACATCTTTGCGTGGAGCGCTGCAGAGATGCCCGGGATCGACGCCGACGTGGCCTGCCATCGCCTCAACCTGGATCCGGAGGCTCGCCCCGTCCAGCAGAAGAAGAGGCCCATAGCGGACAGGTTGGCCGAGCTGATTCGAGAGGAGGTGGCCAAGCTCCTTAAAGCCGGTTTTGTATCCGAGATCCAATACCCCGGCTGGGTCTCCAATGTTGTAATGGTTAAAAAAGGAGACGGTCGGTGGCGTATGTGTGTTGATTTTTCTCTTCTTAATAAATCATGCCCTAAGGATTGTTACCCCTTGCCTCGGATCGACGCGCTGGTTGACTCAGCCGTTGGTTTCCCTGTAATGAGTTTTTAGATGCATTTTCAGGTTATCACCAGATCAGGATGCACTCTCCCGACATCAAAGATGTCTCCTTCATCACCGGGGATGGGTGCTACTGCTATAAAATGATGCCCTTCGGGCTAAAGAACGCAGGGGCAACTTATCAAAAAATGATGGACAGGGTCTTCCAAGAGCAGAGGGGAAGGAACTTGGAAGTGTATGTTGACGACCTCATGATCAAGAGTCGAGACGACGACTCTCACCTCCAGGATCTGGAGGAAACCTTCGCCACCCTGCGCAAGTACAAGATAAGACTGAATCCCTTGAAGTGCATCTTCGGGGCGAGCAAGGGCAAATTTCTGGGCCACCTTCTCACCCCCGCTGGGGTAGAACCCAATCCCGACAAGGTCCGGACGATTATGGAGCTGGGGTCGCCTCGGAATACAAATGAGGTGCAGCGATTGACAGGGAAGCTGGCAGGGTTGAGCAGGTTCCTCTCCCGGGCCGGGGAGAAGTGCTCTCCCTTCTTCAAGACCTTGAGAGGAGGCCGGAAGTTTGAGTGGACCTCGGAGTGCGAGGAGGCATTCCAGGCCTTGAAGAGGCAGCTGACTCAAGCCCCCCTGCTCCAGGGGCCAAAGGAGGGGGAGGACTTATTCTTGTACTTAGGGGTCGGGGCGGAGGCCCTGAGCTCTGTTTTAGTTCGGGAAGAGGGGAAGAAACAGCTCCCGATTTATTATGTGAGTAGGGTGTTGAGGAAGGCCGAGCTCCGCTATCCTATTTTGGAGAAGCTGGCCTTCGCTCTAATCATCTCGGCCCGGAGGCTCCGGCCCTTCTTCCAGGCACACTCGATCTGAGTGGTGACCGACCACCCCCTCCGCAACATCTTCGAGGGGGTGGAACATTCGGGCAGATTGGCTAAGTGGTCGGTGGAATTGAGCGAGTTCGACATCTCCTTCGTTCCCCGCCTCTCGATCAAGGCCCAAGCTATGACCGACTTCCTGACAGACTATGTGATCGAGGTGGCGGAGGAGGAACTCACTCGCCCGGTTCCTTGGAACGTCATGGTGGACGGTGCCTCGGGGAGGCATTCCCTTGGGGCGGGGATCATCTTGGAAAGCCCCCAGGGAATGAGGATCGAGCAGACAGTGGTGGTACATTTTCCCATCACCAACAATCAAGCCGAGTACGAAGCTGTGATTGCGGGTCTGCGCTTGGCCAGGGAACTAGGGGTGAATGATGTGGAGGTTCTCACTGACTCCATGGTGGTGGTCTCCCAGATTAACGGGGAGTTCGAGGCGAGGGAGCCGACTCTGCAGCTCTACTTGGCAAAGGTAAAGGGAGTCATCGACACCTTCCAGACTTTCTCCATTCGACACGTGCCCAGGGAGGAGAGCGAGCAGGTAGATCAACTGGCAAAGCATGGCCTCCGGGTGGGGGGTACCGTCACAGATCTCTTTCGCCCATCCATCGAAGAGGGGGAGCTGATGGAGGTGGAGCAGCACCCCTCGTGGATGGATCCCTTCTCAACGTACTTGTCCACTGGGGAGTATCCTGAAGGGATGGACAGGAAGTGGTTCAAGTACAAGTCGGCATACTATATCATGCGAGACGGCCAGCTATACCGGAAGATCCTCTCCGGGATGTTGGCACGCTGCGTGGCCGAGAGGGAGGTCCCGAGGATCTTGGAGGAGATTCACTCCGGGGAGTGCGGGAGCCACTCCGGGAGTCGAACCTTGGAAGGCCGGGTCATCAGGGGGCATTTCAAGCATGGCTTTTTCGAGAGGCATTTTAGGCATGATTTTTTCATGAGTTGTTTCAGGCATGACTTTCCAGGGGCGCTTCAGGCATGACTTTCCTGGGGCGTTTTTGACATGTCTTTCTTGTGGGCGTTTCAGGCGTGCGGTTTTTTTTGGGTGGGGGAGGGGTCTTTCGGGGGGTGTTTCAGGAGCGCCTGAACTGGGAGGGGGGCATTTTAGGCATTCCTTTTCAGGGGTATTTCAGGCGTGCTTTTTTATGGTGAGGGGTGGCCGTTGGGGTGGGGTGTTCAGGCGTGCCTTTCCGGGGGATTTTTAGTTGTGCCTTTCAGGGGCGACTGTTCAATTTTGCCTCTTACGCCTGCGGCGTGCTTTTCCAAGGGGCATTTCTGGCATGCTTTGCAAAGCAAGCTCAGCAAGGGAGTTCCGGAGGGTAGGGGGGGGGATCGACCAATCAGGCGTGCGTGTTCGGGCGATATTTAGTTGTGCCTTTCAGGAGTGTGTGCTCAATTTTTTCTCTTGCGGAGCGTTTGCTGCGTGCTTTTCCTAGGGGCATTTTTGGCATGCCTTTCAGAGCAGGCTCAACAAGGGAGTTCAAGCTTGCCTCTCGAAGGATGTTTGGGAGGGTGGGTGGGTGGGTGGGGTGGGGGGTGTATCGGTTTATCAGGCATGCGTGTCCAGGGGCATTTCATGCATACCTTTTTGGGTGACGTTTACGGGCACCTTTTTCGGGCGGCATTCTAGGCGTGCCTTCTCGGGTGACATTTCAGGCATATCTTCTCAGATGGCATTTCAAGCGTGCTTTCTTGGGTGGCATTTCAGGCGTGCGTTCTCGGGCGGCATTTCAGGTGTTCTTTCTCGTGCGGCGTTTCAGACGTGCCTTCTCGTGCGGCGTTTTAGGCTTGCCTTCTCGTGTCGCGTTTCAGGCGTGTCTTCTTGTGTCGCGTTTCAGGCTTGCCTTCTTTTGCGGCTCTTCAGGAGCGACTCTTGCGTGACGTTTCAGTCACGCCTCTTGTGTGGCGTTTCAGGCGTGTCTCTCGTGCGGCGTTTCAGGCGTGCCTCTTGGGCGGCGTCCCAACGTGCTTTTTTGGGGGCATTTCAGGCGTGCCACACGGGTGGTGTTTCGAGTCATTTCTTGTGTGCTTCTCAGGGGTGGTGTTTCAGTCATTCCTTTCAGCATGACGTTTTAGGTGTCTTTCAGCGGGGTGTATCGAGCGTGTCTTTCAGTGGGGCATATTAGACGTGTCTTTCAGTGGGGCATATTAGACGTGTCTTTCAGTGGGGCATATTAGACGTGCCTTTCGAGGGGGCGTTAAAGGTTTGCATTTTAGGGGGTGTTTCAGGCGTGCCTTTTTGAAGTGGTTTCTGGCATGTGATAGTTTTAACAATTTTATATTATTGTTTTAATTTTCTCCTCAATTGCTTAGTTGACCATGAAATGAAACTGTTTTGTCATTTGAGCTGTTTTGTGTCCAAGCTCTCGACTCTCTTTCTGCTTCTTCTACTTTTCTTCCCCTCTCCTGTTGACGTCGATTCTGCTTTGCATTTTGATAGAAGGTTCCTTATTTTCCATCATCATGAACGACTTCTTGCTTCTTTAATGTGCTCATCGACGTCGATTCTGCAATTCTGTTTGGCTTCTTGACTAGAGGTTTGTTCTCTACCATAGTCGATGATTTTTTTTGAACTTTCAGGTGCTCTTTAACCCTCTCTTTTTACATTCTACTGTAGTCTGTGTATATTGGTTTTTTGCTTTCTACTCTACTGGTCTATTGATTTTCCATCTCTGGTTTCTACTATTTGTTGGTTGCTTGGTCTATTATTTTTGATTGCCATGTATGCTTCCTTCCCTCTGTTGGTTGTATGTTGGTTAGTGTAACATCAAATGTTTATTATAGTTTGGTGGATTTAGAAATTAAATAAATGTTAAATTGTTATTATATCAGTATATATAAACTAAAATTTAAAAATGATTATATTTATATAAAAATTAAATATTGAACCGTTAAATCCTTCAACATATTAAAACCGATATGAAAAACCCGAACCCACGTGTCTTCTACATCCGACATATGCTACCTTGAGGTACATCTCTCACTCACACTCTCTTCTTTACTCGTCTTCAATTACTATATTTTTATATGAGTGCTGTACATTGATCTTAGATAGAGCCCACCTACTTGCCTTAACACCTACTTGTCGTAAATTTTCATGATCCGGAATTGTAAATTTACCTGTGGAAAGACAAGCTAACTTGCTCATGTTATTTTGCTAATTCTCCTTTGAGTGCTTACCCCTTAACTCTTAATTGAGTTCGATTATTCCGGCAAGTTTAGTTGGGCTCTGTAGAGCATGTTTAGTTGTACATCTAAAGAACAAGTTTAGTGTTTAGAACCTACTATTGAATTCTTTTCTTCTCTCTTCCACAAATAAAACATGAAGAAATGTCTTTACAGTGCACACTGCACTTAAAATCATTTTAGAGCGACGCACAGTAATAAGTATGGGCTCAGTATGAGAAACTAGGCTGGTTCATGGTAACATGATCTGATCCTTCCAGGGTTCAATTGGTACCAACTCATTTCCCTGCATTTCCACATCACGGTATGACTCTACATGAACCCCTATAGTACCTTTGAGCTATTGAAACTCTGCTGAACTCTGAACCCCTTCCTTTGGTTTGATGTCTGATCTGTTGTTAAAACCTCGCTCCTATCCAATCTAAGACGGAGCAGAATTGACTACCTTTCACACTTCAAAATGTTGTCTTTTTTTTAGTGGATCTGATCATATTTTTCTTTATTTTTTAGGTTCTTTTAAATAGTGATAACTTTATTTAATTTTAGTAGTATCAGTAGAAGGATGTAGGAGAAAGATAATTGAGTGAGTTTATTCTTCCACAAGGGGGTATTTATAACATTACAGAGGGGTGGCACGTCATCGATCCGTGTGCACCAATAATTCCAATAATAAAAACGTACAAAAAAGGATACCTAATTACTACTAATATTCTAATTAATAGTAATATTCAACTCTCCCCCTCAAGTTGAGAATATATATTTATCATTCCCAACTTGTCAATATTATTGTTGAAGTTGTCACTGCTTAGCCCTTTAGTGAAGACATCGGCAAGTTGATCAAAAGAGTTTACGAACGGAGTGCAGATATTTCCCTTGTCAAGGTGATCCCTGATGAAGTGTCTATCAACTTCCACATGTTTGGTTCTGTCATGCTGGACTGGATTGTGAGCAATACTGATGGCAGCCTTGTTGTCACAGTAGATGGTAATAGGATTGTCCACTTGAAGACCTATATCTCGAAGAATAGCCTTCAACCAAAGTCCCTCGCAAACACCTTGTGCCATAGCCCTATATTCTGCTTCAGCACTTGATCGTGCAACAACATTCTGCTTCTTGCTTTTCCATGAAACTAGATTACCTCCTACAAAGGTGCAATACCCAGTGGTAGACTTTCTATCATCTTGACTACCAGCCCAATCAGCATCTGTAAATACTTCAACCTTTGGTGATTGGTTGTTTTTGAACAAGATTCCACGACCTGGTGCCTTTTTTAGGTACCGTAACACCCTAAAGGCCGCCTGCTGATGACGAATGGTAGGTGAGTGCATGTACCTGCTTAGAACACCCACAGCATAGGTAATGTCAGGACGAGTATGAGATAAGTATATGAGTCGTCCAACCAAACGTTGATATTTTAAAGCATCAACTTTTTCTCCACTAGTATCTGCATCAATTCTGTGATTAGCCTCAATAGGGGTGTCCGCAGGGGAACACCCAAGCATCCCAGTTTCTTCTAGAAGATCCAAAGTATACTTTCTTTGGGAGATGAAGATCCCTTGTTCAGATCTTGCAACTTCAATTCCCAAGAAATACCTCAGCTTTCCAAGATCTTTAACTTCAAATTCTCTGCTTAGTTGCTCTTTTAGGTGAATGATCTCCTCCAAGTAATCCCCAGTGATGATGATATCATCCACATATACAATAAGGATAGCGATTAGATTACCCTTCCTTTTGACGAAGAGAGTGTGATCAGCTTGGCTTTGAATGTATCCAAGTTTAAGCATGAACGTGTAGAACCGTCTGAACCATGCTCTCGGAGACTATTTTAAGCCGTACAAGGCTTTTAGGACACGGCATACCTTTTTCTCGGGCCCTTTGATAACAAGGCCAGGAGGAGTGTCCATGTAAACTTCCTCTTCCAGATCACCATTCAAAAAGGCGTTCTTGATGTCGAACTGAAGAAGATCCCATCCTCGATTCACAGCACAAGAGAAAAGAATACGGATTGTGTTCATCTTCGCAACAGGAGCAAAGGTATCTTGGTAGTCAATACCCTGAGCCTGGGTATAGCCCTGAGCCACTAAACGAGCTTTGTACCGCTCCACTATACCATCCTGGTTTTGTTTGACTGTGAAGACCCAGCGGGATCCAACGGTTCGCTTCCCAGGGGGAAGATCAACCAGTTGCCATGTGTTGTTTTTGTGCAAGGCACGCAATTCCTCTTCCATTGCCTGTTTCCATTCAGGCACCTGAATAGCCTCCTGCCATGTCTTAGGAATCATAATAGATGAAAGAGATGAGATAAAAGCTTTATGGGCTGGAGAGAGGTGAGAATAACTGATGTAGTTGGCAATAGGATATTTGGTGCTACCTTGTTTACCAAACAGCTGGGCAAGAGGAATATGAAGGTCATCCTCGGAATCTGGTGAGGAGGCAGTCACCGGCACTGGAGAAACATCCACGGACTGTCCTTGCTCGTCAGTTTTGGGGCGGCGAGAGTAAGTGTATAATATAGGTGGAGCGGAGGTGGAAACAATAGGAAGAGAAGAGTCGATGGGAGCAGCGGCAGAGGAAGGAGAAGAGGTGACAACAATAGGAGAAGAGGTGACAACAATAGGAAGGGGAGACTCGATGGTCTCGTCATCGGTAGAGATCTCCCCCTGACGAGGGCCAAAGTAGGACTCCCCCTCGCGAAAGGTAACATCCACGGTGCAATAATATCGATGAGTCGGAGGATGATAACACCGATACCCTTTGGTAGTAGGGGAGTATCCAACGAAAACACACCGGAGGGAACGTGCATCCAGCTTATCGCGATGCGGAGTATGAACATGGACAAAACAAACGGAGCCAAAAATGCGTGGGGGAAGATGAGAAGTGTGAACCACGTGGTTTTGGGCAAGACGAGATAGAGGCGTATCAAAGGAGAGGGCGCGAGACGGAAGCCGATTAATGAGATGCGCGACGGTGAGAACGGCATCACCCCAGTAGGATTTGGGAAGGTGCATTGCAAGGAGTAAACACCGAGCCACCTCCAGCAAGTGGCGATTCTTTCGCTCGGCCACCCCATTTTGGGTTGAAGTATGAACACACGTGGTTTGATGCAGGATGCCATGATTGGCAAGATAGGCGCCGAACTTACCCCGGTCATCATACTCTCCACCATTATCACTACGAAGCACACGAATAGTCCCTCCAAATTGTTGGGAGACCATTTTATGAAAATTTTGAAAACAGGGAAAAACATCACTTTTTTGTTTCAGCAAATATAACCACGTAGTGCGGGAGTGACAATCAATAAACGTAACAAACCATTTATAACCAGATAAGGATGTTACCCTGGAGGGTCCCCAAACATCAGAATGAATAACATCAAAAGGTTGTAAACTAGGAACAGAAAGATGACGTGTTTTTTGACGAACATGCTTAGACAGCTCACAAGCATCACAAGAAAAAGAGCGAAGTACATGAGTAAAGGCAGGAAATAGTTTAGTAAGATATAAAGGGGAGGGATGACCCAAGCGTTGATGCCAGCGTCGGACATCGTGGAGAGTGGGAGCTTTGGTGGAAGATAGAGCACTGGGAGAAGCGTGGTTGAGCAAGTATAGTCCGCCAACATTTCTACCACTGCCAAGCGTCCGCCTCGTAGCCAGATCCTGAAAAACACAAACATCAGGGAAAAAAGTTACAGAGCAGTTTAAGGAAGTAGTCAAGTGACTAATAGAAAGCAAATTTCGAGGAAAAGACGGGACATGTAACACTGAGGAAAGTGATAGGTCAGGAGAACAAGATACAGTCCCTTTACCAGCAATGGCGGAGAGAGAGCCATTAGCAGCAATAACCTTATCACGACCAGAAAGAGGAGTATATGAGGTAAAACCTGAGGCAGAGCCAGTCATGTGGTCTGTCGCACCGGAGTCGATAATCCACTCAGAGGGGGTGGAAGACACAGCATGAGCACTTGTCAGACCAGAAGTGGCAACGGCAGCATGAGAGGCAACGGGAGTAGACTCTGTGTGGGAGCGTAGCATACGACGGAAGGCCTCTAACTCGGCCACAGATAAACCGCCAGCGGGTTCCTCCAGAACCTCAGTAGAGTGCGCAGAAGACTGAAAACGGTCACCAGAAAAACGACCACCACCACGATGTCCACCCCTACCACGAGTACCAGAACCACGACCGGCTGGTGCAAGGTGTGGATGTAGTCGAAAACAGGAGTCTTTGATGTGACCTTTCTTCCCACAGTGACTGCAAACAGGAGGGGGGCCTCGAGAAATCCCGGCTAGCGCAGAGTGATCAGTAGTAGGGCCAAGAGTGCGTCGACGGTTCTCATCGCTGAGGAGCATGCCGAAGGCTTCTCGAAGAGACGGAAGAGGCTCACGGTGAAGGACATGCAGACGAACAGCGTCAAACTCCATGTTGAGCCCCATCAGAAACACATGAATGCGGAAGCGATCTTTATCTCTCTGTAGGGCTATGGCATCAGCCGTACAAGCAGCAGTAAAGGTGTTGAAGAAGTCGAGTTCCTGATAAAGGCGCTCAAACTCAGAGTAATAGGCGGCAACGGTCATGGTGCCTTGCTTGAGCTCGAGGACACGGCGAGTGAGTTCATATATTTGCATCGAACTGCCCGCCTGGGAGTAGGTGTCACGGGCGCGAGACCAGATGTCGTAGGCAGAATCCAAAAGCATATAGCTGCGGTACACCTGAGGGGACATGGAGTGAAGTAACCACGAGACTACCAGGGAGTTGTCCGCATCCCATTTTTTCCAAGAGGGATCGGCACGTGGGGGCTCCATTGTGGTACCATCAATAAGACCATACAACTGGTGACTGTGAATAGCATGTTGGGCAGCCCGGGACCATTCCAGGTAGTTCGTGCCATCTAAGGCAACGGTAGTGATCTTCAATGAGCCAGACGATCCATGACTCCGGGGAGGATCGACGGTCAAACTGGTATGTCCGCTGGACAGAGGAGGTGATATACCGGGAAGAGTACCGGACTGAGAAGCCGAGGAGACGGCTGATTGATCTTCCATTAAAAAAAAAATTATGTCGACAGAGAACACCTTCGACGAGTGTCCCTTAGATCATAACGCCGGACGGGACACAAGAGGATGCGAGCATGGCGTCTCCGGTTTCCCCCATGTAGAAAACGGCCGGAGACACGAGGGAAGGAGGCGGCAACATAGGGATCCAGCCGCTCAAGCCAGCGCTAGAAGCCGGCTGGATCCCGGCAGAGGAAGCAACCGCGGAGCCGGCGGGAAGAGGCCGACGGAGGCCTGAGGGAGAGGCGAGGCCGGCGGATCCCTGGGAGCCCGCAAAAAAAACTGCGGGAAGAAGGCGGCGGGACAGGCGGAGTCGGCGGGCTGGCGGGATCGGCGGATCGCTACTCCAGCGGGGCCTGCGGGTCGCTACTCCAGCGGGGCCAGCGGGCCGGCGGCGGAACGGCGAGATCGGCCGGTATCCAGCGGGATAGTGCCGGAAGGGGGCGAGCGGTGCGTGCGGGCCGTCGTGCGTGAAGGCGAGTACGGGATGAGCGGGGCGTGCGGGAATGAGAAATTAGGGCGATGGATTTGCTCTGATACCAAGTAGAAGGATGTAGGAGAAAGATAATTGAGTGAGTTTATTCTTCCACAAGGGGGTATTTATAACATTACAGAGGGGTGCCACGTCATCGATCCGTGTGCACCAATAATTCCAATAATAAAAACGTACAAAAAAGGATACCTAATTACTACTAATATTCTAATTAATAGTAATATTCAAATGTATCTGCGGCTCTAACTCGAGATGTATTAACTTTTTCTTTTGTTAAACTTTTATTATTATTATGATTAGTCATCCTTTATACTTAATATATTCATATGGCATGACAGTTTACTAATTGTCTCTCTTCTGGCATTTGCAGAAGAAATGAGCAGAATGAATTGTTTTATGAGAACTATGAGATTAAAAAGTCAACCTAAGGTAGCAACTTTGTTGCAAAACAATCTTATCGTATGGTCTCTGCTATTACATGGATTTACTTATAGGTGTAGGAATGGTGGCAGAATATATGTTCTGACTTAATTTTTCAAAAGATTTGTTTTTTTGAATGACTATTGCAAAATAGAAACACAAAAGCTTTTTTTTCTTTGCTTCTATTTTCTCAGTCATGCTATTGACTTGCAAATTGTTATTACCACCTCTCTTTTAATGGAGGAAAATTTGTGATGAAGATTTAGTTTCAAGCTATTTATTTAGGTGAAGCAGGCACCACCTTTATTCATATTTTCTTATAAAATTTGTATTTATGGTTATTCTTTTGTTCTTATCAAGATTAACATATTTGTCTTTAGAAATCTTTTAGTGATAGCATTCTAATGTTAAGTATACCTTAATGGTTACAGCTTCCGCTACTTTTTCTCCAGTGGAGTGATTACACCAATTTTAGCCTTTCAAATCATGAACTCTATTATTATTTTTGTTAGAAACAAGCTGTTCAATTTATACCTTATTATTATATCAACAAATTCAACATTCTTTTCCATTACAAGTTAGTATACCTTGTTTGTTAAGATAGTAACACCTTTTGAAATCAATAGAGAACTTTGTTTGGTTTCGATTTTCCCCACTTTTTCTAATAAAAGAAATACAACTAAGAACTCAATGAAATGTTGCTTTCTTTATAAAATATTTTGACAAGTCAGTTTATGCTATGTTTTTCAATTTGAATGTTAATTTCATGCAGGCCATTCCTTGGTCAAGTCCAAACAAAGGTTCATCTTACCAATGTCTGGCTAGTGCTACTACAGCTTCAGGCCTTACCAATGAAAAGGAACCAATTGAGAAGTCTTCTAGTGAAGAGAAGCAAAGTGGAAACTCTGATCAAACAAATCCACAGAATAGATCTATTCGTGGAGGGGTAAGCCCTAGCTAAAACCTCTCATTTCTTCTAATTGCTTTCTTTTTTTTATAAAGAGAGTCTTAGGTCATACTTTAATTTAACAATATAAAGTTTGTTATGATTACTTAGAGTGCTTCTAACTCCTGCTCGCCCGTGCCCCCTCCATGCATCCGGAGCAACATGTGACGATTTTTACCGTGGACTTACATGAGCACTTACGGTTGGATGTGGAATTTCAAGATCCACCGGACCTCACTACCACCATGAGTGTGGCTCGGGCATGCGAGAAACGTCTTCTCTCTTCAACCACCCTCAACTTGCCCTCCAAGGATTTATGCTTCAATTATGACGAGCTCTTTGTGTTGGGCCACTGATGCAAGCGACTTTTATGGATTGAAGTCGACGCTCCCTCAAAGGATGATGAGGACAAGCACGACACAAACATTCCATAGCTATTTCTCAATACCATTGCTGGAACACAAGAGAGCCACCCGATTCAATTACACATCAGTTGGTCTGAACAACGCCTTCTCGCCCTCATGGATACGAGCATCACCCACAGGTTTATCGATCACGCCGCTGCCACGCGCTTTTATCTTCTGATCACCCGCGTCCTAGCATGCACGTTTCGATGGCCAATGGCCAGCAAATGGACTACCCGGGCGTGTGCCGCCTGGTTCCCCTCACGGTGGAGTCTTACCACTTTCATGTGGACCTTCTAGTTGCGGACCTTCGAGGGTTCGAGGTAATTTTGGGAGTTTGATGGCTCCATACATTGGGACCGTTGACTTGGGATTTCGAGCGACTCTCGATGCAATGCCTTCGTGTCCTACAACTGATCGAGTGGCGGGGCCAACCACTGCATGGTGGCCAATCGTCTTTCCTCCTCCACGAACCGGTCTTGCCGACCCCGACCGATCCTGTCATGGAATTTGTTGACCTCAAGTTACTACTTCACCAATTTGATGACACCTCTCCCACCTGTTCGGGCTTCCACCGCTTTGGAGTCGAGATCACCACATTTGCCTCCTATGTATATCACCCATGGTTATGCGGCCCTATCGCTACCCCTTCCTCACAAAGGAAGAATGTGCGAATAGAAATATAGAAACCGGAAAGTGGAGTAATGCAATTTTTATTATCCAAAAAACTGAGTATTACAAAGGTATAGCCTCCCTTATATAGAATGGAGGAGATGAGAGAGAATACAAATACCCAATGTGGGACTAAATACACAAAAACATCATCTACAAAGCTAACCGCCAATCCGCCCAGGAGACCGCCTAACCGTGCGGTTAGTAGGCACTAACCGCCCGGTCACCACCAGAGAACACGCAGCCGACCACCGAGATCCCAGAGATTAGCCGGCAGACCGCCCGGCTACCAAACCGCCAGTCTTAGCCGCCTGTCCGCCAAGGTCTATACAGCAACACAGAGATTAGCCGGGCTGACCGCCCGGCTACCAAACCGCCAGTCTTAGCCGCCTGTCCGCCCAGGTCTATACAGCAACACTCCCCCTCAAGCTTGAGCATAGATGTCAATCATGCCTAGCTTGCTGCAAACGTGGAAGAAAGAGGCGGACACAGGTTTTGTGAATATATCTGTCAGCTCTTTCTCCGAGGTAACAAACGGAGTGCAAATCTGGTTCTTCAACACTTCTTCTCGAATGAAGTGACAATCAACCTCTATGTGCTTTGTTCGCTCATGGAAGACCGGATTTTTAGAAATGTAGATCGCAGCTTTGTTGTCGCAGAACATGGGAAGTGGATAGTTGTAGACCTCTCCTAGATCCAGCATGAGAGCCCGCAACCATTTTAACTCACACGTGGTTGATGCCATGCTACGATATTCTGCTTCCGCACTAGACCTGGAGACGACTGACTGCTTCTTGCTCTTCCAGCTAACCAAGTTTCCTCCAACAAACGTGCAGAATCCGGAAGTCGACTTGCGATCCCCTTTGTCGTCCGCATAGCTAGCGTCGGAGTACGCTTCGACTCTTAGGTGACCGTTTTTCTGAAAGAGAAGACCTTTCCCAGGTGCGGACTTCACATACTCCAATATCCTTAGAGCGGATTGAAGATGACATTCCCTAGGCGACTGCATAAACTGGCTGACCTTTCCCACTGCATAGGAGATGTCTGGTCTGGTCACCGTAAGGTAGATGAGTTTGCCAACAAGACGCCGATACCTCGTAGTATCCAATAGAGGTGGTGATTCGTCTGCCCATGTCTTGTCTTCTCCAGGAGCCATGGGACACCGGGCAGGTTTAGCACCCGTCAATCCTGCCTCTTTCAACAAATCAAGAGCATACTTCCGTTGGGAGAGAACCAAGGAACACGGTTTCCGAGAGATTTCAATTCCCAAGAAGTATTTTGGAGAACCCATATCCTTCGTGACTAGGTGTTGGCGGAGATGGACCTTCGTCAAGGCTACACCAGCTTGATCGTCGCCAGTAAGAAGAATATCGTCCACGTAAACAGCTAGCACAACCAGACCCGAAGATGTCTTGCGAATGAACAAGGAGTGATCAGCCGAACTCCTGGTGAAACCGATAGCCCCAACGATGCTACTGAACTTATCGAACCACGCCCTGGGACTTTGCTTTAGGCCATAGATGGCCTTCTTCAACCGGCATACTTGAGTCTCCCCCTGAGCAACATACCCAGGAGGTTGCTCCATGTAGACGTCCTCGTGAAGGTCACCATAGAGGAAGGCATTCTTGACGTCCAACTGCGAAATAGGCCAATCCTTGTTGACCGCCACTGATAAAAGGACCCGAATGGTGCTGAGGCGAGCAACTGGCGAGAACGTGTCAAAGTAATCAACACCATAGGTCTGAGTAAACCCTTTTGCAACAAGACGGGCTTTGTACCGGTCCACACTGCCATCAGGACGGAACTTGACGACAAACACCCAGCGACAACCAACCACATCTGTGCCAAAAGGAGGAGGCACAAGGGTCCAAGTGCCCCGGTCAGAGAGAGTAGCAATCTCGTCATCCATGGCAGCCTTCCAGTGAGGAATATCAAGGGCTTCCTGGTAGGTGCGAGGTGTGGTAGTCGCGGAGATGGCTAGGGCGAAGTCCCTGCGAGAAGGTGTTAGCCGATCATAAGAAATAACAGCTGCCAGCGAGTGCTGGGTGCACGTCCGAACCCCTTTGCGAAGGGCAATGGGCAGCTCCAGGTCCTCGAGTTCCTCAGTCGCCGGTGCATCCGTGGCGGAGATAGCTGGCCCGGGAGAAGAGAGAGACGGCCGAGGGGACGAGGGAGAAGGATCATGATCAAGAGAAGGAGCGGCTGGTGGAGGTGGTGATGGAGGAAGCTCAAGAGGAGTGGATGTGGTGGAGAGAATGGGTGGAGAGATCGAGTCGGTAGGAGGAAGAGGGAGGTTCGATCCATCGACCTGTGGGAGATCAGAAGAGAAGTAGGCGGCATTCTCAAAGAATGTCACATCCGCCGAGACGAACTGCTTGCGATGAACAGGGTCAAAGCAGCAGTAACCTTTTTGAGTTGTGGAGTAACCCAAAAAGATACACTTCGTAGCACGAGGGGACAATTTGTCGCGAGTTGCGGCAGGGCTATGAACAAAGGCAGTGCACCCAAAAATGCGGAGAGGTAAGGGAAAGGGGTCCTTGGAGGGATAGAGGATGGAAAAAGGGGTTTTGCCTTTGAGGACGGTAGAGGGAATGCGATTGATGAGGTAGCAGGAGATGAGGACAGCGTAGCCCCAATAGCTACGAGGAACCTGCATCTGCGTCATGAGAGTGCGAGCGACATCGAGGAGGTGACGGTTTTTACGTTCCGGCACCCCATTTTGCTGGGAGGTATAGACGCAGCTAGTTTGATGAATGATGCCATGTTGCGTACAGAAAGAAGCGAAATCACTACTCAGATACTCTTTTGCATTATCAGAGCGAAAAATTTTGACAGAAGCATCAAATTGATTTTTAATCATATAATAAAATGACGTCCATACAGAAAAAAGTTCGGAGCGATCCTTTAATAGATACACCCACGTACATCGAGAATAATCATCAATAAAGGTTACAAAATAGGAACTTCCACGCCCGATGGTGAGGGTAGGGGAAGGTCCCCAAACATCAGAGTGAATAAGGTCGAACGGTTTGGAAGAGCCACGACTTTTCTTAGGAGGAAAGGGGGAACGGTGATGCTTGCCCAGTTGACAGGCATCACAGTTGATAGGAGAGTCCTGCTGAGGTAGGTGAGGAAACAGTTGGTGGATGAGACGCGAGGGAGGATGCCCCAGGCGAAGGTGCCACTGAAGAAGATCTGTAGAAGCGGGAGAGAAGACGGTAAGTGCAGATACATCATCAAGGAAGTAGAGACCGCCCCTCTCAGTCCCAGTAGCAATCGTCCGCTTGGAGTCCGGGTCCTGAAACGAACAAGAAGAAGGAGTAAATGTTACCGAACACTGAAGTTGCTTGCAAAGAGAAGTAACCGACAATAAATTGCACGGAAACTTGGGCACATAAAGAGTATCCGCTAGGCGAAGGGACGGAGTAACTTGAACCATGCCCGTTCCATGCACCGGAGAGGGAGAACCATCCGCAACGAGAACAGGGGGCAACCGATCATGTGTTTCTAGGAGAGAAAAGCACTGAGGATTGCCCGTCATATGATTAGTGGCGCCAGAGTCGATTAGCCATTTACCTTGGGTAACCACGTGGGCACTACCTGAAGTCGTGGACACGGAGGCGGATGGCTTGAAAGAAGTAGGAGTATCACCAGCGGGACGAAGATGCGGATGCTTTGTCCAGCAGCGGTCAACCAATTGTCCTGGGCGGCCACAATGAGTACAGAGGTAGCGAGAAGGGCCACGCCCGCCAGAGTGGTTACCACGACCACTAAATCCACCACGATGAGCCTGGTGGGCATAGGCATCCGGAGCCGGGGGAGCGGCAAGCAAGGGGCGTTGGAGCAGAGAGGTAACAGCGGCAATGCGGGCAGCAGTAGCATCCAGGGTAGGAGACTCAGCCTCTCCAAGAATTTGCTGCCGGATCATATCGTAGGAGTCCGGAAGCCGCAGAAGGTAACAGACCACTAGGAGTTCCTCGAAGTGCTTCAGCTGAGTGGCCACATCTGCCGAGAGAGGACGATTTTGTAGAATCTCAGCTCCAAGGGCTTGGACTTGTTGGTAAGCTGCAGGAGGGGACATGGACTGGCGAGCAAAGAGATCCGCATAGAGAGTATAGATGCGAGATGTTTGTCCCCCCTTGGAGTAGAGAGCGGCCAAGTGATTCCAAGCTTGTTTTACCGTCTCATCGTGACGGATGACAGGAAGACATTCATCGGACAGGCTGTTCGCCAGCCAAGTACGAACCAACGCATCATTCGCATCCCAGTCAGTAAACTGGGCAGAGTCCGCCGGCGGAGGGTCATCGGTAAGATGATGACGCTTGTGCTGAGAGCGGAGAAGAAAAGTGAATGAGACACTCCAGTCGGGATAATTGGGCCCCAGAAGCTTAGAGACGGTGCCAAGATTCCCGGAAGCAGGAGGAGGAGGAGGAGGAGGCGGTGGGACAACGACAGTAGACGAGGTGGAGCCATCAGAATTGGTCATCCTGGAAGAGAGGTCGCGCGGTTAGAGGAGAGACCGGGCGAGCAAAGGAAGGAAGAGTTCGCAGCGGTCACAATTAGACCAGCGGCAAGCAATGCCACGACCAAGCTGCGAAGCACAAGAAGAGAAGCCGCACGGTTAACAAGGGAAACCGGGCGGGAAGAAGAAGAAGCCGCGCGGATAGAGAGAGCGAGAAGACCGCGCGAACAAAAAGCAAACCGCGGCGGGCACAGTGTCAGCACACTAGCGGCAAGAAGGGCAGAGAGGCCGCCTAAACAAGGAAGAACTCGCGCGAACAGAGAGAAATCGCGCGGATAGGAAGAAAAAAGATCTGCAGCGGTCACGATGGCAGACACCAGCGGCCAGAGAAGCCACGACCAAGCCGCAGAACCAAACAGAGGGAGAGAAGTCGGGCGGCTAGCAGACAGACCGCGCGAACAGAAGAGGAGGATAGAAGAATCCACGGGAGAAGAGAGCTCGCGCGAGCTGAAAGACAGGCCGCGGCGAGTAGGCAGAGGTCGCACGGACAGAAGAAAACGCAATCAGGAGGACTAGATCGGGTGCTCTGATACCATGTGCGAATAGAAATATAGAAACCGGAAAGTGGAGTAATGCAATTTTTATTATCCAAAAAACTGAGTATTACAAAGGTATAGCCTCCCTTATATAGAATGGAGGAGATGGGAGAGAATACAAATACCCAATGTGGGACTAAATACACAAAAACATCATCTACAAAGCTAACCGCCAATCCGCCCAGGAGACCGCCTAACCGTGCGGTTAGTAGGCACTAACCGCCCGGTCACCACCAGAGAACACGCAGCCGACCACCGAGATCCCAGAGATTAGCCGGCAGACCGCCCGGCTACCAAACCGCCAGTCTTAGCCGCCTGTCCGCCAAGGTCTATACAGCAACACAGAGATTAGCCGGGCTGACCGCCCGGCTACCAAACCGCCAGTCTTAGCCGCCTGTCCGCCCAGGTCTATACAGCAACAAAGAAATAGAACGCCAATGCCCGATCATGCTTCAACAAGGGCTTATTTGCCGTAGTGTTTCCCTGTTCTCCTCCTCCGCATTGTTGGTGCACAAAAAAGATGGTACGTGGCATTTTTACGTCGACTATCGGGAACTCAATGCCAAGACCGTCAAATACAAATTTCCTATTCCGGTGGTTGAGGAGCTTCTTGATGAATTGCATGGGACACATTTCTTTTCTAAGTTGGATCTCTACTCGGGATACCATCAAGTTTGTATGGCAGTGCCGGATGCGGAAAAAAACATTTCACACTCTTCACGGTCATTTCGAGTTCTTGGTGATGGCATTTGGGTTCACTAATGCCCTCACCACATTCCATGCATTGATGAACAAGGTGTTTCAACCCCTCCTCTGCAAGAATGCATTTATTTGGAGCGATACCACAACACAAACTTTTCATCGGGCGAGGGTTGCAGGTCCTTCTTGCAACAAGCGGGCCATCTTATCGCCTATTTTAATTGCCTCATGGCTAATCACCACCGCAAATTACAGTCGTATGAACACGAGTTGATTGGCCTGGCCATGGCCGTCCAACTTTGGCGGCCTTACCTTAGGGGACGTTCCTTCCTCATTAGGACGTACCACTTCAGCTTGAAGTTCCTCCTCGAACAACGCTTCTTCACCGTTCCACAACAAAGGTGGGCGAGCAAGCTCTTGGGGTTCGATTTCTTGGTGGAGTATCACGCCGGCTCGTTGAACCGGGCGACCTACGCCCTATCACGCCGCCACACTGAGTCGGACGACGCCATGTTGGCTATCACTGCTCCCACGACCAACTTGTTGGAAGATATTCGTCAGGACATTCACCGCATCCCGAGCTTCTCCGAGCTGCTCCGCCGCATCAACATCGTGCTGCTGCCCGCTTATTGTACCACTCATAATGGGCCTATTTACTGCAAAAATCGGTCTATGTGGACCCCAACTCATCCTCCATTCTGTTCATTTTGGAGGATACCCACGACTGCGGGCATAAAGGGATCCACAAAACATTACATAACGTTCGTTCCAAATTTTATTGGAAGGTCCTCCGCCGCCGCGTGCAAGCGTACATTACTTCCTGCCCGGTATGTCAACAAAACAAGTCTGAGCACCTTCTCCCCGCCGGCCTACTCCAATCACTATCGGTACTGGCTCAGATTTGGGCAGACACATCCATGGATGTCAAAAATTCCTTCCAAGGGGTCTCATTTCATTCCCTTGGCCCGACGTCTCATCGCCGTGCATGTGACACACTTTCTTTACGGAGTTGTTTCGTCTACATGGTTTTTCGGAGAGCATTATCTCCGACCGTGATAAGTTTTTCACGAGTCGCTTTTGGAAGGAACTCTTTGCTCTTAGCGGCACCCGGTTGGCATTTTTTACAACTTACCATCCTAGTCGGACGACCAAATGGAGGTGGTCAACCGTACATTAGAAATGTATCTACATTGCTTGACAGGGGATAGATCCAAAGATTGGGTGCGGTGGGCCCCTCGGGTCAAATATTGTTACAACATGTCATACCACATAGCTCTTTAGACCACGCCGTTCCGCGTCATTTATGGTTCCGATCCTCCACATTTAGCTACTTATGGGGGTGGGTCCACATCTATGGCCGCCGTTGATCGGGAACTCTTGGACCTGACCAAGTACTAGCCCTCGTCCGCGAGCATTTGCACCAAACACAGCAGAGGATGGAATCTGCCTACAACCGGGGCCACCACGACCTCTTGTTTGCGGTGGAAGATTGGGTATGGCTTAAACGCCGCCCATACCGCTACCTCTCTGTGCGACCACCGGGCCACTCCTACAAATTAGGCCTCCGTTTCTACTAACCCTTCCCGATTCTCCACCTCATTGGTGAGCTCGCTTACCAACTACAGCTTACGCCGGAGGCTCGCAGCCACAACATCTTCCACGTCTCACAACTAAAATCCTTTATCGGCGAACCTCCACACACGCCTCTGGTCAACTTGCCATCCCAGCTTGAGGAAAAGCTGCCCCTCGACGGAGAGGGAGATGGTACAAACGCGCATTGGGGGAAAACGTTCCATCACCGTGCGCACATGCCAGAGGCCTAAACCCGCTATCCTTTATAATTTTGTTAAATTTCCCGCTTAATTTTTGGTGTACGTTGTTTTATTTGGTTCCCACATGTTTAAGTCCATGCGTGTGTGTAGGGGGGGGGAAACTTTGGACCGATATGTGGGTGTGTTGGGTGGATAGTTGGGTATGCAAAATGTAATTTCTCCCCCCTCTCTTTTCCCGCTCTAGTTCCTCCGCAAGTCATGCCCTAATGGGAGTTTCGTAGCCGACGCACCTCCGCCTCGCCCTTCTTCCTACTCAGGCAATCATTGGGCGTTCGAGATCTAAGAAGGGAGGCTCGACTCCCCTCGAGGACTTTTCTCTTAGACGACCAATGACTCGATCTATCACTGTGGCATGTAGCAGATTTCAATATATTTTTTCTTTTCTTTCATATTAAGCTTGTTTCTAAGGTCCCGTTCACATGGACTGAATTGACATTATGAAATTGGCCTTAAGTCTAATTTTAACTCGTTGATTAGATTCTAGGAGAAGTTCATACCTCATAAGAGGTATAAGCATGTATATATATAAAATCCAAAATATAGAAAAAACATAAAACCAAAAAATATGTATATAAAATTAATATTTAACACTCCTAAGTTGGGTCATGGCCTCATGGGTATCAACCAAGCCCAACTTGTTTTGTATAAATTTCATTTGAGGACCAATAATTCCTTTAGTAAGAATATCTGCAACTTGGTCTCCAGTCTTTACATGACTTAGTGATCTGGAGCACATATCAGACAAAACCTTAACATTTCTCTATAAAAAAGTGACACTCAACCTTGATGTATTTCGTGCATTCATGAAAAACATGATTAGTATCATGTGTATTGCAACTTGATTATCACACCATAGTTGAGTGAGGTCATGAATAAAAGATCCTATTTCACTGAAGGTTTGTCTGGTTCACATAATCTCAACAATAATACGAGACATCACTTGATATTCTGTTTCAACATTAGATCTGTCAACATTGGTTTGTTTCTTACTCTTCCAAGCGACACGATTTCCACCCATAAAGACAACAAACCCTATAGCCGACTTCCGAGTGACCAAACAACTTGCCTAATCAGAGGCACAATCCGCTTCTATGTTGGAGTGTCCTTGATTTTTATATGATATCTCAGGGCGAGTCATGGTAAGATGGTTCAATTTTCCAACTATTTTACGATATTTCTCAGGTGAATCAAATAATTTACTTTCGACATGGGTTCTCTTTTCTCCTGTTCGAGTGGGGAGTCCATATGAATATAGGATCACACTAAACAACCCTAGATCAGTTAACAGGTCAAGGGCATATTTTCTTTGACATATAGAGATTGAGTTATCATAATTTGCTACTTCTATGCCAAGGAAGTAAAGTAACTCACCCAGATCCTTTTTTTTAAAAGTTGGAGTGTAAAAATGCCTTGAGTTTGCTTATCCACTTTGAATTTCTCCTTGTGATAACAATATCATCGACATACACTACAAATAGGATGAATCTTGCAGTAGAGATCTGATATAAGAGGGGCGAGTTTTTCTCATTCTTTGTAAGATCAAACTGTGTGATAACAAATCTAAACCGAGCAAACCTTGCTCGAGGAGATTGTTTCAACCTATCTAGAGAATTCTTGAGGACATATCTTGTTTCTCTCTCCCTCTTCAACCCCACCCAAATGGTTGCTCCATATACATCTCTTATTCTAACGATACATGAAAAAAAGCATTTTTAATATCCATTTGGAGCAGGGGCCACTTGTGAGAGACTACAAGGGATAGGGGTAGGCGAATGAAGGACATTTTGGCAACCGAGGTAAATGTTTCATCATAGTCCACTTCATACGTCTGAGCATAGCCTTCAACCAACAAGCGGGCTTTTAGCCGATCAAGAGAACTATTTGCTTTCACTTTTACAGAGTATATCAACTTGCAACAATATCATGTTTTCCTGAGGGCAAGGGAATTAAGTCCTATGTTTGATTTATTTGTAGGGCATCCAAATAATTGCATAGCAACATCCCAACCAGGATTAGCTTGTGCATCAGTAATGGTGGAAGGTATGTTGTACTGATCAAGTGTGGAGATTATTGCAGTATAAGAAGCAAATAAATCTTGATAAGAAATCACAAACAAAGGTTTGTCTCGGCAAGCATGGCTTCCCTTATGCATATCAATGAGTGGCTCTATGCTAGAAGATATGGCATCTTCGTTTGCACAAGCAACTTCTTCCCGAGGAACAATTGTATGATTACCGTGAGAAGAGGAAGTCTGAGGTGTGCTCGTGGATGTCTTGTCAAAGGGGCGACGTGAGTAAACTTGTCCCCAAAGAGGATTCTGAATGACATCTGGGGAAAGCACAACGGGTTCAGGGCGTGGTACGAGAAAGAATAAAAAGAAGAGTCAAGAGATGTGAAGCTAGGAGTGCTTGGAATATATCAGTATGATTCAATAAAGACAACATCAATAAAGATGATGTATATTTTTAGGTCAGAAGAATAACATCTGTTACATTTAATAGTGTGTGAATATCCAAGGAATAAACATTTTAAGAAGAGAGAATCAAGTTTGGAAATTATGGGACGAGCATCTCCAACATAGCGGATACACCCAAATACATGTAAAGGTGGCCAGAGTGAGCAGGGAATAAAGTATGGTAGGGTGCCTCCCCCTGAAGATTCTGAGAGAGAAGGTGATTAATTAAATGTGCGGTTGTAAGAACAACATTACCCAGAAGTGTTTTGGAACATGCCTATGATGAAGAATGAGATATGTAACTTCAAGGAGGTGGCGATTTTTTCTGTTCAACCACACTATTTTGTTGTGTGGGGGGGGGGGGGGTCTCAGGATAAGTAGTTTAATGCATCATACCTTGTCTAAAAGGAAAGAGGACATAGATTGAGATAAGTACTCTTTACCCTTATCAGTGCGAGGACATGTTATACGAACAAAAAATTTAGTAAATATTTTATTCCATAAACTTTGAAAAATTGAAGGAAGTTCAGAACAATTTTTTATTAAATACACTCATGTTATGCAAAAAAACCATTAATAAAAGTAACATACTATTTATTTCTTAGTAAAATTGGGACAAAACACGGTCCTCATACATCAAAATGAAATAAATCAAGGGTGTGATAACACGAGTATCATTACGAGGAATATAGATGCGTAGCAAAGTAACCCGACTCACAATTGAAATGGGAAACATTTTCCAACTCAGGATACAGACGGCGCAAAACAAAGATAGACGGGTGACCATGGAGATAACGAAGATCCAAAACCTTAGCGAAAGCAATAGAACAAGCAAGAGGCGAGACTTCATCCAGAACATACACTCCACCATTTTGCTCATCAACTATTCTTGAAATACACAACCAGAAGATGTAAATGTAGCGATGCAATTCAAATCACGAGTGAGCTTACTAATGGACAGTAAGTTGTAAGCAAATTGAGGAATGCGAGCAACCAATGACAGTCATGTCGAGAGTCACATCACAACTACTAAACCCAACAATGGACACAATTAATCCATCTACCACTGTAATAGATGATCCACTATGAGATTTGTACGACTGCAAGATTTCTGTAGTATTGGTAAGATGATCTGAAACTCCAGAATCTGCTAGCCAAGTAATAAGGCTCAGAGAAGTTTATGCTGGCTGAACAGGCTGCAAATCCACAAGCAGCGTCAGCAAGGTGAGCACAAAGTGAAGATGGAGGAGGGGGTTGATTGCCCATTCAGGCTTTCCTTGCCTAACCCAATAAGTCTCTTTGGTATGGTCCCGACGTCCGCAGTGAGTGCAATACCCGTTTCGTGGCCACGACCATGACCTGAGCGACCACCTCGACCACTCCCTCCCCACCACGAGAAGCAAGTGCCAATGGATCACCAGAGGAAGCACGCCATGCAGAAACAATATGAGTAGAGGAGGATCCCGCCTTGGTTAGATGGTGGTACACTAGCAGTCTGCAAAGTAGAAGGGCCGACAAACACGACATGAGTGGTCATGGAATAAGCAACAATGAACCCGTCGACCACAATATCAGTCTAAAAAGAATATGGATTGATAGAAGAGATACTTCCATCGATCAGTGCTATCACCCGTCAGAAAAGGGTGCTCAAGGTTTTGGTGGCCTCTATCTTTGAAGGCAAGCCACATGGATGTAGACTGGCCTCAGTCGTTGGGATCAGGGCAGAGGCGCAGGTTGGATTAGATCGACGCTGGCACGCTGCACAGATGTAGATCGACAAGCGAGATTACACAAAGGTATCCGTCGGCGGAGTGAACATCTCGTCGTCGGAATGAAGCGGTATTGTCGTCGTCGAGGACAAAGCTGGATCAGGTGTCAGAACGAAGCAGGATCTTCGTCGTCGTCGAGGACGGAGTGAGATCTGGTGTTGTCGGAACGAAATGGGATCGTCTTTGTCATCTAGGATGAAGCGGGATCGAGAGATACCGAGGGATTGACCACCACGCTTTTTTCTTCTATCTAATCGTGCTCTGATACCATGTTGATTAGGTTTTAGGAGAACTTCATACCACATAAGAGGAATACAGATATGTATATATATATATTATATAGTCTAAAATAGAGGAAAATACATATACAATATTAATATCTAACACAACTGAATTCAAATAAGCCTAAAATCTTTTAATCCCAATTCTTACCTCATTGGGCAAATATTGAACGTTTTGCTCCCAACAACAATTGTGACTCCTTCGTTTGTGATCCCAACTGCCATCCCTCACTATTTACTCACCTCTTCTTCTTCCCCTCCTCTTCTTCCCGCTCTTCTTCTTTTTCGGGCATGCCCTAAATCCTACCTCCTCCTTACTCTCTTCTTATTTCTCTAGTTTTTTTGGACTTCCCCCTATTCCTACCTCTTCCTTTTTCTTCTTCTTCATTTTCTTCCTCCTCCTCTTACTCTTATGGTTTTGTTTGGCCTCCCCCCTATTTCGACCTCCTCCTCCTTCTTGTTCCTCCGCTTATTAAATTTCAAATTTATTTTGCCCTCCCTAATTCCGATCTCCTCCTTCCTCTTCTTCTTCTTCTTCAGATTTTTTTGTCCTCGCTCTAAGTTTGTATAAATGCCCGTATGAATAATTGTGTATTTTTTGGCCTTGCCCCAAGTTTGTATTCATAATCATCAATGTAGTCACATGGATGATTTTTTTCCTAATGTTCAATGTTATAATAATGGTTGTAGTATATGATGATTGATTGAAGTTATGATCTTTCATGCGTAGTCTTACTAGGATGAATCAAGTAGAATTGCAAAAAAATGTAGAAGGGATGCAATTATAAAGCCCGTGTCGCGAATATTCTTGGTGCAACTGCGGTTGTTATAAAATTTATTCATAGCCACACCGTAGATGTTGTAGACAATGACACATTAAGTGTAATATTATTAAAACATTTATACGATGAACACTAAGTAAATTGCTTCAATCAGCTATGCATGGATATTATATTGACAAAAAATCATTATAAAGTTACAATTTTTGTGATTGAATTCAATCCTGCAACTGAACAACATAATTGAATAATTCCAATTCTATTCACTGAAGTCTATTATGCAGTCAAACAACAAAATTATAATTAATCTCAATGTCATTTCTTGCATATATTGGTATTGAACTGAAAACCAATTCTTGAGAGCTAATTTTCTGCATTCGAATAGATCATATTAGGATTTGAAAATTTAAAATAAGTTGAAAATTTCATTGCATTTTACTGGATCTCTTAAACTAATTGGGTATATAGGAGGGTATGTGACAGCGCACCACGACCGACTCACGTGTATTCTCGCAGGAGGCGGTGATCCGTTACTCGGACGGATGATCAGAGGCCGTGGTTGCGTCCGGGTGGTCGATTGGAGTCGATTTCATATATTGGTTTTGTTCTTTTGAGTTGTATAAATCGGTCCAGACAGTGTGAGCCGTCCGATTCGGGTTTTATTTGATTTTCAGTTTTTGTGCAGTTATTATTTGTCTTAGGAATAATTACCAAAACTTCCCCTGTAAGATAGCATAATTACAGCTTGCACCCCTCTTATTATGGAAATTACAAAAATCTCCCCTCAATGTTACAAAACATAACATTTACCTCCCCTGAAGTTTACATTTCATAACATCCGTGCACAAAATACCCCCCTTGGAAATGTACTCCGAGGGGGGTATTTTTGTGCATGGATGTTATGAAATGTGTATTTCAGGGGAGGTAAATGTTATGTTTTGTAACATTGAGGGGAGGTTTTTGTAATTTCCATAATAAGAGGGTTGCAGTCTGTAATTTTTCAAAGTTAGAGGGGAGGTCCCGGTAAATATATAGGGGGCAACGTTTCACGGTGGAGGGGATCAAAGATTTATGCAGTTATTGCAACTGTTCGGTCCTCTATTTTCTGTTGAGACGCCGGAATTCTTCCCGAGCTTGGTGCGATTCTAGGCGAAACCCTCCCCACTTCCTCCCGCTAGTGCGACTCCGACCTCCGCTCTCGTCCCCCTCCTCCCAGTCCAAGCCCAAACCCCCCCCACTGTTAGCTTCCTCCCAGTCCAAGCTCGCAACTCCCCACTGTCGGTTTCTTCCCAGTCCAAGCCCGCAACCCCCTCTCCCCCATTGTCGGTGTGATGCCACCACCAAATCTAAGGTGTGGTGTGCCAATATCACAACATTCATTATATTAAGTTTGTGTGTAATTATAAATTGAAACACTAATATATGTTGTGCTTATATCAAATAGAAAGAGAAGTGAATGAACCGGGCGGTTCATTGTGAATCACGCATGAAATGGGGCGTGCGTGTCACTCCTGGGTAAAGCGGCGCTGATATTAGCGATAACAAGTAATCCCGCTGTTCATTTCCTTCTCCCCGACCGCATGAGAACCTGCTGAAGCCGACGGAAAGCCGCACCCCGTGATCTCCCCCGAGAGCTCGATTCTCCTCCGTTTTTCGGTGATTTCTCTTCCATTCGAGAGGTAACCTCTTCCTCTTCACTCCTCTTGTTCCTTTTATGGCGTTTTGCATGGATTCAAAAGGGCAAAAAATCCTAGGGTTTGAAGTTTTTGATTTTCGTTGGTTATTTTCTTCTAAAAAGTTTATGTACTGAATTATTATGCCATAATCCATGATTTCCAACATTTTCAATGAAACTCTAGTTGAGGAAAGGTTGATTTCGAAATTGTTAGTGAGGGTATAGTGTTGGATTAATGAGGGTTTAGTGTTGGAAATGATTTCGTTGACCCTCATCCATGACTTTCAGAAATTTGTGTGGAACCCTAGTTGAAATAATTGTAATTTCTACATTTCAAAGTATTTCTAGGGATGAAAACAGACCCCTAGTACGTGTATCACTCAATTACAGCAAAGCCCACATCCCCATATTATTAGGGTGGCAAGGAAGTCAAGGTAGAGGGTATCCTTTCACTCCAAATAATTTTTTGGAGGCTAAGAATTGCTGCCCTTTCACTAAAACAGTGAAAAATCCTAATTTAAAATTAGTGCAGCAAAACCCTAACTCATGTAAGCCTCCTTTGACCTAATTAGGTCAAATAGAAGCCATCAAGATGACTTGAGAAGTGATAAGCGATGTTTGGAGACAGCGATTTAATATTTTTAAAATATTTATGCTCTAGGTCATGACATCCCGTGGCAGTGGAAGGCGTAATAATGATGGTGGAAGTGATAAAGGAAAGGAAAAAGGCCACTGCGAGTTCTTACCCTTTTTATAATTCCTCTCATTTCGGATTGCATGTTTATTATTTCTAAATATGTTTTATGTTGTAACGAAGATGAATTTAAATAATCATGTAAATAAAGAAAAATGAAAAGTAAAGTGAATAATGTAATAAAATGGGCTAGGTTAAGGGTGAATCCAATTAGTGGAGGTGGGGTGAATGTCCTCCCAATGGATAATAGAATGAAAGTAAACGTGTGAATAAGAAAAGACACGTAAAGGAATGTGTGCGAATATGAAAAGGCATGTAAAAGAATGTGTGCGAATATGAAAAGACACGCAAGCGCGCTGTATAAATGGCATGAAATGTTAATATACCCTTAACGTTGCCTGATAACAATACGAGAATGTAAAAAGAAGGAAACATGTACCAAAACCTAAGTAGATGAGGAAATGTAAAGATATGTATATATCTAAATGAAAATAAATACAAGTAAGATGTACATGTGGTGATAGGAAAATGAGAAAAAGAAATAATACAAAGAAGACGAATGTGAGATAAGACAACATCAAAGAAATATGAAATGAGTAATCCGCAAACTATAAATATGTCACTATAGTAATAAAGGGAATCATGACAATTCATTTAGTCTTTTGACTAATAAAAAATGTAACTAAAACAGGTCAAGGAGGAAGCCACTCCTGACACTTCTAGTCGGCCCCTTTCACGCCGCGAGAAGATGTACAAGATCTGGGTCAAAGTCGTCACCGTAGTCTTCGGTATTTTGGATGCCCACAAGGCGACCTTCCGTGATCCTGATTGCCCTCACGACGAGTTCCAGTTCTGTTTCCAGTAGACATCATGTTGCAGCGTAGTATCTGACAATATAGTTTTTGATCTGATGCTCAGACGCATGTTTTGTTGTGATCATGTAATATATTGATACCTGTAACACAAATTTTGAGATGACTTCTCTTTTATATACATATATCGAGTTATCTGTTAAACTATATGCTATACTGTACTCGTGATATAAATAAAATCATGTTTTACTTTCCTGCACTTTTATTTTTGTACTTTGTGGTTTAATTTGCTGAATATTCAATTTCCTGGCGCCTCTGATGTATTATGGGAAAATAGAATGAAAATTGTGATGGTAGCCTAGAAAGTGGGACCGTTACAGTCGGCTTCCCTCTTTGTTCCCAACGCCTCCCACCAACCACTTCCCGTCTCCTCTATTCGTGTTCTCTTCATCCTCCCGTCAGATCCACACCTGAACTCATCCCCTCCACCCTTAGGTCACGGCTATCCCCTCACCCCACCCCGTTTTCCTCTCCACCAACAGAGCTTATCAGCCCTTGCACTCCTCCATTCTATCGGCCCTCTTCCAGCCCCTTCCGCCACTTCCAAATCAATACCCAAACTCAACCTAATTCCTGTAGCCCTCCCTGCTCCCAACCACACACCCCCACCAAAATTCCTACTTGGTGGAGATTAACCTAGGTCAGGTCGACGAAAAATGCTTGACGCTGCACCCGTCCGGATCTTTATTGGCCCTGAGTTTTTTCATCGTGTCGTCATGCAATTTATTTGTATTTTTATGTGTGAAATATATATATATATATATATAAGATTGACAAAAAATATATATATATATATACATAATATGAATATATATATATAAAGCTATTCAGTTAGGTTAAAATTAAAGCCGGTTCAGCTACTGTTGTCTTCCCCGATCCAGAAGAACTACAGAACGCTAAAATGGCGGAAGCTCCCGTGCGGTTTATGCCCACGACCTGCCGCACGATCCTTCCCGGCTTTGGCGTTGCTCCAAGAGAAAATCCGTACCCGCTCCAGCCAGGCCACATCCCATCCCACCTCCATCCCGACGGTTCCGTGTGCGATAGCGACCGACCTCGAAGCGGGAGATCAAAGGTGACGAGGAGTTCCTCGCGTGATCGCCATCGACTTCGAATACGGAAAGACGCATCTTTTTGTTGGTAAATTGTTTCTTTCTCCTCTTTTGTATGTGTCTCTATATTTTCTCGTAGGATAATAGACTCATTGTTGGGTTTTTGCCCAAATTTTTTTCGGTGAATGTTACGTCGAAAACTCCAAACGGAAACGTATTTTGAGTTCACGATTTTTTGTTTTGCTACGACAAGGGGAAAAGAACGAAAGTTGCGAACCTTCTTTTCCCGGATTTAAAATTGAACTATTTTCAAGTGATTTCATTTTTTGAACGAAATAGTGAATTTTGTGGTTTACAAAAAAAAATATCAAAGTTGTTTAAATTCAAAGCCCGCGCAACGCCGACTCTAATTTTTGTAAAAAAAAAATTAATTAAATCATCGCATGCATTTATGGTTTTCTAGAAATAGCCGACATGCACGCAAACCCTACGCACCGTCCTGCATCAATTTGGTGTCAGAAGGAGGTTCCGAAATTTTTCTAAGTTTTGAAATCCGTCCTGCACATGATAGGAACCCGCATAACATTTTATTTTTAAAAAAAAGATTTTTTTAACATCATCATACTTTGCATTATATTGCCTGCTTCGCATGCATCAGCGTAGTGATAGAATGCGTCAAGTTGAGCGTGGCCAACCGAGTCGTGTGAACGAAGGGAATGAACCACCCCCGCAGTTTTTACCATTCGCCCACCAAATAGCCGAGCTGAACATGGTCATGCGAGAAACATTAGAAAACTTTAGAGGTATGGTGAATAGTTTAGAAATACCCCCTCAAGTGTCAATGCTACCTCAAATTCGAGATGAGCATTCTGTCCGTGGACATTACGATGTTCCACATCACTACGTGAAAATGTCTAGCTTTAGGAGAAATCCTTTATTTGAGGATCACGACTTCACTTGCACTCACTCCTATAGTACCCCATCACAGAGATCTGTGCGATATTTCGATGATTATCCTCGATCACAGTACATCACTACCAGAGAACGTGTTGATCCACCAATACGATCTCATTATGCTAGAGATGATCATTACAATGACTATCATCGTTTTTATCCTTGTACTCGAATGGATCATATTGGTCCTTCAACACCATATTATAAGGATAGAGTTCAGTATCACTCTAGTTATCAATACTACACATCTTCGTTATATGAGGACTCTGAGTCTGTATATGTGCGACCACCACCACACGTTCGTAGGACTCACGTCCACCCACGAGCACGTCATGATTATGTTATGGACGCTCATCATGATTACCCTCAAAATACCCATAGAGGTCACTCTCGTCAATAGTACATCACACCTAGTGATCCTCCTAGTGTTCCGAAGATGAACATGACGATAGCCATTAAGGGTCAGCAAGAGCATTCCACTGCCCAAAGCAGGGAGACATCACCCACTCTATTTGATATTCTAATACATGATATGTGGAGTCAACCCCCATGTGAGTTTGCTCCACTTAGTGAACCCACCTTTGATTCCATATCTACTAGCTCTATTTTGAGTGTAGATTCCTTGCACACTTCACCTGGTGGCGCACCGAGTCACATCACCACACCTGATGGAGAATCAAGTCACATCACCACACCTGATGGCACACCAAGTGACATTACAATCGGGAGCTGAGAGCTTAGTAGCGATCTCGAGGTAGTCACCCCTACCCTTTCCGGGAGTACTACCCCTTCTGATGGTTTGCTACTGGAGGACCATCACTGTACTGATGGGTTCTTTGACGACCCTCCTATTGAGCCTCCATATGAGCCACCTCGTTCACGTGTGGATAAGATTCCTGTGAGTACCACCCTTACGAATTTTAAGACATGCATACCTGCTCCATTTTCGCCTTTGATGTCGATAGTGCTTCAGAGAGATGATTTTGAGTGTGATATCCATATATTAGGGCTTGATCTTAGTCATCTGGTCACTCACATTCTAGATGAGATATAAGACGTACCGCCTGCTGATCATCGTATTCGCGATGAGTTTTCATATGTCCCACCAGGTGAGCCTTCAGATGCCTCACTTTTCCTTAGTAGATTTATCACGATTGACACACTTCGCGTGCATTGACATTTATATGAGAGCACTCCATATGTTTTTGGAGCCTACGTTTGTACGCGTCGCATTTGCGACGAGTTTTATTATACCCCTCCCGGTGAACCCCCAGATGAACCACATATGAGTTCACCACACGTTTGGAATGTATCTATCCTTAGTATCACCATCGAGTTTGAGGGTGCACTCACTGATTCATTAATGTTATATCTTGTCACCCGCACTTTCAGAGACAGTTCACACACTATGTTGACACATCTGATCACTGATGTCTCTGATTTGCACTTAAGTGTTCATCGCCCCCGCAATGAATTCTTTTATGATCCACCTTCTGAGCCTCGTGATCATGTACCTCTCTCAGGAGTTGCTTTCGGTATCTAAAACCTCTGGTTTGTGGAGTTAGTCGTGTTAGTAGGCATCTTTTGCATTTGCATGGTTTGCATACAAAATAAAATTGAGCAAAAATTGCATAGTACTTTTGACTTATATGCAACTCAAGCAAAAGCATAAACGAGCTACTCGTTTTAAAATGAATGACTTGATGATGGTTCGGCTAAATCCGAAACGGTTACCTTCTGGTGCCGTAAAGAGGTTAACTGACTGTAGGGCTGAGCCCTTTTGAGTGGTAAAGTGGATTGGGCCAATGCATATGAACTTGAGATGCCTTCTGTTTGGGGAGCAAATCCGGTTTTTAACGTAGTCTATCTGACTTTATTTCATGATTATCCACATGAGTCTTTAGAATTTCCATTGCCTTCTCCTCCGTTTGATTCTTCTGGGTTGGTGAGTGAGAGTGAATATCCACATTCAGGACATACCAACGTTCATTCCACTACTGACACTTCCATTGTAGTTCATTCTGTTTTCATTGACAGTTTCAGGTTGAGGATGAGACACCAGGATATTATTCTATTTCAGTTCCCGAGTACATATTGGACAGTGACCACTACTGATGGCGGTTTTTCAGAGATCTTTGGTTCGTTGGCATAGATGTTGATCTTCTCACGTACTATCACTCGGAGCACTCACCAGAGATGAGTGATTTCGAGAGGGGGAGAGTTCGTGGAGACCAACCTAGGTCAGGTCGACGAAAAATGTCTGACGCCGCACCCGTCCGGACCTTTATCGGCCCTGAGTTTTTTCGTTGTGTCGTCATGTAATTTATTTGTATTTGTATGTGTGAAATATATATATATATATATATAAACTTATAAATATATATATATATATATATATATATATATTTATAAGTTTATCTTATATATATAAGGGAATATAGATATTTGGAGGCACAACATAGATTGAATATTGGCCATTGGATCATGAGAGAGAGCATGAGAGGGGGGAGATTTGGGAGAGAGAGTGGAGGGAGAGGGAGAGAGAGGGGGTGAGAGGAGAGAGAGATAGAGGGGGGAGTGATAGAGAGAGAGGGAGAGATGAATTAATTTTTATAGATTAAAATTTGCAAAATTGTATAAAATAAAAATAAGAATAATGCTTCGTATTTTTTTGCGGTCATTTTAAGTACTCATGTATATGTTTTGAAAAAAAAGATTTCGGGTGCGCCCGCAACCCGCTCATTGGCGGGCGTAGCCCGCAACGACGCATTGAGCCCGCAACGACGCATTGAGCCCGCAGCGACGCATCGAGCACGGACGAAGCCCGCCTGGATGCGGCCGAAGCCCGCCTGGATGCGGCCGAAGGCCGCCTGGATGCGGCCGAAGGCCGCCCGAGAGCATCGAGCACGGGCGTAGCACGTGCGGAGATGCTCGTGTGTGTGTATATATATATATATAAAGCTATTGGGTTAGGTTAAAATTAAAGCCGGTCCAACTACTGTTGTCTTCCCCGATCCAGAAGAACTACAGGACGCTAAAATGGCCGAAGCTCCCGCGCGGTTTATGCCCACGACTTGCCGCACGACCCTTCCCGGCTTTGGCGCTGCTCCAAGAGAAAAGCCGCACCCGCTCCAGCCAGGCCACATCCCCTCCCACCTCCATCCCGACGGTTCCGCCCCTCCTTGAGCCGGCGGGTGAAGCTGCTATAAAGCGGGCTGCTACGGCTGTTGAAAGGGGTGATTGGTGAAAGTTGGAAAGGTTGAACGATTATTGATGTGTGTTAGGGTAGATTTTGATGAATTCGTGCCTTGATTGCTTCTGATTGTGGGTTGATTAGATGATTCCTGTAGGAGTAGCTGGTTGTTGTTGTGAATAATTCCCGAGAGTTGATGAATAGTAAAATCAACTTTACTATGCTTGAACTTAGGAAATCCATCTTTTTGCCGTTTCTTTAAGGGTGATCCATGGGGAGTGCTACTGACTCCAGTTTGGTATTTCCTGTTTAAGGAACAGTTGATTTAGTTGCTGTAAGTTAGGAGATAGGGTAGTTTGTGCTTGCTATTGTTTACTCCCGTGAACAATAAAGGGATTAGATTAGTTGAGGTGCATTAAGATTTCGTGGATCCACCATTGAGCGATTGAGATTTCGTGGACCCACTTGCATGTGAGGTAAAGAGTGAATTAATTCCGTGGAGCCACTTGTGTAAGAGCGAGTGAATTTTAGGGTGTTAGGTTTTTGGCTTCTCTAGCGTGTTTGAGATTTCGGGGAACCACTTTCGCGTGAGAGTGTGCGAAATTTCTCCTTGGTGCCCGTGTGCGATAGCGGCCGACCTCGGAGCGGGAGATCGAAGGCGACGAGGAGTTCCTCACGTGATCGCCATCGACTTCGAATACGAAAAGACGTCTCTTTTCGCGGGTAACTTGTTTCTTTCTCCTCTTTTGTGTCTCTATATTTTCTCGTAGGATAATAGACTCATTATTGGGATTTTTCCCGAATTTCGTCAGCGAACGCTACGTCGAAAACTCCAAACGGAAACGTATTTAGAGTTCACGATTTTTGTTTTGCTACGACAAGGGGAAAAGAACGAAAGTCGCGAATCTTCTTTTCCCAGATTTAAAATTGAACTATTTTCAAGTGATTTCATTTTTTGAACGAAATAGTGAATTTCGTGTTTTACAAAATGTTAAAAGTAGCGAACAAACGACTAGAGCAGAGAATAAACGACTAGAAAACAAGCCGGAACTTTGAATAATTGAAATTTTATTATCCAAAAAGATATCATTTACAAAGGTATGACCTCCCTTTTATAGAATGGAGGAGAGAGAGAAGAATACAAACTAACAATGTGGGACTAAAGCTATACAACAGTTCTGGGCGGCTAGAATAAGAGACCGGAACAGGCCGCGCGGTTAGACAATGTTCTAACCGCTCGGCAATACCAGAACCAAGAGAGAGATGCGGTAGGAGACCGCTAGACCGGCCGGTTTCCAAGCCGCCGGAGATAATCCGTCAGACCGCCGGATACCACACAGCAACAGTCTGGAAATCAACCCGCCAACCTCAATCCGCCAGACCGCCCGGTTAACAACCCGCCATGCTCAAACCGGCAGACCGCCCGGTCTTATACTTCGACACTCCCCCTCAAGCTGGAGCATAAATATCAATCATGCCCAGGTTGTCACAAATGTGAAAGAAGGAAGTAGAAACCGGCTTGGTGAAGATATCAGCCAACTCTTTGTCGGAGGTGACGAACGGAGTGCAAATCTGTTTCTTCAAGACCTCTTCTCGGATGAAATGGCAGTCGACCTCTATATGTTTCGTTCTCTCATGGAAGACCGGATTTTTGGATATGTATATAGCGGCTTTGTTGTCACAGAACATAGGCAGAGGATAATTGTAGACCTCTCCTAGGTCAAGCATGAGAGCCCGCAACCATTTTAACTCACACGTGGTTGACGCCATACTCCGGTATTCGGCTTCTGCACTGGACCTTGAGACAACAGACTGCTTCTTGCTCTTCCAGCTCACAAGATTACCTCCAACAAATGTGCAGAAACCCGATGTAGATTTACGGTCACCTTTATCACCCGCATAGCTTGAGTCTGAGTAGGCTTCAACTCTCAGATGACCATGCTTCTGAAAGAGTAGCCCTTTCCCTGGTGCAGCTTTGACATACTCTAGTATCTTCAAGGCAGACTGAAGATGACATTCCCTGGGAGCTTGCATGAACTGACTGACCTTGCCTACAGCATAGGCGATATCGGGTCTGGTCACCGTGAGATAAATGAGTTTGCCCACCAGACGTCTATACCTCGTGGCATCGGATATAAGAGGTGAGTCATCTGTCCATGTTTTGTCTTCTCCAGTGGCCATGGGATACCGGGCCGGTTTGGCCCCGGTCAATCCTGCCTCTTGTAGAAGATCAAGCGCATACTTCCGTTGGGAGAGAACCAACGAGTCGGGCTTCCGAGAGATTTCTATCCCCAAAAAATATTTCGGGGAGCCCATATCCTTCGTGACAAGGTGTTGACGGAGGTGTTTCTTTGTCAAGTCCACCCCAGCCTGGTCATCACCGGTAAGAAGGATATCATCCACATACACCGCCAAAACCACAAGGCCAGATGCGGTTTTGCGAATAAACAATGAGTGATCGGCGGAACTTCTTGCAAAGCCAATTGCAGCTACAATGCCACTAAACTTGTCAAACCACGCCCGAGGGCTCTGCTTTAGGCCGTAGATGGCATTCTTCAACTGGCATACTCGTGTCTCCCCCTGAGCAACATACCCTGGAGGTTGCTCCATATAGACGTCCTCTTGAAGATCCCCATACAGAAAAGCATTCTTGACATCAAGTTGAGAAATGTCCCACTCCCTGTTGACGGCCACAGAAAGAAGAACTCGGATGGTGCTGAGGCGAGCAACCGGAGAGAAAGTGTCAAAATAGTCAACTCCATAAGTCTGAGTAAAGCCTTTGGCCACCAGTCGGGCCTTGTAACGATCCACAGTGCCGTCCGGGCGAAACTTCACAACGAACACCCAGCGGCAGCCAACCACATCAGTACCGATTGGTGGAGGAACAAGGGTCCAGGTACCTCTTTCAGTAAGAGTGGCAATTTCCTCATCCATGGCAGATTTCCAATGAGGAATAACAAGAGCCTCCTGGTAAGTGCGGGGAGTGGTAGTAGCCGAGATGGCCAAAGCAAAGCACCTGTGAGAGGGAGTAAGCCGATCATAGGAAACAACAGCCGCAAGCGGGTGTTGGGTACACGCCCGCACCCCTTTGCGAAGGGCAATGGGAAGATCCAGGTCGTCTTGTGCCTCAGGGACCGGAGCATCCGTGGCAGAGAAGGCTGGCCCGGGACTAGAGAGAGACGGCTGCGGAGAGGAAGGAGGGGAGATAATAGGGAGAGGAGGAGACGGCATAGGAGGGGAGACGTCGACATGTGTGGAAGGCTCACAGAGAGATGGAGGAGAGTCAGAGACAGTAGGAGGAGGTGAAGACGGGAAAGAAAAGTAGGATGCATTTTCAAAGAAGGTGACGTCTGCGGAAACAAACTGTTTGCGCAGAACGGGATCAAAGCAACAGTAGCCTTTTTGAGTTGTCGAGTAACCCAAAAAGACACATTTGGTGGAGCGGGGGGAAAGCTTGTCGCGGGTAGCAGACGGAGCATGCACAAAGGCCGTGCACCCAAAGATACGGAGAGGAAGAGGAAAGGATTCCTTGCTCGGGTAGAGAATGGAGAAGGGGGTCTTGCCGTGAAGAACAGAAGAGGGAATGCGATTGATGAGATAGCAGGCAAGAAGAACAGCATAGCCCCAGTAGGAGCGAGGCACCTGCATCTGTGTCATCAGAGTGCGAGCGATATCGAGGAGATGACGATTTTTACGTTCCGCCACCCCATTTTGTTGGGAGGTGTAAACACAGCTGGTCTGATGAATAAGACCATGTTGCATACAAAAAGATGAAAACTCATGACTGAGATATTCTTTAGCATTATCAGAGCGCAATACTTTAATAGAAATAGCAAACTGAGTTTTAATCATATTATAAAAAGATTGCCATACAGATAAGAGTTCAGAGCGGTCTTTTAATAGATACACCCAGGTACATCTGGAGAAATCATCAATAAAAGTTACAAAGTAAAATCTACCCCGACCAACGGTGGGAGTAGGAGCAGGACCCCAGATATCAGAATGAATGAGATCAAAAGGGCGGGAGGAACCACGGCCTTGCTTCTGCGGGAAGGAGGATCGGTGATGCTTGCCAAGCTGACACGCATCACAGTTGAGCGGAGGACTGGTTGGAGGTAAGTGGGGAAGAAGCTGACGAAGAATCCGAGGAGGAGGATGGCCAAGGCGAAGATGCCATTGAAGCAGATCAGTAGACGAGGAAGAGAAGGCGGACAGAGCGGAAACATTGTCGAGGAAGTAGAGGCCGCCGCTCTCAGTCCCAGTAGCAATCGTCCGTTGGGTCCTCGGGTCCTGAAAGCAACAAGAAGTAGGAGTAAATAATACAGAGCACTGAAGTTGCTTGCATAAAGTAGTAACTGAGAGTAAATTGCAAGGGAACTTCGGGACATAGAGAGTGTCCGCTAAGCGAAGCGAGGGAGTGACTTGAACCATGCCCGTCCCATGAACCGGGGAAGGCGAACCATCCGCAACGAGGACCGGGGGTAACCGATCATGCGTCTCTAGGAGAGAGAAGCAGTGAGGGTTTCCGGTCATGTGATTTGTAGCACCAGAGTCAATCAGCCATTTACCTTGGGTAACGACGTGTGCACTACCTGAGGTGGTGGCCACAGAAGCAGATGGCCGAGAGGAGGCGGAGGTGGAGGAAGAAGTATCACCAGAGGGACGAAGATGAGGATGTTTCTGCCAGCAGCGGTCAACAGAGTGGCCGGTACGACCACAGTGAGAGCAGAGGAATCTTGACGGACCACGCGTGCCAGATTGGCTGCGACCACTATTGCCACCCCGCTGGACTTGGTGAGCATAGGAGTCCGGTGGAGGAGGGGAGGACAATAGAGGACGTTGGAGCAGTGAAGTAACAGCGGCGATGCGAGCCGCGGTGGCATCCAAGGTGGGAGACTCGGCTTCGCCCAAGATCTGCTGGCGGATCATATCAAAGGAGTCAGGAAGCCGTAGAAGATAACAAACAACCAGGAGTTCCTGGAAGTGTTTGTGCTGTTCGGCCAAGTCCGCGGAGAAGGGGCGATTCTGGAGGATTTCGGCTCCAAGAGCCTGAACTTGCTGATAAGCCGCAGCAGGAGACAACGAAGGGCGAGCGAAGAGATCCGCGTAGAGAGTATAAATGCGGGATGTCTGGGCCCCCTTTGAGTAGAGAGCAGCAAGGTGAAGCCACGCGGTCTTGACCGTCTCATCATGGCGTATGACAGGAAGACATTCATCGGAGAGGCTGTTAGCCAACCACGTGCGGACAAGCGCATCACTGGCATCCCAGTCATCAAATTCAGCAGAGTCTGAGGGAGGAGGGTCATCGGTGAGGTGATGACGTTTGCGCTGAGAGCGGAGAAGAAATGTGAAAGAGACACTCCAATCCGGATAGTTGGAGCCAACAAGTTTAGAAACCGTGCCAAGGTTGCCAGAGGGAGTAGGAAGCGGCGCCGGAGTGGCGATAGGAGTGGTGGTGGTGGAGGTTTCAGAAAGGGCCATAGGAGAAAACTGCGAGAAGCCGCGCGGTTAGAAGATAAGCCGTGCGGATAGAAAGAAGAAGAACTGCGGCGGTCACGATGTTAGACACCAGCGGCCAGAGAAGCCACGACCAAGCCGCAGGTCCAAGACGGGGAAGAGGTCGAACGGCTAGAAGATAGACCGCGCGAACAGACAAGGCGAATAAAGCAGCAGGTCGCGACGAACAAGGAGATAGGTCGCTGCGACTGAAAGGCAGGAGAAAGAGGACGCGCGGACAGGGCGCAAACAGCGAGAACAGGTCGCGAGAAGAAGGGGCAAGCCGCGCGGACAGGGCGCACAGAATCAGGATGAGAAGATCGAGTCCTCTGATAGCATGTTAAAAGTAGCGAACAAACGACTAGAGCAGAGAATAAACGACTAGAAAACAAGCCGGAACTTTGAATAATTGAAATTTTATTATCCAAAAAGATATCATTTACAAAGGTATGGCCTCCTTTTTATAGAATGGAGGAGAGAGAGAAGAATACAAACTAACAATGTGGGACTAAAGCTATACAACAGTTCTGGGCGGCTAGAATAAGAGACCGGAACAGGCCGCGCGGTTAGACAATGTTCTAACCGCTCGGCAATACCAGAACCAAGAGAGATGCGGTAGGAGACCGCTAGACCGGCCGGTTTCCAAGCCGCCGGAGATAATCCGTCAGACCGCCGGATACCACACAGCAACAGTCTGGAAATCAACCCGCCAACCTCAATCCGCCAGACCGCCCGGTTAACAACCCGCCATGCTCAAACCGGCAGACCGCCCGGTCTTATACTTCGACACAAAAAAAAATATCAAAGTTGTTTAATTTCAAAGTCCGCGCAATGCCGACTCTAATTTTTGTAAAAAAAAGTAATTAAATCATCGCATGCATTTAGGGTTTCCTAGAAATAGCCGACATGCGCGCAAACCCTATGCGCCGTCCTGCATCACTACTGCTTACTCCTTTATCTAACAACCATCTCCCCGTCCAGATCTCTACCCCGGTACCTTTCCCCGCTTGCTTTGACCTTGGAATCCCACCCGCATCTGTCCTGCCGCCACCTGTGCGTGTAAGTTGTGGTAAGTCATTTTCTTTATAGTTGTTTGTTCTGGGCGACTTGTATTGTGATGGATTTCTATTCTATTGTGCTATTAGTTCACTCGTTGTGCAATTTGCGGGGTTAGTTCTGTGTTCGCTTAATTAATTGAACCTCATTTGGGTTCGTGAATGCTATTTGTTTACTAAAACAAAGTTTTGGCAAAGTCTATGCATCTCATAATTTTTTTATAATTGTTAGAGAATATAGGGAAAAGCAATGTAAATGCCCAATAAGTTGACCAATTTATTGTCTTTCTGTTTAGTCCCACATCTTCTGTATATGATGCTTTCTCTCTCTTCTCCCTATATATTTGTACTCTTACTTGTATTTGATCAATTCAAGAAGTATATACAAATTTTGGATCTTTTTCTACATGATATCAGAGGGATACGGTCCGGCCTGTTTTTTTCTAACCGCCCGGTCCTCCTGTTAATTGGGCGGCTTGTTCTTCTGCTTAACCGCGCTGTACTGTGGTCTCCTCTCTTTCTAACCGCGGCTTCCCGCGCAGTTAAGTTTTCTAGCTGCTTCTTTTTCTCTCTCTCGTGGCTTCCACCTCCTCTTCCCCTCTTGCCCCCTCCTCCCTTTTATAAATCTCTCGGTCAGGTGGGGCCCTCTCCCTCTAATCGCGCGGTTTCTTCCCGGCTAATCCGCTTCCTGCCTTCTTGCCGCGGGCTCTTTGCTACCTGCCTTCTCGCCTCTCTCATCTCTTCTCGCGCGACTTCTTCTCTTCGTCGCTGTGACTTCTCTTCTCGCCGCGGCTTCCCTAACCGCTGCGAGCACCGCTCTTGGTCGCGGCCTCTTGCTGCTGGTGTGTTTACACCGAGACCGTGCGACTTCTCCTGTTCTCTTGTCAAGGCGGCTTCTCCTATCTAACCGCTCCGGGTTTCGGGTTGCGGTCTGCCTCTAACCGCCACGGCTTGTTTCTATCCGCTGTGGGCTCTCTTCTATCCGCTGTTCGTGGCCTTTCTTGCTACTGGTGCGTTGTCACCGGGACCGCTGAAGACTGTTTTTTATCGGGTGCGGTCTCTCTTCCTTGCCGCTTGGCCGCTTGGTGTATGTTCGCTGGGAATTGTTCTGTTCGCCGTGATCTGGTCTGCTTGCCGCGCGGTCTGCCACTGCTGCTTCTACTTGCTGACCGCTGCAGTTTCTCCTTGCCGCGCAGCTTGGTCGCAAGTCCTTGCCGCACGGTCCCTTCTTCCGTCGCTGCGGACAGTATTGCCTTATTGTGCTTGCCAGCCTTCTATTCTCGCCCGACTAGTCTCTAGGCTCTTGCTGTGCGGTCTGCGGTCTTGTTCTAACCGCTTAGGCAGGTTGCCTTCTCGCTGCTCCTTGGTTCAGTCTGCATGGCGTCAGATTCGCTTACTGTTTCAGCTGCCTCCACACCTCCCTCACCCACTAGTGACGACATTGCTGCTCTGCGTGCTCAACTTCACCAGCTCCAACGGATGGTCAGTAACTCCTTTGGATTTGTGGCCTCGATCTCCGATGAAGGGATATCTTGCCTCTCTCGCGGCTCTCAATGTATTATGGACTCGGGTGCCACACATCATCTCTCTTCGTAGAAGCCGTCGCAGTACTTAGCTTCTGATTATCCCAAGTTTATCACTGTGGCTAATAGTGACACAACACCGGTTTTTGGCGCTGCCCATCTGCCTCTTACCCCCTCCCCTTCTTTATCCTCGGTTCTTCATGTTCCGGGGTCCCCCTTTAATCTTCTATCTATTAGCCGTCTTACTCAGGATCTTGTCTGTTGTGTAATCTTCTCCCGTTTTTCTTTTATTGTGTAGGATCGACTAACACATACTATACTTGGACGTGGGCGGCTGTCCAACGGGTTGTATCTTCTTGATGTTCCTCCTACTTCTCTTACCACTATCTTCTCCATTGACTGACATCGTCGTCTTGGGCATGCTCCTCTCCAGATTCTCAAGAAAGCTCTTCCAGGTATTCCTCTTCAAGAGTTCTTTTGTGAATCGTGCATCTTTGGTAAACAACATTGTGTATCTTTTAGTTCTCCCTATACTAGGAGCGATGCTCCTTTTTCGCTCGTACATTCTGATATTTGGGGATCCTATAAGATCCCTAGTGTTTTTGGCTATCGGTACTTTGTAACCTTTATTGATGATTATTCGCGGTTTACCTGGTTATACTTCCTTCGTGATCGTACCGAACTCACATTGACTTTCTGTACTTTTCTTACCGAGACTCGCACACAGTTTTCCACGTGTTAAAATTATCCGTACTGATAACGCTCGTGAGTATACGGTCGAACCTTTTGCAATCTGTGCGCCGAGTTTGGTGTTATCCATCAGACTTCATGTGCGTATACCTTTCAACAAAATGACGTGGCAGAACGAAAAAATCGTCACCTTCTTGATGTTTTGCTCTCATATGATTCAAATGCAGGTTCCCCCTCTCTATTGGAACTTTGCTGTTTCCATTGCATGTCATCTTATCAATCACATGCCCTCGTCTATCCTCCACTTTGTGGCCCCCATGACTCTCCTATACCCATCCAAGAAACTCTTCTCTCCTACACCTCGTGTGTTTGGATGTACCTGTTATGTCCATACTCTTGGCCCCTCAAACGACAAACTTGCCCCTCGTGCTACCAAGACTATGTTGGATACTCTCGCACTCAGAAAAAGTATGTCTGTTATTATCCTGCTACTGGTAAGGTGGTTGTCTTTGCCGATGTCTCTTTTCATGAGGACCATTCCTATCACACCGCTTCTACTGATCCTCTTCTTCTTCCTGCCCCTCCACATCGACCCATAATTCCAGTTACGTCTCCGCTTCCATCTCTTCTTCCCACACATACTCCAATTCCAATTACATCTCCTCTGCCACCTCTTCTTCCCACACCTCCGCCGCTAGCCCCCTCCAAACCACCCGTCATTCGGGTTTTCACTCGTCGTACTCCACGTTCTGATGCCCTACAACAGCTTCCCTCAACCGGTGTGGTCTCGCGGACTGTTGATTCGACATCAATCTCTACGGCTCATCCCTTGGCCAATTATGTATCTTTACATCGCCTCTCCCCGCCACTTCTTACATTTGCCCTCTCTCTATCCTCTATTTCTATACCTAACTCTGTGCAGGAAGCTCTCCAGCATCCGGGGTGGCGTGCTGTCATGAACGAGGAAATGACTGCTCTATGGGGCAATCAGACTTGGGATCTTGTCTTTCTCCCTCCTGGTCATAGCTGCATTGGTTGCAAGTGGATTTTTACAGTCAAGCAGACGACGGATGGAAAAATTGATCGCTTGAAAGCTCAGATTGTGGCACGGGGGTTCACTCAACAATACAACCTTGATTATGATGAGACTTTCTCCCCTGTCGCCAAGTTAAACTCGGTTCGGGTTCTGCTCTCCTTAGCTGTTCATCGCCAGTGGCCCCTCCATCAGCTTGATATCAAAAATGCCTTCCTGAATGATGACCTTACTGAAACTGTTTACATCTGGCTTCACACAATTCATGTGGACTTAGATGAATTTCTATCTTTCCAGCATCCTTCCTTGATATCTGGCATTGAGTGAACTGGCTTCACTCGATGCCTGTGGACTTAAGACAAATTTCTGTCTCTCCACCTTCCTTCCTTGTGACCACTTGCCACAATCACTTAGAAAATCTGTCTAAACATGTTCCAAGGAACCTCCTGCACATAATGAACTTGGACAACATCAAATACAATTAAGCTCTAAGTATTGATTGTGATGCCTCTTCAAATCTAGGGAACATTGAGGGCAATATTCCCAACACCAAGTCCATTACCTTCATATTGAAGAGAGGAATGGTTGAAGACAACAAAAACCTAGGACAAAGGTCCTAGCGTGGTCACTTCCTAGTAGATCTTCATTTCACACCAAAGTCAAGCTCTCTTGAGCCGACATCTCTCCTATTTCATAACAAAAGATCTAGCACCAAAGAAGAGGGTAGGAAGCTCACTTCATTTCCGGGCGTGTATCTTATTATTCTCCTTGGCAGCATGTTTTGTTTCCTCGTCGGTATTGTTCTCCTCCTCCGAGAGAAAGTTCGCCCGTCAACCTTGTCTCCTGCAATGAAGTTCGACACCGAGAGAAGAAGAAAGTGACGGCAAAGTATCAAACAACGTTTATACAGGGTTTGAGACCTCGGGGAGTCTCGTGTATGTTTGTTTCGGAAATCTATCTATGGTCTCAAACAGTCTCCTCGGGCGTGGTTTGAGAAGTTCAGTAATGTTGTTCGTGAGGTTGGTTTCAAGAGAAACTCGACTGATTTCTCTCTCTTCACTCGTCATCAGTCAACTGGGATAGTTATACTTCTTGTTTATGTGAACGACATTTTGTTTACTGGTGACGACTTCGCGGGGATACAACATGTTAAGGCGACCTGATGACCTTGTCTTATCTCAACGAAAGTATTGCATTGTCCTTCTACAAGATGCTGGACTCCCATGATGCAAACCTGTGGAAACCTCGATGGATGTCAACCATAAGTTATGTGCTCAAGGATCTGAGTCTGACTCTCTACTTACAAATCCAGAGTACCATCGACGTCTTGTGAGAAAACTAATATGCCTAACGGTTACAAGACCCGATATCTCATTTGCAGTTGGAGTCGTCAGCCGATTTATGCACACTCCACGGGTTTCTCATCTTCAGGCAGTCGAACGCATTCTCAGGTATTTGAAGACTGCTCTTGGACAAGGGCTCGTGTATACGCCATCCTCGTCTCTTTCTCTTGCTGCATACTCTGATGCGGATTATGCGAGTTCTCTTGACGATCGACGGTCCACGACTGGCTTCTGTACTTACTTTGGAGGAAATCTCATGACTTGGCGTAGCAAGAAACATTCTGTGGTTGCTCGCTCATCTGCTGAGGTTGAATACCGTGTGATGACGTCTGTTGTATCATAACTCACATGGCTTGAGAGTCTCCTTGGGGATCTGGGAGTTGAATTATCCTCACCATTAGTTTTGTTGTGCGATAGTCAGGCTGCAATCCACATTACAAAAAATCCTGTGTTCCATGAGCGGACCAAACACATTGAAGTCGACTGCCACTTTGTTCGAGAAAAGGTTCAATTGAAGAAGTTGAAGCTAGAGCATGTTCTTGCCTCTGATCAAGTTGTTGGCATTCTCACCAAGGCATTATCACAAAAATTGTACCATCAATTCTTGTCCAAGCTTGGTGCCTACGACTTGTACGCTCCAGCTTGCGGGGGAGTGTTAGAGAATATAGGGAAAACACTGTAAAAGCCCAATAAGTTGGGCCATTTATTGTTTTTCTGTTTAGTCCCACATCTTCTGTATATGATGCTCTCTCTCTCCTATATATTTGTACTCTTACTTGTATTTGATCAATTCAAGAAGTATATACAAGGTTTGGATCTTTTTCTAAAATAATAATAAATTACTGCTGCAATTAAAACTCGGCCTTGTTATTCACTTCATTTAGGGCTGCATTTAGTAAACCCATCCCGAACCTATCATTGCATCAGTATGCCTTATTTATAGACAGTAGATCTGAAGTATAGAATAGTGTATTGGAGACCTATTTGTAAAAGGGCTAAGTACTAGGTTATACCTCTCATGTGTCCTAGCTACTACCGATTGTCTCTTTAGAAACGGATCCTAAAAGTCTGATATCATATTTTTGTTACGAGCAATCTATATGTGGTTATGATTTCCATTTTTTTAAGTTCGAAGGACTAATTTAGCAGGTTCAACTATTTTGGTGCATTGAATCAGACATGTTAACCTTTATACTAGTGTACAAGTTTGATTAATCAAGAACAGAATAATCGATCAATTTCATGTGCCCCAGTTACTACTAAATTGACAAGTATAATGAAATTATAGTGCATTTCATCAGTCCTGTTAAAGTAGTTAAGTTCAAATTGTTGGTTTATCTGGTGTATGTCCAATCTTATTGGTATATGTGAGTATGCAATACCATAGTAGCTTCTTTAGACTCTCGCTAGGGTAGATGTTAAATATCTTGTTATGTCTGTGTCCATTGGCTTGTTTGCCTTCTCAATTTTCCCTAGTTTTACTTACATACACAATATGATTTTAGTCATCTTGGGTTATTGTTTGTGTTAGCAAAATTTTTGTGCCTGCTCTGCATTCAATTGGACAGTTTTTTACTAAATAACTTACTTCATTTAACACAAGCTAATGCTCTGACTTTATAAAGCTTATGAACTACCTGTTTGGTGGAATTTCTCTAAACATTTGATAGTTTCAATTATATTTATGTCTGACAATTAAAATTTGTTTCTGTTATATGTGTTGCAGTTATTTCTCCATTTGTTCAAGAGTTTAACCTTATGGAGTCTTCATATGTGAATATTGTTTTGCAGCCTGTCTCATGGCTTAGCCTTGTTTTGCTAATTATGACTGGAGGAGGATTAATTTTCTATTACGACCGAGAGAAGAAACGACATATAGAAGGTATAACACCTTATATAGAGAGCATTTATTTCCGCATGAGGTGTATGCAAATTAATCATGTCATAATTTTCTATTTCTTGGAAATAAACTTTCAAGGAAAAATTCGAGCTCTAGTTTTCTCTTCCTTACATATCGAGCATCTCTTAGCATCAATTTATTTCATCTTAAACCCGGACGAGTTCAGTCACTTCTGTCTCATGAAATCTCATGGGGTGATCAACTGCCTCATGAAAGCTCATGAGGATCCCATCCGACATTAGGCAGGCTTAAGAATTTTTCGATCAAAATTCTTCCTGCATTGTTTACACCATGTACAGGAATCCCGGCAGAACAACCTACCAAATATGAGAATGAGGTAGGGATTAGCATGCCATCACACGAGGATATTGGTTTTTTGATCTTAAGAGAGACTCACAACTCAGTCTAGGGCTCAAAGATTCATTCATTTGAGATGTTCAATAACGCATACATAGAGGATATTAATAGGATTAATTCATTAGCCCTAATTGGGCCGTTAGACACTAAATGAAAATACAATACTTCAAACATAATGAAATAAAATATGTCGATGCCGAGCCTGTAATCATTTATAGGGTTGTTTGTGCTCTTCAACCATTGCAAATTGACTCGCTAAACTTGATTAGAAACCTCGCTACTGGTTTCCTCCATAAGAGTACCTCCTTCTGAGAAATTTGTCTTGTTTTCTAGACCGAAGTTTAGAAACTGAAGCATGAAAATGTCATGACTCACAATCAACCAAGTAGCATCTCACGGGTGCCCATATGGTACTCGAATCATATGTCCAAATGGAGTCGATCACAAGATTCTTTAGAATAGAGGATTCATTGATGTCATTGTCTATCACCCTCTTGAGCTGAGAAACATGGAAAACCAGGTGTATGCGGCTCTAGGGTGGAAGCTGAAGTAAAAAAGCCACAACACCGATGTGGGTGACAATAAAAATGGAACATAGTAACAAGCTAAGATCTTCACGTGGACTTAGGTGGCAACCTTGATCTAGTGATGTTGGCAGAGCTTTACAAACACCATGTTGCCCATCTCGAGCAGCAGGTGCTTGCGATGTTTGTTGGCATGTGCGATCATATGTTGTTGGGCACGTTGGAGATGAAACTTAAGTTGGTGCAATATATCATTGCAGTCCTGAAGTAGTTGGACTAAGCTTTTTACCTAACGCTCTTCTGACTAATGTCGAATTAAGGTGGGAGGGGATCTACTATAGACTGCCTGATGCGGAGCATGGACGAGCACTTACGGTGGATTACGATTTTTGGGCCCGTTCGGGGTCAATTGGCGACTTTCCATATATGGCGTGCCCGGATCGACGATTGGACTCCGCAGATGCGTACGGATTCACGCTAATTTCATATATTAGTTTATTATATTTGCATTTATTTTGATGTATTTGGGTGACCCCACCTCCGACCAATCATAGCCGTCGATGGTGGAATGCCCTAGCTTCCTCTTTATTATAAAGAGATCATGTATGGGCTGAAAAGAGGCATAATAGAATTTGGAGAAGAGAATTTCCGTATTCCCGCGATCATCCCACGGTGCCGATTCCGTGGAATCCAATGTGACGACTCCTAGGTTTGTATCTTCCTCCCCAAGCCTTCCCCTAACCCTAGCCTCCATTTTCCAAGCTTCCAACCCTTCCTCTATCCGCTGCAGCCCCCCAAAATCCACCCACCTCTCTAATTCCTATTCCTCTTCATTGCACTATTCAAAAATTAAATTTATTATTCATTGAGTATAGTATTTTTTCCCCCTCCCTTTTCCAGCAAAGCCGGCTACTCCACCCCTCACCACCACCGCCTGAAGCATCCCCTGTCTTCCGCCTCCCCTCCTCCAAATCCCCCTCCTAATCCGACCCCTCCTCCCCCTCTAAGCCCCCCATGAAACAGTTTCCCCTTCAGGTCCAAACCACTACAGCCCCCTCCACATTCCTCCCTGCACTCGACAAGCCTCCAGCTGCCGGCCCCAATTTCCCTAACCCTTATCTTCCGTGGATCCACCCCCTCACAATCCTAATTCTCTAGATCAGTCCAGATCTGAGAATTTCAGCCCTCGATCCGTCGTTGCCGCCACCCATACTTCATCCCATCTCCCGGATCCGCCATCAAACATTGGATACATTCACCCCTCGCCTGGATCTACCCCTACGTGTCCGACCCCCTCACAATCCTAATTATCTAGATCAGTCAAGATCTGAGAATTTCAGCCCCCGATCCGTCGTTGCCGCCACCCATACTTCATCCCATCTCCCGGATCCGCCATCAAACATTGGATCCATTTACCCCTCGCCCGGATCTGCCCCTACGTGTCCCGATCTATTCATTTCCGGCCCGATCTCCCCACTTTCCGCCGAGGACAGCTACCACCATCATCGTTACGCCTTCGGTTCCACCTCAGATCGTCGTACACGCCCCTCCGGCTCCGGATTCTTCAGTGTCTTGGTTAGCCCACTATTTGGTGAGTCTTTGTTGTATCAGATTATTATTTTCAGCATATTTATTTATTGGATTGGACATCATATTAGTTTGGATATCTCGTATGGTAGTAGTTTGTTAGATAAATATTGTGATTTGCAGAGTTTATTCGCCGCGCGCTCTTGCTTTGGCCCTCCACGCAGAGGAAGGCTTAAGCTTGCCTCGCTTATTTAAAATATTTTGCTTGTCTTGAATTAACTGCGTGGGATGATATTGTTTATTATCAAATTGTGATCTAACAGTCAGATTTTTGCATAACATGTAGGGTTTGGTCACCGCATTTCCCGCCGCCTATAGATTTGCCCCGCGTCACTACCTCAATGGACTAGTGTTGGCTGCTGTTTGGAGGGATTTATTGCATGAATATTCTCTCCAGTTGAGCCAATTGGCTCATTTACGCGGTTATTTAGAAGCGAAACCTCGCAAGTATGTCTCCAACATGCGATTGAGGACCTCCGTTTGTCTATCAGTTTGCAAGTGGCCAGCGGCACCCATCCGCAATGTGAAACCCTGAAGTTTGAACAAGACATGTCAGAAATTGCTCATAAAATTGAGGCTATGACCTCTAGCAATTGAGCGAGGAAACCCATGAATTTGGATAATCTCATAGTCAAATGTTGATGCCACTGTCTCAATGGGTGGAGTGGAATGAAATATGCATATGTTTTGGGGCCCCATTATCCGCCCCGATTATGTTACACATATTTTATTACAAGTATTTAAGTATGTTATTTCGAGTTGTATGAGTCTACCGTTATCGAGTCGGGTCGTTACGAGTAGTTAGGATGGTTTTTAATATTCTATGCTTCTCTTTTATTTTGAGGTTATTTACAACCATGTCACTTCTAATGTTTTAGATAGACCTCTTGGGTCATTGTTTGAGTTATGAAAGAAAATAGGAATGTTCTATTCCTCTCTTTATGCTTTTTTCCTCACATTTCTAGGGTTAGGGTTGAGCATGACTCTAATTCTTCCTCTCCCCTCACATTCTCCGTTGGTTGAGTTCGTCTCCCATTGTATCTCGATCTCCACTGTCACTTCCGACGACGTTACGAGCTAGGCCAATAATGTTTTGTTCCCAATTATGTTACACATTTTATTACAAGTCTTTAAGTATGTTATTTTGAGTTGTATGAGTCTAGCGTTATCGAGTAGAGTCATTACAAGTCGTTAGGATGATTATTAATATTTTGCGTATCTCATTTATTTTGGGGTTATTTACACTCATGCCGCTTGTAATATTTTAAATAGATCCCTTAGGTCATTTTTTAAGTTTTAAATGAAATTATGAATCTCTCTCTATGCTTTTCTCCTCCTCACATTTCCAGGGTTAGGATTGAGCGCATCTCCCCTTCATTCTCCCCTCCCATTCTGCATAGGTTGAGCTCGGCTCCTATTGTATCTCCGCCTCCACCGCCACCTCCGACGATACTACAATCTAAGCCCATAACAACACACCTCGAGAGACGACCTTCCACTACAAAAATGCAATCATAACCAACTGACTTGGGAAGCCTAGTGATGAAATCTATAGTAAATGTTTCCCAAATGAACTCTGGTATATGCAGTGACTATAGAAAGGCTCATGGGAAAAGCAGTCTCATACTTAGTAATTGGTCTATTGGCAGGTGAGGCAAGACGCCACAAACTACTTGACATTGCGTATCCTACCTCTACCTTGCCAGTTAAAAGATGCTTCTATGTCTCTCAGTGTAGATTGAAACTCAGTTGGAGTCGTGGAATATAAGCTGAGGTGTCCACAAGTACTAAATGACTTTGATGATATAATCGACCCCCTGCGAGTGAGAAAGTTGGTTGAGTGTCGGGGTCAGTAGCCATGGACGCTCATATTGCTCAGAGCTATGGGTTGACCTCTTGTTGGATTGCTCTGATATCTGCCCATTAATGTCATGAAATGGTCATGAGTGGGAGTAGCTCAGATTAAGGGGATAAAGCATCAACTGCTTGGTTTGACTCTCCTGATTTGCCATAATGATTTTGTACCGCAACAACTTCACTTTCCACAATTGCTGTGCTTGTATTGAGATATTCCAACTGAGCAGGTACCAAAGACTGGTGATATATGTGGATGGTGAAATGCCATTCAAAGAGGTATGATCGCTAATGTTGGACAACCAGGACGAGCACCTTTAACTCATTCTCCTGGGCCGAATGTGGTTGCCCGGTTCTGGAGAAAATTCGACGGAAATATGTAATGGTTCAGCTGCTCTGCATAAGTACTCCCTCGATTATGTGTCTTGAGGCGTGGCACTCGATCACAAATGATTGGGAAAAATTTGGTATGAACATCACAAGCATGGGCATCAAGGTCTGCTACAGATTTCAGAAAGTCTTCTTCGCTGCAGGTGCCCATTGGAAATGTGATTATGCCATCGTCTTGATTATAGCCAATGGAATTATGTTGTCTTTAAGAGAATGAATCTGTAGTTGTGACTTGTAAGCATTAGGTACATTGGATGACACGATGGGACTCTGGGGTGGACAGAGGGCAACATAAAGTAAACCTCGTCGAATTCCATGGTATTAACCAAGTCCATGGAATTTTACAAAGTTTTTGCAGTCCTCTGTCCCACTCGACAATCCTTAGACCAAGTTTGGCAGCTATGTGATGCGCAAAATGGAATCAATGCCATCCAATCCAAAAGTATAAAAATATGCCTTTGTGAATCACAAACCCATGCCTATCACAAGGTTTGCAGTGTAGACATCGTGTAGGAGATCGATGACTGCCATTGAGGTACACTGAATCCAGGAGAGGACTCCATCAGATGCTGTAAATAGGCCTCTAAGTCATGTGAGATGAAGCTGTGACTGGTCCCACTTTCGATCATAATGAAAATTTTAGTAGTGACAATGTGCTGCGAGTTTCATGGTTGGGGGACTAAGATTCTCCAAACCGAAAAGCAAGGAAGGTCGAGGCAGTTCAGGATAACACAATTGGTCGTAGGAAGTGGATCATTTGCGGTCAACATGGCCTCCGAATCAGCCATTGTAATCTTCTCGTAATCCTCGATCTACGCCTGCAACTCTTGTAAGTGGGAAATCATGGGTGTGTGAATAAAATTGCTTACAACCGAAGCATAGTCTCTTACTTCTAAGTTCTAAAGTTGTTGTATTCTTGATTAGAAATGTGACACATCGGAGGGTTGCGCGGTGCCATGATAGGTGAAGGAGAAGGCTTAATGTTTGGTGGTAAAATGTTGGATGGGTGGTGGTGATTTTTGTTTGGGGAAGGAGACGTCAAAAGAGGGTGATTTGTAGGTGGTGGGGGGCTTGTGGAGTAAGGAGTGCAGTGATGCAGGACGGCGTGTAAGATTTGCGCGCCTATCGGCTATTTCTAGGAAATCCTAAATGCATGCGATGAATAAATTAATTATGCCAATTTTAGAGCGGGCGCAACGCTTAAGAAATTATGCAACTTAGATTTTTTGAAAAAAACACAAAATTACTCTTTTTTTCATTTCAAAAATTAAATCACTTGAAAATGGTTCAAATTAAAACCCGGGAAAGAAAGTTCGCAACTTTCGTTTTTTCCCCCTTGTCGTAGCAAACCAAAAAATCGCGAACTCCAAATACGTTTCTGTTTGGAATTTTCGACGTAGTGTTCGCTGACAAAATTCGGGCGAAAATCCAACAATGAGTCTAATAACCTAAGAGAAGATTTAGACACAAAGAGAGAGAAGATAGAAACAAATTACCCACTGAAAGAGGCGTCTTTCCGTATCCGAAGTCGAGAGCGATCACGCGAGTAATTCCTCGTCACCTTCGATCTCCCGCTCCGAGGTCGGCTGGTATCGCACACGGGCACCATGGAAAAATCTTCGCTCACACTCACACGCTAGGTGGATCCACGAAATCTCATCCAAGGGAAAATTGGGGACAAGTTTCTCCTTCTAAATCTTACGGCGGCCACAAGCCCAATCAACAATGAATTTACTAAACACTGTTTGGAGACACCAAACAAATCCCAAACCAATTAACGAAAGTCAATCACACATCAAATTTCACTGTTTATCTTTACTCATTCATCATCAATTGGGAAAACAACAGCAAAGTCACTCACTAACTAAATTCTCCAGCGTAAATCAGAGGAACGCAATGATGTTCAACATCAATAACAACTACAACTCCTAAACACGAAATCACAAACTCACAGCAATTCCAGCAATTTTCACACAGGAAAGCGCCTACAGCAATCTTCAATTTCATTCACAACTAACACTTGGAAGCAATAACACGCAAAGAAAATTCTTACATCCAATCTCCTCCAAATTTTACACACACCTCGCCTTTTATAGGTTTCCAGCGAAAATAAAAACAACAGCAAAGAGAAGGAAACAGGTTCCGGCCATGGCTGAGCCCAGTCTTGGACGTGGAGCAGCGACTGCCGGGTGTGGGCATCGTGGCTGCGGATTGTGAGTTGGGTCCATGCGACGTGTAGGGCGGCGGAAGACGCGGCTTCTTCCTGGTGCAACGCCATTGATGGGCTTCGTCTTGACCGAGCCCTAAGTGGCGTGATCCGGGAGAATGAACCGCGCCCTGTGCTCTGGATCGGGGAGAGTGGACCACAGCTGGACCGGGAACCGAGGAGGAGAAGAACCGGGCCTTTGGCATCTTAAATAATACATCTTGTTATATAAATATATGTATAGGTTATTTATATATATATAAATACATATTTAAATTTGCAAATAATAAAAATGCAAAATAATTAATAACAAATAACCTATGCATAAAATATGCACAACTCAGGACCGATAGGGATCCGGACGGGTGCGACGTCGAGAACTTTTGCATCGACCTGATCTGGGCTGGTCTCCACCATGCAGCCTTGCTATGAGGAGACGGAGCTATAGTAATTGTTTGAGGGTCGGACTGCAAATAAGCTTCTACTAAGCGAGTCGTGTCCATAGATTAATTTATGGAGGTGAGCCGGAGGTAGCAAGACCGGCACAAATGTTGAGTTGGAGACCGTGCATGAAGTATCCCCAAAAGTGATGGTGAAAGACTATTTATAGGGCTAGTCCATAGCCCTAATTAATTGGGTCATTAAAATGAAAATATAATATTTCAAACATATAAAATAAAATGTGCTGAGTAAATAAAATATTTAAAGTCCGCAATCACCATGTGGGGTTGTTTGTCCTCTTAGGCTATTGTGAATAGACCCGGCAAACTTGATCAGGCGACTCACTGCTGGCTCTTCCATTACACCTAGTCCGCACAATATTAAAATAAAATATAAAAATTTACATCTACTTTTGCCTCTTTTTCTCACACATCAATAATTCTAGTTATGACTAAAAACTAGTGCGCCTATACGAACACAATCTTTTGGGTCTATGCCCACACAATCATGCATTTGCATGCCACATTTCTGAAGCATGCGTGGCTCAATGATTGCATGTTTGTTTTTACTGGATTTTGATCGGGAAGGCTAATTGAGTGCATTTCTTAGGCGACTTGTGACAGCAAAGGTTTTGTTTTTTAGATGAAACATCTCGTTTCTTGTTGGATTATCTTATAACAAATGCTTGTTTTCCCCTGCCTTGTATCAAGTTCTATGTATTGTATTAATTGCGTTTTTTTTTTCTTTTTCTTACTGTTTTGTGATTAATCGCTTAGGAAAGCACGTGAAGATTCCTAGTTTCAAATCAGTCTCATACTAATATAATTTATTTATTTTGTCCCTTAGGGCTGAAAGCTGCAACTAGCTCAGTTAAACAGGGACCGTCTGTCGGAACGGCTGCAATTGGCGGGCCATTTAAGCTGGTTAATCATGATGGGAAGTCTGTTACTGAAAGGGATTTTTTGGGGAAGTGGACATTAATATATTTTGGATTCACTCACTGCCCTGATATTTGTCCGGACGAACTTCAGAAAATGGCTGCCGCTATAGACAAAATTAGTAAGTTACTGTGTTAAGTGTTGATACATCCCATTTTCATTCATGAGTCAAGATCATAAACAAAATTGTCGAAATAATAGTCCCAATGCGATATCATTTTTAATCATGCCTTGCTTAAGCTTGAATTGTATGATCTTTTTTATTTTATTTTTCTATTCAGTGCTGCCAAAAGCACCCAGCACTTTTTGGGAGAGAAATGTTGATTTAGCGCATCACATCAATCCATGTACACTACGCTTCTCATAATTCTTATAGTAGCGGTCCATGCTTTGTGTGAAAAGCACACTTCTTCCACTCGCATGATTTTGATTGTGCAATTCAACTGGCTAATTTATATCGATTCAATGCTTCAAGTTTAGCATGTATGGTTCAACACGTATATGCTCAAAACATTCACATAGATATAAATTATGTTACAACTTAAGACAGATATTTGTTTTGAGCACTGTACCTGTAACATTTAATAATCCTAATAAGCTTAAATTATATTTATCAAGGAAGCATCACATTAAGGCCACTATCCATGAACACATAAAGGAGCCAACTAGTTAAATATGTCATTGTGGTTATCATCATTTATCAAGAATAATAAGTAGAGATGACTTAAATTCAATTTGAAATTTTCAAGAGTATTGTCAAACCATGTAGTCATCTTTATCATCAGGTACTAGGCTAATAAAACATCTTCAAGTAAATGTTTGATTCTTATAACTCATTAATTCAATCATGAAGCTCCCTGTTAAAAACTGTGGCCGGATGTAACAATAAAGGGTGAGATAAACAAATCTCAGCAAGTAACTCTCTTACTCTAAAATTCTAAATTTCTAACATGCGTAGAAAGCTTTTAAACCTTCTATGAATGTCTTGAAATTACAAACAGCTACACTCGAGCCTTTATCTTACTATAGTGGGGTCGGCTATATGGATCCTTTGTCGCCATTATATCCTATCTTTAGTCATAATATCACTAATACCTAAGTACATCATGTCTGTCCTTATAGTTTCATTCTGAGTCCGTTACGTCCGGTGTTCTAAAACGCTAAATACACGCCAAAAAATACAATAAAATACATATAAAATGAAAAACGATGCTCCAGACGCGTTCGCGGTCTCGGATCGCCGATTCGATCAACGCATCTCTGACAATTCTGCAAAAAACGAGTCCCGCCAAGTGGTGGCCCGATCTTCTCTGATCACGAACATCCGGTCGATCCCCATCGATTCCCCCCGACTGAAAAACATTCATCTCTGAGGAATGAAGATGAATATGCTCTAGTTGAAGATCGGGGGAAAGCCCAACAAGCTTTGTCACTAATATCCAAATATCCTCAAAGGTGTACTGTCCACTCCAGTGGACCATGTAATGACAACAAAGACCATTTGTAGTGGTGGTGCAATCGTCCAATACAATATCACTAATGATCTCAACTCTCACCTCTCATGCTGGTGGATCCAGAAAATTGGTAGAATCATAGGAGGTGTGGGCATACCCATGGGTGCTCGTCCAAGGTGTACATGGGAAGTGTGAAACTGTAACTAGAAGGATGTCAAAAGAAACTCAAGGTATATGAGTCCCTGGGAAGGTGTCAAAAAATGCTCAAGGCATGGGCCCCTATGCTCGAGAGGATCAAAGTAATGTGCCAAATCTCTCGTATTAAATACATGATGAATACCCATATCTGCAGGGAAATCGATCTCGTAGGCATTTTTCCCAACTTTCTTGATAACCCTATAAGGACTCATTCGCTTAAGTTGTAATTTAGTAGCGACTCCTTTTGGGAGCCCCTCCTTACAAAGTCCAACCATGACTGCTCGCACACCCGAAAATGTTGCTCATGCTTGTGCATATCTGCTCATGCCTTTTATAATTTAATATTGCTAGCAACTTTCTTCCGGATTAGTTCATGCATTTCATGCAAAACAAACAATATGTGTGACTCACACAACACGGATGAATCATGCACTAAATGTAAATGAGCAAACAACAAATGTAAAATATGAATTACTAACATGACCAACTCTGTAAACTATAAGTTTAAGTATTATAAGAAACTCCTAAGATAAGTGCGTGATCAGGAGGTTCAGAAGGTGGATCATAGAAGAATTCATTGCGGGCGCGATGAATATTTAAATGAAAACCAGAGACATCAGTAATGAAGTGTGTCAATGTGGTGTGTGAATTGCCTCTGCAAGTGCAGGTGGGGGGATATACGATCAACGAGTTAGTGACCGCACCCTCAAACTCGGATATCCTACTAAGAAGGATATTTTCCAAATGAGCGGTGAATCGACATTTGGCTCATCCGGGGGTTCTTTGGGATGGGTATAATAAAAATCGTCACAAATATGACAAGTACCAACCTATGGCCCAAAAATATCTATAGTGCCCTCATATAAACGATGATGCATGTAAAGCGTAGCAAACATGACAAGCTCTCTAAGGAAATACGATGCATCAGGGGGTTCACCTGGAGGGACATATAAATAATAATCGCGAATACGATGATCACCTATGTGACGATTGTAAACATCGATAATATGATGCGACTTTAGTGGGTGGTGAGTGTCCGTCATAATAAAGAACTCATCTGGTGGGTCAGCGGGTGGTATGACCCAAAACTCATCACGAGTGCGTGTGACCAGATGACAAATTCTCAAAACATCCGACTTATACTTAAGTGTTCTTAAGGATAACCATATATGCTGAAAGTTACACTCAAGATCCTCTCTCTGGAGCACTATTGATATTAATGACGATAATGGGAGAGTTGTCAATGTCTCAATACTCATAAATGTGTCACTCACCCGAATCTCATCCTCACAAGGACGAGGTGGCTCATCTGGAGGCTTAATAGGGGGGGGGGGTCGTCAAAGAACTCATCAATAGAGTGATGGTCCTGCAGAAGCAAACCATCATAAGCGTCCGTGTTCCCCAAAAGGGGTGAGGAGGCTACCACGAGATCACTACTAGGCTCTCGGCTCCCGATGATGATGTGGTCAGTGCGCTATCAGGTGAAGTTTGAGAAAAGCCTACACTCAATAGTGAGCTAACATGTATAGTGTCGAGGACATGCTCTCTAAGTGGAGCGGTCTCTCGTAGTGGCTGACTCCTAACACGTACATCCTATGTTGGGAGAACAAACCGTTCTGCCCCAAATAGAATTCATATGGAGTGGGTGGGGTTCCCCTGCTTTGGGAAATGGAGTGCCTTGACCGAACCTCAATGGAGGCAATGCATGTGCGAAGGTCATCAAATTGTGCTTCCAATTGATCAAACATCTTAAGAACCCAATGCTGAAATTCAGTCTCCGTCGTGTCCGTTTTCGAAACACTAGAAAGATCACTAGGTGTGATATAATCTTGGTGAGAGTGACCTATATAGGATTCTTGAGGGTCATCGAGACGGTTGTCCATAGCATAATCACGTCGTACTCGTGGGTAGACTTGAGTCCTACGAACGTGCGGTGGTGGTTGTGCATATATAGACTCAGGTTCATCAAATATAGATGTGTAGGGACGTGACCTGACTCGGGTTCCTCAAATAGAGGAGATGTGTAGCTATAACGACCTGAACAATATTGAACTATATCATCATAATATCGGATTGAAGGATCAATAAGATCCACTTGAGTGTGAGGATAAGAACGATGACAATCATCATACTGATCGTCTCTAGCATAATGAGATCGTATAGGTGGATCAACATGATCTCTGGAAGTGGTGTGTTGCGATCGAGGATAATCATCGTAATATCGTGAAGATCTCCTTGAAGGTGCTCTATGGGGTCGAGTGTAGACGGATGGTGGTTTCTCAAATCGAGGATTAATAAAATAGGCTGACTCGTGCTCTTCAAATAAAGGATTAGAGTAGTGATTGTTACTAAGATATGACATGGTGAACAAATAGGTTCTAGTCCCGTATATTCTAAACTAAGCTCAAACTTGGGGCTCTGATACCAAACTGACGCAGGATGGGCTTATGTGAAAATGAATGTCGGTGCCGACACTAATGCAAAGCTAAGTGGGTGCACGGAATGAATGCGATGAAGCTTAACCTAGAATGATGCGTGTATGTTTTAATTGTTCTGGAAGCAAAATTTTAGCAAGTATAATTTTATAAGTCAAGCACTCAACACAACGTTCACCAACATATTCAAATACACCAACATTAGCATGTTCTTTACGCAGGAAGATTTTTACCACAACTTGCACGAACTAATTTTATAGGATTTTAAAAGAAAAGTGCAAACAACTACACAACGAGTCAAATTCACAAATAAGTATGTAATGTTCTCACAATGTTTAATACAAAAAATATAACAGGAACTATAATACTCACAAAGACGAAGAATCCAGTGACGATGGCAGGCGCGGCTCCATGGGATGAACACAATTGCTGTGATGGGGTAAAATTTTTCCAACCCTAATGGGTAGTGTGGAGAGGTGTAGATTTGGGGGGGGGGGGGCGACTGTGAGGGAGTAGGCTGTGTGAGAGATCATACTGGGTCGGGAATGGGACTATGGGGATTGTGGGTTTCTGATGGGGTTCCACGACAGAGGGAATGAAAAGATTGAAATATGAAGACTAGTGGTGTTCTGCTCGTCGATGGAGGAGGAGATGAGGCTGACGACTTCATGCAGGGGTTGACTGTAAGTCGACGATGGAGGGAGGACTTACAGGACAGGATGCGACGGTGGGGGGATTTGCAGCCGATGACAGCTGGTCTGGAGGAATTGGCGGAAAGTAGCGAGCGGTTTTCATGGATGAGTCAAGAGGGATGACATGATGAGCAGTGGCTGGTGCGTAGGAGAGATGAAGACATCGACGATTTTCGCCTTGGGGATCAATGGAACGTGGGGATATGGAGGGGGATATTCACGGGAATAGTGGAATTAGGGGAAAAATATTTGAATATGAACTGAAAGTTAAAAGGATAACCGAGGCGTCGCACCCCGGGCTCGCGGCGTCGCACCGCGAAAATTGCCGGATCTGGAATCTCTCACAAACTCAGCAATGCCTCTAAAATGTTGCGCCCACCCCTATTTATAACAAGAGGGGGTGATTGTGCACCCGACATGAACAACTATGATCGTCCGTTATGTCCGGTGCCCTAAAACGCTAAATACACCCCAAAAAATAAAGTAAAATACATATGAAATGAAAAACGATGCTCCGGACGCGCTCGCGGTCTCGGGTCGCCGATCTGATCATCGCATATCCGACAAATCTCCAAAAATGGGTCCCGCCAAGTGGTGGCTCGATCTCCTCTGATCAAAAACATGCGGTCGATCCCCATCACCGTCTTATCCCTGATACATTCATTCATAATTTTATCCAGTCTCATGTGCCCGCACATCCACCCAAGCATTCTCAACTCCGAAACTCTCATATTTTGCTCATGTACACTGCCCAACACTCAAAACCATAAAACATTGCTGGTCTAAATGTAGTACGGTAAAACTTGCCTTTAAGTTATAATGGTACTTGACGATTACATAAGATCCCTGACGCGCCTCTCCACTTCAACCAACTTGCTTGGATTCTTTATCTCATATCTTTATCAACACCTCCATCCTTTTGAATTATCGATTCGAGATATTTAAAGCACTCTGATGCAGAATGGAGGTGCGGACCTGTAACAAAGGATGAGTTTTGGGTCCGTTCGTGGCTAATTTGCTACTTACCATATATGGCGTGCCCGGATTATGTGCAATACTAATGACCGCCTTGTTTTCGCAGTAGATAGTAACTGATTTGTTCACCTGGAGACCGATATCTTGAAGAATTGTCTTCAACCACAATCCCTCATATACTCCTTGCGCCATAGCCCTATATTCAGCTTCAGCACTTGAGCGAGGAACAACATTCTACTTCTTGCTCTTCCACGAAACAAGGTTGCCACCCACAAATGAGCCGGTAGTAGATTTTCTATCATCTTGACTACCGGCCCAATCGACATTTGTAAACACTTCAAACTCCAAAGGTTGGTTCGCAGAGAACAGAATCCCACGTCCTGGAGGCTTCTTGAGGTATCACAATACCCGATATGCTCCCTACTGATGGTGAATTGAGGGGGAGTGCATGAATCTACTTAGGACACCCACAACATACGTAGTATCAGGGCGAGTATGAGATAAATATATGAGCCTCCCAACCAATCATTGGTATTTTGAAGTATCCACTTTCTCCCCACTAGTATTTGCGTCAATCTTGTGATTAGCCTCAATTGAAGTATCCACGGGTGCACACTCAAGCATCCCAATTTCATCCAGAAGATCAAGGGTATACTTCCTCTGAGAGATGAAGATCCCTCGACGAGATCTCACTACTTCAATTCCCAAGAAGTATTTCAACTTCCCCAGATCCTTGACTTCAAATTCCTTACCCAGTTGTTCTTTCAAGTGAGCGATCTCCTCTAGGTCATCACGTGTAATGATGATGTCATTCACATACACAATAAGAATTGATACCTACGCTCCTCTCTTCTTGATAAAGAAAGTATGATCAACTTGTCCTTGAGCATAGCCTTGTTGAAGCATGGTCTTGTTAAACCATCCAAATCAAGCTCTCGGGGACTGCTTCAGGCCATATAGGGATTTCTGCATACGACAGACTTTTCCATTTAACCTTTCTTTGATAAAGCCCGGAGGAATAGTCATGTAGACTTCCTCTTCCAGATCACCATGCAAGAATGCATTTTTGACGTCGAGCTGTTGTAGCTCCCATCCACGACTAGCAACACAAGAGAGAATCACCCGAATTGAATTCATCTCTACAACAGGGGAAAAAGTCTCTTGGTAGTCTATACCTTGGGTCTGGGTATACCCTTGAGCGACCAAGCGAGCTTTGTACCGTTCCACCACCCCATCTTGATTCTGTTTAACAGAGAAGATCTAGCGTGACCCAACCGTGCGCTTCCCAGGGGGAAGACTAGTAAGCCGTCATGTTCCATTTTTTTCCAAGGCACTCATTTTCTCTTCCATAGTCTTTTTCCACTCAGGCATCTGAACAGCCTCCTGCCAGGTCTTGGGAATCATAATAGAGGAAAGAAATGAGATAAAAACTTTGTGAGCCTGAGAAAAGTGAGTATAACAAATGTAGTTGGCAATGAGATGTTTGGTGCCACCCTTTTTACCCTTGAGATGAGCAAGAGGAACATGGAGGTCATCATCTGAATCTGGAGCGTAGACAGGCACCGACCCTGGTGGAACATCCACTGTCTGTATTTGCTCAGCAGTCTGGGGTCTGCGGGAGTATGTGTATAATGTATGAGGAAGCGAGGAAGAAGCAGGAACAGGATCAGTACAGGGAGCATGAGAACGTGGAAGATGAGGAGAGGCAACAATCAGGAGAGGAGAGTCGAAGGTCTCGTCACCGTTACTACCTGTCTCCCCCTGACGAGGACCAAAATACGACTCCCCCTCACGAAAGGTAACATCAATAGTGCAATAGTAGCGACGAGTTGAAGGGTGATAACACCGATATCCTTTGGTGGTAGGAGAGTATCCAACAAGAACACACCAGATAGAACGCACATCCAGTTTATCACGATACGGGGTATGGACATGGACAAAGCAGACGGAACCAAATATACGAGGGGCAATGCGTGAGGTGTGGATAATGTGGTTTTTGGCTACACAGAAGAGGGGCGTATCATAGGAAATGGAACGAGACAAAAGATGGTTAATAAGGTGGGCGGCCGTGAGAACCGAATCACCCCAGTAGGACTTAGGAAGGTGCATCGCAAGCAACAAACACCGAGCAACCTCCAGCAAGTGCCTATTTTTCCTTTCAGCGATACCATTTTGAGTGGAAGTGTGGACACATGTGGTTTGATGGATAAGGCCATGTTCGGCAGGATAGGCATCGAACGCTCCCCGGTCATCATATTCCCCACTATTATCACTACGAAGCACACGAATTGTGTCGTCGAACTGTTGCACCACCATTTTATGGAATGACTGAAAACTAGCAAGCACATCACTTTTCCTTTTTAACAAATAAAGCCAAGTAGTGCGAGAATGACAATCAATAAAAGTAACAAATCATTTATAACCAGATGAAGATAACACCGGGGAGGGACCCCAAACATCAGAATGGATTACATCAAACAGACATGAACTAGGAAAGGACATATGACTGATACTCTGACGAACATGTTTGGATTGTTCACATGTGTCACAACTCACAAGAAAACGACTTAATTAAACGATTGAAAGCAGGAAACAGTTTAGCAAGATATAAAACAGAAGGGTGGCCAAGGCGCTGATGCCAGCGCTGGATGTCATGTAAAGTTGGAGATCTGGTGGAGGAAAGAGCATTGGGAGGTAATGACTGGTTCAACAAGTACATCCCGCCGACGTTCCTACCACTGCCAAACGTCCGCTTTGTATCCAGATCTTGAAACACACAAATATCAGGGAAAAATGCTATAGATCAATTTAAAGAGAGAGTCAAGTGACTAATGGAGAGAAGATTGCGAGGAAATGAAGGGACATGCAAAACTGAGGATAGTGAGAGGTCGGGAGAACACGCAACGGTTCCTTTACCAACAATGGAAGAGAGAGAACCATTAGCAGCAATGACCTTATCACGACCAGAAAGAGGGGTATAGGAGGTAAAACCTGAGGCAGAGCCAGTCATGTGATCATGATCCACTCGGAAGGGGGTGAAGGCACAACATGAGCACTGAAGAGACATGAAGTAGCAAACACAGCAGTAGAGCCAGTCGGTGTAGATTCGATCTGAGAGCACAACATACGACGAAAGACCTCTAACTCCATAGCAGACAGACCCCCAGAGGTGTCCTTCTGAACCTCAGTCGAGCGCGCAGAATAATGAGTGTGATCACTAGTCTGACGACCACCACCACGACATCCACCTCTACCACGGGTACTAGAACCTCGACCAGAGGGTGCAAGGTGAGGGTGCAGACGAAAGCAGACGTCCTTAGTATGACCTTTCTTCCCACAGTGGCTGCATACAGGAAGAGGTCCTCAAGAAATTCCAGCTAGCGCAGAGTGATCAGTAGATGAACCAAGAGAGCGACTACGATTCTCATCACTGAGGAGTATGCTGAAGGCCTCTCGAAGAGAGGGAAGAGGCTCACGGTGGAGGACATGCATGCGAACAACGTCAAACTCCATGTTGAGCCCCATAAGGAAGACATGTACCCGAAAACGGTCTTTATCCTTTTGAAGAGCCTGCGCATCAACAGTGCACACAACAGTAAAGGTGTTGAAGTAATCCAACTCCTGATACAGACGCTCGAACTCAGAATAGTAGGTAGAAACGGTCATAGTACCCTGCTTCAGCTCCAAAACACAGCGAGCGAGCTCATAAATTTGCATCGAGCTGCCTGCCTGAGAGTAGGTGTCACAAGCCCTTTTCCAAATTTCACATGCAGAATCCAACAATATATAACTGCGATACACCTGGGGGGAACATCGAGTGAAGTAACCACGAGACAACCAATGAATTGTCCGCATCTCATTTTCTTCATGAGGGATCGATACGTGGTGGCTCAACAATAGTACCATCAATATATTCGTAGAGCTGGTGACTGCGAATAGCATGTTGTGCTGCCCTGGACCATTCCAGATAATTCGTGCCATCCAAGACAACAGTAGTGATCTTCAACGAGCCAGACTGGCCGTGACTTCGAGGAGGATCGATAGAGGAACCAGGAAGAGAACCGGATTGGGAAGCCGAGGAGATATCAGATGGATCACCCATCGGAGAATGTCTGAAGAGGACGAAGATCTCAAATCGGAGAAACACACATTCTACGATTGCCCCTTAGATCATTCCGCCGGAGAGGATACCGAAGGATGTGAGCTCGATGTCTCCGGCAGCCCCCATGGAGGACAAAACGGCCGGAGACAAAGGAGCCGCCCGGAAAAACCGGGCGGCAAAGACTGCCGAAGAGGAACGCCGCAGAGAAGGAAATGCGCTGAAGAGAGGCAGTCGAAAAGGAGAAGAAGCGGGTGGAACCGCGGAACCGAACGCTGCCCTGGACGGCGAAAAGCGCAGGGCTCGGGCACGACGAAGCTTCTTCCTGGCGGAAACGACGAGCGGAGTGACTGACTTGCGTGAGCGGAGCGCCGGACGACGCGATGAAGCTTCTTCCTGGGGGAAGCGCGGATGTGGGCGGAACGGTCAGTTCGCTCGGCCCTAATACCAAGTAGAGAGGAAGAATCGATTAGGCGGAATGCCCTAAACTGGGCTAAGAATTCATATTAATAGGCAAGAAATACACGCGACCTATCACGTGAATACATAAATGTGATAATATAAAACGTAAAATAAAATGCGTCTAACGCATATATTCAACTGGCAGTTCTCTCAGTGATGAGAGATCAGATTTTTTGAAGGTATTACTATATAACATGCACAATTAATTATGTTTTTTATCTCATATTCTCCAATGTGCCATAAGCTTTCACGCTAGGTCAAAATTTACCGAGTACACAATTCTTGTTAGTCTCTTGGGGACCTAGTTTTATCCAGTTTTCATAATGTGAATATTTCTAGATATTTAACTTTCTGTGAATATTCCTTCATCCACTTACCATTTGAATTATTTTCTGTTAATTCAATCGAATTTAATTCATTTCTCCCTTGTTCTTTTCAGAAAAAATGTCGGGCTTGGAGATTGTCCCTGTTTTTATTTCTGTTGACCCTGAAAGAGATTCAGTTGAGCAGGTACATGATTATGTAAAAGGTATGCTTTGTATTTTTTTATATGTATTGACATATGTAAGTGGGCATTTACTATTTTTGGAAGTTATTTTTTGAGCATCAAGGTGCAAGTTTTAGTGTACAATGGAGACAAAAGATCCATATAGCCGACCCCATTTTAGTGGGATAAAAGCTTGAGTGTTGTTGTAAGGTGCCAGTTTTAACAACCTTTGTAAAATGTGATTTCCTTGTGCAGAATTTCACCCAAATTTAATTGGATTGACTGGTACACCAAGTGATGTTAGGCAAGTTGCTCGCGCTTATCGAGTTTATTATATGAAGACTGAGGAGGAGGGCTCTGATTATCTCGTTGATCACTCTATTGTGATGTATGTCTTCTCCAATTTATGAGTTGTGCTTTCTGTAGGCTTTTGACCAAAATTGTATGAGTAACGTATCATATAAGTAGTTTTTGATAAGAGGTTTGTCAGGTAAAGTCATATATTTATTTTCTATTAATTAGGTTTCTCAAACACATGGTATATATTTTATTAAGTTCTTTTTATTCTTTATAATGTTAACTACAGCCTTTACGTAAGTATCCAACCGTTACTCGAGCGACGATCGAGTACTATTGTCGCCGCACACTACACTTGGGGGGATCCTATGCATGAGTGGTCGTATCTATAAGCAACATATACATTTTTTATTGTATGCTAGTCATATGTATTAAAATATCCTTGCCTTCTGAGTCCACCTCATTTACTCCCGCTGGCGTTTGGCCCGACCTATCCGACGGCCACCTCCCATGCCTCATTCGCCGCTCTCTGGCCCATCCGGCTCTGCTCACTCAATCTCCCATGAGTCACGCTTCGGCCTTGCACCATTCCGCACATCCCGGCACCAAAACCTTCGGATGGTGGTGTAAACTCTTTTTTTTTCGCCCGATCTCCTTTATTTTTTAGGATACGATTCTCCCTTCTCTTTCTTATCAACTATTCTGATTTCATTTGAATTCGTTTGTTGGATCATGTGCTTTGTTGAATCTAGTTTTTTCTCTTTATATGAGCAAACCCTATTTTTGGTTATTTAACCCTTTTTTCTTGCGATTCCTTGATTTCTATTCATGTATCATTATATCGGGGTGTGTTGACTTTCTTGTTATCTCATCTGGAGTGGGTTTTTCTTCCACTTCCTCGACCTTCGCGGGATCTATCTAAAATAGTCATGATCATAACACTCCTCATAGTACTACTATTTGATTTGATGACTCCAACTATCTACCTTGGGCCCACTCTATCATTCTTGTGCCAGCCAGTTTTTTGGTATGGTAGCGGCGCCACCAGGGAACCTGCCCTGACTCATTTGGATTGGTTGCAATGAGAGTCTGATAACTTTCTGATCATGTCGTGGATCACAAACTCTTTGCAGGAATCTATTACCCGGAACTATTTGTTTTTGGATGCAGTTATAGATATCTAGAAGATAACTAATGCTACCTATTTATGTCGTGGAAATGCCACTCAAATATTTCAGCTCCGACGAAAGCTATTCGTCCTACGACCGTGTGATCGTCCTTCCTCTATATATTACATAGAGTTTACTCAGCTATATCAAGAATACGATCACTTTGATTCTTTCTCAATTATACCAAGAATACATTCACTTTGATTCGCTCACCCTTATGTCCCTCAACGATGAAGTTCTGGCTAGAGCTTGGGAAGAACGCAACAGAATCTTTAAATTCCTCGACGGGCTACATCGTGATTTTGATCAGATCAATGTTCAAATACTCATTAAGTCTCCCACTCCTCTTTTAGAAGTCTATAGTTTTGTACAACAAGAGTTTGATTGACAACAGAGTCCGCTCCCTGATTCTGTTTCAGAAGGATCTGCCATTGTTGCTCAGTTTAGTTCTAGAAGTTGTCTTGTCTGTGACAGTAGACCAAAATCTATGGGCAAGGATCGCTTGGTTAGTGCTTATTACGGGAAGGCTTGCCACACCTGAGACACATGCTTCAAGCTTTATGACTTTCCTCCTCAGTGGGGGGGGGGGGGATCCATTCCACATGGTGGTCGTGGTTATGATCGCTCTGTAAGCTGGCCACCTCTGTCTCGATTTGCTCATCTTTCTGATATCTCAGAGTATACTATGCCCATTGTTGTTTGCCCCGATCTTTTATATTATTTAGAAGAGTTCCCCTTGGCCCTTATGGATTGAGTTTAGAAACCATGCTTTTCCACTTTTCCTTGTAAAACATTAGTTGTTGCATTTTTTTTTCTATTTTGAAATAGTAGCGGCCGTGCACATGTCCCCACGTGCGCACTATGCTGGCGACATCATCCAACTGTCGCTTGAAAGGAGATTTAAAATTCTCTTGTTCTATTAGATCAGAGGGATTGAAATTGAACGGCTCATATTCATTTGACGGTCCTATTTTAACAATCACCCCAAAATTTTCTTTTGCAATATAAGATATAGAATACAATGGTTTTGGATTGCAAAATCTATTGTGTATAAGTTGACTTGCTGATTACTAAGCCATCTTGCATTGACTTTCAGGTACCTAATGAGCCCAAGCATGGATTTTGTGAAATTCTATGGCAAGAATTACAACGTGGATTCGCTTGCCGACGGCATACTCAAAGAGATAAGACAGTACGAAACGTGAAGCCGCACCGTCGATCTTCTCAATTGTCATCGAGGCACGCAAGTCTTCGACGGCTTGCTCAATCTCGCCGGCCTACAGGATTGCCTACTGTTGAGCCGTTCATCCATTTCCAAATTTTGACCGGGCACAGATTTTTAGTCTTGAAATTATGTTGGCATAATTGCTTCATTTATTTTATTCTATTTTATTTTATTTTTCACATTAATAATTTAAATATATGGATAAAAGTATTATTTGGAGATATTTCAGTGTGCTGATCTGAATAAGTCATCCCTCCAGGCTCCAGCAAAGTTTTGGGGAGAAATGAGAGGTTTTAGTCAATTTGTGATGTAACTGAATCATTAGTGAGAGATTTTAAACAATAATATTATACCTTTAAATAAATAAATAAATATAATATATATATATATATACATATATATATATTATACCTTTAAATATATACACACACACATATATATAATATATATACATATATATATATATATATATATATATATATATATACCTTTAAATCATTAGTGGTATATTTCTCATTTCTATTAAATGCATAGTTTTTTGATCGGATTATTTTCAGAATAATCAGATTGTATATAATAGGATACCTAAAATAAGTGTAAAAATATTAACATTAATATATTTTTTTATAAAAAATATTTATTTAGATTTAAAAAATGTGAATTTGTGTGTATAATGTATCACGAGCCCAAATAATTTCCTGTCATTATGCATGTAAACAGTATTTTTGAGAAACTATCGTTAAATTCATCAACTGAGATTGATTTTTTAATCAAAATTATATAATATATAACTATTTTCCTCATTAATTGATAATATGTTTATTTTAAGAGATTGTAAATCGCAAGTGTTTGGCTATTTACACTTCAAAATAAATAAAAAACCGCAACTTTTTTTGGTGTGTAATTGCAGCCCAAAACTGAAAACCCAGAATTAATTTCGCGTGTTCTTTGATTTTATTTATTTGCGGCCACTGCTGCAAAGAATTACTCCTCTCCTTTTGCCCCCGGCGTGTCCGCTTAGCAAGCACCTCAACTCCACACCCGCTATGGAGTTGCCACCATTCCCTCCCAGTTTTCCCCTTCGTATTCACTGCGCCCACCTTACGCCGCTCACTGCCACCTCTTCTTCCGTATTTGCATTGTCGGTTTGGGGGTCGAGGAAAGCAGCGTCGACACACGCAAGCGAAAACATATTGTTCGCCATCCTTTTGCCCCCTCAGTAATATTTTTGGTTTGATTTCGAGGAGCAGTTGCTTTTGAGTTATCTGTGGTGATATCTTTGATAGCAAAAACTGTTGTCGTCAGGTCTCGAATGAGCTTCCTTTTTTGATGAATGAAAATTCTATAAACTGAATAACAAAAAATAGATGAACGAAAATCCTATGAGAGAATAACAAAAAAAAAACTAAGGAAAATTTTGTAAGTGCACAAGCCGGCACTGTCGGCCGAGCTTCCTTTGCTCAGGTCTCCAGCCCCTACCATTTGTGGGTGCATGCACCAAAGGTGCTGTGGAGGAAGCGGGAGGGGGGACGTCACCAGGGTGCGGCAAATCAAAAATCGGGTTGCGAATAAAATTCGAGTGTCGGTCAACATTGGAGTGTGACAAGCCAAATACAGGTTACGGTTAACAGTCGCCTTATTTTAAGTAGCATTAATTAATCGAAAGGTGCGGAGCGCCGGAGCCCCGTGCCGATCATGATCTGGGCACAATCGCAGTCGACTCTTGATGCAAAACCTGTGCCTTTGTCACTTGTGTATTTATATCTCTACTAATATACGAAAACTACTCTTTGGTGAAACATTGCCTAATGTTCCTATATTGCCCTTATAGTTGTATTCATAATTACACAATTATACCAAACTTTATATTGGTATATTATAAAGACAATATCTTTTTAGGTAATTACACAACTTTACAATATTAAAATACAAAAAATAAAAACACTAGATACTCTAAACTTATTGTCTCTAGATAGAAATGACAAGAGAAAAATTAATGTTTTTACGTTAAAATATAATTTGTTTTACAAAATAAAAATTGTATTCTTGATATATTTTTTTTTACGGTCATTTTGAGTACTCATATATATACGTTGCGGGTCGGGCGGAGCCCGCCGGGAGCGGGCACAGCCCGCCGTCGTCGGTCGGGTACTGTCGCGCGAGGCCATAGGGGTGGATACTATCCACGACAAATGTTGCCGCCCACGACAAATGTCGCCGCTCACGACAAATGTCGCCGCCCACGACAAATGTCGTCCCCACGACAAATGTTGCACCACCGGCGAATATCGCATCCCGGCGAATGTCGCCCCCCGCTGATAGTCGCACCCCGCCGATTGTCGCACCCCCGCCGAATGCCCTTAGGGCCGAATGCCCCTAGGGCCGAAGGCCCGTGCCTGTCACTTGTATATATATAAGTACAAAAATATCATGCTGCACCCACTACGCTACAACTTAAATTTTTGTTATTCTGACGTTTTAAAAATATCTTTGGGATGATAGGATAGTTTGATTTATAATCAAAATCTGGAATTGGTTAGTGAACTGTGAACTCAAGCAGTGTTCCTAGTCGAGTTCCCGCATTCTTGAATTGAAACAATTTTAGAGTTAATTTTTCTGCATATATTAAATACACTGTATTTGTTTTAACTATCGTTGGTGTATACCCACTTCTCGTTCTCCGACATAAACAGTGCATATTCATAAACATAAATATAAATAAAAAGTAAAAATATATAAATATATATATATATTATTTTTAAAATAAAGCAATCAAAGGCAGCTCAAATAAAAGATAACAAATATATGACAATGATTTGTCACAAGATTTTTTTAGGGTGGTGTTAAAGGCACACCATTTTTGACTATGTGCACACCCATCAAAAATATAATCCTTAATAATTTAGATTTTCTAAACCCCACCCAACTAAAGCCGAAGCAGCCCGCCTCCCCCTTTCTGATACGCGCCTTTTTGAACTGCGTCTTCTACGTGCATTTTTATGAAACGTGTTCAACATGAAAGTTGTAGATCTCGACGATATCTACAACTTTCATGTTGAACACTTTTTGATTTAAAGCCGTTTATGCCCCCGATTTGACCCCCGAAAAAAAATCACGCGAAACACTTTGATTTGAAAAATCACGCGTAATTTTTTTCCGGGGCCAAATCGGGGGCCTAAACGGCTTTAAATCAAAAAGTGTTCAACATGAAAGTTGTAGATATCGTTGAGATCTACAACTTTCATGTTGAACACGTTACATAAAAATGCACGTATAAGACGCGGTTCAAAAACGCGCGTATTCATTTTAAAAAAAACTATGCAATAACGGCAACGTCATCCTCCCCACAGCTCTTGTGGACATGTACTGCAGATGCGGGTGCGTTGAAGCAGCTTTGGAGATGTTCCGCCGGGTTTCGAGCAAAGACGTCGTGCTTTGGAACGTGATGATCGGAGGGCTCGCGATGCACGGCCATGGCCGCCTTGCCGTCGATCTGTTTGCTCTGATGAAGGAGACGGCAATGACGCCCAATGAGTCCACATACATTGCAGCTATGTTTGGTCAGACTGTGCACATAGTATTGGTGTGCACAAAGCCGAAGATGGTGTGCACATAAAATTTCAATGGGTGCACATAATATTGGTGTGCACAAAGCCGAAGTTGGTGTGCCTTTAACACCACCCATTTTTTTATTACTAATATATATATATCTATTGTAATAATTAATAAACGTATAAATAAAGGTTATAATAATGGTCTATTGCCTTTATATAAAGCAGAATTATTCGGTAAATAAAAACACACGCCCCACGAGACTGATCTAATATATTGTTTCATCCATCCGATGTAAATCACACGGCCAGCTATACGCGCTCTCAGCGCCACTATTTTTAATCCCACATTGCTGGATTTAAAATAAAACAGCAATATATTTACACAACGGAAGAAGCCTTATTGTCCCTTCGGGGACATCCGATAAAATTGGAACGATACAGAGAAGATTAGCATGGCCCCTGCGCAAGGATGACACGCATAAATCGAGAAATGGTCCAAATTTTTTTTCCCTCTCCGCAATTTTTTTTGGGCAAATTTCTGCTTCGTCTGCTTCCTTCATTTTTCCCTGCGAGTTTCGATGAATCTGCAGGAGGATTCCGCCATTTCTCCACCTCCAACTTTCATCTCAAATGGCTCGATCTTCAATCGGTATTGATTTCTTTCTTTTTTATTACTAATTTCAGCATTAAACCCTAATCTTCCTGGCTACTTTGATTCTTCATTAGTAATATTTTTTTGCTTCCTGTGTTTTTTCAACCTCCTATTTTGAATCTTCTTCGTCCGGTGTTGATTTCCTTTTTTTTGGCCATTTTTCAACCTCCATCTTTCATCTCAAATGGCTCGATCTTCCATCGGTATTGGTTTCCTTTTTATTTTTTTTTACTAATTTCAGGAATAAACCCTAATCTTCCAGACTACTTTGAATCTTCATTAGTAATATTTTTCTGCTTCCTGTGTTTTTCCGACCTCCTACTTTGAATCTTCTTCGTTCCGTATTGATTTCATTTTATATACCCTAATCTTCCAGCCTACTTTGAATCTTCATTATTACTACATTTTATGCTTCGTATGCTTCCTCGTTTTCGCCATTTTCGTCGTCCCACTTTCATCTCAAATTGGGCGATCTTCATCCGGCATTGATTTCCTTTTTTCGTCCCTAATTTCAGCAATATACGTTAATTAATCTGAAACGCTACTTTGAATCTTGATTCCCATGAATTTCTATAGATCGTTCGGCATTGATTTCCTTTTTTTGGCTCCTAATTTCAGCAATATACCCTAATCCGACATGCTGCTATGAATCTTGATTCAGTATGAGCTTTTAAACCTACGCAAAAAAAAAAATCATTTGGATTGTTAATTTCATGCAGTCCAAACAAGGGTTTCATCTTACCAGTCCCTAGCTAGCTCTATTCATGGAGGAGAATTGCTTGCTTAGACCTCTCATTTACTGTTTCTTGTGATTGTTTTTAATTTTTAATGAGAGAAAGTCTTAGATCATACTTTATTTAAACAATCTAAAGATTGTTATGATTTCAATATAAGCTTTAGCTTTCCTTAATCTGTAGCTTCTTTCTAATGGGATTTGAAACCCGGACGATAGGGTGGAATTGCGGGGTGGGCTGGAGAAGGACCAGCGAAACCTATGTGTTGATATGGTATGGCCCAAGTAGTTGATCACTTGCCATCCATTGGTGCACTTTTTTGGATTGGTGTGGAGGCGATGCTACTGAAGCGTAGGAAGGGTATCATTGAAGTGTAGGAAGGGTATCTGAGAGGTGCTCGAAATGTTCTTGCTAGGAAGAAATGTAAACCTATGTCATCAAAGCATACACATATTCCTTCGAAACGCCGGGTGGAAGATATCATTCATGATAAATTGAAATGTCGCAAAAGCCTTGGGCAATCCGAACAACATACCAAAAACTCATAATGTTTATCATCGTAATCAAATACCCTTTTGGAATGCACACCTGGTTCAACTCTCAGTAGTCCAATCAGAAACATCAATTGTTGTCCTTCTTGCACACAAGGAGGACAATCAGAAACATCAATTGTCGCTCTTCTGCACACAAGGAGGATAGGGTTGGAGAAAGGACTATCACTTGAGCCGATGCTCTATCTCATCTTTCAGGGCATGTCTATGCCGATTTGGTCTCACAAAAACAACATTGATTCTAGGGTGGAGAGATATGCTGGGGTCCACAACTCTCTAGGGAGGGAGGTTTTGTGGATTCATGAATAAATTAGCAACTTGTCTAGAAGTTTTCATAGTTGATACTCCTAAAGGGGAAAGCCTAGGTGGCTAGGTATCCCCCCTCGCCCCTCGGTCTCCACTCGGTTGCATCCATCAACTGACTGCACTTCCATGCCCCCACCATCATCCCGCTGTCCACATCCAACTGCCCTAATTCCCTAAGACACAACCCTAAATTACTCATATGCAAGCATCTCCCCACCCACAACTCTTGCACAATCAATTCCCTTCCTCTACAAACTGCCTAGCCACAATACATGCATCTAGTGCATGCCTAAGCCGCAAGCCATCTCCCAGCACAACGCTAGTTGCAGCCCTGCACCTTCCTACACAGCACTAGCCAATACTGTGCACATCCTAACATAACATTAGTGATTTTGAATCCTTTGATTTGAGAGCTCTTTAGTCTTGTTTGACGTTTGATTGACGGAGTTGAGGTGAAGGTAATGGAGATGTGCGTATATGTAGAGCTGAATTAAACATTCCAAGTAATGATACGGCGGAAGGCTTGGAACATAGGTTACAAGTTTTTTTAACTTGTCGACATACTCATCAACATTATTGGATTGCCGCACGCCACAGAGGCGTGACATTGTTTTGTCTGCATGGCGGTGGTTGTAGCACTACAGGGCATGCGTCAGTGGCTCAGCGCTGACCAACTCAGGGATAGTGTAGACTAGTGTACCCAACAACCCTAGTATATGACAGAACCTTAATACTGACCAGAGGTGTTGGTGGTGGCTAGCAAGTTGTAGGCTCATTGCAAATGCTGAAGAATGGTGAGTATAAAAATATGACGTTCCTCATAGCAGTATGGGTATATGGCTGATTTATACTAGGCAGACACGCACGTAGAAGACCGCGACGGATGCAGCAGACTAGTGGAGATGCGCGCACAGTTATCCATTTTGATATTTTGCCTAGACATCCCCCACACCCCGGGGACTTTAAAAGTCCCAATCATCCTCTTGGGTGCGCAAGTCCCGATCACCTATTAATGCCTTTCCTTCATTCCTTAATTGCACGAATACATCTCGATTGGAACAACTCCCCAATTGGGTTACCATCGCTAGCTATAGTTCCCCAGGGTTGCTCGAACTACTTTGACTTGTCTTGATCCACTTATGTAGTTCTTCAACAATCTTGATTGTTGTGCCACATCGATGGTATTATAGATTTATTGTTGAGCCTCTAAGGGATGATCCTACGTAGGATAGATGGGACACCAATGAGTTAATGATTATGTCGTGGCTTCTTAACTGTAATACCTGAACATGTTTGTAACATTTTTAATATGTCAAAACGGCTAGAAGTATTGTTCCTCTGTGCCCTTATAAAAAACAATGAACATAACATTCAAAAATACAAATAAGCTGACCGCAAAATGAAAGAGAAATAGAAACATGCATTCCACAATCTAAGAAATGTTTGGCAAAGAATCTCCTTTCAAAAAAAATGAAAACCTCATTTGATTCATGATCTCAACCATTGTAAAAATTTATTTGACAAATACTGAACTAAATCCTAGAAGATGTTGTAGTTTATTCAATATTAATAACAACCAAACGGAGCCACAATGTCTTGCCATTACTTAGAGTTGATGTTAATGTTGCATCTTTATTTTGTATAAAAGAGTATTTTGGTAATTTATTTAGAGTGTGTGCAGTGCATGTAAGTCTATTTATATGCCCATTTGGGCTGTGGAATGACAATAAATGAGTTAATCATAGTTTCTCTCCTCTTAGTTTCTCTCCCCTTCCCATGCTCAAGTTAGGATTAGGGATGAGCAAAGCCTCCCACTTTCCCCTTCCTCTTGTTCGGTTTAGCACACTCCCTTATATTTCTGACTCTGTCGCGCTACCTCTGGACATCTCTCCGACGAGATATTGACATGCTACAGAGAAGCCCGCAACAGATACACACTATTATTTTTGTTATTTTTCCTTGTGGCATTAGTTTTTCTAGTTCAGGGTATTTCTTCGGGAGTATTTCATCAATTGCTTGAAGAATTCTCTTGGATTGAAAATGATCTCAATTCTTGAAATGAGTTCTAATTTTGTCCAAACGAACGGGCCTTTACGGTTATCTTATCCGTGTTTGAGTTATTGTATTCATGTTGCATGGATTATGATCGTTATGGATAGTAGAAGCAAACTAAATAGAAACACGTAATCCAAAGATTACATGATACAAGAATATATATTGTTCACCCCAAATTAGTGCTACATTCATTAGTGGTGACAGAGGTTTTGCCTGTATAATATTAGGTTTACAGAGGAGCGAAAAAGAAGGTCGCTATCATTTTCGCTCATCCCAGACTTTACTTCCAGTTTAATAGGTTTAGGGGTTGTTTACCGGGATCTCCTATGCAAGTATGCAAAATTACAGGTTGTGCCCTTCTATCTTCTGAATTACCAAGACCTCCCCTATAAGTGTACATTTTATAACATGCATCCACAAAAATATAGGGGATGTCTTTGTAATTTCAAAAGATAGTGGGTGAAACATGTAATTATGCTAATTCAGGGAGATTTGAGTGATTAATATTTTTTATTATTTTGGTGACTGGAAGGCAAGCTTTTGTTATTTTGTATTTGTTGAGTTGTTTACAAGAGTTATTTTGTTGAAGTCAGCCCCCAAGAGGATTTCAGACTTTCAGCCAAGGGCCCATAAAAATAAGATTTTGGAGATTAATGTTTTTTATAAAGATTTGCTCATTCTATCATTGAAATTGAAGTAATGACTTATGATGTTTTTTGTTCCTTTTGGAGGTTTGAGACACCGGCGACTTCAACGTCGATGATGTAATCACGCAGAAGCCTTACCAAGCGACCAATTACTGAGGATTCGTGCCAGCATTTCCCAGTTGAGATGTCTCGCATGACTCGGGATTTCTGCTGAGTTGTTGCGCAAAGGTCTCCGCCTGGTTTCATCTGCCGAGATATTTTCCTCTCCTTGAAAACTCGAGGATTGTATTACTTAATATTGTATTTTAGGGATTCACAGCAATAACTCCCTATCAGGCTCATTGTAGTTGCTCATTATTTATCATGCTCTTTTTTAGGGATTCACAGCCATAACCACGGTGAGGACTTGCATATATAGAGCAGTGCATATTTAGCACATTAGAGGACGGATTTCGACTACCAAGGGACCTTTTTTTCCAAAGTGATGTGGGTGGTTAGCATGATCATCTCGTGGTGGCAGGTCGTGGTTGCAACCATAGCACTGCGATTTGGCATAGGAGCGCACTACATCAAACATGATCGAGCGGGTTTATGCTCGGTTTTAAATGTTGGCTCCTGACAATGTGTTGGTTGGCACGCGATGTAGCAAGGATAAAGAGGCCGAGTTGGCAATGTTTGCTTTGTGGATGGTTTAAAAGTACTTGGCTAAGTTAATAATCATAAAATGAGCATTATTCATGAATCGTGTCTAGCTCGACTTTCATTTACTTTTGATCCGGCTTTCATCTCGATCAGACTCAAAAGTGTTTTGATTTTATTTTGGGTCTACATAGGATCATCATCTGCCTCGCAAACCTCGAAGACATAATCGATACCCTGCAATTTGTCATATTTTACCAAGGTGATTATTGTTGATCTCTTTGCCTACCTTTTCTCCGCGGATCATAAAAAGGCAGTTGCAAAAATTTCGATCCCCAAACAAAATCTAAATTGCGAAAATATTGATGTTAGGCACAGAGAAACGGACAATCACCAAAAAATCACAAACACACACCGACGCACGCAAAATTGCGTCGTTTACTTTAGATGATAAATGATAACCATCGCGCATGGAGGCGCGATACATTGAACTATTTGCTTCGGCCGAATGACAAGCACAACGGCTTCATATCAACATGTGTTGGGATACATGCAAGAAATTGTTAGATGATAGTGTTTACACTACATCGCTAACGATGTAAAATTTGTATACTCTATGTAAATTGTGTATCGGGCCGAAGATCAATCTCTTCATGCAACGAAGGCGTGCAAGGACAAAGATAATGAGCTTTATTTTCATATTAGAATTCGACAATGTGTTGTAAGAGTCAAATGCGAGAATGAGATTCGAGAACTTTTGCTAGTGAAGACACTTGCACAGTCGTGGGAAACAATTAGTGGTCTGTTTGGTTAAGTGGTGGCAGTTAGAGATGGAGCGTTTGAAGATGAAGACAACAATGCTTTTGAATGAAGCTCCCTCCTTGCGGTTGGAATTAGACATTAAATGATGTTTTTTAGGGAATTGATGATTCAAAATAGAGGTTATTAAGGCTTCGTTTGTTTTGATGTTTTCTCTCGAAAAGGCAGACACTATTTAAATTCATCTCCAAGACTCCAACTGCCACCAGTCATCTAAATATGCCCTTAACATGTAAGAAAAATAGCATTTGAGGTTTAGAAAAGTGCAATGGAGAAAAAAAGCCCAAACAAACAGAGCCTAGATATCTTTGACAACATGTACTTGTAACATGATTAATTTGAAGTTTGCTAGGTGCGTTCGTCGTTCGTGTCCAGCCAAAAAAATGCAACAAAATTTACCCCCTGGGAGAAGACAAGGCAATGGTTACAACACTCGAGGTTTGCAAGTTACGGGAGCGCCGTGCGCTAGAAAAATGTCATGACTAGGATAATGTCACGTAGACTATGCAAATAAATAAGAAAATTTTATATTGGCAGCCCTTATATGGCTATTGGCAGCCCGGCGAAACAATTAAAAACACACATAATATGGCCGCTAATAGCAGCCCAAAACGTGGAACACGCGTCTTTTGAAAATAGGACTACTATATGACTTTTTTTAGAAAAAGTGTTCAACATTAAAATTTTAGTTCTCGTCGATATCTACAATTTTCATGTTGAACATTTTTTCTAAAAATGTCAAACAGTATGCCTATTTTCAAAAGACGCGAAACCCGGGCAGAACTATGCGATTCACATTAGTTCCGCCCGGTGCCGCGCCTTTTGAAAATAGACATACTATATGACATTTTTAGGAAAAATGTTCAACATGAAAGCTGTAGTTCTCGTCGAGATCTACAACTTTCATGTTGAACATTTTTTCTAAAAATGACATATATTAGGTCTATTTTCAAAATACGCGTGAAACTCGTATTTAACTAATTCGGGGTTCCGTGTTTTACATTTTTTCCTAAAAATGTCATATAGTAGAACTATGGACTATCTCTATTTTTTATAAATTAATCTAGTAATTAACAATGATTTGTTATTGTTGGAGCCAAAATTGACCTCAACGAATGTTCAAAACAGGGGTGCAGCCAACACCTACTTCTCTCAAGCCCCGCCCCTTGACTGGTGGCTAACGACCTAGGACTGACCCAAAGCCTCAGCAGGGAGGTCTCACCTCACACCCGGAAGATCTCTGAGAGCTTCTCCTCCAAAGCCAAAAGCTGGGCTAGGAGCTCCTCAGAAAGCACTAGATATTCAGAGAAAAATGAGAGTCTGCTTTCTAAGGAGCCCTTATGAGTCTATTTATAACCTTTTGCTGACCTGAAGTTACTGAAATACCCCTGGCTGGTCAGCCAATAGCCAAATCTCGTTGTTTGAGAAGTGTTAAATGCAGCCTCTGAGGGTATAAGGGTAATTTTACCCGAGGGCAATTAAGTAATCTTACCCTGAACCCTGGGCCCCACTCGGCGAGAGCCCTATGCTGGGAACCCTCTCGCCTTCATTTGGCGAGAGCTAAAAGGAAGTGTCGAAAGTCTCAAGCTGAGCCAGCCCCCGCCTTCTCGCCAGTTTAATCCTTCTCGTCGACTCTGCCGAGAGCGGGTCCTAGCTGACCGCTGGTGAACGCTCTCGCCCTTCTCCAGGCGGGAGCTCCTCTAACCTTGACGCTGTCGCTGCTGGACGCGACGTTGATTGAGTGAAGTCCACTCAACGCCCTTGCTGCTGACCACGGCGTTGAGTGAGTGGAGCTCACTCAGCGCCCTTGCTGCTGACCACGACGTTGAGTGAGTGGAGCTCACTCAGCGCGGCGTTGACCACGACATTGAGTGAGTGGAGCTCACTCAGCGCGGCGTTGAGACCACTCGACGCCTTCTCGCCCGCTTCTGGTCACGGGCGGCACCTCGCCTGCTCCTAGGCGGGAGCTACTCCGGCGAGAGCTCTTCTGGTCTTCAGGCCGAGGCTGGTCCAACCCCGACCGTTGATGCCTCCGGGTCCTACCCAGCAAATATAGGTTGTACACAATCCCCGCTCTTTTGGAGCTAGCTCTGCACTCGAAAAGACACGTCCAACCCATAAATATTCGTTGGGCACGTGTCACTTCCTGCAAAGAGAATCTATTGGTGGGCCCTGCCGCGGTTATATATATGCGTTGATAGACGGCCGTAAATCTGCCCTTGTTTGTTGCTGCTCTCCTGGGATTTCGCGCGACCTCGCGATGCGCCCCAAACAAGCTGGCAAGCCACTCTCGCAAAACCTTCAGGACCGCATAAAAGTGGCGCAGGCGCGAGCCCTCGCCAACAGCGCCCTAGTGGCTCCTTGGCTGGCAAAAGAGGCACCCACTGTGGAGCCTCCGCCGCCGCCGAAAGAGAAGAAGAAGAAGGCGAAGAAGATCCATCAGGACCCCTCGTGAGAACACCGAGCCTCTCCAACTCCATCCCCAAGCCGTGCAGCCAATCCTCTTCTATTGCAGAGGGTATGTCTCGCCGACTAGCGGACTGCTGTACTTAAGAATTGGTCACTGAACCCTTCTTGGCAGGTTGTCCCGGAAGGTGGGGCTGGGCTTCCGCCGGTGCCCCCAGACCCATCGACGTCTTGCCCACCTGAGGATCGGCCACAGGATCCGGAAAGGGCTCCTGCCGATGGCTCGGGACCTCCAGGTAGCCCCTCCTTTTTTGCCTGTTTTTCTTTTGGTCACTCTAACCTTGGGTGGGATTCTCGCAGCGCCTGCTTCCGCCCGCCCGGGTCTCATCTTGCCAGGAACTGACATAGGGGTTGCCCCCCGCGACGATCCAGCAGGCAATCCCCACCCATCCACAGGGGAGACGCCTGCCGACACATCCTTGACGCCGGAGGCCGACCGTTCCGAGAGGGAGCGCGACCCTCCCCAGACTTCGGGCCCTGCGCAGGTTACGGCGCGCGAGATCTTCCGTCCGGGTCGTGGAAAGCCACTCCATCTCCTGTTTGGGAGGGATGCCGAGGGAGAGCCCGAGCCTTCTCGCCTTCCACCGGCCGACGACTCTCGCCATGCTGCTGGTATGCCACATACTGCTGCTGCTCTTACTCTGTTCTCGTACTGACCGCCAGATTGTCTTCTCAGGAGATCCGGACCTGCGATCGGGAGCTGACGAAGATGAGGATGATGACGGGGATCGGGAGGAGGAGGACGGCGACAGCTCCCCCTTCCCCTCTTCTGACGAAATGGAAGGAATCCTGATTGGCGCGGGAGGCGCGAGAAGGCGGGGTAAGAAGGTCGCGACCATCCTCTCCAAACTCGCGCGGCGGGAGCGGGCCCAGGCCTACGCGACAAGAGAGTTTCGCAGGTCGGTGGAGCAAAGGCTGGAGGCCCTGGAGCGAGATTACTTCCTAAGCGAGACGGAGCGGCCGAGCGGCCTTACTACGGGATCTTCTCCCGGGAGGTGCCTTGCGCGGATACGAGACCAAGCTCGTCGGATCAATCTAGGGTGCACCGTGCTCTCCTCCTACTTAAACCCATTGGCGCCTCCGAGGACCCAACAACGAGAGCGAGGACGCTGGCGCTGGGAGCCCTATTGATTCCTGATATCTCGCCTCTTCTTGCCTCTGACCTTCCCTTCTCGTCATGTACCCTCTTTTAATTTTATTTTGAACTGTTGGGACTGCTTGCAATCTTGTGAACAGCTTTCATTAGTTAACTGCTATTGTTACTGCTACTATCTTAGGTCTCGCCTAGCGAGAACGTTCTTTGCTTTCGCGTCTGTCATGCCATGCGATTCTTGCGCGAACCAGGGTTGTCGATCAGTCACTGTCAATTCGGGCGGGGGACCGAGGCGTCGTTGACCTAGGGCGTGACAGCTGTACCTCCGCCGCCCTTTCTGGGAAAATCATCATTTATCACGGTTTCATCATTTATCACGGCTTCCTATAAATAGGTGGATTCACCTACCACATTTATTTCCCTGGTCCGGAACCTCCACCTTTCTTATTTTCGCTTTTGCGCTCTGTCAAGAACATCTTGCTTTCGCCTCCCTTCCCTTGCTTCTCGGATGGTCTCTCCCTCTCGCCTCCTCTCTTGCGATTTCGCCTTCGAATACTTTAGAAATAATGCCGGGCGAGAACGAGGGACGCTCTCATTGCGCGGAAGCTTTCCGGAAGCACTGATTTCCATCGTGCCGTCTGACCCTGGAGGAGTATCGGCTGATTACCTCCCGGTACGTTCCTGCCAGCTTCGTCGCGATAAACCCAAACAATAACGACACGGTGAACACTGCGCGAGAGGGGTAGCTCGTGATCCCCCTCGAACACTTCGAGGTGGGCTTTCGCCTCCCTCTTTGGCCGGAGATGCGCTTCGCCCTCCGCTACTACGGAGTCGTACCCGCGCAGCTGAATCCAAATTCGGTCGCCATTCTTGTAGCGTTCATCTGCTACATGCGATCGGAGAGGATAGAGTTCAACCTTTCGATCTTTCGGAAGCTGTTTGTCTTCCGCGCGAAGGGAGGAGTCGTCTTCTTCTCCGAGCAACTGCTTAAAACAACCGGTCTCGCCAACAAGCATCATCACTGGGGCGAGAAATTTGTCTTCGTCTCTGGTGACTTCAGGAACGTTCCGCTTACGCCGATCCAGTATGAGGATGCCGCTTACAAGCCGCCATCCCTGGGGTCCCGCGAGAGTGCGCTCCTCAAATTCTTTGGGACCAAGGAGTTTGACGTCCCCTTCATTAGGCGGGACGTCGACTCTCTTCCCCCCGTTCCTCCTAGCGAAGGTGAGATCTCGTCTCTTCTTTCTTTTGTTCGGTGTTTACACGTCCTACCTCAATGCTGAGTGTTACCTGTTGCCTTTGCAGGAGAGCTGGAGATCCCCTTGCGCCAGCCCTTCCCCGAGACGCAAGCTGTCGAGGGCCAGACTGCGGGAGATCCATTGGCTCTCGCGAAGTCTGCGGCCCGCGCTTGCCGGGACGAGCCAGCTCCGCCTCCGCCGTCTGGTGCCGAGAAGCGGAAACCCAGTGACTTTTCGTCTCAGCGGAAGAAGAGGCCGAAACCGTCCGCTACTGAGAAGGGGAAATCTAAGGTGCCGTCGCCTGCCCGACCTCTCCCACCGTGCCGATCTTTCGCCGAGATTTTAGCGGCGGTCAGCGAGATGAGGGACGTCCCCAGGAGCAGTGTTGGGGTCCCTGCCGAGAACCTTCCGGCCGCGATCGAGGCGGGTGGCGAGGTGGGCGCTGAGATAGTGGCTGCCGAGAGCTCTGCCAAGCTCCCGCCCAAGCCTGTGCCGAAGGGGCACAGGAACTTTGGTTTAGGCGTGAAGAGCCTTGATGCGGAAGGGAAACCCTTGCTACAATGGGACCCGGAGGCCAACCGAGTGTCCCTCTCGACGCTGCTTCCAAGCTGGGCAGAGCATGACGAGGTCACCGGCGAGGCCTTCGCGCTGGGCTATGGCCTCTACAGCCGGGAGTTCGCGGGCCTGTACGACCAACTGCCCACTCGCCTCCTCGCTTTTGACTCCACCCGGGCTCTAATGCATGGGTTCGAGCTTGCACACATGTGTGCTCACCGAAGCATCACCATCGACCGGAACTTCCTCGATATATACAAGGTGAGAGAGGAAGCGGTGGCTCGGGCGGCGGCTCTGAAGACTGAGCTAGAGGACGCCCAGCGCTTGCTGTCCCTGCGCCCGGCGTAGGAGGTAAGCGAGACCCTTTCTGACATTCGTTCTCGCCTATGAGATCCATACCCTCATTCTCGCTGCTGATCGTATGCTTTTATGCAGGACTCTCCGCAGGTCATGGTGCGCCGTGCGCGGCTGGCCGAGGTGGAGTGCAAGAACGCCCTGCTGAAGGACCAAGTCAAGCGCCTGGAGACGGCGGCAGCTGCGGTCCCGCCCCCTCCCATGCTCGATGAAAGGCTGAAGAGCCGGAATTACTCCGAGTATGATATCGACAAGCTCTTACAGGTCAACGCTCAGGCGACAACCAGATTGATGATCGAGACGCTGCGGGACGTGTGATGCCTGGACGAGGGTGGCGAGACCCTGACCGCTCCCCAACTCGTTCCCTGGCTCTTCGAGCCTATCCCGAAGCCCCCAGGCGCGCCCGACTCTCCGCCCCCGGACGTCCCGAGATCCCCCACGACTGTTGGCGAGACCTCTGGGGAGAGCTCGGGCGAGAGCTCCCGCAGAGGCTTAAGTGGGAACTCGAGTGGGAGCTCGAGTGGGAGCTCGAGCGGATATAGCGCTTCTCCCTGAGGGGTTTCCTTCTTCTCTCTCTTTTTTTTTTGTAATGAGCGAGATGCTCTGATTTTTGTAACCATATTTGCATATATAAATTGTTAGTGTTTGTACCCCTCCTTTTTTTGTTGATAACGAACGCTTCTCAAGAGAGCTTCCGCTGAAGCCCCTGGCCCCCTCTAGGATGGTCTCTCTTAGCGGTCGATAGGTGAAAACTGCCGAGAGCTCAAGGCTTAAACGCGTCGTTCCCGCATTCTGCCGAGAACCATTTGTCATGAGTGTCATTCATAGGCTAAGGGAAGACCGCCCCTCCTTGCCTTGCGCGATCGATCGGGTCTCCTTGCCTAGACCCGCCGGTAACTTCGTTTCGCGAGATCCCCCAGCAAAGATCTCCTGGCCGAGACCTCTCCTGGCCGAGACCTCTCCTAGTCGGGACCTCTCTTTGCCGAGACCCTTTTGGTCGGGACCTCTCTTGGCCGAGACTCTTTTGGGTCTGTCTTCAGGGTGCCTTTTGCCTAGCCTAGAACATCCGTGTCAAAACATTTCTAAACGATAAACCTATCCCCCACAGGCGAGCCTGCGGGCCCGTCGACTAGATGAGAACCTGCACAACGGGTCTACCTGGGGCCGAGCCGAGCTCGGGGTGTCGATGAAGATTTCCCAACATAAGACCTCTCCCCCACAGGAGAGCCTTCGGACCTGCCAGCTAGATGAGAGCCTGCGCAGCGGGTCTACCTGGGGCCGAGCCGAGCTCGGGGTGTCGATGAAGATTTCCAAACATAAGACCTCTCCCCCACAGGCGAGCCTTCGGACCTGCCAGCTAGATTAGAGCCTGCGCAGCGGGTCTACCTGGGGCCGAGCCGAGCTCGGGGTGTCGATGAAGATTTCCAAACATGTGACCTCTCCCCCACAGGCGAGCCTTCGGACCTGTCAGCTAGATGAGAGCCTGCGCAGCGGGTCTACTTGGGGTCGAGCCGAGCTCGGGGTGTTGATGAAGATTTCACGACATAAGACCTCTCCCCCACAGGCGAGCCTTCAGACCTGTCAGCTAGATGAGAGCCTGCGCAGCGGGTCTACCTGGGGCCGAGCCGAGCTCGGGGTGTTGATGAAGATTTCACAACATAAGACCTCTCCCCCACAAGCAAGCCTTCGGACCTGCCAGTTAGATGAGAGCCTGCACAGCGGGTCTACCTGAGGACGAGCTGTACTCGGGGTGTCGATGAAGATTTCCCAACATAAGACCTCTCCCCCACATGCGAGCTTTCGGACCTGCCAGCTAGATGAGAGCCTGCGCAGCGGGTCTACCTGGGGCCGAGCCGAGCTCGGGGTGTCGATGAAGAGTTCCAAACATAAGACCTCTCCTCCATAGGCGAGCCTTCGGACCTGCCAGCTAGATGAGAGCCTGAGCAGCGGGTCTACCTGGGGATGAGCCGAGCTCGGGGTGTCGATGAAGATTTCCAAACATGATACCTCTCCCCCACAGGCGAGCCTTCGGACCTGCCAGCTAGATGAGAGCCTGCGCAGCGGGTCTACCTGGGGCCGAGCCGAGCTCGGGGTGTTGATGAAGATTTCACAACATAAGACCTCTCCCCCACAGGCGAGCCTTCAGACCTGCCAGCTAGATGAGAGCCTGCGCAGCGGGTCTACCTGGGGCCGAGCTGAGCTCGGGGTGTTGATGAAGATTTCACGACATAAGACCTCTCCCCCATAGGCGATCCTTCGGACCTGCCAGCTAGATGAGAGCTTGCGCAGCGGGTCTACCTAGGGACGAGCCGAGCTCGGGGTGTTGATGAAGATTTCACAACATAAGACCTCTCCCCCACAGGCGAGCCTTCGGACCTGCCAGCTAGATGAGAGCCCGCGCAGCGGGTCTACCTGGGGCCGAGCTGAGCTCGGGGTGTTGATGAAGATCTCATAACCTAAACCTGTTCTTATCCTAACCTTTAAAAAAAGTTGACAGCGGATCAAAGAATGGGATGTATTATGATAACACATGATAATATGATAATATTTAGAGACAAAATTACAACCACCTCCTCCCCCTCACGGGTAGAAGCGCCTTAGATCGTCACCGCTCCAAGTGTGGCTCAAGGTCCTCCCTTCCACATCCTGGAGGTAGTAGCTTCCCATTCTAAGGACCTCCTTTACTATATAAGGCCCTTCCCAGTTCGGGTTGAGCTTGCCCACGGGAGCTGACCTTCCTGCCGCATCAACTTTTTTCAACACTAGATCCCCTTCGATGAACTGCCTGATCCTGACATGCTTGTCGAAGTATTTTGCCATGCGTCGTTTGATCTCTTCTTGCCTGATGGTTGCGATATCCCGCGCTTCTTCCATCATGTCCAGCAAGAGGTGCAACCCTTCCTCATTTTCCAACCTCCACGTCTCATCTCCTTCCCTTGCCGCTGCGACCCGAGGGGACCGAACTTCGAATTCCACTGGCAGGACAACCTCGCACCCGTGAGAGAGCTTGAAGGGGGTCTCGCCAGTGGCCGTGTTAGGAGTCGTTCTCAAGGCCCATGGAACCGAGGGGAGCTATTCTACCCAATTTCCCCTCAGGTTCTCCACTTTTTTCTTGAGCAGGTTTACGATAATTTTGTTTGCTGCTTCTACCTAGCCGTTGCTCCGGGGGTGGTGGACAGAGGCAAATCTGAGATCTACCCCCAGATGGGCGCAGAAGCTGATGAACTCTTCACTGGCGAACTGAGGACCGTTGTCTATTACTATCGCTTGAGGCAGCCCGTGCCTACATATGATCTCCCCCCAGACGAAGTTCCTTATGACCTGCGAGGTGATTTTTGCCAAAGTCTTAACCTCCAGCCACTTTGAGAAGTAATCGATCATGACCAGGTGTAACACCGGGTGGATTACATGATGTATTTCACATCTCAGTACTTCGTAAGGCTGTCAAGGATCCAGCTCAAGTAGTGGAGAATGATCGGGTACCGGTCGAGTATGGGCTAACGACGAGGGTTCGACCCATTCGGATCGAGGATCGAGCCGAGAAACAGTTGCGGAACAAAGTGATCGGGATGGTCAAGGTCCGATGGGACAATTGTGGCCGTGAAGAGCTAACATGGGAGCGAGAGCAGACCATGCGAGCTGAATTTCCCGAACTGTTTGTATAAACTGTAGACCGTGTACCTTATGTTATAACAGAGTTATCAAGTTATAGCATTGTTTTTCCTTGTTTCCTTACCGTGCAAATTTCGGGACGAAATTTTATTAAGGGGGGAGGATTGTAACACCCCAAAAATCTCAAAAATGGATTTGAGGTGCAGGTTGGTTTACACGGCCTGGGACACGGGCGTATCCCAGGGCATGTCGGGGGTACACGACCTGGGACACGGGCGTGTCCCAGGGCGTGTCACTCAAATAATAGGCGGATTGAGTCAGAAGATTACACGGCCTGGAACCAAGCCTTGAACACGGCCGTGTCAGATTGGACACGGGCGTGTCCGATGCCGTGTGCCTACCCGTGTACTGCTGGTTGAGTTTGGAGCTCGATGAGGCAGGGGTGACACGGGCGTGTTTCATGACTGACACGGGCGTGTCAGGTTCGACACGGGCGTGTCGATGCCCGTGTTCTGGTAAAGTTCAGTCGGTACGAGTACCGCGTGTGCCGCTTAAGGGTACACGGCCTGTGACACGGGCGTGTCACAGGCCGTGTCAGCCAAAAATATGGGATTTTGGGAAAATCGTGGCCGTTCCTTTTTCTCTATTTTGATCCAAGGGCTCAGGTGATTCCTGGCTGGATTAAATCAGCAAAGGCTTGATGAAGAAATCATTCTTCATTTGGTTAAGGAAGAGAGAAAGGGAGAGGAGGAAGAAGAAGGAGGAGGAGATCAAGCCACCGGTGGAGCTCCCGTGGTCCGATTCGTGATCCGAGGCCAGCGTTGTGAAGGCAAAGCTGCTGCGGTGCTTTCTCACCGGCTAGTTTTCGATGGCTCCCAAGAGATCGTCAAGTGTAACGATCTCCCTTCTTGGACATGTGAAGTCCTTCTTTTCTGCATTGCATAGGGAAAACCCTTCCCCGCGAGTGGGCGGTGGGTTGTGGTGTCCCTTGGGGTAGATATGTGAAGTCCCCCTTGTTAGAGTCCGGAATTGGAGTACGGATCTAGGCATGCTGTGTGAAGCCCATCTGGACATGTTGGTCTGGATTGGTGATGCTTGTTTGCATATCGGAGAAGACTCCGTGATTATGGCTTGTGTTGCCTTGTGCCTACCTGTTGCTTGGTGCAGCAGGAAGTACTGGATGAAGTCCAGGAAATGAAGAGGGTTGGATGCAACTCTTGTGGCCCTGCGTTGCCACTTTGTGTGCGGTTGAGCCGTTGGGCTGCAACTCGATGAAAAGGCAGATTGCCGAACAGGAAAGGTGAAACCGACCCGCGCCTATAAATTGCCATGGATACTTCCGTATTTGAGGTGGCACGGCGACTTGAGCAACGAGGGGTGGCTGATCCGTACCTGCGTTAGGTCCGTCCGACTTGGAAGCCTGGTTATGGGTTGTGTTGGAGCGCCTAATGAGAGTCTTAGGCCCGCGCGCCAAAAAGACTAGAATGCTCAATACCGTGTAAACGGTGGTGTTGACCCTGGTTTTCCGGTGCACCAAGAATGTGCCCTGAGTGCACGGACTGTCGGGCCGTGTGGCCGACGGTTGTGATGGCTTGAGTGTGCCTGCGCACACATATTTGCTATTGTTGATACCATGCTGTGCAGGGAAAGAATGCTACTGCCCCGAGAAAGGGGGTAGGATTGTTATAATTGGGTCAGCTGAATGCAGACCGTTGCCATGTTTGCCACCATTTGGGTGGATTGTCCCTATGCAGGTGCTGGAGAGCCAAGTGGTAAATGAAGGGCTGGAGCCCTACTGCTATTGTTGCTGCTGCTGCGGCTAGCCCTTGAAGGCTGCGAAAAGGGTTTTGTTTGTTTTGCTTTTCCTCATGTATGGCCGGCCTGCGCGCCGATGTTTGTAATCCATGTTGTATGGAAAGAGGAACTGTAAGGCCTTAAGGCCAAACCTTTGTTGTACATTCCGTGGCTGTATATATAACTGTGGTTTATATATTGGACATTCCTGGTTAGAGTTCAAATTACAACTTAAAGCTTCCGCTAGCATGCTCTGAGTTAGGATGCGTGTATGGTTTGGTATTATCCTGTGACCTCACCGTCTGTTTGTGGCATATAGTGTGGGGCCCCGGCCGGACCTTCTATTATACGTCATGTAACGGATGGGGTCGTTACACCAGGAGGAACCTCCTCTGTCCACTAGCCGGAGGAAAAGGTCCGACCAAGTCCATTCCCCAAATGATGAAAGGCCATGATGATGTTATACTCCTTAGTCTTTGAGCGGGCAAAAGCTGGAGGGGGGCGTACAACTGGCACTTTTTACATCTCCTTGCGAATTCTGTCGCATCCTTCCTCAGGGTCTGCCAAAAGTACCCCTGTCTGACCACCCTTGCCTTTAAAGTCCTCCCCCCTGAGTGATTGCCGCACTCACCCGAGTGTATCTCCCCAAGTATCTTCGAGACTTCTTCCTCGGTCACACACCTGGCTAGGAATCCCGACGACATCTTACGATGTAACCCTCCTTCCAACATTAGGTAGTGAGCTGTCTTACGCCTGAAACTCCTTGCATCTTTTACCTCTTCCATCAGTTTGTCGGTTGACAGAAAGGTTACTAGTGGGTCCACCCACGAGGGTCGCCGACCTATCTCCATCAGCTCCCCTTCTTCGATTGCTGGTCGGAACAGTTCGGTTAGGGTCCCTCCTCCCCGAGGTCCGAACTTCGCCAATCGGTCGGCAGCCACACTCTCCTCCCGAGGGACGTGCTGGATTGAGAATGATCGGAAGCCTCCGATGATTGCCCTTACCTTGGATAGGTACTTTATGAGGGTAGGTTCCCGAGCCTCAAACTCTCCTCGAATCTGCGATGCCACCACCATCGAGTCCGTGAAGACCTCCACATCCTGGATCCCAAGCTCCTTTGCCAAACGAAGACCGGCTATCGCGGCTTTGTACTCTGCCTGATTGTTGGTCACCGGAAAGTGATAGGCCACCGCCTGTTCTATAGCTACCCCATGGGGGCTCACCAACACCACTCCTCCCCCCATGGAATGCTTTCCCGAGGCCCCATCAACCATCACCTTCCACGCCCCCTGCTGCCGCGGCTCCTCTTCCCCGACTTCAACAACATAGTCTGCCAGAAAGTCCGTCACTGCTTGCGCCTTAATGGAGAGCCTTGGGACAAAAGAGATGTTGAACTCGCTCAGCTCAATGGACCACTTGGCCAGTCTCCCCGAGTGCTCCACCCCTTCAAAGATCTTGCAAAGAGGATGGTCGGTTACCACCCTAATCGTGTGCGCCTAGAAATATGGCCGAAGCTTCCTTGCCGAAATGATCAGAGCATACGCTAGCTTTTCGAGGATGGGGTAACGGAGCTCCGCCTTTCTCAAGATCCGGCTTACGTAGTAGATGGGTAGCTGCTTCTTCCCCTCTTCCCTGACCAGAACAGAGCTCACGGCTTCCGCTCCCACCCCGAGATACAGGGCTAGGTCCTCCCCTTCTTTTGGGCTTTGAAGTAGGGGAGCCTGGGAGAGTTGTCTCTTTAGTCCTTGGAAGGCTTCCTCACACTCGACTGTCCACTCAAACCTCTGGTTACCCCTCAACACTTTGAAGAACGATGAACATTTGTCTCCAGACCGAGAAAGGAACTTGCTTAGTCCGGCCAGCTTGCCTGCCAAGCGCTGGACCTCCTTGGCATTACGAGGTGATTCCAGGTCTAGGATGACCTTTACCTTATCCGGGTTAGGCTCCACCCATGCCGGAGTCAAGAGATGTCCAAGGAACTTCCCGCGGCTGGCCCCGAAGACACACTTCAAGGGATTCAGCCTCATCTTGAACCTCCGGAGGGTGGCAAAGGTCTCTTCTAGGTCCCGTAGGTGCGAGCTCACACACTTGCTTTTCACCATCAGGTCGTCGACATAGACTTCCAAGTTTATCCCTCTCTGCCCCTGAAAGACTCGATCCATCATGCGCTGGTATGTGGCTCCTGCATTTTTCAGCCCAAAGGGCATCATCTTATAGCCTAAGCACCCTTCCCTAGTGATGAAGGAGACGTCTTTGACGTCGGGGGGGGGGGTGCATGCAAATCTGGTGATAACTTGAAAAAGCATCAAGAAAACTCATAACAGAAAAACCGACGGCTGAGTCAACCAGCGCGTCGATTCGAGGCAGAGGGTAACAATCCTTGGGTCACGATTTATTTAATAAAGAGAAGTCAATACACATGCGCCACTTCCCTCCCCCTTTCTTAACCATTACCACATTGGAGATCCAGCCTGGGTACTGGACCTCCGAGATGAAGCCTGACTCCAAGAGCTTTCTGACCTCCTCGTGGATGGGCTCCTCCAGCTTGGTGGCGATGGTCCTCATCTTTTAGCGTAGGGGGCGAGTCTGGTTGTCCAGGTTCAGGCAATGACAAGCCACATCCGCGTCAATGCCCGACATGTCTGCCGCGCTCCAGGCGAAGATGTCGACATTGCTCTGAATGCAAGCTCTCATCTGCTCCTGGTCCTCGGGACTTAGGCCCCTACTAATCCGCACCCTCTGCACCTGCCCTGCTCTGGTGGAGACCTCCATCTCCACCACTTCTTCGGCCGGCTCCAACCGCGATTGCTCCAAGCCGACCCTTGCTTCTTCCTCAAACTCCAACTCCTCCCCTCCTTCAACTTCCATTGCCTCCTCCGGCTTCTCCTCCTGGAGTTGATGAACCTCCACACCCCTCGGGGACTCCTGCTCAACTCTCGCCACTTGACCCTCCTCTTCATCCATCACTTCCTCCAGACCATCTTGTTCGATTCCAGCGGCTAGCTTCACTTCTACCTCCATTGCCTCCTCCAGGCTCTCCTCCTGCTTCTGCTCGACTTCCTCCCCCCTCCGAGCCTCCTTCTCAGCTTCTCCTTCCACTTGCTCCTCTACCTCCGGACTCACCTCCTCTTGCTCTGCCAGCTTCCTCTCCAGCTCTTCTACCCCTGCCATCCAAGACACAACGTTAACTGCCGTCACATAGCATTGCCTTGCCACCTTTGGATCCCCCCTAATCCTAACTTGCACCCCTTTGTTATTGAACTTGAGACATTGGTGAAACGAGGAGGGGACACATCGAAAGGCGTTGATGAGGGGACGCCCAAAGATGGCGTTGTAACTACTTGGGGCATCTACTATCACGAACCTACAGTTCCGTGACACGCCCCCCAGCTTTATATGCAGTCCTACTACTCCCTCCACCTCTTTCCTTTCTCCAGAAAACCCGAACAACGGTCCATCTGAGGCTAGGACCCTCTTCCCCTCGACCTTCATCTCATCGAAGGCTCTCTTGAAGATGACGTTCACCGAGCTCCTATTGTCCACCAGTATCCTGGAGACCGTAAAGTTCTCCACCGCTGTCTGAATCACCAGGGCGTCGCAGAAAGGATCCTTGTAGTCCGGCATATCCGCAGATTAAAAGATGATTTTTTTCTTCCGGAGGGGGAGCTAAGGAGGTCGAGGCGACCCCTCTGCGGAACATGGTCTGCAAGCTCCCCTTGCGGTTTGCCTCAATCCCTACCCCTCCGTGGATCACTCTGATCCCTCCTCGGGTCCCCACGTCTACCCGGTCTTCGCATCTATCTTCCTCCCCTCCCTGCTGTACTTCCACGATCCTTACCAGTGGATCCTGCCTCCCCATTCCTCTGACTTCCCGCATTTCCAGGAACTCCGGGCAGGTGACCGTCGCGCGACCCTCCTCCTGGTGGAGGTCGCAGAAGGGCAATGCCACCCTGCCTCCTCTTCCTTCTCCTCCTCTTCTTCCAGCCCCTCGAACTCCTCTTCTTCCTCCTCTTCCTCTACCAACCTCCATCGCTTCCTGCGGCGACGGGACATGGTCTCTTGGTCCCTGCCTCCATGCCTAGTGATCGAACCTTCTCGGCTCCCGAAGGTTATCCCTTCTCAGCAGACCTCCTCCTTGACCCTGGAGGCGACCCTCCTGAGGACTCCAACCCAACCGGTTGTGTGGCTCCCGAGCCCCCCAATTTTGATTCTGCCCCTGCCTCCGGGGTTCTTCTCTTCACCTTTCCTCCCTCGGCTCCCTTTGCTCCCTCTCTTCCCTCTGCTCCCTCTGCTTCCCTGAAGCTGGTTCCTTCACATCGTCCTCCGGCAACCGAGTCAACTTCCTAGCGAAAGTCGGGTTAGCTCTTTCAAAATCGATCTCCTTTACCGCCCTCTCCATCAGCTCTTCAAACGAGAGGGGGGGAACTCTTTTCAGCTCCATGCTAAAGAATCATGGTCTCAGCCCCAGGGTAAAGACAAGCATCAGCGCATACCCCAGGACTTCCTGGACTAGGAGGATCTCCTTTTGAAACCGGTCAACGTAGTGGCCCAGTGTTTCATCCTGCTTCTGCCTCACTGCAAACAAACACTCCGCCTTGAAAGTCCACCTAGTGCCAACTACCTTCACCTATGGGGGGGAATAGGTGTCTTGCAGCGTTTTTGCGGAATTAAAATTCTACCTGCACAAATAAACAAAACAACACAGCACAAACAGACACTAGCAGTTATAGTGGTTCCCCGATTTGGGTACGTCCACTTTCCCCCTTCGACCTATCTCCCAACAAGGGACGACTCGGTCTCTTCACCAACCGGATTGAAATCCAATCCTCACACTAACGGAAGGAACCCTTCCAACTAGAGCTGTCACGGTTCCGGTTCGGTTCCGGTTCTACTAAAACCATGAACCAAATCGCTAAGGTAACGGTTCTTCAAATTAGAACCAAAACCTTATTTGGTTTGACCGGTTCCGGTTCTGGTTTCGGTTCCATCATAATTTTTGGAACCGTTGTGTCAACGGTTCCGGTTCCGGTTTAACGAGAACCTAAACCAAACCGGTCACTAACGGTTCGGTCCGGTTCTATGCGGTTCGGTCCGGTTCCAATCGGTTCCAACTAAAACTAAAACCAAATTTGACAGAATGAAATTAAAGCGGGCTGCAAAAAACTCAAAACACATTCAAAATAGAAATAATTAAGTTGCACACTCCTCGACGGTCTCTTCCACGATCAGAGGGCTAGTATATGTCGCCTTTTCATTGGTGGAGGTTTTTGACCATGAAAAAGTATGCACATTTATACATATACATGTCTTCAATTTTTAACTAAAATCTAGGCTTTGAATTGATATGGATATACATACACAGTAGCAGAAAACTATAGATCACAATGATCCGAAATTCCAGACATTACGTTCACTGTTATTTAATTTTTGATAATAGATTCCTAAGGGTGTGCAAGTTCTGAATACTATCATTCATTAAATTGCAACTATTAATGTTTGATTAAGAGTTTTATTAGCATATTCATAAATTACTGACTCGGGTGGAAAGATTATTTTATATGCATACATTATAGTAATTATCTCTTGTTGTAGTAATCTAAACAGCATATAATTTTGTATGCTAACGGGATATGCTAGCGCCACAGAGTTCATAAAGAAAATACATGTCAACTGTTGCGAACATCCGTTATCACGAAATATGAGCTCAGAACAAACGACAGTATAAATTTTCGACACTTCAGTTACCGTTTATTCAAGCTCTATTTCATTTGAGTGTTCTTAAATTAATTTGACTAATTAGAAAAGTTAATCTTATATATTACTCCAATAGAGATTATTAGATTTTAAATAAGACGATCTTTTATCCGTCATCGCTACATTCAGCGTTTTGTAATTATCCTAAATTTTTGATAATACAATTGCGTAGCGACGCACCTTAATTTTTTTTAACATAAATATTATTGATAGATTATAAAATTATAACAATATTATAATAAAATTAATAATAATAATAATAAACGGGTTGCGGTTCGGTTCTACTTCGGTCCGGTTCGGATCGGGTCCAAAAATCTTGAAACCGCTTGAGACTTGTATGTTGCGGTTCCGGTTCCGGTTCTTGTCCGGATAATAAAATGTAAGAACCACACCCGAACGAAAGTTGTTAACGGTTCCAAAATTCAAACCAGAACCCAAATAATTTGCAAACGGTTCGGTCCGGTTCTTTGCGGTTCCAGTTCGGTTCCGGTTCGGTTTACGGTTTTCGGTTTTAAGTGACGGCTCTACTTCCAACCGAAGGAGACACCACTCCTCCACCACGGGTTGCACCCAACCCTTACAACGAGGAACCTACGTTCCTTTACAACAAAAATAAAATGGAATGTATAAACTATACAAACTTCTTATGGAGTGCTCGGTGTCCCTCTTCGTTCGATGACGCGTTCTTGACGAAGATGAAGAGTCCACGACCTAGCTCTCACTTAGAATGAATCTCCACGAAATTGGCGGCAGCAAGAAGAGCGGCGGCTTGGCGTTCGGGATCGACGGCAGCAAGAAGTGCGGCGGCTGAGCTTTAGAGATCCAACCTTCGTAGCTAAGCTAGCAAGGTCTACCAACGGTCACACTAGGATCGATCGTCTCGATCGATTCGGAAAGGGAAAGTATTCCCGATCAACGAACCAAGAGACAAAAGATCTCTGGATACACACGTGAGACGCGTTGCTTGGCTGAGCTTCTGTCGTCGGGAGATCAGGAGGTATCCACAATCACAGGCGGCGACAATCTTCCCGAGCGACGGCGGCGGCGGAAGAGAAATCCGCGATTTAGGCTACGTCGGCGGCTCGGTATTCTTTCTTGTATGTTCGTGCCCTTACTGTTCAAAATACCGATGTATTTATACAGTAGGTCATACAAAATGACCGTTGTGGGCCCCACTAAAAGAAACCCTAGCTCCGGTTTCAAAATAGCGCCAGGAACTTGGTCCGGTCCAGCGAGCACAAGAATTTCGCCCAAGGCAAATTCGGCGAGATCAAAGGTGATTCTCGACGGATCGGCGAGAATCACTTATGATTCTCGCCGAATTCTACTAGGCAGAATTCTGGCTGAAGATATAGACAACCAGAGAGAATCGGCCGATTCAATATTCATTCTCGACGGATCGGCGAGAATGCAAAGTCATTCTCGTCGATTCAGCGAGAATCAACTAGTGATTCTCGACGATTCTGTCTTAAGCAGAAATCAAGACGGCGTTGAGACAGCCGGCTGCAATCGGCAAGAATCAGCGAATGATTCTCGACGATTTCTTCTTAGACGATTTTTCGTATTTCCACCCGTGAGCTGCTCTTTGACCCATCCTTGCTCCTTGTCTGCTCTTGATCTTTCTCAGCCCTATATTTGAAAGTAAGTACACTCCAATAGAGAGAGTACACGTAGGCCAACACACTGATCTGCTCAACGAGGGATTACGTTGCGCAGACTCGTATATATTGACCCACTGCACCCTAACATTGGTGTGTACTTAGCGTGGAATAACTGCAAGCACAACTTGAACACAAATGATCAAATACAATGTCAATTCACCTTAACTGGTCCAGGGGCTTCTTCAAATCAAGGTACATTGTGGATAACAATCTCCCCCTATTTGAAGAAGCCTAAACCCTACAAGCTAAGGTGAATAGAACGGATGGAAGAAAAACATAAACTGAATAATCGGTTGAGAAAGAATTTCTATACCATTATCTTTAGAGCATTTGGAGCAAACTTTACCAGAGCACCTTAGCCCTTAGCGCCTTAGCCGAGAGGGCAATCTCCCCCTTTTCGGCTTCTATAAATCTGGAACTTTAGCACTCGCCACAATGCTCCCCCTCAGTTCTTGCATTTGGGCTTACACTTGAGTTTCTTGCGGATGCTCCCCCTAGATGCACGAGCCTGGAGCTTCTGTAATCTTCATTCCTCATAGTTTAGCATCCCCAGTTCAATTTTGACGAGACTGAACTTGGCCTCATCTAGAGGCTTTGTGAAAATATCTGCAATCTGCTTATCCGTGGGGACATAGCAAAGAGAGATGTCCTTGTTTTCCACGTGCTCCCTAATGAAGTGGTAGCGCACTTCAATATGCTTCGTCCTGCTGTGCGATACCGGATTGTTCGCAATGGCAATTGCACTGGAGGAGTCGCAGTACATTGGTACTTCCTTGAACTGAAGGTCATAGTCTGCTAACTGGTTTCTGATCCATAGTAGTTGTGCGCAACAGCTGCCTGCTGAGATATACTCAGATTCAGCTGTGGAGGTTGCAACACAATTTTTCTTCTTACTATTCCATGATATAAGCCTTCTTCCGAGGAATTGACACGTCCCGGAAGTGCTTTTCCGATCATCCCTGCTTCCTGCAAAATTAGCATCTGAAAAGCCTATTAGCTCGACATCATTGTTTCTCGGGTACCACAAGCCAAGATTAGGTGTACCCTTAAGGTATCTAAGAATTCGCTTTGCAGCGACATAGTGAGATTCCTTAGTGTTCACCTGATATCTGGTACAAACGCATGTGGAGAACATAATGTCCAGTCTACTTGCAGTAAGGTAGAGCAGGGATCCAATAATGCTTCTGTATTTGGTTTCATCAAAAGGTTTCCCTTTCTCATCCTTGTCCAGAGACATAGTGGATCCCATTGGAGTCCTCATAGAGGTTGCATTCTCCATTCCGAATTTCTTGAGGAGTTCATTTGTGAACTTCGTCTGAGAAATGAAAATTCCATCCTCAGACTGTTTCACTTGAAGTCCCAAGAAATACTTTAGCTCTCCCATACTGCTCATTTCAAACTTTCCTTGCATAAGTTTAGAAAACTTTTTGCAAAGATTGTTATCCGTTGAGCCGAATATAATGTCATCAACATAGATTTGCACCAGCAAGATCTTGCATTTGACTTCCCTAAGAAACAATGTCTTATCTATTTTTCTTCTAGAGAACTTGTTCTCAAGAAGAAAACTAGACAGAGTCTCATACCAAGCTCGAGGAGCTTGTTTTAAGCCATATAAAGCCTTATTAAGAAAATATACATGATTGGGATAAGTTTGATTAACAAAACCTGGGGGTTGTGCGACGTATACTTCCTCTTTCAGGTTGCCATTTAAGAATGCAGATTTCACGTCCATCTGATAGACAGTGAATCCTTTGTGCGAAGCATACGCTAGGAACAATCTTTATCGCCTCGAGCCTTGCCACTGGTGCAAAGGTCTGGTCGAAGTCAATCCCCTCCTCCTGTCTGTAACCTTGAGCCACCAGCTTGGCCTTGTTCTTTATGATGACACCATGTTCATCCAGTTTGTTTCTGAAGATCCACTTGGTGCCGATCACGTTCTGCCCCTTTGGTCTGGGAACCAACGTCCAGACGTTGCATCTTTCAAATTGATGTAGTTCATCTTGCATGACCAATATCCAAGACGCATCTTTGTTTGCTTCGTCGAACTTCTTTGGCTCAACCTGCGATAGGAAGCTAAAATGCAGAAACTCGTTAAGTGTACCTCGGCGAGTTCTGGCACCGTCTCGAGGATCTCCGATGATTTGATTTCTGGGATGATCCCTCACGTGTCGGAGCTCTAGGAGTCTGGCGTCAGGAGCTCTGACATCTTCTTGAGCTTCTCCTTCTTCTAAAAGGTTTGCTCCATCCTGATCTTCAACTTCTCCAGTTGACGTTGAGGTAGAAACCTTGACGTACTTGAGAGTTACATCTTTAGTGGTCTCATCGAGACTCAGCTGTTCAAGTCTTGCACCTGCATCTTCAAGAATACCGCTGGAAGAATTGCTATTAAGCAAGCTTCCTTCATCAAATACAACATTAATTGATTCTTCAACCACTAGGGTTTTCTTATTGAAAACCCTATATGCCCGACTATGGCTACTATAGCCCATGAATATGCCTTCGAAGCATTTTTCACCAAATTTAGTACGCGGGTACTTCCCGTTATTGAGTACATAGCATTTGCAGCCAAAGATCCTTAAATAGGACATGATTGGTTTCCTGCCTTTCAGTAGCTCATAAGGCGTCTTACGATGAGTCTTGTTGATCAATGCTCGGTTTTGTACATGACAAGCCGTATTGACAGCCTCTGCCCATAAGTATTCTGGGAGAGAAGCGTCATTCAACATTGTTGTGCAAGCTTCAATAAGAGTTCTATTTCTCCTCTCCGCAACCCCATTTTGCTGAGGAGTACGCAGGGAGGAAAACTCATGAAAGATACCATGTTCTTCACAAAACTCTGACATAGCACCAGATTCGAATTCTGTTCCATGGTCACTTCTGATTTTGACCACTGAGCAGTTAAATTCGTTCTGAACCTGCTTGACAAAATTAGTGAAGATGTCAAACGTATCTGACTTTCGTTTTAAGAAGAACACCCATGTAAACCGAGAGTGATCATCAACAATCACTAGCGTATAGGACTTGCCTCCCAAGCTGTGAACTTGCACTGGACCAAACAAGTCCATATGCAGAAGATAAAGACATCTGGAAGAGTCTTTGTCTACAATGCCCTTAAAGGTAGCCCGAGTCTGTTTGATCTTCTGGCACGCAGAACAGGGGCTATCTTTGATGCACTTAATGATGGGAGCATCCCTTACTAAACTTTTAGAAAACAGCATATTAATTGTCTTGAAATTAATGTGTGTCAATCTCTTGTGCCATTGTTCACAAAGAGATGCATTACCTTTTGCAACCAGGCACACGGGAGTAGAAGAATCTAAACTAAGAAAATCTAAACAATAGATATTTCTGCTCCTAATGCCGGTTAATACCGTCTCCGAAGAGGAACACGATATTATCAGACACTTATCCTTGCAGAACTTAACGTCATATCCTTTATCACATAACTGACTTACACTGATCAGGTTATGATTTAACCCTTCAACATAAGCCACGTCGGTGATAGAGATTATACCGTTGGAAATCATACCGTAACCCCTAGTGACTCCTCGATCTAATCCGCCAAAGATGACTTTGGGTCCATTCTCGACTGGAGAGTAATCACGCAGCAGGCTTCTTGTCCCGATCATATGCCGGGAGCATCCACTGTCCAAGTACCATATGGGGGTTTTGGTGGCCTTTGGACATTCCTGCAAAACAGAATTAATTTCCCTTAGGAACCCAATCGAACTCGGGTCCTAGATTCCTCATTAGCATGCTCCCCCTCGGATGGTTAGCCTTACGAGTGGTCTGCCTCGCATTGCCAACATGAGGAGTCTCGTTATTCCTCGGATTAAACCAGCAATCCACGACAAAGTGACCAACTTTGCCACAACACCAGCAGTCAAATCTGTTATACTTTCTCCTAGGACCTGCTTCACCCTTGGAACGGAAGGTTCAGCCGGGGCCTCGGACCTGGAGGTGGAGGCATCATGATGACAACAGTCGCATGATTTATTCACCTCCTGGTTTCTCAGTGTAACAGGCTTGGCCTTGGGTGCCTGCTTTTTATTATGGCCGCTAGAGAAGTGGCCATAATCCTCCATTTGAACTTCCTCATAAGGTGCCTTGAAGAAACTCTTGCCAAAGTTGTGGGGGAAGGCCCACCCCTCATACCGGTTCTTGGGCTTTTCAACCGAGGGCCGAAAGAAGTGGCCATAAGTTGACTCAAAGTCCTGTTCATTGCAGGGATAGCCAGGCTTCCTGAATACAATAAGGTTGAGTGGGGCCTTTCCCTTTTCTGCAGTAGAGGCCTTCTTAGCAGCCTTATTTCTCATCTGCTTTTTGTTTCTCCTGGATGATTTACCAGGCACACCCACATGCCCCAAGCTAGCCCCCTTAGCCTGAGCAGAGAAGGTATCAACTAGTGGAAGAACAGTCTTTGGCATAGAGAAGCTTTGGACAATCTTCTTTTCTGTCGTAAGTTGTTCTTCCAACTTATTGATTTCTTCCTGTTTAAGGTCAAGGAGACTTAGAGACTCTGAGTGCTTAGAGATCAGGTCCAGGTGCTCCTGTCGGAGAGAAATTAAGCTAGTGATCTCTTCCCTTAAGGAGACACCCTCTACCTTAAGGAATTTGACTTCCTTTTTCTGAGCCCTCAATCTCTTGCGGCATTCCTCGAAGGTGTTGAGCAAAAGCTCATACTTTTCGAGGAGCTCAGCTTCTCGGGCAGATGGGCTGTCCTCGAGATCATCATCAGGAGACTCATAGTCAGAGTCAGAGAGGGGGGTACGAGCTTTTACCTTCCCAGAGAATGGGGGCATTCTCCTTCTGAGTTAGAGCAACCCACCAGCCCGAAGTAGGCTTCCTCATCATCACTGGAGTCTGAGGAATCAGACTCACTTGGTGTCTTTGACATTTTGGCGATGTAACTCCTCTCCTTTTTATCTCTAGAGGTCCTGTGCTCTTCTCCCTTCCCCTTATCTCTCTTGCCTTGATGGCAGTCGGCCACGACGTGTCCTGGCTTATTGCATCCAAAACAAATGATGTCAGTATTACGATGTTTGTTCGATTTTGATTCATACCTTTCAGAAGAATAATTCTTCTTCTGATTTCTAGAGGAGGAGCCGTCTCTCTTTCTTTGATTCCTCATCTTGAGGAACTTCTTGAATTCTTGGGTGATGAGGGAGAAGTCTTCTTCAGACAACTCTGAGCCGGAGGAGCATGGCTCGGAGTCTTCCTCCTCATCCTTTTTCCCCGCACGGGATGAAGCCGCACCCTTGCCCTTCCTGGAGTGAATGACTTTTAGGGCCACAGTCTTTTCCTTGGCTGCGGCCTTCTCTGCTTCTTCTTCAGCTTTTCTCGTGTTCAACTGGAGCTCATAGGACATGAGTTTCCCAAAGAGTATCTGAGGATCAGTTTAAGCTAAACTGCCAAACTCTCGGATGGCGCAGATCTTCGTGTCCCATTCCTTAGTAAGGGACCTAAGGAATTTATCATTAAGTTCACCATTAGTGAACACTCTTCTGTATCCCTTGAGAGCATTGACGATCTTGAGGAAGTTCTCGAAGGTAACTCCGATCTCTTCCTTGGGCCCCTGCCTGAAGGCCTCATATTTCTGATTCAGGAGTGATCTCTGATCATCCCTCACTTCATCTGTGCCCTCCATCAGGATAATCAAGCTGTGCCAGATATCCTTGGCTGTCCTGTAGTTGCAGAAGTTCTGCATCATGGAGTCATCGACTGTGCTGATCAGTATGTTCTGTGCCTTCTTGTCAAGTCCGACCAGCACCATCTCGTCCTTGTCCATTTCAGAAAGCTTCTTTGGCACCTTTTTGGTAGGATCAATGGTGGAGGCCTTAGTGGGAATATACGGTCCCTCCTCCACGACCATGAAGAGTCGAGGGTCGACTGCTTCCATGTAAAATCTAATCCTTTCCTTCCAGATAGGAAAGTTTAGCCCGGTGCACACTGGGATCTTGCCTGAGTACTTGAGTCCGTCCATAGTAGATATCTGCCTTCTTCTTGACACTAGTGGAAGGAACTTACTCGAGGTGTTAACCCCTTTGATGAGTAACCTCCCTCTAATACCACTTGAAAGTCCACCTAGTGCCAACTACCTTCACCTATGGGGGGGGGGGAATAGGTGTCTTGCAGCGTTTTTGCGGAATTAAAATTCTACCTGCACAAGAAAACAAAACAACACAGCACAAACAGACACTAGCAGTTATAGTGGTTCCTCGATTTGGGTACGTCCACTTTCCCCCTTCGACCTATCTCCCAACAAGGGACGACTCGGTCTCTTCACCAACCGGATTGAAATCCAATCCTCACACTAACGGAAGGAACCCTTCCAACCGAAGGAGTCACCACTCCTCCACCACGGGTTGCACCCAACCCTTACAACGAGGAACCTACGTTCCTTTACAACAAAAATAAAATGGAATGTATAAACTATACAAACTTCTTATGGAGTGCTCGGTGTCCCTCTTCGTTCAATGACGCGTTCTTGACGAAGACGAAGAGTCCATGACCTAGCTCTCACTTAGAATGAATCTCCACGAAACCGACGGCAGCAAGAAGAGCGGCGGCTTGGCATTCGGGATCGGCGGCGGCAAGAAGTGCGCCGGCTGAGCTTTAGAGATCCAACCTTCGTAGCTAAGCTAGCAAAGTCTACCAACAGTCATACTAGGATCGATCGTCTCGATCGATTCCGAAAGGGAAGGTATTCCCGATCAACGAACCAAGAGACAAAAGATCTCTGGATAGACACGTGAGACGCGTTGCTTGGCTGAGCTTTTGTCGCCGGGAGATCAGGAGGTATCCACGATCACAGGCGGCGACAATCTTCCCGAGCGACGGCGGCGGCGGAAGAGAAATCCGCGATTTAGGTTACGTCGGCGGCTCGGTATTCTTTCTTGTATGTTCGTGCCCTTACTGTTCAAAATACCGATGTATTTATACAGTAGGTCATACAAAATGACCGTTGTGGGTCCCACTAAAAGAAACCCTAGCTCCGGTTTTAAAACAGCGCCTGGAACTTGGTCCGGTCCAGCGAGCACAAGAATTTCGTCCAAGGAAAATTCGGCGAGAATCAAAGGTGATTCTCGACGGATCGGCGAGAATCACTTATGATTCTCGCCGAATTCTACTAGGCAGAATTCTGGCTGAAGATATAGCCAACCGGAGAGAATCGGTCAGAATCAATATTCATTCTCGACGGATCGGCGAGAATGCAAAGTCATTCTCGACGATTCGGTGAGAATCAACTAGTGATTCTCTACGATTCTGTCTTAAGCAGAAATCAAGACGGCGTTGAGACAGCTGGCTGCAATCGGCAAGAATCAGCGAGTGATTCTCGACGATTCGTCGTCGAATCGGCGAGAATCACTTAGTGATTCTCGACGATTTCTTCTTAGACGATTTTTCGTCTTTCCACCCGTGAGCTGCTCTTTGGCCCATCCTTGCTCCTTGTCTGCTCTTGATCTTTCTCAGCCCTGTACTTGAAAGTAAGTACACTTCAATAGAGAGAGTACACGTAGGCCAACACACTGATCTGCTCAACGAGGGATTACGTTGCGCAGACCCGTGTATATTGACCCACTGCACCCTGACATTGGTGTGTACTTAGCGTGAAATAACTGCAAGCATAACTTGAACACAAATGATCAAATACAATGTCAAATCACCTTAACTGGTCCAGGGGCTTCTTCAAATCAAGGTACATTGTGGATACAATACCCAACACGCCCGCTTCTTTGACGTAGAGAATCTTAACAGGAATCCCCTGCGCAGATCTTCAAAGCTGTATATGGAACTCGCCGGCAGATGGTGGAACCAGTCCCGGGCCTTCTCTTTCAACGTGATGGCAAACAGCCGACACTTGAAGGCATCCGTCATCTGCCTGATCGAGACTACATCCTCGAACCACTGAACATGCTGCACCAGATCATCCTTCCCTGAGTAGTAAGACATATCGGGCTCGCGGAACCCTTCCGGCACCGGAGCCGAGATGATAAGCTCGCAGAAGGGACTCTCGCCTCCCGCTTGGCGAGAGGGCACGTCTCACGGCCTCTGCTGGCTTGCCCGATCCGCGGTACCGTGCCCAGGGAAGAGATCTCGCACCGCCGCCTCCCTCTCGCCAACTTCTGCCGGAACCTCCTTTCCGTGGCGCTGGCCTGGGAAGAGTTCCCGTGCGGCCACGTCTCTCTCACCAACTTTCACTGGGACCTCCTTCCCGGGGCGCTGCCTAGGGGCGTTCTCGCCAAGAAGCGAGACCGCCTCCACCGAAACCTGAGGCGTCTCCCACTCACTCCTTGCCGAGAAGGCCAGGCTGATGGTCTGTAGGACCTCTCGCCTAAAGTCTTCCAACATCTTCCTTGTCACTTCCTCCCCCGGAGTGGGGATACCCCCTGAGCCAGACGCTTCACCATCACCTCCAGTCATGGGACCAAACTCAAGGCTAGCTTTCTTGTACCGGTTGCCTTCCATGCTCACCGCAACAGAACTATTGGAGCCAAAATTGACCTCAACGAATATTCAAAACAGGGGTGCAGCCAACACCTACTTCTCTCAAGCCCTGCCCCTTGACTGGTGGCTAACGACCTAGGACTGACCCAAAGCCTCAGCAGGGATGTCTCACCTCACACCCGGAAGATCTCTGAGAGCTTCCCCTCCAAAGGCAAAAACTGGGCTAGGAGCTCCTCAGAAAGCACTAGAGATTCAAAGAAAAATGAGGGTCTGCTTTCTAAGGAGCCCTTATGGGTCTATTTATAACCTTTTGCTGACCCGAAGTTACTGAAATACCCCTGGCTGGTCTGCCAATAGCCAAATCCCGCTGTTTGAGAAGTGTTAAATGCAGCCTCTGGGGGTATAAGGGTAATTTTACCCGATGACAATTAAGTAATCTTACCCTGAACCCTGGGCCCCACTCGGCGAGAGCCCTATGCCGGGAACCCTCTCGCCTTCATTTGGCGAAAGCTAAAAGGAAGTGTCGAAAGTCTCAAGCTGAGCCAGCCCCCGCCTTCTCGCCAGTTTAATCCTTCTCGCCGACTCTACCGAGAGCGGGTCCTGGCTGACCGATGGTGAACGCTCTCGCCCTTCTCCAGGCGGAGCGCCTCTAACCTTGACGCTGTTGCTGCTGGACGCGACGTTGAGTGAGTGGAGCTCACTCAACGCCCTTGCTGCTGACCACGACGTTGAGTGAGTGGACCTCACTCAGCGCCCTTGCTACTGACCACGACGTTGAGTGAGTGGAGCTCACTCAGCGCGGCGTTGACCACGACGTTGAGTGAGTGGAGCTCACTCAGCGCGGCGTTGACCACGACGTTGAGTGAGTGGAGCTCACTCAGCGCGGCGTTGACCACGACGTTGAGTGAGTGGAGCTCACTCAGCGCGGCGTTGACCACGACGTTGAGTGAGTGGAGCTCACTCAGCGCGGCGTTGACCACGACGTTGAGTGAGTGGAGCTCACTCAGCGCGGCGTTGACCACGACGTTGAGTGAGTGGAGCTCACTCAGCGCGGCGTTGACCACGACGTTGAGTGAGTGGAGCTCACTCAGCGCGGCGTTGACCACGACGTTGAGTGAGTGGAGCTCACTCAGCGCGGCGTTGACCACGACGTTGAGTGAGTGGAGCTCACTCAGCGCGGCGTTGACCACGACGTTGAGTGAGTGGAGCTCACTCAACGCGGCGTTGAGACCACTCGACGCCTTCTCGCCCGCTTTTGGTCACGGGCGGGACCTCGCCTGCTCCTAGGCGGGAGCTCCTCCGGCGAGAGCTCTTCTGGTCTTCAGGCCGAGGCTGGTCCAACCCCGACCGTTGATGCCTCCGGGTCCTACCCAGCGAATATGGGTTGTACAGATATTTTTTAAAAAACTTAATTTTTGGACTGCCAATAAATACTTTTTTTTAGGGTGCTGATACTTGTACATCTTTAATGACTATTCATACACCATTCATTAAAATAAAACTCCTCTTTTATAAACCTAAAATATGATATTTGTACCCCACAATCCTAAACCCCTGCATTTCCGTCAATCTCCCCGAAACCCTAAACAGCCGCACCCCCGCCACACCTCCGCCACACCTCCGCCTGCCATTTCGTCGGTCTGGTGTTGCCTCCGGCAATCACGCCTTTTGCCAGTTTCCACATCCCAGCAGCTCCCGATTTGCCGCCCTATCGTGCATTCCATTACCGTTCCCAATTTGCCTCTCCATCGTGTTCGCGCATGCTGAATCCTGCAGGTCCTGACCCCGACTTCGCCGCCCTGCATCAAGCCGGCAGATTTGATTTCAGTTTTAGGTGCAGATTTGATTTCAGTTATACTGTTTTTCGTTTCTTATTTTCTGTAATAAAAAAAAATCATTTCTGTTTTAGGTTGTCATTATTTTATAAAACTCTCATATCACCTGTATCATCTATCATCTAATGATATAGATATTTAAAGAGAATTGATATTAGCAGTTTATAAATGGCTATTCGTAGTCCACTTTTATTCACAGTCCATAGATTATAATCGTAGTCCAAAAAAAAAACTCGCAGTCCAAACAAAGTTCTTAGATAGAATAAAAAAAATAAAAGTCCACCTGGAACGCTACCTCCCTCGCGATCCCAACCTCATTAAACGGCGAGGTCGGCGGTGGGGAAACGACGAGGTCGGTGGTGGGGAAACGGCGAGGTCGGCGGTGGAGTATTGGAGAGTGGGTTTCCGGGGCGGAGTTACTATTGGGTGCGCAACAGCCTGTAGAGGGTTTGATCTTTTTTGGTGTCCGGATAATGGTTTATGGTGTGTGGCTAACAATTTTCTATCGCGTCAGCCTCTGTAATCACGATCAACATGACCGCGAAGCCGATCTAATCGCCCAGACAAGCGTTTCCCACCCGGAACGCTGTCTCCTTCGCGATCCCAATCTCGTCGGCCCCTGTTCACCCCAGATGCCGCCTCCTCCTCAATCGACTTCGCCCTCCCCGAACGGCGAGTTTTATTTTGGACTACGATTATAATCTATAGACTGTGAAAAAAAGTGGACTGCGAATAGTCATTTATGGACTGCTAATATCAATTCTCATATTTAAAAGAGTGTAATTTTTCTCTCTATCATTATCAAATATTTAAAACATATGATTACATAACATAAAGGTAAAAAAACGTCTCACTGCATATACATGCTTTGCTCCAGCTTTTGCACAAATTAGAGATAAGATCTGTCACTGCATTACTTTGTTGATTGTGTAATGAGTTCAAAAAATTTGTTATTGTTGTATAATGAAGAGTTTTCTAAAGACATCAGATTTGATGTTGGAGTGCACATTCAATTATTTTTTAATGTTAGTTTTAAATTTTTAAAAATTGGAGCATAAATAATTATTTGGGGTACAAATATAATTTTAAGGTGTACGAATAATCATGGGCTATAAATAGCCATTTATGATGTACAAATGTCATCACCTTAAAAAAAGAGCGTTTATATTGGCAGCCCGTATATCGATATTGGCAGCCCGTATATCGATATTGGCAGCCCAAAAAATAATGAAAAGCACACGTAATATGATCGCTAATAGCCCAAAATGCGGGTTCCTTGTCTTTTGAAAATAGGTCTACTATATGACATTTTAAAAAAAAGTGTTCAACATGAAAGTTGTAGATCTCGAATACAAATTTCATGTTGAACACTTTTTCTAAAAATGTCATATAGTAGACCTATTTTTAAAAGGCCCGGGCGGAACCCGCATAGTTTGGCTCGGGTTCCGCGCCTTTTGAAAATAGATCTACTATATGGCATTTTTAGAAAAAATGTTTGACATAAAAGTTGTAGAACTCGTTGAGATCTACAACTTTCATGTTGAACACTTTTCTTAAAAATGACTTTTAAAAACCTATTTTTTTGGGCTGTCATTAGTCATTGAGCTGCCAATAATGATTTACTTGACTGCCATTATAATTGGGCTGTCAATATCATTATAAGGGCTGCCAATATAAACGCCTTTTTATGGCATCAAATTACCTGAGTTTCAAATCCATTAATCATCGTGTAGGGTTTTAGGTTTTGTATAAAAGACCTCCATAAGCCCTAATAGACGTTTTACTGTTTTAGAGCATTTTCACGGTCTTTCTCCGAACTCCAGCACCCCGCCGGTAATTTTTTCTCCGTCGAGCGGTTAATGGAATTTGATGTGTTTTATTTTCTATAATTAAAATCCGCTGCTCAGCGTCTGTAGTGGAGCTCCATCTCCGGGGGATCTGAATTCGCAAGCGGGAAATCCAGCAAGATGCCAAAGCTTGAGGCACCCTCCCCCATCTTCTTAGATTTCCATGCTATAATCGGTAGTCTCTGTATCATTCATTATCTTAATATTTTCAGGTTGATTCTCCTCCTCCCTCGGTTCCAGAGACGAAGAAAGTCAAAAATGGTTAAATTCTTTTGGTGTTTGTTTTTCTTCTGTTCCTTTTTTTTCTGCGGGATTGGATTTGTTTTCTTGCTTTGTAATCATTCGATCCCATTTTGGTTCTGTTTTTAGGCAAGAGGGATTCAAATGAATCATTGGACAAAGAAGTGAGCTCAAAAAAGGAGAAAAAAGAAGTAGAACAGGTGGGTTTCAATAAGGAGAAGGCCCAAAAACTGAAGAAGATTTCAATTGATCCCCTGGGACAAAAGGAAGAAGAAAACAGAAACTTGGATTTTGAAAAAGTAAATATTTCAAGGTTCAATCAATGTTTGCATGAATATTTTCCTCATAATTTATGTATATGAATCGCTCAGATGAACAGTAGTGATGCTATATTGCTATTGCTAATTCAAGGTGTATACAATGGTTTTTGAATGCTTTCTGCAGGCATGCAAGTCATTTTATTAAAATAGAGATTACTTGTTTTGAATTCTTCATAAACAAACTCAGAATTGTTGTGCTTTGTTTTGTAACATTGTCTTGTGGTGTGCTATGTCATTCAAACAAACTGCTGGTTTTCTCTGTGCAGGTTGCTGAAGCTCCTATCATTGTTCTATCTACGAAGGGGGCTAAGATAGGTATAATTTCTTATTTTTATTTTACTTTTATTGTGTTTTTTTAGTGTTAATTGTTTAGAAAATGTAAGGATTCCAGTTTGTCCTTTTTCGTAGGCAAGAGGGGCAATGAGAATGTGCCGGAGAAACAAGCGAGGTCTAAAAAGCAGAAAATTGAAGCAGAGAGCAGCAGTCAAAGTTATAAAAAGGCTAAGAAGATGAAGAGGATTTTGGTTGAACCCTTGAAAGAGGAAGATGAAAGTATCAGTTCGGATTTTGATGAAGAGGTAACAATTATGCGTTTATAAAGTTGTAGATGGTAATGGCAATCCATATTTTTATAAATCATAGATATTTTTCGTTTGATCTCACCCTTTGAGCTTAACCGCAGGGTATCCATGCTAATTTAAGGTGTACAAATTGGAGTGCTAATGACACACCTATTCCTCTGGCATGGCGAGGCGCAAGGGGAAAAGGGTGTATTTTTTCTGAAAATTGCTTGCCTTGCTTTAGAAATTTGGCATGGTTTTATGTTATAAGAGCTAGCAGTGCTAACGAAAGAGATGCTCAGGTTGAGAATGAATTAAAGGGAATGAAAAAGAATCTCAAATCTATGGAAAAACAATGTGATCCGATGTGCAGTGCTAAAGTAGAAAATGCGAAAGAAGTAGACATATTTAGTGCTTTGATTAATCAATGTATTAATTTACGTGCACGAGAGGGGAAATTGATCTTTACCACATTAAGAGGAGATTACGTAGTACAAAGATTGTATTATTCATAGAACACAAAGCCACTCAAGCCTTATTCCTCCCTCTTATTGACTGTGCCAATTAAAATAGGGAACATGAGATCTTGTGGCTTCCTAGATGAAACAAAAACAACAGTGCTCTCATATTTAGTTGCACAAAGAAAATGAAAAGTCTACAACACAATGTCATGGTTTACCCACCTTGACCCTGCAGCTGCTCCTCCCCTTAGGAGGTGTTTACAATGATCTTCCTTTGCATTTCCTGCGACACTTGACGCTATTTTTAGTGGAAAAATTTTGAATTACGAATTTTGTGGATCATTTTTATTGCTTAACTTCAATCCCCAATGATTAGGCGACTAGATGTCTTTTGCAACTCTTTCTATTTTTTTGCTCCTTTAAATTTCCTTCTGCTTCACCGAATCACCCTATGATCCCATCACATTTGTAACATGCACTGAATGGTGAGATACCTATTCTTCAAAGAAAACAAGTTGCCACTTGTAGAGAAAACTTGAACTGAAACCTTCAACAGTCTTGAACCATTTTTGTTGGTTTACCCACTGCATTGATTCAGCTAGTGAACTGGCCAACCATAATTTATATCTTTACAAATCTACAGATTTGCTTGAATACCTCGAGTCACACATTCCTATGAGGAAATATCCAATCTTCCTCTACTAGATCCTTTGAGCGCAACTATAATTTTCAATATTGTCCAAACAATAGTTGAAGTTCTCTCTTGTACTAAATTGTGTCAGTCTTTTGACCCAAAGTAATGTCTTTCTCAATAACATCCTAAAGAAAGTGATATCTAATATGGATATACTTCGTTCTTTCATGAAATATTTGATTTTTGTCAAATGAATTGCTCACCGATTATCATAGTAAATTATTAATGATTACTACTATACACAGCTTACTCATGAAACCACGAAACCACAAAATCATATGTTTTCTTCTCTGCCTCAAAAGAATTATGTACTCTACTTCAGTAGAGAGTAACATACTCTACTTCAGTAGAGAATTATGTACTCTACTTCATAGTCGCCTTTCAACTAAACAACACAACCAAAAAGTGTGAAGCAATATCATGTGAGTGAATGCCTCCAATTTAGAGCAAATGGGAATATGCATAGATCATAGTAACTTAAGCATCATCTCAACGATGATCAAATGTTAAACACATTTGTGCTGCTCGTGAAGTATCTCTCCAAGCACTCCCCATGATAGTTTTCATCTATGAAGCACCGACACTTCAAAATGCCCAGCGTGTCGGTGTCGGAGAGTCCGACACTCGTCCGACTCTCCGACACTCTCCGACACTCGAGTCGGAAATCCGACACTCGAGTCGGAAATCCGACACTCGAGTCGGAAATCCGACACTCGAGTCGGAAATCCGACACTCGAGTCGGAAATCCGACACTCGAGTCGGAAATCCGACACGCTGGCTCACGTCGGACACGCGTGTCCCGCTCAATCGGGCACACGTGTCCCGCTCAATCGGACACGCGTGTCCCTATGTTAGCTACTCATTGTTAGGCGGGTGACAATTTGTCTTGGAAGTGTCTTTACCCATTTCTAGCATTTCAAGTAGTGAAAGTGGATCTACTAGTGGCGTAGATATTTTCTCTAGAAAAAGAAAGATTGAAAGTTAGGAAAAAAGTTTGCATGTGAATCCATTATTTTTACTAATGATATATAGTGGTAATGTGTTAATGTTCTATCATTTTTTGATCATTTGTTAAGTTTTGCATTTGAATATTTGATGAGTAATATTTAAACATGACTTAGTTTATTTAAATATTTGTTAATTGTTAATTTTTTTATTTTTTGTTAAATGCTTTAGAATTTTCATAATTATAAAAAATGAATATTTAATATACGTGTCTCAGCGTGCCGAAATATGGTATTTTTTGAGAATTGACGAGTCGCGTGTCGTGTCGTATCGCGTGTCCCGTGTCGGTGTCGGTGCAACATATGTTTCCATGAGTAATCATGGATTCAGCGTGAATCTTCACTTGCGAAAAATTGGAATCAACATTGATGTTGACTCTTATTGATAATCCAACTTCAATTCAGGCTTGCCTGCCACTCTCTCTCTCTGCATTTCACTTCTTTGTACTTCATCTCACTTTGTGTTACTTTTGTCTGCCCCAATACTCTTTGCCACTTTCTCTGTAGTACCAAAATGTGAACTCTTCAAAGAAAGTGATTTGCTGTGCAGATAAAAACTGAATTGAAACCTTTAATATTCCTAAACAGGCTCAACTAGTGAATTGACTTAGCCAGAATGCATGTCATACTTTAACAGTTTTTTTATCCAAGGACAAAATGCCCTTGTTTGAATATAATAAAGGAAATGAAGAAGATTATAATACTGCTGTTTTCTTTAGTTTATGGGATTGAACAAGCGATTTCTAGATGAGATATTACCTATTGTTTTTGCATACAAATATGAATATTCACGATCACATTTCATGAAAGCCTAAGTACTACCAGATTGCATATTTGCGCTACTATTATCATTGCCAAAGCCATTATAGTTTCTCAATTTGATGGCTTTACATCTATGTTTTTCTTATAATAATTGCAAAGTGTCTTGCCAAAACTGATGGTAAAATTTTAGCATTTATCATGTTTCCTTTTGACTTTAAGAACTTGTGTTAGGTCATTGATATTTTCTCCTCATTAACTTGGGGTTTTATTTACCAAAACTGACGGTAAAACTATATAACACCTTGATTGGCTTAATGAACTTGTGTTAGGTCATCGATATTTTCAATTTTCTCCTCATTATGGACGCTAACATCTATTCCCTTGAATGTAGCATAAAGCTCCTGCCAGCAGGCTTGAGTTATCTGATACAAGGCGACTGTTTGTTGGAAATTTGTCAACAGATGTTATAATGGATGATTTGTATGGTTTTCGTATCTTCATAGACAATCTGTCTTCTTGCAGCCCTCTTTCTCTCCATTCACTTTATACTTCCATGGTTAACTAAAATGTATGATTGATGTAGGTTTGAGTTCTTTAAAGAAGCTGGAGAAGTGATTGAGGTTCAGCTTGCTGCAAAAAAAGATGGTAGCTTCCTTGGTTTTGGGCGTGTTGAGTTTTCGACTGGAACAGATGCTCAAAGGGTAATAAATCATCTCACTGTTGTTATTCTATTTATTTCCATGTCCAATTTCAAGATAATGTGTGTATGCCTTTGTGGTTGATGGTTCGATATTTTCTTGATAAATTCTAGTTGATTGTGCATTTTTATGTCATTATCTTAGCAACCTTGCATGATACTGTGTGGTCATGGATCATTTAGGCACTTGGGATGAATGGCCAGTTATTCCTTGGTCGGCGTTTGATGGCCGATTTGGAGCTTGAAAGGTAACCAGCCCTATGGGTACTCTTTTTCTTAATTTATTTAATTTCCTATTTTCCATAATCTTGCTTGCATTGGCATCCTATACGGAGGAATTTATAATTGTTTTGGTTATATCAAACTTAAATTTACAGGAGATGGATGCTTTCCAGTGTGTAATTGCCAGTTTAGAACATTTTTAATCTTCAGAAAATTTGATTTATCAATGATAAAATAGGATATTGATTTTTTTTGCTTCAAATTATAAAATGAAAAATGGTTCTTACAGTAAAGGTGCGCAGGACTCCAATTATTTCATGTATGTTAAAAGCTTTGGCAAATCACTTGAAGATCAGGTATATAACAGCTTCATTGAGTAGGCAGCCTAGTTTCAGGGTAATATTCATATGCTTGCCTGCTAATCTTTATTCCATGTACTGTAGCCTAAAGCTGCTGCCAACTTGATTGAGAAATCTGATACAAAGAGACTGTTCGTTGGAAATTTACCATCTGAGCTTATAAAGGACGATTTGTATGATTTTCATCTCTTGCTAGACAAACTCCCCCAATCTATAGATACACACACACATACATATATACAATGTTGTAAATATCGGATGTGGGCGACATGCTGAATTTTATAATGGCGGATGTTAGAGACATACTAGATGTTAACCCGGAATCCGCGACTAGTTCTCCAGGCTTTCAAGTCCTGGCGGCTTGTTCTTTCTAGCCGCCATTCTTAGCAATACGGCTTGTTGTCAGATAAGCCGGGCGGCCTCTCCGTCAGACCGCCGCCAGCTCCAGCCCAGCTCAACGCCAAGTTCCAGTGCCAGCCATCATCCGCGTATCGGCCTGTCATTGCCCAAGCTGCGCGACCTAGATCCCAGGTCGCCGTCAGAGGGAGTCCAGATCAGCCCGTCCAGAGGCCGGGACTTTCAACTCGCCAGAGGAAGCCCGCCAGGCCGCGCGGCCTTTCCTCTGCCCTCTTCTCCTCTTCTTGGTTGTTTCCTGTCACCGCTGCCCGGTTCTCCTGTACCCCGGGCAGCCGGTAATTTTAGCCCTGCCCGTTTGGTCAGGCCCCCAAGCCTATAAATAGGGGGCGGGAGTACACCCAAAACACGCGGACTCGAGTCCAGGAGCTCGCTTGTTAAGAGCTGCGGCCTCGAATCTAGTCCTTTGCGGTCTATTGTCCGGCCGGCTTCTTTCTCTCTTATTTCCATTCTAAGTGTAACCGCTCCATTTTATATAAAAGGAAAGTCCACCGCAGGAGAGGTATTCAGGCCGCGGCGGGCGAAGTGTGGTGTCGCCGCTCCTAGCGGCTTGCTCTGATTCTTACCCTGACTGCTAGTAACCGACTACTCGGCAGTCCCTCCTTTTCCCCTCCTTTCCCCAGTGCTCGAACCGTTAACTGGTGGTGCCCGGCTCCCTGTCGCATTTCGTGCATCAACAGTTAACACGCGGCCTTCAGATCTCAAGTAGTCGATGAAGTCAGCGGACTGGTAGCGTCAGACCGCTCCAACCGCAGTATCTCGGCGGCTAGTCCACTAAGCCGCGCAGCGTCGGTTATTGTCTTCAGCCCGCCAGCTTTCTCGCCGGCCTCTTCCCCAGCTTGTCCTAGCAACAAGTCGCCAGTTCAAGCCGCAGTTGTTCGGCGGTTTCAAAATTTTGGCCAGCTGTTCCTCTTTTGTTCAGAATGGATTTTACAAAGGAGCAAAGCGTTTCCAGCTTTCTATCAGCTATTACGGATCTCTCAGAGAGGCAAGGTGTTTCTTATCAATATAGCGAAGCGCTTGACAATTGCAATGAATTTTCTGCCAATCAAGTTGAGCATATGATGCAATATGCCGTACAAGAATCTTTCAGCCCTTCTTTTGAAATTCCCAAACCGAACATGACATTTCATCGCAATCTAGATTATGAAAGCCAAGAGCCTCCTTCGAGAGAAGAAGAAGATGTTCCTTCTCCATTCATCAACCGAATTCGTTGGGAGGTTGTCGCTAATGATTTCAAAATGCCTTGCCTACTCGTATATTCTGGACTTGACGATCCAATTTCTCATCTTCAAGCTTTTGAGTCAATTATTTCACTAAGAAAAGTGTCAAGTGGCATCAAATGCAAGCTTTTTATTATATCTTTTGGGGATCATGCAAGAGAATGGTTTTATAGTCTTCCCCCTCGATCAATCACTAGCTTCAAAGACTTGCGAAGGCAATTTCTGTCAAATTTTGGTACTCGCAAGAAGCGGAAAAGAGACGTAGGAGCTCTCTTCCGAATTAAGCAAGGGGATGAAGAGTCTAATCCTGACTTCGTTGATCGTTTTCAAAAGGAAATTCTGGACATTGTTAACGTTCACCAGGATTATTATCTGTGTGCTTTCGTGAACGGACTTCAAGAAGGTCCTTTAAAGTTCAAGCTTACTGTAAAGGATCCCCAGACTTATGGAGATCTCATCGATATTGTTAATGAGTTCTTAATGGGTGAAGAAGCAAATAAGGAGTACATCTCGCTTTTGAATCAGAAGGCTAGACAGTCTCAGGAAATTGCAGAATCTCTTCAGCTAAATGATATGTCTAAGTTGGTAGAAGCACATCCTGTCATATCTTCTGATCCTAAAGCTCTAAAGCCTAAAAAATCATCAAATAAGCATGCCAAGTTCAAAATCTCTATGGAAGCTCTTCTGGAAATTCTTCAAAAAATGCCAGAGTTCAAAAAGCCTCGACGCATGAAATCCAAAATCAAATATCGGCAAGAGGAACTCTTCTGCAAATTTCATAGAGATATAGGCCATCAAACAGAAGATTGCATGGCTCTTCAGAAACTTGCAGATGAATTCGCAAGGGCTGGGAAATTGCAAGATTATGTCATGCAATGATCTTTTAGCATATTCATTTCTAATAAAGTTGGCAGTACAAGGGAAGACTTGGTTCTCTTAATAATGAAGGTGCTCAAGATTGGAATAACAGAGCATTTATATGCCATCTGGATCGAGTTCCAAATATATATCCTTCTGATACATCCTTCAATGCATACATGCATACATGCATTCATGTGTCATTTAAATCTTATATCTTATCCATTGCTTATGTGCTAACATTCACTTGTATGGATGCAAAGTGTCTTTTGACAAAGGTAATATTTAAATATCGTGCTAAGTTCTTAAGCCCTTCACATCCCGCTCGACTTCGGTCGCAGTTGTGTAGTGGCCATATCCGCTTGACATCAGTCGCAGATATTACATACTTGTCTCGTTCGACTACAGTCGCAGATATTACGTACTTATCCCGCTTGACGTCAGTCGCAGATAATACGTACTTATCCTGCTTGACTACAGTCACAGATAATATGTACTTATCCCGCTTGACATCGGTCGCAGATTTTGAACTTTAGCCCCGCTTATGTGATCTTTGTGTGGAAAGCCCTGCTACACGCACCTGCCCACATCGACACATAAGTTTGTAGCTCCTCCTGTCTTTGGAGGTCAGCGTGAGCTTATCCGCCGTCTTACGGTTTTACAGCCTAGCCGGTTTATATTACACAATCCGCAGACCACGCGGTTAAATATTCCGGTTTGTCCTATTCAGCTTATGGCATCTCTGCCGGTTTATTACTAATATACTCAGGAATTCGGCCGACTTGATTTTGTCAATTAATTATAGTCCGCCGGCTTATGGTATTTATTATAATCAATTTGCGACTTGCTATTTCAAGAAGCCGCAATATATTTATCTCTACCCTTGAGTAATTTTCATATTGGAAGCGTGGTCTACATTAATGTTCAGACAGGCCGCCACCATCAAATTGATTATTAAAGTTTCTTATCGATTTATTTACTTAGCCGAGCGGCTTATTGATCGCTATATATCTTTTTGATCTCCAATTAAACTATGGCCTATCAGCGATCAACTATATTAATCGTGCGACTTCGATTTGAATATGAATAATAGCCGACAACAGTAGAACCACTTTACTTTCCTGGCGATTACTTTCCTAACCGCCCGACTTATGGCTCTATAAATGTTCAAGGGTGATCGGATTGTTATAAACTCGCAGACGACTAATATACCCGGCTACTGGTATTCTATTCGAGTTAGACCGGAACAAAAATACTTATTATCTGGTAAATTCATCAATCAACTTTCTTAAGTCAGAAACGAAGAAGAAAAATTAAGCCGCACGAACAAGCAAGTAAGTAAAATTTCAATACAATAGATTCTCACTAAAGGTAAAATATTGTCATTTCCAATGTCAAGTAATACAAAGGTTATACCGCGCGTTTACAAAATCATACCGCCGATTTTCAAAAGGTGTAAAAACTATTACAAGTAATTTGTCCTAGCTATCCGGCTTTAGTCTTTTAGACGCAGGAGTGCCGGAGTCCGGTTCACCGTCGACGTCGACCTCAGAAGGCGAGTAGCCGCCGCTGTCAGACGAAGACGAACGCGAACTGCCAGTGTCCCCGGTCTCGGACTTGCTGGACTCAACCCGCGCGGTCTCGGAAGCTTGACCGCCGGTTTCTGAGGAAGCGCTCTGGCTCCGGCTTCCTTCGCTGTCCTCCTCTTCCGCTTCAGCATTGTCCTCGCTTTCTCCATCCGCCTTCTCCTTGCCCTTGAGCGCTCGGTAAACCGCGGCCACCCTTTTCTTCAAGGGTGGATACAAGTCAGCGCAGGTGAAGTCGATGAATCCAGGGGCGAGGCCGCCGCGATCCCGGAGACGTTTCAGCACTCCGTCGATCCCTTGGACAAGCTGCGGAAAGACCGCGTCCTGGAAGGTCGGGTTGGCCGGATCGTGCATTTCCTGCAAAGGAAGAAGAAAGGTCAGTCCGGGCGGCTTGAAAAATAAAGCCGCGAGAATCAGGTAATATCTTACCGCATTCAGCTTCTTTAACCTTGCAATCTCTTCTTCCTTTTCGGCGAGTTGCCGCTTCAGGTCGCCTTGACTGGCGACTAACCGTCTATGGGCCAGGCCCATGTAGTGGTTAGCTACAAAACTTCTCGCGCCGACCTGCGCGGCAAACCGCGAGAAGTCCTCTTCTGGTATCTTTTTCAGCGCCTTCAGGTTGTGCTTACCATACAAAGCCGCGCCAGCCGCGGAGGCATGACGACTTATCCTTTCCCTCCCCCAGTCAGGGAGGGCGGTGGAGACTTGGACTGATTCGCCGTCGGCACTCCACTGCATGGTGGGGTTGCCGTGGAGGTCCTCCAGGCGGCTGCCCATTCCATGCAGCGTGAAGTCGCTGGAGGAGTCCGATTCTCCTTCCTCTTCAGCCCGCTCCGGCCTGACTCTCTTGGCCCTTTTCTCCCTCTGGGTAAGGATTAAGCCGCCTGGAGTCAACGGCTTGTTCAGCGGGACCGCAACGACAGCTGCAATACAAATTTGACAAGACAGTTAGTAAGCCGCGCGGCTAGCAGAACAGTTCGGTTGGCTGATACTTACTGTCCTCCACATGAACATCCTCCAAAGTTGGGAGCAGCGGGAGGTAGTGGACGACGTCTAGCCGCTCCCCCTTAAAGAAGTCGAAGATATCCTTCTTCAGGTCGTCCAGTCCGCAGCTGCCAAAGACGGCTTCGTCGCGAACCTGCGGATTGACCGGCAGGAGTTCGAGTTGACCCTCAAAGATCAGGTACCTCTCTGACCAATTCGGGACTTTGTTCGCCAGGTTGACGACCTTCAGCCCCCGGCAGCCGAAGTACAGGTGCCCTCGAAAGATTTTTGTTCCAGAGTCCGGAATAAACCGGACGGAGAAACATTCTCTGAACAGCTTCATCGAGAAGCAAACTCTCTCCGACCTCAAGTAGGAGATAAAGCTGTAGATAGCCGCAATTGAATTCGGCGGCAGCTGTCCTGGCACTACCTCATAGTGGTCGAAGACCGCTACGGCTTCCATCAGCACGGGGAAGCGGAAGCCGCAGTCAAAATGGTCGACGGGGATGGCGATTTGGTTGGCTGTGGAGGTATTAATCCGCTCGTGAGGAAGAGTAAGCCGCGCGAGCAGCGGGCTGTTTTTCATGTACTTCTCTACAAAACTATCTAGCTCGGCTTGGGTAAGCCGACCTTCTTTGTGGTCCGCCGAGTGGAAGGCAGAAGCCGCATCGGTCCTGACAGCAGGAGCTTTATCAGACCGCATCGCCTTTGCCTTAGCTCGCATTCTGATCTTTCGTGCCAAAATCCCCGGGATAAGCTCAATTTATAGATTTTCTATGCATCTACAGTGATGGTCGTCAAATCGCGGTTAGCTAAGAAGCCGCACGGCCTAACCTGCATAAGAAAATATTCAAACCGCAGACCAGTTCGACAGTTCGTGTGGCCAAGTTCCTGCACTTAGCAAAATTCCCAAAGCAATAAATATAGCGACTATGATATTTAAACCGCAGAAAGTCGCAAGCAATTCACAGTAACATACAATCAGATACACAACAATTGTTCACACGAACTGTCGAACTGGTCTGCGGTTTGAATATTTTCTTATGCAGGTTAGGCCGTGCGGCTTCTTAGCTAACCGCGATTTGACGACCATCACTGTAGATGCATAGAAAATCTATAAATTGAGCTTATCCCGGGATTTTGGCACGAAAGATCAGAATGCGAGCTAAGGCAAAGGCGATGCGGTCTGATAAAGCTCCTGCTGTCAGGACCGATGCGGCTTCTGCCTTCCACTCGGCGGACCACAAAGAAGGTCGGCTTACCCAAGCCGAGCTAGATAGTTTTGTAGAGAAGTACATGAAAAACAGCCCGCTGCTCGCGCGGCTTACTCTTCCTCACGAGCGGATTAATACCTCCACAGCCAACCAAATCGCCATCCCCGTCGACCATTTTGACTGCGGCTTCCGCTTTCCCGTGCTGATGGAAGCCGTAGCGGTCTTCGACCACTATGAGGTAGTGCTAGGACAGCTGCCGCCGAATTCAATTGCGGCTATCTACAGCTTTATCTCCTACTTGAGGTCGGAGAGAGTTTGCTTCTCGATGAAGCTGTTCAGAGAATGTTTCTCCGTCCGGTCTATTCCGGACTCTGGAACAAAAATCTTTCGAGGGCACCTGTACTTCGGCTGCCGGGGGCTGAAGGTCGTCAACCTGGCGAACAAAGTCCCGAATTGGTCAGAGAGGTACCTGATCTTTGAGGGTCAACTCGAACTCCTGCCGGTCAATCCGCAGGTTCGCGACGAAGCCGTCTTTGGCAGCTGCGGACTGCACGACCTGAAGAAGGATATCTTCGACTTCTTTAAGGGGAGCGGCTAGACGTCGTCCACTACCTCCCGCTGCTCCCAACTTTGGAGGACAGTAAGTATCAGCCAACCGAACTGTTCTGCTAGCCGCGCGGCTTACTAACTGTCTTGTCAAATTTGTATTGCAGTTGTCGTTGCGGTCCCGCTGAACAAGCCGCTGACTCCAGGCGGCTTAATCCTTACCCAGAGGGAGAAAAGGGCCAAGAGAGTCAGGCCGGAGCGGGCTGAAGAGGAAGGAGAATCGGACTCCTCCAGCGACTTCACGCTGCATGGAATGGGCAGCCGCCTGGAGGACCTCCACGACAACCCCACCATGCAGTGGAGTGCCGACGGCGAATCAGTCCAAGTCTCCACCGCCCTCCCTGACTGGGGGAGGGAAAGGATAAGTCGCCATGCCTCCGCGGCTGGCGCGACTTTGTATGGTAAGCGCAACCTGAAGGCGCTGAAAAAGATACCAGAAGAGGACTTCTCGCGGTTTGCCGCGTAGGTCGGCGCGAGAAGTTTTGTAGCTAACCACTACATGGGCCTGGCCCATAGACGGTTAGTCGCCAGTCAAGGCGACCTGAAGCGGCAACTCGCCGAAAAGGAAGAAGAGATTGCAAGGTTAAAGAAGCTGAATGCGGTAAGATATTACCTGATTCTCGCGGCTTTATTTTTCAAGCCGCCCGGACTGACCTTTCTTCTTCCTTTGCAGAAAATGCACGATCCGGCCAACCCGACCTTCCAGGACGCGGTCTTTCCGCAGCTTGTCCAAGGGATCGACGGAGTGCTGAAACGTCTCCGGGATCGCGGCGGCCTCGCCCCTGGATTCATCGACTTCACCTGCGCCGACTTGTATCCACCCTTGAAGAAAAGGGTGGCCGCGGTTTACTGAGCGCTCAAGGGCAAGGAGAAGGCCGATGGAGAAGGCGAGGACAATGCTGAAGCGGAAGAGGAGGACAGCGAAGGAAGCCGGAGCCAGAGCGCTTCCTCAGAAACCGGCGGTCAAGCTTCCGAGACCGCGCGGGTTGAGTCCAGCAAGTCCGAGACCGGGGACACTGGCAGTTCGCGTTTGTCTTCGTCTGACAGCGGCGGCTACTCGCCTTCTGAGGTCGATGTCGACGGTGAACCGGACTCCGGCACTCCTGCGTCTAAAAGACTAAAGCCGGATAGCTAGGACAAATTACTTGTAATAGTTTTTACACCTTTTGAAAATCGGCGGTATGATTTTGTAAACCGCGCGGTATAACCTTTGTATTACTTGACATTGGAAATGACAATATTTTACCTTTAGTGAGAATCTATTGTATTGAAATTTTACTTACTTGCTTGTTCGTGCAGCTTAATTTTTCTTCTTCGTTTCTGACTTAAGAAAGTTGATTGATGAATTTACCAGATAATAAGTATTTTTGTTCCGGTCTAACTCGAATAGAATACCAGTAGCCGGGTATATTAGTCGTCTGCGAGTTTATAACAATCCGATCACCCTTGAACATTTATAGAGCCATAAGTCGGGCGGTTAGGAAAGTAATCGCCAGGAAAGTAAAGTGGTTCTACTGTTGTCGGCTATTATTCATATTCAAATCGAAGTCGCACGATTAATATAGTTGATCGCTGATAGGCCATAGTTTAATTGGAGATCAAAAAGATATATAGCGATCAATAAGCCGCTCGGCTAAGTAAATAAATCGATAAGAAACTTTAATAATCAATTTGATGGTGGCGTTCTGTCTGAACATTAATGTAGACCACGCTTCCAATATGAAAATTACTCAAGGGTAGAGATAAATATATTGCGGCTTCTTGAAATAGCAAGTCGCAAATTGATTATAATAAATACCATAAGCCGGCGGACTATAATTAATTGACAAAATCAAGTCGGCCGAATTCCTGAGTATATTAGTAATAAACCGGCAGAGATGCCATAAGCTGAATAGGACAAACCGGAATATTTAACCGCGTGGTCTGCGGTTTGTGTAATATAAACCGGCTAGGCTGTAAAACCGTAAGACGGCGGATAAGCTCACGCTGACCTCCAAAGACAGGAGGAGCTACAAACTTATGTGTCGATGTGGGCAGGTGCGTGTAGCAGGGCTTTCCACACAAAGATCACATAAGCGGGGCTAAAGTTCAAAATCTGCGACCGATGTCAAGCGGGATAAGTACATATTATCTGTGACTGTAGTCAAGCAGGATAAGTACGTATTATCTGCGACTGACGTCAAGCGGGATAAGTACGTAATATCTGCGACTGTAGTCGAACGAGACAAGTATGTAATATCTGCGACTGATGTCAAGCGGATATGGCCACTACACAACTGCGACCGAAGTCGAGCGGGATGTGAAGGGCTTAAGAACTTAGCACGATATTTAAATATTACCTTTGTCAAAAGACACTTTGCATCCATACAAGTGAATGTTAGCACATAAGCAATGGATAAAATATAAGATTTAAATGACACATGAATGCATGTATGCATTGAAGGATGTATCAGAAGGATATATATTTGGAACTCGATCCAGATGGCATATAAATGCTCTGTTATTCCAATCTTGAGCACCTTCATTATTAAGAGAACCAAGTGTCTTCCCTTGTACTGCCAACTTTATTAGAAATGAATATGCTAAAAGAGTAAAAGATCATTGCATGACATAATCTTGCAATTTCCCAGCCCTTGCGAATTCATCTGCAAGTTTCTGAAGAGCCATGCAATCTTCTGTTTGATGGCCTATATCTCTGTGAAATTTGCAGAAGAGTTCCTCATGCCGATATTTGATTTTGGATTTCATGCGTCGTGGCTTTTTGAACTCTGACATTTTTTGAAGAATTTCCAGAAGAGCTTCCATAGAGATTTTGAACTTGGCATGCTTATTTGATGATTTTTTAGGCTTTAGAGCTTTAGGATCAGAAGATATGACAGGATGTGCTTCTACCAACTTAGACATATCATTTAGCTGAAGAGATTCTGCAATTTCCTGTGAGAGATGCCTAGCCTTCTGATTCAAAAGCGAGATGTACTCCTTATTTGCTTCTTCACCCATTAAGAACCCATTAACC